>OY971425.1:10842500-12092500 GCA_963853865.1 Helleia helle
AGGGGGAGATTCAATCCTAACAGAAGGCACCAGGGTGTGTGGGGTTGGCATCCAAGGGGATGCCGGGAACCTCTGGAACGGTTACTGCATTCTCCGATTAACCCTTCGATTAGCCCTTGCGGATTCCAATGGGAAGAAAACTAACAGCACTAACCTGGATCCAGGGGGACAGGTAGGACACGCCCGAACAGTGTGCTGGTCGCCGGCGACGGTTGTCCTTTTGATGCTTGTAGAATCCTGTGGCTCCACTGAATTTCCGCTTCTTAATGAACCATGGTCCGGGTTGACATATCGGTCAGTTACACCGTCAGAGGTCCGTAAATTTTGATTAAATTAACACACGCGCGGTTATTTTATGCGGCCATGTTTACGGGGTGACTTTCCACTTTCTCACTCGAAGTCGAAGTGACGTGTTTTCGGGAAGCGTATCCCGCGCCGACAGTGTTTGTCGATCAGCCAATCACAGGGCGTAATGAGATCGGATGATGACATGTAAATGAATTGGCGGGAGGTAATTGGTTAATGTCTGTACATTTTCCCCCCACCTGAAATCCACAAGGGTTTCACGAAGTATGCAGTTTCGAAAATCAAAAGTTGTGCTCAGCTAGGGAAACATAATTTGAAATGTATATACATAAGTTAAGACCTATGAATAATATGATGAAGTAGAAGGTGCACATACATTTCAGTTAAAATGATAAAATTTAATTAAACGGTAAAGGACAAACCTTTACCACTGGCCTACGAAAAGTCTTTCCGTTAGCGGTGCGGAGAGTGACTACTCTAACAATCTGATCAGAACCGGTATGTACTTGTTCCACGCGAGCTAACTTCCAGAACATAGGCGGAAGATTTGGTTCATTAACAATGACTACATCATTAACTTTTACGTTAGGTTGGTTCAAAAACCATTTAACCTTTTGTTGCAGCGTATGAAGGTAATCACGCTGCCAAACACGCCAGAAACTTTGGGTTATCATTTTAAGCATCTCCCAACGAGAGCGAGGGCACGAGTTTTCACTTAGAGGTTCTTCGGGTAAAGCTACTAAAGGGCCTCCCGTAAGAAAATGTCCTGGAGTCAGTACGTCAGACTCACAAGGATCAGTCGAAAGCGTACAAAGTGGCCGCGAATTCAATAACGCTTCTATCTTTGCTAATATTGTAAAGAATTCTTCAAGAGTGAGAACTTGAGAGCCTACGACGCGTTTTAAATGATATTTAGTAGATTTTATACCACTTTCGAATATACCTCCGAAGTGAGGTGCACCCGGAGGGTTAAATTTCCATTTAATTTGACGAGTTGCCAAACCATCTGATATTTCAGAGTGATGTCGGCGGAACAAATCTGAAACTTCTGTTAAATATTTATTTGCACCTACAAAATTTGTCCCACAATCGGTTAATAGAGTCTGACATATACCACGGCGCGAGACAAAACGGTCTAACGCAGCAAGGAATGCTTCTGAACTAAGTTCCGTTACTGCTTCTAAATGTACTGCCTTAGAGCTAAGGCATACAAAGAGGCATAAATATACCTTGCAAGTCTTTGCGCCTCGACGGCGACTTTCTCTAATTACAAATGGCCCACCAAAATCGATGCCCGTTGAATTAAAACAACGAGCCTGTTGAAGTCTATAAGCTGGAAGCTTGCCCATCATTGGTTGACAAGCAATTGGTTTCACTCTAAAACACTTCACGCACTTAGAGAGTATGGAACGTATTAACAGTCTAACTCCGATTATCCAAAATTTTCGTTGGATAAGAGATTGTAAAGTTCGAGGACCACAATGTAAATATTTAATATGAAAATAGTCGACTAGAAGTCGAGATAATGGACATTGTTTTGACAACAGCATAGGGTGCAACGTAGATGGTGACAAGTTGGCTTCATCGATACGTCCCCCCACCCGTAAGATACCATCACTGTCAAGGAACGGTGATAGTTTTTGAATGGATTTGACACATGGTGCATTATTTCGCACTCGACTGATGTCAGAGCTCATATAACAATTTTGACTAAATTTGACTAAAACCTTAGTTGAATTTTCAAGTTCAGAACTACTAAGCGATCCGTTATATCGTAATGTACGGTCTAATTTTAAATTTGATATGAATCTGGTGATCCACGCTACTATTCTTTGTAGTTTGTTAAAAGGATATTTAGAAATTAAGTTTGACAGAGGTGCATTGTCTGTCATCACATGAAGACTTTTCGTCTCCAGTGGTTTGAGTTCTGGTAAGTCCTCTCTCGGGAGCAGGACTTGTTTATTTGGCCATTGGCTTGGCGAATTTTGCAACCAAGAAGGTCCTTCCCACCAGAGGGAATGATTGAGAAGCTCAGGACACGAAACTCCGCGACTACAACAGTCAGCCGGGTTATCGTTAGTGGAGACATGATACCAGTAGTCCGAACTAATTAAATCTGTAGCTTGAACGACACGATTGGCGACATACATTTTTAGTAAATGCGGTGCAGTATTTAGCCAAGATAACGTGGTCGTGCTATCAGAGTATGCCCTAATCGATTGAATAGGTATTTTATCTTTAAGGAGGTTGTATATGTGTGATAGAACCTTCGCTAGAAGCACTGCTGCGCTTAGCTCAAGCCTATTTACGGTTGTTGGTTTGATAGGAGCCACTCTGGACTTTCCTGTCAATAAACTAATCTTAGTTATATCGCTTTCTTTTGTTACCACACAAACATATACACAACATCCATACCCTTTCAGAGATCCGTCACAAAACCCTACCAAATGTACCTCAACAAAGTTGGAAGGTACAACCAATCGTGGAAGAGAAATATTCTGTAAATCAGTTAAATTCGCTGCTATCAAATGCCATTGTTTGGCTAAGTGTTTTGGGATAGTTTCATCCCATGATAGATTTGAGCGCCACATTTCCTGTAACAAGGATTTGGCTGCAAAAACTACTGGACAGATCCAACCAAGCGGATCAAAAATGCGAGCGACCACAGAAAGTATCGATCTTTTAGTAAATTTAACTTCAAATGTGTCTGAAAAGGTATATGAAAAAGTATCGGTAGTTGGGTTCCACCGGATACCTAAAATTTTTACAAACTCATTTCCTGATTCATCGAAGGATTTGGAAGTTTGACAGAATTCATGAGGAACGTCGACTAAGAGCCGAGTATCGTTTGTACTCCATTTACGAAGTTCAAAATGACCTTTGGACAACAAAGAAGTGACATCCGCCTTTAATCGAATGGCTTCATCGAGGGATGAACAGCCAGTCGTAATGTCGTCCATGAATATGTCCTCTTTAATAACTTGTGCTGCGCGACTCGAATACTCAGAACCATGATCTTCAGCGAGTTGATGAAGTGTTCGAATGGCTAAGTACGGGGAACTACTAACACCGTATGTGACGGTATTGAGTTCGTATTCTTGTAACGTCTCGTTTGAGTCATTACGCCAGAAGATATGTTGATAAGGTCTATCTTCTGGTCTTATTAATATCTGTCGATACATTTTACAAATGTCCGCAGTGAAAACAATTTGGTGAAGCCTGAACTTCGTAATTAAATCTATAATATCTGTTTGTAATTTAGGCCCCACGTGCACAATATTATTTAGTGACAGGTTGTTCGAGGTGCGGCTACTAGCATCGAACACAACCCGCAGACGTGTGGTGGCACTGTCGGGACGTATAACACAAAGATGAGGAATGATATATCGGTCAGATGAAGATTCTCTAGGCTGCATGTGTCCTAGGTCTTCATACTGCCTCATAAATTCCCTATATTCAGCCTTCAACTCCGGCTGACTATTAAGACGCCGTTCTAAATTTAAAAAACGGTTCAAAGCGAAACGCGATGAGTCACCCAAGGGGGGGGCATCATCTTTAATCATTATTGGAACAACATAACGACCATCGGCGGTGCGATATGTGCCCTCTCTATATTTTTGATCACATATGGCATCTTCGGGAGCGGAAATTTTGGATTTCGGTGGCTCCTCAGATTCCCAAAACCGTTGAACGATCTCGTCGAGCGTATTAGAAGACGCGACGAGTGACGTAACGGGTGTGGCCGGAGTGTGAGCCACTGTGTTGATCAAAAACTGGCCACTTATTACCCAGCCGAATACACTGGATAATGCACACGGGTAACCGGGCCCGGGATTATAACGTGAGCCAGTATAAATTTTATCAAAACAATCAACTCCTAACAACAGATCGATCGGACCCGATTTATCGAAATCGTGATCAGCGAGATCCAAATGTTTAAACTTCTCCTTGACGACCGTAGGTAACGGATTCGAAGGAACCATTGAAGTAATTTTAGGTAAAATTACTAACGGTATATCAAATTGAGGTGAGTTACCCGACTTCGGTAATATTGAACCGAAAGTGTAACCTTTTATATTACAAACAGGATTTTCACCAAGACCTGTTACACTCAAATTACATTTATTTATTTGTAGCCCTAGCCGACGCGCACAACTACTCGATATAAAAGAATCCATCGAACCACTATCTATAAGGGCGCGCACACACTGATCGCCGTCGTATGTCTTCAAACGCACTATCGCTGTACCAAGTATTTTAGCACTAACGGGCGAGCGGTGGAATTGATTTATACAAGTCAGTGCAGTATTCGTGGTTGAATTGGCACTATCCGCAAATCCCGACTCGACAATATTCGATTCTAATGTATTCTGTTCAAAATGTAATAAAGAATTATGTTTAGCGCCGCATTTAAAACAAGTGAACTTCGACTTACAATCTTGACTAGTGTGGCCGCACCTTAAACAATTTTTACATAATCGAAACTCTTTGACTAACTGAAGTCGCAGTGGCATAGTCATAGAATGAAATTTACTACATCGATATATGGGATGTTTTTCATTACAACATACGCACGCAACTGGAGTAATATTATTATTATTACCAGCTTTAGTCGAGGCCATTAATGATGACCTTGGTTGACGAAGAAATTTAACCTTATTATTATTAATGCGCGTTGGCTTATTAAAAGAATTTAATGAAAAGGATTGTTGACTTACTTCTAGAGCCTTTATATTATTTTGTAAATAAACAACTAAGTTATCGAACTTAGGAAATTCCTCAGTATTCTGTAATTCGAATCGGTTCCTAGTCTCTGTATCCAACGGGCGCGACGCAAGATAAAATAAAATAAATTCACCCAAATTATCAATATTTAAACCGCGCAAGGCGTTTACAGATTCATAAAGAGTATTAGTTAATTCGGAAAGGTCCGATAATGTCGATTTATGAATAGTGTTTAATTTTAATAATTTCTCTAAATACGCAGTCGCGAGAATCCGTTTATTATCGTATCTATCTAGTAACGCTGAATAAATCACCTTATAATTAGCCGCCGTAATAGGAATGCCCTTAGCTAATGTCAAGGCATTTCCGGACAAACACGAAAGTAAATAATAAAATTTCTCGGTATCGGATATTGAAACATTATTATGTATAAGTGGCGTATAACTATCTTTAAATGTCGGCCAGTTTTCTATGTTACCGTCAAACTTGGGTAACTGTAGCTTCGGTAAATTTACGTTAGCGCTCGACTGTGCGTGACCTTGACCCGATTCCGAACGGGACGTCGTACATGATGCGCTCGAGTCGTAAGTATCCGCAACCTCGATAACAAAATAATATAGTTCATCGAAAGCTAACATGACCTGATTATCTATTACTGCCTTCGGATTGTCCTTTAATTGTAACTGAATTACATAATCATTATACTGTATAAAATTATCACGAACTGTTTCTATCCTTTTATACCTAGCTCGAAAAGACAATAATTTAGTTTTATTTTCACTAACACCTGTAGCTAAATCATAAAGTATTTGCATGTTTTTAAACTCATATTCACGTTTTTTAATGGCGGTCCTGATTTCTATTTCAACGTTAGCATTCGCCATCTTGAGCGATATTTAGTTATGTATATTAAATATTAAGCGTAAGTTGAAATGAATAATACACAGCGTCACTCAGCGAACCGAAACGAAATAAGAAATGAATTAAGTAATTAATATTTTTATATTCGATTATTAACTGAAATGATAAATTACACCACTAACAAAACCGTTTCGGTCGGAATATGTGGGTAGATATATATATGAATTTTCTAGAAACTCCGAGCACAACTTATATAATGCCGGACTAAATTATAAATGTGATACCTTACGTTATAATTATTTATTTGTATTACTATTTTAAAGACCTAGGTGGCCTGAGAAACTATTAGACGCACTAAATAGTTTATATATCGGTTGAATATTACGACAAATTCATGCATTTAGATCGTTAATATAACCCTTATACATATAAAATTTAAGTGAGAAGGCTCCCAGGGGGGAGTTTTAGTCCTCACAGGACCTTATACCTATATAATAAAATTAGGTGAGGAGGCTCCCAGGGGGGAGTTTTAGTCTTCCTCACAGGACCTTATACCTATATAATAAATTAGGTGAGGAGGCTCCCAGGGGGAGTTTTAGTCTTCCTCACAGGAGGCACCATAAAAGATGAATGAACTCCCAAGGGGGAGCTCACGGCCCCACAAGATGGTGCCGGAAAGGATGTGTGGGTTCTCCCAAGGGGGAGATTCAATCCTAACAGAAGGCACCAGGGTGTGTGGGGTTGGCATCCAAGGGGATGCCGGGAACCTCTGGAACGGTTACTGCATTCTCCGATTAACCCTTCGATTAGCCCTTGCGGATTCCAATGGGAAGAAAACTAACAGCACTAACCTGGATCCAGGGGGACAGGTAGGACACGCCCGAACAGTGTGCTGGTCGCCGGCGACGGTTGTCCTTTTGATGCTTGTAGAATCCTGTGGCTCCACTGAATTTCCGCTTCTTAATGAACCATGGTCCGGGTTGACATATCGGTCAGTTACACCGTCAGAGGTCCGTAAATTTTGATTAAATTAACACACGCGCGGTTATTTTATGCGGCCATGTTTACGGGGTGACTTTCCACTTTCTCACTCGAAGTCGAAGTGACGTGTTTTCGGGAAGCGTATCCCGCGCCGACAGTGTTTGTCGATCAGCCAATCACAGGGCGTAATGAGATCGGATGATGACATGTAAATGAATTGGCGGGAGGTAATTGGTTAATGTCTGTACAGGCAGAATTAGCATTATTTAATCTAGAATTACTTTCACCAGTTGAACTTAAATCGTTTTGTATGCTAGGCGATATATCACCAACATTTGCCTCGGAGTAAGCTGGCCTCACAGTAGTAGTGGTAGGTAGACTACAATGAGAACAAGCTCTAGGTGGTTCTATTATTAGTTTTGGAGAAGATGGCTTGTTATTTGATAATTCTTGATCTTGCTGAGGAGAAGTTTGTTTGCTGCTAAATGGTGCTTGACTTTGGGGAGGAGAAGATGGTCTGGATTGCACTGGGTTGCTCACTGTACTTTGTGATGGTAGAGATAACGAGTGACCTGTTCTTACGTCATTTGCGGAAGCAGAAGTTGGATCTGTAATACAAAAATCAATAATAAATTCAAATATCATTATATTTTAGAATATTATAATGTGATTATTAATAATACTATTTTTATCACTTTTATTTACTCTAGTTAAAATAATATAATATTTTAATAATATGTTACTTTATTAGTTTATATCATACATAAATAGGTTTGTCATTAGCCACTTAATATTTCAATGAAACTTACATGGCTTTACACGAATATTCTTCATTGATAATATTTTGAAGTTGCCATTTTCATCCGTAGCATACACCGTCACATGGTAGACTCCATCAGCAGTTATAAATCCAAATTCACCCATGATTATTCCATTCTCATCTGAAAAAATAGAAAAATAATGTTATTTATAATTAACGGCATGCATAATATTTAGATTCTCTTATTTATTATCATTGTTTATTAAGTGTTTTAAAAACCAAATTAAGATAGTAAAAAAGCAAAGCATAGTACTTTTTTATTTTGGTAGTTCTTTTAATTATAGCTATTAAATCTTATAGCTTTTTTGACAAATTTTTTTTTTAATGCTTCTCTATTTTAACCAGTATTTTAACTTATACATTAAAGATAGCTTTATACTTTTATATTAAACGTAGTAACAAATTATCCAAAAAGGTAGCCCAGTATACTGTTTTTTTAACAATTAAACTTTTATCTATTTCTTTTTTATTACTTAAATAAATAGTGAAAGCGAATTATACATTTTGTTTGTGTCAAAATTTTATTGACAAAAGTGTTGGGTTTCTGTAATTAGTCTTATAAAAATCTTAAATACTGGAGATAATGCTGGAACTAAGATAAGTCTCATCGTCTTGAGTAGATCTTATCAGTCCAAAAACACTGTTTTCACAAATTTCGGACACAAGTTAATTTAACGCCTATGAAAAATGAAATACGTAAATGAAATACGTGCAAATGGTAAAGTCAGCACTATAATCAAATTATAAACAATTCGGCCAGGTGTCCATACTACTCAGTAGCCTAAGTTGAACCCAGCACCTTGGGCGAAGCCATTGGAATTGAGGAAGCTGCTCTTATAAGAGCGGCATTGATGGCACTCACCGGGTTTTAGTGGGTAGAGCTGCGTCCGATTTTCGAAACTCGTCAACCAACAGAGAGTAAAAAAAAGAACTTTTAGATTTTTTCAGGTCTTTAAATTTTTTTTGCTATGGGTAGTAAAAGTAATGTGATTTGTTTATAATTATCGACTTGAAAGGCAAACAGACGGAAAACGATTTTTTTTTAAATACACGGCTAGGTCGACCACTCGTTTCCAATTACCAACGCTACTCATTATTAGTCGCAAATCTATATTTAGAAAAACTGAAATAGTAATACACTACTGTTTTATCAGTAGATATTTTTCACAAGCAATGAATTGAGTAATTCTAGCGTTTTCTGTTTTTACGTTTAGTGGTAATCAGTAAAGCGGCGTTGGACAGATAAAGGCGTACCATACGAACCACCGCATTCCATATTTTTACAACATGAAAATGTTGTAAGTAAAGTTCTTCCTCTTCTTCATAGCTTGGAAATGGCTCCCTAATTTTTTTTTAGCCCAGAACAGTCCGAAGGATGCCTTGAAATGGGTTTTTCTAAATTTCTACGTGCACCTGAACATGAGACCATCGCTTTCTCACCCATTATTTAAGGGTGGGGACACCAGCGAGGCCAGACGGGCGATCAGTCCTCATCAGCGGGACCATTTCACCCAAGAGTTTTCTTCTTTTTCTTTCTTTTTTCTCACCCATGAAGGAAACATCGTGAGGAAACCTGTATGCCTGATGAGATTAAAAATCTTTGAAGGTGTGTGAAGTTCACCAACCCGCATTAGTTCACCGAAGCTTTTGAGGATGAGATCCAAGCCAAGTGGTCATTCTATATAAAGGTTCATTCTATATTTATATATTGAAATATCTTTTAGAAAATCTAAGGAGGTACCCAGCAGTGTCATTACAGCCATGGCTGGAGAGAATAGCAACGCATGATTATGAAGTTGACGATAAACTAAGATTAAAGCGGGCACACCTATCGCGAAAAATAATATCGGCATGCACTTCGATCCTGAGTATTTCCCTGATCCATACAAATTTGATCCTGATAGATTACCGCCAGAAAATTAAAGGAACATTAGGCCATACATATACCTGCCGTTCGGAGAAGGACCTTTTGTAAGAGGTAGTGCCATGCTGCTTAGCAGCCGATTTGGGCCGGCACGACCGGGGTGGTACCTCTCACTCACATAACACCGGCGTTAAGTGACAGCTATGCTGTCACATTTCGTGCTGTTTGTGAGTTTCCGGTGGCCCACTGGGGAGGATAGGGAAAATGAGGGCAACGCATCCGCATAATCTTTAGTTGTGTGTGTATGGGCGTCAATAGTCGCCAAACGGCTTCCACTGCTCGTTTGCCCTCCTATGCTAAAAAAAAAACCTAGAAATTATATAGGTAAATGAAAATGACTTTTCATTTACTTGATTTTCTTATATGTAATAATCCTGCCCCGATTTACATCCCCCGCATGGGTGACATAAGGATCATCTGTCATAATTGATACCCTTCTCATCCCATCACTAAACTCTTATTCCTTCGTATTTTTTCTTTTTGTTTCATTTTTAACCGACTTCAAAAAGGAGGAGGTTATCAATTCCTCGAAATCTTTTTTTTTTAATTCCCCATATCATTATCATATTATAATAATATAATAATAATATCTTTTTTATTTGCTAGAATATGGTTAGTAATAAGATGTTAACATAATATATGTGGCCTCATATTCTGCCAATAGCGTGAAAATCTTATAATTTAATTTTGAGTTAGTTTGAATAATAATAATAAACATTATTACATTATTATTATATACATTACATTATTACAATAAACATTATTGTAGGGTTAACCCTACAAGAAGATGTTAACGTGATTCGTATTTTCAAAGTTGTAGGCAATGTGGGTGGCGGCACCTAATCACTTTCCATCTATTTAGCTGCTTTCTTATTTGCCGTAAATTTTAAAATTTATTTTGTATTCGATTGAAATATATGTTTTGGAGTATCCATAACTAGGTGTCAACCTACATTATATGTAAGTGCCTAAACGGATTTTTGGTTTGACATTGTATATTTATATACTTACATCTCCTTGTTAGATGCTTCATAAAAATAGAGATAATAAATTAGATAAGCGATATAAAGAGCGAGATAAAGTGTATGCATGCGTACATATATTGCCAAATTTTTTACGCTTTATATAAAGTAAGCAGTCACAGTAGTAGGAGGTCAGCAAATAATTCAATTTATTAAGAAAAGAAGTTATGTACCTAGTGTGTTTCGAAAAATATATTGTGTGAAACTAGAAAACTGTGTTGTAATAGTAATTTTGTTTCACAGGCAATGAATTTGGTAATTCTAGCGATTTCTGCCCTTGCGTTACTTGTGTCACTGCTATACCTAAAATGGAAATCTGTAAGGCAGTATTGGGCTGACAAAGGCATACCATTCGAACCACCTCATCCTCTACTTGGCAATTTAACATTTTTACAACATGAAAATGTGGTAAGAAAGTATTTTTAATTTGTTATTAATGTGTTTTCATGATTTTTATCATTTATGTTTTGTTTATTTTTTTTTGAAGTGTTTTGATTGATATGTATAATATTTTCAGTAAATGATTCTGGTTTAAAGTATCGTTAAAAATATACGATTTTTTATTATGAAAGAAAACAAGCTCACACTCTTATTATTTATACCAAATGTATAAGTAAAAGTGAAGTAAAGTAATTATTTCACGTACGCTGCAAAAACCATTAACGATTTATAAAATAATGTTCCGCATATTAATTTGTACCTACTCATAAATAGTCACAAAAAAGTCCGCGAAAAACTGTTATAGATATATTATAGTAACTATAGATAGATAGCATAATTTGATATCAGGATATTAATCCTTATCCATTTAATTTAATTTTTTATCAAATTAAGTTAATTATCTACGTGTGAATTCCACTTTAAATTATTCGGATCGGAATTTTCGTTTAGAAGTTATGAATATAAAATAAATTATTAAGTAAGAAAAAATTCACGCTTTGAACAAACTGTTCTACGTTTAGTCTAACCACCGAATATAGTTTGAGACCCAGTAAACGTGATAGTATAGTTTTATTCTGAAAAATTGTCATAGGAGCTACGCAGGTGTAACGGCGGTGACGTATAAACATTCTCAAACTAAATTTTGGTCTCCACAAATACCAATTTCCCTAATTACACTGAGTGATAGCCTATAGCTAGCTAGTATAGTTAGCCTATAGCTAAATATTCATCATCAATCAGGATACGGTTTTAAATCTAAGTTACCGCAGGCAAAGTTGCGGGCAACAGCTACTAGCTAGTACTTAATAAGGTAATATCATGATCACGTCATAAATGTTTATTATTTAGTTAAAAACAAAAAATCTCCTTTTTGGCATTGGTCCAAGGCATTTAAAAAAGTTTAAGAATTTTCTAACGCCATTAGTGGCAAGGGATCGGTCGTCTTGGCCTTCATTGAAGTAGGCCTATGTTCAGCAGTTGACGGTTAAATGCTGATGGTGATGATAATGATGATGATGATTTGTTTAAAAAATAATATTTTCTTATTTTATTCAATATTCTTGTATCGAAAATTTAATGATTAAAAATTTTCTTTAAGAATTTCCTTATTTTTATAGTATTTTTATGTTCCTTAGAGTTTTTTTATGTTTCCATTATTCGAGTGATTAGAAGAGGTTACCATAACGCTTTGCAGCCGAAATTGTTTTTGATTGTAGTAATTTCATTCTAGAAATTCTACCAAATAATTAAAACAAACACATAGGCCCAGGAACTGACATGGGCAGTTATTTAAAAAATCTACCGCAACATTGGAAAGCCACTTTACCACGTCTTAATCACAATAATGTTGAAGCCATTATATTATATACCTAGTATGAAATATTTTTCAGGGTCACTGGTACCGGAAAATGTACGAAAAGCATGTCACAAAATCACGAATCCCATATCTTGGGATCTGGTATTTCTGGAATCCTGTGTTGATGATCAATTGCCCTAACCTTGCACGCAACATTTTAAACAAACATGCTGCAAATTTCAAGAATAGACTTGTCAGCTCCAGTCTCAATGACCCAATAGGCGCACTTAACATATTCACACTTGATGTATGTATTGAAATGTTTTTTTACTACCGCTGTCAAGAAATTAGTACCCACTACTCCACCAAAACAATTTCTCCTAGTGCGGGGAAGCGCGGAGTGAAGGCGGGATTCGGGCGTCGCTGGCATGCGCCTAATTGTTTTGGTGAAGTAGTTAATGCTTTATATTTTACAAGCGAAGGTGATGTAGTTATTTTAAGTCAGGATTTCTAAGTGAATGTCAGGGACTTAAGACCGTGTATAAATAATAAAATATCGAGGGAAAATCTGTATCACATTTTTTTTTATCTTGGATTATAAGTGATCAGCTGAGTTTGATAAGATTTGACTTTTGAATGATGAGAATGTGTCACCAAATTGCATTAGTAAATTCATAAAAAAAATATAAATTTAGACCGTGTATAAATAATAAAATATCGAGGGAAAATCTGTATCACATTGTTTTATCTTGGATTATAAGTGATCAGCTGAGTTTGATAAGATTACCCCACCATGGTTTAGGCCTCGGTAACGTGGCGGTGGGGCTCAGTAGCCTAGGGTGAGCCCTACCACCTTGGGCAAAGCTAATTGAGCCGAGGGGGCTCTTTGTACTCCTCTTATAAGAAAAGGGGACAAAAGAGCAGGTGGTAAGGGGTGAGGATGGGAACCTCACCCCATTGTACTGTCCCGACGTTGGGAGGGGTTGTTCTGTGGTGCGGGACAACCCCTCTGTGGAGGTGGCGTCGATCCCTTGCGGGACTGACTAGCCGTCGAGGTGCCCTGTTAACTTAACAGATCCGGGGCACCTCACCAAGGCGGCACTGGTGGCTCTCGCCGGGTTTTAGTGGGTAGTGCTGCGTCCATTTACCAACTTTCGGGCGCAGCGAGTCCCACATCACCTGGGGAGACCCACTCCCCAGGCGGGATGCCTCAGAGCATTTCCCGGCGTAAAAAAAAAAAAAAGTTTGATAAGATTAGAATTTCGAATGATGAGAATGTGTCACCAAATTGCATTAGTAAATACATAGAAAAAATATAACCACAAACCTCTATAACTGATTTTGAAGAAGAGTCATGACCCAAAAGTGAACATATTATGTTATGCGTTCATGCTATTTAATAATAATTTTAGAGCTTTTAAATATTTAGAACAATGACAAATATTTAGTTATAAAATATTTTATTTATTTATTCTTATTATAGCCTTTAATTTTTATCAAAAATCTTGATTCGTGTAGAGCAGTAATAAATTAAATTTTAGGATCCTCTGTGGACTAAAGTGCGACAACGCCTCACACCTGTATTTACTTCGGCTAAATTAAAACAGCTACAACCTTTCATCCAACAAAAGTCTGAAGAACTAGTTCAACGTATATATTCAGAAAAAGATCGTCGGATTAATTTACGAGTAAGTGTTTCAGTTTTTCATGGTTTAAGATGATGCTAATTTTTAGACACAAAAAATAACATAAAGTGGACAAATAAGCCTGTGAAAAAGATAAAGTCAATATTGAGTGTATGAAAATAAAATTTAAATGTGTAGGAAGTCTTAAAAATATGCAACTCTGAGTTTTATTTTAAAGTTGCCGTATCTTGGAGAATAAACTTAAATTTATTGTAATTTATTTCAGGATACGCTAGCTGACTTTACTACAGATGTTATAGGAACATCAGCCTTTGGTGTCGCGAGCAATGCCACTCTTACAGGAAAAAGTCCACTTAGGACAGTTACAAGAGATTTTATGAAATTTAGTGTTTATAGAGGAATATCTATGTCTAGTATATTCTTTTGGCCGCAGCTCGTAAACATTTTTAGGTAACTTTAAATTAGAATGTGATTTTGGTTTACTATATGTCGTTTATAAAATTTATATTTATTCTTAATAATTCTAATTCCAACTTAAAATAATCAATTTTATTATTATTTCGATAAGAAAACAGTAAACCTTCCACTGGTAAGTAATCAAGTCCACTTGAGACTGCCGTAATTGAGAGCTGTATCCTTTAAGCAATAAAGAAGTTTCTGTTTATATCTTATAAAAAAAAAATTCTCATATAAATTGTTAGACAAAGAAACTCTGTGACGTCACAAGTCTCACCGGGTCAACGGAGTGCGAGGTGCAATATGCACCCCTGAATATAAAATGATATGAGTTGGAAAAGTATATTTTTAATTAGTATTTTTTTAATTTTTATGGCATGATCTTATTAATTATGTATATAAGAAAGGCTCTACGAAGCG
Source organism: Helleia helle (assembly GCA_963853865.1). Lineage (NCBI taxonomy): Eukaryota > Metazoa > Arthropoda > Insecta > Lepidoptera > Lycaenidae > Helleia > Helleia helle. Next base: position 10,857,400 of record OY971425.1, read on the forward strand.
AAAAAAATTTGCGAGAATTATTTAAACATTTTTTTCATTTACAATTGAGACGGAAGTTCGAGAAAATTTTGTTAGTTAACAATCGTTTAACTTGTTGAAAATTTAACTTTAAGTAAAATTTCCAACGGGAATGAATTATTTATAGTGTTTAGATTACACCATATTTTTTCAAATTAAAAAAAAATTTTCAATACCTTAAATAAATTAATCAATGTGTCGTACTCGCTTTTGACGCCGCGCGCGCAACCTCAAAATGTCGCGCGGAGACCTATTTTCAGCGTTAAATTAAAATTATAAATAATGGAGATAGAGTTCCAGGAGCTAAAAGTTTTTTATTGGAAATTTTCTCTTCTTTTAGAATCTTTTGAAATTAAATTTGAAATTACTTAAATATTAATAATTTATGGAATATTGTCAGAAAACGAAATGCCATTTTTTTTTCATCTCTAATTGTTTATAAATTTTGCAATTTTTTTTGTGCTAATACACGCTTTAAGCAAATTTTTCTAGGCGTCATTCCGGATCCAATGAGCTATCGCACATAATTTTAAGAGCAGTATCTCTATTTGAGACCATTTTCAACTTGTTGACTAGACTAAATAGTAAAAGCCTTTATCATCATCATCAGCCTCTATCTGTCCACTGCTGAACAATAGGCATTCCTTGCCGCTGCACAGTAAAAGTATCTATTGTTTCTTACATTTATATGAACTAACTTGAAATATTTTGATTTTAGGTTTTCCTTCTTTCCAAAACACACCACAGACTATTTCAGAAACATTTACAAAATCATAATTTCACAAAGAGAAACGGAACAAAACGGAAAAAGAAACAAAGATCTTTTAGATGCGTTATTACAAATAAAGAAAGAAGCAGCTTTGGATAACGATGGTAAGTATTTGTAAGGTTCTGTTCCTCAAAATGACAAAATGAAACTATAAGAGTTCCGCCCGATGATCACTCCCTTGATCGTCTGTCTGTCAGTCTGTCAAACCATAACCAATATTCTTCCCATTGACATACACTCACGGGGAAGAAGCTAGGATACACAACACAAGTAAAGGAGTTAAAAACCAATAATTAGTTATGTTACATATTATTATAAAACACGTTTTTCGGAACCCTCAGCGCACCAGTCAGACTCCCGTTTGTCTTTTTTATTATAGACATTTAAATGATATGAGCGTGTACCTCATATTATATATGGAATATAAAAACCTTAAAAAATATAATATATTAACTTAAGTATATATTATTGAATATAAATATATGAGCATACCACTGAAACTTAATATTGTTGCAGATATCACAGAAGAAGTTTTGATTGCTCAGAGTGTTATATTTTTACAAGGAGGATTTGACACTACTGCGTCGTCCCTTACGTTTTTGATTCTTGAATTGGCTTTTGAGCCCGAAGTACAGGTAATGATTCTGGTATCTTGGACAGTTGGTCAAAAGTATTTTATTTGTGGGGTTAATCATAAGTGGATAAATGAATAGTCCTTAGGTGCATCTAAAATATCTAATTCAGATCTATTTCCCTATTAGGGATTATCCCGAGGTGAATTATTAACAAACTACATTCGTATTTAGCACTAGTTGACTTTCAGTGTAAGATGTATATGGCGAGCAATATGATACACTAGGAAAGATAAAGCTGATGTAAAAATTACAATCGCTTTATCCATTTGTAGCAAGTATAAACATAAATGGTCTTTTAAATGTAAGACTAAAGTAATTACTCTTTTTTATCATATTGAGGCAAACGAGCAGTCAGAGCCTTTCTTATGGTGACTACTGACGCCCATAGCCATCCGTACAACTAGAGGTTATGCAGATGCGTTGCCCTCCTTTTCCCTATCCCCCAATGGGTCACCGGAATATCACAAACAGAATTTTATATGTTTACACGAATTTTACTTGATGTAACGAAATTACTTTTTATGAATTTAATTGCAGTTTGATATATTTACTACCGACGATCTGGTCTTGTCCTTGCTAGTCGATGTTACAGACTTTTATTGTTATTTCTTAAGTGAGCCATCTGCTCACTTACTGTACCGATTGAGCTTAAAGGCCATCAGGCCGAAAAGTCTAGCCCTTCCGAAAAAAAAAATACTTTTATATCCCGTATTATGAGCCCTTGGATTTAGACCATTTCAGAATTTATATAAACAGATAGCATTGTATGTTTTAGGAAAAAATGTACGCTGAGCTTCTAGAGGCGAAAGAAAATAATGACTCAGATAAATTATATTGGGAGCTCTTGGAAAGATTGGTCTATTTCAACTGTGTTATTAAAGGTCAGTATTATGGAAATATAAAAAATTAAAATATTCTACCGATACCATTAATATAGTGGACATTAATGAAAATCACCATCCTGCTTAAATTTAATTTACTTCTACTCATGATGGGTACATATTAATAGTATGTACTTTGACAGCATCTTAACTAATATTTTGAAATAAGCTGGTGAAATAATTTAATTTTTAGAAACTTTGAGGAAGTACCCAGCAATGCCATGGCTAGACAGAATAGCGGCCCATGATTATGAAGTTGACGATAAATTGAAGATTAAAGCGGGCACACCTATCTCGATAAATCATATCGGCATGCACTTCGATCCTGAGTATTTCCCTGATCCATACAAATTCGATCCTGATAGATTCCTGCCAGAAAATGAGAAGAATATAAAACCATACACATACCTGCCATTTGGAGAAGGACCAAGAAATTGCATAGGTAAATGATTAAACTATATCTTAGTGTAAACATCTAACTTTTTAAAATTACCGGCTCCTATTTAGTTTTATCAGAATTTTTATATAATTTTTCGTGTACATGTAATGATTTTACTGCTAAATCGCTAAAATGCATCTTAAAATTTTTGTAGTAAAATATTTTTACCAGTTCGCAAAAAACACCTCTACTGCCATTTTGAACTTTCTTGAACAAAACAGCATTAATTATCGTAAAAGAAATTTCAAATTTTTTTAATATAAAAAATTGACGTAAAGATTTTTTTCTTTTATTTTTTTGTAACCGTTGCATTATTTCTTGTTCGGGTGGTTTTTTAACAATTATTTAATAAAACTAACTGTTTCAGGCATGAGATTTGGTCAAATGACTATGAGGACCGCATTGTCGTCGTTGATATTGAAATATAAATTTGAGCCATATTTTGACACACCCCACCCGAATAAAGCAGAAATAGAAAAGAAAGGGCTGTTCTTTATGCCCGGAGAGTCAATTTATATCAAATTTGTGCCAAGGTCATAAACAGTATCATATGTTATATAAAAATTGCATAGTATCAATTGTATAAAAAAATATTTGATTAGTAAAATATATTATATTTATTATATGTCAAAACTGTATTTTTGCTATCTTTTTGCAACTTTAAAAAACGTGTTTTTTTTAGTATTTGCGCGATTTTTACTTTTCCTGTCCTAGTTCCACGTACAGTTTTAAAGTTTCCGTAGTTATGGTAATATTTTAACGGACTTCAAAAATATTATAGTTATAACTACTGTAATGATCATCATAATATATAGAAGATCGCACAATTATATAAAAATGGCGAAAATCTCTACTCTGAATAACTATTGATATTGGGTAAAAGAAGGCGTAAAAATTAAATGATTTATTCATACTCTATCGTAACTCGTAAGAATGGTGCGACATAGAATTGTCAAACCTAATGTGATAATATCAAGTGACTAAAAAAATGCGTGGATAGTCTTTAGCTAGGTGAGTGGAACTTCAAAACTTCATCATCATCATCAGCCTGTATCCGTCCACTGCTGAACATAGGCCTCCCTCAATGAACGACAAGATGGCCGATCCCTTGCCACTTCAAAACTTAGGTGGATAATTTTGCGGGACACTGCTGCTGCATTCTGCTATCAAGTTAAGCAACTTCGTTGGTGTGCGCGCATCATAGCCATCAACATCATCAGCCTGTTACTGCCCACTGCTGGGCACAGGCCTCAATTTTTCTGCCAATCTTATCCATGTGTCATGTGGTTAACCTCCGATCTTGGCACGAAAATTGCGTGCACAAACGCATATGTTAGGTTACTGTTGTTATAGTTGTAGGTTATACAAATTAAATCTACGTAAGTATAATACAGAGGCAGTCCCCGAAAACGATGGCGTGACGATATGGGTCCCTATAATAAGACCTGGTCGAGGCTGGCACAGGACCGCGATAAATGGAGTAAAGCATCCTAAAGGCTAATTTAAAAAAGTATAATCAATTCTAATATGATGAACTTTAAAAGCTAGTTTGATTGATCGCGCTAATCTCCAAAACTACTGGTTAGATTTGAAAAAATATTTTTGTATTAGATTCAATTATTGCGGAAGGGTCAAATTTTTGTTCAGAGGAGAGTATTTCAAATTTTGTATAGATGAAACCCGGGTTACTGCTAGTTGGTAAATAAACCGAAAATGTCTGTAGATTTAGTATTTGATCACTATTTATCAAACGCTCAACATCAATTAATTTTACCATTCAAATTCCAATATTGTTTGATTAGTATTTGGTTATGCAAGTTACGACACTAAATTGATGGTAGTAGGTATGTTGTTGATGATCTCCGTACAGAAGCCGGTCCAAGTTGGATGCAAGATTCAAGGGAACGTTCGTGGCGTTGATGATGATGAAGATGACGTAGTCATAGCGTGTATACTTTTGGATTGCTATTTTAAATAACGTGTAGATTTGTTATCAGCAATAAAATACATATTAAATTGTTTTCGACTTATTTGATGCCATATAAACCTTGGGTATAGCGACAATACTGCAAATATTGTTGACTGATAATGTCGATGTGTGCGCGTGCACACTCAGTTGGAGCCTCATGGCACACTTATGGTGACTATCGCATTAAACGCGACAGCATAACTATCACTTTACGCCGGTATTATGTGAGCGAGAGGTACCACCACGGTTTTGCCAGCCCAAGTCGACTGCAAAGCAGCATGCCAATTAATACCTCTTACTTCTTTGTAGATATCTTATAAGTTGTTTTAATATAATTAATGAAATTCACTTAAATTGCAATTAACAATACGGTACCTTTTTTTTCGTGCCGATGTTGTTCTCCGTCGATACTAAATCCAAACTCGTAGGGTCGGTTCTCGTCCGTGTATTTGTCAGCGCCCTCAACTTCGAAGCAACTTACTATGATAAATATATAAAGATATGTTTTTTTTAATTGCGCCATCTGAAATAAAAAACAAAGTTATTATTATACATTTCATTGAGGATAGCAACCCTGGCAATTATGGAATAAGGCTACGGTTAAACAATCCGCTAGTCAAATTGTCGTTGACGATCTTAACAATCGACGACTCATAATAATTTTATCGGAGTGTGCAGATTTCCTCAAGATGTTTTTCTTCAGCGCTGAGCAAAAGGGGTCAACAAAAGTGAACGAAGAAATTTTGAAAATTATGCTCTTTTTACTCAAAGGTTTTTCGAAGATGAACCTATTGAGACAAGTAAAGTAGAAGTTAGCAGATTTTGTAGTTAGGGAGGACTTTGGTGTACAGTTACGACACATGCAATTTATATAGCAGAGAGCAAATTGTATCAGAATTACAAAAAAATAATGCTTTTTTCTTATAAATAGTCTCTAACTAATAAATTTCTAATAAAAATCTAATAAAAGACTAATCATAGGGTATTTAATACTCTCTACCCGACGATTAGTCGAGCTTATGTTATCATTCGATCATTCCTAAATTATGACGGTACTATTAAATATATTAAAGAAGCCGGATATTTGTATAGAATAGGCCACGCTAATATAGTGTTTGAATCTTGTCGTCGTGCCTTAGAAATATTCGTGACAAATAATAGACAACACAGAATATCTTACGTCATAGATAATGTAAAGATGTACGCCTGTGATCATCGCAAGAGCGTTAATAAATTTTAAGAGCCGTGATCATACCGTGATACTTGTGACGAATAAACTAAGTCTGCAACACATCTATAAAATAAAATTGATTTCCTATTTGACTATTTTAAGGTTTTACTGTTAAACAAAATAAGAATATATTTGCTACAGCCATTTATAAGAATGTACCATATAAGAAGGTATATAAAAGCATAACATGTACTCTATCTATTGGCAAATGATATGGGGATAACTTCGCCTCTGATCATCAACAAGGCCACACAGCTCATTCAAACATTGTCCACTTTGGGATTGAGCAGACTTGAAATCTTTTATTAAATTATTTGATTTGTGGGATTTGCCGATACGAAAAGATATAAAGCATAGTTAGGAATATGCGTCATTATAATTTGATGTTAGACAAAAGAGACCAAGACCTTTCACTTATGACCCCAGAGGTCGAAACGTGGCATTGCCAATTTATTCCGTGTGTCTGTTATGACTCAGTGGGCTATGAAATGAATCCTTCAAGTGTTAGATACGATTCCCAGGAATTGTACAAACACCCGAGGATTTTATAATGACTTCGAGACGCTTAGGTACAATATAGTAACTTCTGACTAGTTGGACATGACTCGTAACTGCTAGGATGAATTACTTTACCAGAAGACAATGGTGAATGTGTGATTATATTATTGCGATGTTTATAATTATGTGTTTTCATGGGTGAATACCCTGCAAAATTTCTTCTGCTAAACAACGTGGTTGCGTTACGAAAAGTGCGTTGCGGCTAGTATGTAGTAATTTGTTGATTCTAATGGTCACTATCATGATAATTCTTATTTTTGATAAAAATATATATTTGTCTTAATATACATATTTATATCGCAAATTATGTAATATGTATATTGCAAATAAATGCCTAAAATTAAATGAATATAAATATACATAAGTTTATGAATCATTTAAATATATCCTTTAACCCGTTCTATTTGTAACGAAAGTTTTTATAATAGGTATATCTTTTTATTTGTTTCAAATAAAAATAAACTAGTATTCAGTATATCACATATCGGTGATCCAACTTTATTGTGAGGCATTGATCTATAGATTGGACACGTTTTTCAATAATGTCCACATCGCCGTAATTCCATTTATAGAATATATGACGAAATTATAAACTTAAAGGTATAAAGCTCACATCAAGATTTTATGAACGACGTAAATTAAAAATATATACAAAACTGAGAGATGTTAAGCCATTTGTATTCAAGGTCTCAATCGCCTAATCGTAGGAAGTAAATGATATCCAGCCGATTCTAATATTGTTGAAATCGTCTTCACTGATTGAGTGTTGTGACCATGATGTATTGGACGTAAAGATAATAAAATGAAAAAAAAGCACACAGATTTGCAGAATTAAAACGATTCTATTAATATAAAAATTAATAATTAAGAAAAATCATGATAGTGTCATGTCGTTTGTGTCACGGCATTCGAATCGATTTTTCTGCCAAAGCGTGGGGAAAGAGGTTTCACATTACAAAAAATAAGTGAAGCGCTTGTACGATTAAACAGTAGCTTATGGTAACACTAGCTGTTGCCTGCAGCTTCGCCCGCGTTACTCAACTCCTATAAGTCACAGCGTGATGTTATATAGCATATGCCCTATAGCCTTCCTCGATAAATAAGCTGTCTAACACTGTAAGAATTTTTTAAATCGGACCAGTAGTTCCAGAGATTAGCGCATTCAAACAAACAAACAAACAAACTCTTCAGCTTTATAATATTAGTATAGATTTATTTTGTGCGTTTTGTAAGTTTACGTCGTTACTGAGCATAAAAAGCGGGCTAAGCTTAGTAAGAATAACATATAGGTAACATAATATAGCCTCAGTGCAAAATAGTACGCGGTATATAATTATATATACATATATATATATATGATATTTACAGAAAAAAATGTACCGTGGCAATACGACTTTAGATGTTTTTACCTCAACAAGGCCAATAAACATTGAGTTTTCAAAAAGTTCTTAATGACAACGTTTTTTTTATTGCTGAGCAAATAAATTATCGAGTTATATTAGTTTTGAAGTCCGGCTGTGATACTTATGTTTGCTACCTAATTTGCTTGAACGAAAAATAATGACACTTCTTATTGATGATTCACACCTTCTATTCCGAATTAATTAATTAACTAAGAACGATATTTTACAAGATTTTGGGTACTATACCGCGATATTTACTGGAGGGTTTATTTATTATAATATTTTTTGAAGTTTTAAAAATTTTATTGTCTTCTAATGTTTACGCAAATTTCACTCATTATAATGAAACAACTTTTACATACGGATTTTATCGCGGTTTATTAAGATTTTAACAAGCCCGAAGTTTCCGATATTTTACAACAACCATGGTCACGGGAAGACCTACATTTTTTGTTAGTGAAGAGCTGTACAGGTAAATGGAATACATCGAGCATATTTTAACCGGAATAGAGTGCTAATATTATGTGTTTTGTATGAAAGCAAGCAAAGCACACAGATCACTGGTTGGTTAAATTGCTATTACGTCAGTGACAAATAACTGACCAGTTTCAGAATGTTATGGCTAACATTACTACTCTATCCGGTTCTATGCTCGTTTTTTTTTTATGTTAGTTGGATAGGCAAACTGGCAAACGTGCCACCTGATGGTAAGTGGTCGACGTCGCCCATGAACATAAACTAGTTTACCTGGAACGAGTCCAGATAACTCATCTATCTGTGGCCTATCCTGAGACATAAGATGTTAAGTCTCGGTGCCAGTAATTACACTGCCTGTTTTGCCCTTCTCTCCGAAACACAGCAAAGCTGTTTCACGGGAGAAACAAGCAAGATGATGGAATATAATATGAGGCAAGTGATAAGTAATTTTATGACCAATTTTGAAGATTATACAAGAATTTAATCATTACTTGGTTCATTGTCCTTAAGGTTTTATAAATATTTTACGAAAGCGTAAGCTTTTGAGATAACTTAGACATGAATAAAAATATTATGTTACTTATTATACTTATATTACGCTTTCCTATTGCGGTTGCTAGCTATATTAAAAGGCTGATAAAAAAGTCATGCGTTCCTTACTTACGTAAATGAGTTTAAAAAATATTGATTATGTATGTAACAGACTAACAGTGATAAGGAAAGACGATTTACTTAAGACTTAAGTAATATCAATTGACAGGACAAAAATAAATAGCAACTAAAGTCAACATTAATGATAGACTTTATGTTTCTGCTTATTGTAAACGGGAGCTCTGTATAGATTCAAACATTATTATTTACACAGTACGTTTTATTCATTTATATGTAAAAAGAGAGAGATAAAAAATAAGATTAGTAGATGTGAATCATCTATTTTTATATTGAAATTCACAAAATTTACAAAAATGTACGGTGAAAGAAAGAATAAAATAAAGAAATGACACCTTCATGCTGTTTGCCGTCACGGAATTCGAATTGATTTTACTATCAATACGCGCCAATAGATGTTCACGTAAAAAAATAATCAACTTGAAGCTTGAAGATTGGTTCATTAATAACCTCCTCCTTTTTGAAGTCGGTTAAAAAAATGGTTGTCTGTAAGGTTGGTTCAACGTTAACAAAACGCAAGCGTACAATGAGCGTAACGGGACATTTTCGTGCATACAGCCGGCGTTCATCGATTTATTAGACGTTGTTACGTTAATAATGTAAGCTGTTACAACTGAAAATATCATACGATCGTTAAATAGGATCTCAATCGTTTGTATTATAAATGAGCAGTCTTTGTGACAACCATTCAAGTGATTTAGATGTTTGATAAACTAATAAAAATCGTTATGAAAAAGATAGGTATTTGAGATCCTGGTACGACCACATAATTATAGTCACCAGGACTAAAAGTATGAAATTTCGGTAATGGCGTTTGTTGCTTTGAATTCATACTCAAAGTCAAAGATTTCTTTTTATACATAATTATATCTACTATTTTCTAATACCGGAATAAAGTGTATATAGGTGTCATTTCATATTGAAGTTTAGAGGTCAGTTGGCAACATAATATCTTGCCCCGCCATATTTCAAAATTTGAAACCATCCTACTAATATTATAAATGCGAAAATTTGTAACAAGGTACAGAATATATGTATGTTAGTTACTCTTTCACGCAAAAACTACTGAATGGATTTTAATGAAACTTTACAATTACATCAGAATAACATATAGGCTATAATTTATCCCTGTAATATAATAATTCCCACGGAGACGGGAAGTTTGGTCCTGACCTTATGACGCCTAGAAATGGGTTTTCTAAATATCTACGTGCACCTGAACATGAGACCATCGCTTGCTCACCGGTGAAACATCGTGAGGAAACCTGCATGACCGATGAGATTTTAAGTCTTTGAAGGTGTGTGAAGTTCACCAACCCGCATTGGGCCAGCGCATCCGTGAACTATGGCCCAAAACCCTCGCCTGATTTCGAGGAGGAGACCCGTGCAGCAGTGGCACATATAAGGGTTGATATTATTATTATATTATTATAGAAATTATTAATGAATTCAAAATTACAATACGTAAATAAAGTCTGCAAAAAGTTTTACAGGTTTTACCGGTGGGAGGGAAGCGCTGTGCCACGCTCCCGGCTGATTTTAAAATGTTATATACAAACGTACTGTTTATAGGTACACATACATGATGCACCTTCATTGAGCATATAACCAATAGAGTAGAATGTGAGCCATAAAATTCTGAAACTGGTCAGTGATTTGTCACTGACGTAATAGCAATTCAACCAACCTGTGGTAAATAAATTTGGCGGAATTTGTTGTCATACAAAACACATAATATTACCGCTCTATTCCGGTAGCTCGATGCACAACTTACCGAGACATTTTTATTGAACATTGAATAAAATAAATTAAAATGTAAGCCGTTCTAAAGAAGAACTTAGGCACATTTTAATTTGTTCTTTTTGATCTGATATAATGAAAATTTAACATAATGATAAATTGACCTTAAAACTAAATGCAAGATTATTTTAATACTGTAGGACGCTCACAGACGAACGGAAGTCAATTGTAGTGAGATGGGAATATCATAGCATTTCATCATTATCATTTTCAGCGTTTATCCATCCAATGCTGAACCTATACCTCATGGCATTTACGTTGACTAATTCTTTTTAAACATTGAATGGATTCTGTCTGAAATTAGGTATTATTAATAATCCTTTGCCACCCCTGGCCTTCGTTAATACTGTATAGGTATAGACAATTATACAGCTTAAGGATATACCTACTGGCCAAATTTAAGTTAAAAATTTAACAGCTGCAGGAAAACATCCCACGCGCTTAATTGATCACAATCAATGTTAAAAATATTTTAGACAAATATTCTTTGATTTTTATTGATGAATAAATGTTATTACATATTAATGTAATTTATACTACTTATATTATTCTTACTAAAAAAATATAAGATAATATTATAAAATTGGAAATAACTCTCCCGAATTCGAAGGTTGCTTTTCCGAAGTTAAATTTGGATAAAAGTATAATTTATCATTTGGAAGCCGTTCAAGCATCGGTCAAGACCTAAAATAATACCTATCTGAAACCGACTGGAACAAGTAGTATAAAATGAAGTGGTATCATTTTCAGAGGCTATATTGTGTAACCAAGTAATTTAAAGGAGAACGCGTTACATCGTTTTGTTTCCTTTTTAACCGACTTCAAAAAGGAGGAGGTTCTCAATTCGTTGGAATCTTTTTTTTTATTATAAGTACGCATTCATTAAATCATCAGCACGTGTTCGTTCATACGCCACTTTCCCCTACTCGCATCTATCTTCAAAATTATTGGGCCGCTTTTTAAATTACGATTATGTTCAAATTTAGTCACTTTTTAAACGGAATTCCATATTATTATCTTGCTTGCTTTTGTCTCACTTTTACCAAGAATCTTTTTTACAAAAACAACATCCCTTAATTTGGACTTTTTTCAGACAACAAATATTATTTAAGTTTTAAATTGCCTATAATATCAATATTACACACTGAATTACTATCCAAACAATAATATTTTTTATTGACTCATTTGACTATATTGTTTACTATATAATATATTGAAGTGTAAATAAATATATAATAATAAAATCATAATGGCAATATATTAATTTATAATAATAATAAGTAATTCTGCAATAACTTACTTTGCCGAATTAGCACAGGGTAGTGCGGCCTGTTGCGCAAACGATTAGACAAGACTGCGCCGGTACGTCTCGTCACGTAATTTATTAACCTTACACACGATGACGCTGTCATAACTGTTTTACGTTTTATGCCTATAATACATCAATCAATTTTATTTTATGGCAAACGTTATGGGTACTTATACGTTTGATTCACAGAGTACTTTGGTTTGGTTATAAATAATTATATTACAATTATTTTGAAGTAAGAATAATATAAGATGTGGACTGTGAAGATAGTCTAGAGTCTAGAGAAAGTTCGCTATTAAATCAGATTTGATAAACTGCAAGTCCTCGCAAAATAATACGAATACTAACCATCGGTGTACAAGTCATCGGTGGGAGGGATTTACAGGTTGTTATCCTGAAATGCCTGGGAGGAACGCCCTATTCCTTAGGTGTGGTATCTTCTATAAAATCTTTTACTTAATAATATATTTTACCACACAAATGCTCTTTAATAACTTTTTGATTTTTTTAATTGGGAGGTTTTGAACATTTACTGGGATCCTATTGTAAAAGCGTATACAATTGCCTTTAAAAGAATTGCTTACTTTTATGAGTCTAAACACTGGTACATCTAGCCTGTGCCTATTCCGTATATCCCAGTAGGGATACATAATATACGTCACTTTTTTACAGAAATCACTTATGTTTTTCTGGACATACAGTAAATTTTCTCAGATGTATTGAGACGTGACAGTCAGAATTCCAATTTGCTTAAAGTTCCTTAGATGTATAGAGGGGCTTTTAAATCGCATGGATAGCCCGCTTCTGTAGCACAAAAACCACCACACCAGCTCCAAGTTCTCACTGTCTAAAAGTACATTGGTTTGCATTCGCTTAACATTTGGCAAAGAAAATTTTATACAAATGTTTTTTTTTTCATATTTAAAAGCAGGTTATTAACGCTAAACCAATGTATCATCCTCGATAGAGTGTTGTTTACCTCGTTATAATAAGTTATTGTCGTTTTATTTAAAAAAATAAGTAGAGTGTCATTGGCAATCAATACTATGTCTTGATTATCTTTAACTAAATACGGCAAATCATGAATGTAAATAAGAAAAGAAGGACCTAAAATGAACCCCTGTGGAACCCGTATCTCTATTCTAGTCCCTTCGAGTTCTATTGTTAAGGTTGTCATAAGATCCGGAGCAGTACCGCCTATTCCATAGTGACTTAATTTCCTGACCAATAATCTCATGCTGTACAAAATCAAACGCCTTGGACAAGTCACAGAAAACTCCCAAATGTGCCCTCGTAAATATGCCGAATTCAATCAACACCAGCGTCTGTTGTGGAGCACCCCTTTCTAAATCCAAATTGTTTAATGTGCAGTATCATATTATTTTAAAAATGATAAAGTAATTGATTTAATTTTATATTTTCAAAAATTTTACTGAATGTGGGGAATATCGATATCGGACGAAAGTTATATCAGATATACTGCCAGATTTAAAAAGAGGCAATACTCTATGTTTTATTACGCCAAGAAAAACGCCAACTTCGATATATTTATTAAAAATTATTGCCAAAAATTGGGGTGCAATTACATCAACTATAAACTTAGTACCTTTTAATCTGTAAAAGATGCCCCATAGATCAGAAGTATTTTTATTGTTTAGTAATTAAAAAGTATTGATAACATCTTTTGGGGTTATCTTTTGAAATTTAAAGTCAGCTTCGCATTTTTTACATTGGTTTTAAGCAAAGATTCAGCCATGGCAGGAGATGAGATATTTTTTTTATAATGAAACAATTTTTACGGATTTTATAGCGGTTTATTAAGATTTTTACAAGCCCGACGTACCGTAAAAATTGTTTCATTATAATGAGTGAGATTCGCGCAAACATTAGAAAAATGAGATATGAGATATTTTTTTTGTTCTTTAAATTGGAATGTCTTCCAATAAATTTTTTTTGTGTATATTTGCATGGATCCCTGGATGGTTTGAATTTACAATTGGACCTGGTAGATGGCGTGATCACGTGTTAATCATCATCATCATCATCATCAGCCTCCATCCGTCCACTGCTGAACATAGGCCTCCCTCAAAGAACGCCAAGACGACCGATCCCTCGCTACTCGCAGCCAACACGGACCGGCCACTGTACGGAGATCGTCTTTCCACCTGGTTAGTGGCCGACCAACACTTCGTCTACCCAAACGCGGCCTCCACTCTTGAAAATTATTGGCCCATCGGCCATCCGTTCTCCTGAGTGTATGATCAGCCCACTGCCACTTCAACGAGCTTAATCTTCGCGTAATATCGGTAACTTTAGTTCTCTGGTGAAAGAAACAAGGAGAAAGAAGAAGAAAGAAACATCCAGCATAGTACGCTCCATTGCACGTTGAGCTACGGAAAACTTTCGGAACAGTCGTAAATTTAAAGGCCACGTTTCGGCCCCGTAGTTTATCACGGGGAGAACGCTTTGGTTGACGACTTTCGTTTTCAAACTCTGCGGTATAGACGACGTGAGAATACGGCTAAGCTTCCTGAATGCTGCCCATCCCAATTGAATCCTCCTATCGGCTTCCCTTTCAAAGTTATGTCTTCCTAGCTGCAAAGTGTGTCCAAGGTAGACATACCACGACTTCGAGAATTATGCCATCAATGTTAACCAGCCTAGGGATAGCGTGTTCGTTGAACATAACTTTCGTTTTGTCCAAGTTTATACTAAGGCCTACACGTCGGGAGGATTCATTTAGAGTGTGCAGCATCTCCTGCAAGCCCTCCAGCGACTCGGTCAATATAACGATATCGTCGGCGAAACGAAGGTGTGAGAGATAATCGCCGCTTATGCCACATTCTGTCCAGTTTAAAGTCTTAAAGACGTCCTCCAAAGCATTAGTGAACAGTTTCGGGGAAATAACATCGCCTTGTCGCACTCCTCGATGCAATTGGATTGGTCTTGTTTGACCTCCCGGAATCAGAACGGACATAAAGGCGGCGTCGTATAGTCCTCTCAACACTTCAACGTATCGCCAATCGACCTGACATCGCTGCAGAGCTTCCAGAACAGCCCAGGTTTCAACCGAGTCAAAAGCTTTCTCATAGTCCACAAAGGCAAGGCACAGTTGCTGATTGCTCATTGGTCTTCTGTACAACTTGCCTTATGGTGTGGATGTGGTCTATGGTGCTAAATCCTCTTAGAAACCCAGCCTGCTCTGGTGGCTGAAATCCATCAAGCTTTTGAGTGAGGCGGTTTGTCATGACCCTCGAGAACAGCTTGTATATTATTATATGGCTTAGAAGTGATATCAGTCTATAATTTTTAAGAAGAGAATTGTTCCCGTTCTTAAAAAACAGAACGACCTCACTTCCATGCCACTCCTTGGGGGAAATGTCCCGTTGAAGGACGAATTTAAAAATCTTTTGTAACTCTCTTCAAACAGGTTCACCATCAGCCTTAAGGAGTTCAGTGGTAATTCCGTCCCTCCCCTTAAAGAGGGAAGGGCTCCCCTTCCCCCTTTAAGGTGCTTAAGAGCCAGACTAACCTCACCTAAGCTGATGTTTGGAAGCTCACCGAAGAAGTGTCGTGCTAGGCTAGCACGTGTATCGTTGTTCCGGGGATCAGGTTGAGGAGCATGGGACGCGTACCATTTGCCATAGAAATCCTCGATCTCTGATAAGATCCCAGGTTTAGAAGAAACGGTTGCGCCAGAAGCGGTCCTAATCTTCGACAGATGGCTTCTCCCGAGTTTCTCCACAAAAACCTTCGTCCCTCTATTCTGCTCAATTGCTTCGGTAATCCGTTACGTATTTGAGCAGCTTAGGTCTCGGCGTATTAGTTTGCGGATCTGCTTCGAGAGAAGCTTTACATCTGTAGAAGTGGCGTCTGTGTTATCCTCTGCGTTTCCTCATAAGACCGAGCGTCTCATCCGAGAGTTTGGATTTCTGGCTGGTGTGGCAAAACCTGTGCCTACCACGGCACTCGGTGCCTCGCCAACTGCCATAGTAGTGTCCTATATATTAAAGCCCTCGAATCGGTTTTTTTATTCTAATTGGAATTTTTTGGAGTCTACCACGGTTTGCCGGAAGTTAGGTCGGAGTGTATACTTTATCGAAAGCTCACATTCATGGTGCCTCTTACTAATCGGTGATCACTTCCGATTTTGAACCTGTTGATCACAGAGACATCCCTGAATGTATGCCTTCGGTCCGTCATAATAAAGTCTATCTCGTTTCTCGTCATAGTATCGGGGCTTTACCAGGTCCACTTACTGTGGGGCTTCTTTTTAAAATATGAGTTCAATAAAAAGAGCCCCTCTTTCTCAAGAAAGCATTTAAGCATTTGCCCCCTGTGGTAATGACTATCGACACCATGTGACCCTAAACACGATTAGATGCCTTTTCGTACACCTATTTTGGCATTAAAGTCCCCCATAACAACATTGGAGTGAGCCTTGGAGGTGTTGTGTAAAGCCCTGGAGACATCTTCGTAAGTTGCCTCTACTTCGTCGTCGGAGTATGTCGAGGTTGGTGCATATACTTGTATCACCGAGAGACTGTACCTCTTGGTGAGTTTGAGTACAAGATACGCAACCCTACTCGACACACTCGAGACTTCGACGATGTGGTTGACAAGGGACTTGTGGACGAGGAAACCCATGCTGCCTTGGGATGGAGTGTCGCCTTCCTTGTACGTAGAACAGGTGACCCGAGGGCAGAGTTATGCTGTCCTCTCCTTGTCTTCGGAATTCACATAACCCCAAGACGTGCCATCGGATATTTCCCAGTTCTACCTCCAGTTCAGCCAGGTGGTCGTCCAGTCTCAGCGTTCGTCCGTTATACGTAGCCAGGTCAAGTTGGTGTAGCGATCCGTAATCCGGGGATTCTTAGCACCACCTGTCCCACCGTGACCTAGGCTGCTACTGTAGCCAGAAATAGTAGAACGACCGGGAACTAGGGGCCGCTTCTTATGCCTGTAATCCATTTGAGGGGATATGCTCATAATTGCCACGCTGAGCAGGCGGATTGGCAATCGCAGATGAGTGGTATTCGCATCGGCGGCACTGCTGCCTGCCGCTGATCCGATTGATGGAGCCGCCATCACTTGGTGCGATCGATGCTTAGTGATCAAGTGTATCTCACTGTCACGATGAGGCAGACTGACACAAAGCAATCGATTTGCAAGTATTAGCCTCCTTTGATGTTTGGAGGCTATTTCCCTTTGACGACTTCTACGTCACCCTGGGCTGGTATTGGGGTAGGGGTATTCTTAAGCCACCCCCACACAGCCCCCACACGTGTTCACAACAAAACTAATTTACTAACTCTCATTTATTTATTTTTCACATAACAAAATAATTCAAATTAAAAAAATAAACTGCGTTTTTTTATTTTTATATAAATTTATACTTAATACTGGCAGAATGTCGCATGCCAAAAATAAAAGAAAAATAAGTGCCACCAGTTTTATTTATATAATATAAATATTTTAAAATTACCACATTGATTCGGATCGACCGCGAAAGCTTAGGTTCAAATGCGATACGTGTAGACGCCAACTCAGACCGCGCAAACAGCAATAGCATTATATATATTTTTTTCGGGTGGATCTATGCTAACACCGTCGGGTAGTAGCATTATGCTACCTGTACGGGTACCACGCGTGACCCGCCTGGGGGAGATGTAATGGGGGCCGGAAAGCTAAACAATATAAAACTAAAAAGTTTACAGAAAATAAAAGATGCGAAATGTTATTCTCTACATTAATGGTTTCGATATTTTTGGCTCATTTTATTCTCTACATTATGATCATTTCAATAACTTTTGCCCTAAATTGCACAGTTGACGAGATATCGGCCAAATAGTTTTTTTCAAGATGGCGCTTGAAGCTCCACCTAGCTCTGACAATATTTTGTGATTTTATGCTCTGTAAGTGACTCTAAAAAAAGGACCGGAAATTGTCCGAGTAAAATGTTTATTTTTACTGTACACAATATATATATTATTTTATACGAACCTATAGTAGTTTATACTGCCAAAATTGACTTTGCTTATTTAAATTTTAAGGGCACGTGTTAAAAAGTTCTGATAATATTAGGAATCTGTACAAGAATGAAACAAATATATTATGAAACTACCAGGTGTTTCCAGCTTTTTATAAAATGCCAGGGCCCTTTGCCGACATTGGTCATAATACTAAACCCATTCATAGAACTGGACGAGCCCAATATAACCGTACAGTCAATATAATTGACAGAGGTCAGTGAAGATGTTTATCTTTCAATTATCTCACTATCAAGGCTCTACAAGATTCGAGTGTAATGGTTACTAAAAATATATTTAAAACAAGCTGCTGCCCGCAGTTTCGCCCGCTTTAACTTTTATGTATTTTTATGTAGCATTATTGGTGTAAGATTTGAAGAATCGGATGAGTTTTGTATATAAGTAGTGCCATGCTGCTTTGCAGCCGTATTGGGCTGGCATGTACGGGTGGTATCTCTCGCAACTCTCGGTAACAATGTAATACGGGTGTAAAGTGGCCCATTGGGGGATAGGGAAAAGGAAGGCAACGCATCTGCATAATCTTTTGCTATACCTACGGATGTATATGGGTGTCGATAGTCGCCAAAAGGCTTCGAATACTCGTTTGCCCTCCTATGATATAAAAATGAGTAGTTTTCATTATGCATAGATTTTATATCCAAACGTAAAAATATTACGTTTTTATAATATGTAAGTATAAGATTCGAATATAGTTGTAAGTGTTGAGTACTAATTTAATTTGTATATTATTAGGTACAATTACAAATACTGTAATTTTTTGTCATTGAGGAGCATACATTAAATATTTGCATTGTAATTTTTTTCAGTTCCGTTCTTAAAGATACTTTAAGCTAAGTAACTTTAACTTAGACACTGCTTTTCATTTGTCAATCTGTCCGTCTATATTTCCGAACCGATACGACCTTCAAGAGAAGAGCATACTCATATTTGAAAGGCCGGCAATGCACCTGCTATTGATGTATGTAGCGGTTGTCTGTGGAGTGTGGATGTCGCTTTTTACTTACCATCAGGTGAAACGACTGTCCGTTTGCCTCCTCCCCCTTCTCCCCCTCTTCTTTAAAAAAAAATAAAATAAAAAAATAACAGCTGTACATAACATAACATAATACTGTACAAATGTGCTTTATAAGTAGAGATACGCTTTTTAATTTCATTTGAAATATTTTAGACAAAGTATCGCGCCATATCGAGCAGACACCGCGCAGAGTTTTCTCTACAATAAATTGGATGCCACGTGGTCAAAAAAAATATTACTATAACATATTTGCTGGGACCCATCCCAGTAGTATGGATCGCGTTGATCTTATGTTGCGCTGCACATACATTGGACAAACACTTTAGGTACATTAGTATGGAGGGGTTCATAAACTGCAACACAGCAAAAAATAATAGTCACGATGAAAAAATAATAGAATAATGAAAGGTGGGAATGAAATTATTTTTCATTATTTACAAAAAGATATTAATTACTCTTATGAAGTTCTCCAAAAATACGTTGAGAGTCGATTTTTGTAGTTATACAAATTTCACTTGTATCAATTTTTGGCACGTAAAAATGGTCCTTCAACTATGTTTGCTTCAAAGTATAAAAAACTTCAGTAATAGAAGATGTAATAAGATTTTCTAAAGACATCAAAGAAATTAGATTAAAAACTTAGCAACTTAACAATAATATTGTAAATACGTAATATTTTAACGAGCTACCTGCATAGATTACAATGCTAGATTTACAAGGTAAATAAATAAAAGCAACTGGTTAATGTTTCCTACATGCATTTATTGAACATTTATTATTAGTGGATATTTATGATGGCGATTGTTCCGTTATAGTGCATAATTAGATAGATGATGTCTTTAAACTTAAGTTATTTATAGGCTTAAGGTTAAATACTAAAATGACTGAGTCTGTGTTAGCTCTACTACCGAGCGACGCGGATTCGAGACCCGCCATTCTATGAATATAAATATCTGTATTGTGATCGTTTGTCGTACATTTTCGTACTGTGTGTGTACAATTATAAATTTATTTCCATGAGATCTTAAAACGTTTTCTAGTGATTAATAATGCAAGCTGCTTCGCCCATGTCAATTTAGATTCTTTTTTATATAAGCCCGTGGCCTGCTGAAGTGGTTCGCTTCGCGGCTGATAACATAGCGTATCCAGTTTGTACTGGTGAAACATTTATTTTAAAATTGTTCGAGTAGTTTCGAAGATTTCCAACAACCTAACTTACAAACATTACTTATTATTATATTAGTACAGACAAGCTGTTGCCCGCAGCTACGCCCGCGTTACCTTAGATTTACAACCGTATCCGGACTAAATATGCTTATTTTTATAGCCTACTAGCATTTGCCCGCGGCTTCGCTGGCATGGAGATTGAAAAAGTAGCTTACCTATAATGAGGTAAAAAAAAGCTAAATTTCTCAAAAAAATAGGAAAAAAAAACATTTTATCGTTTACCTCCTTTAAGCTCGCGCGCGTAAGGAGAGCTTCACCCCGCTCAGGACGCTCAACCCCCTCTGGCGCGTGTCTGGTATTCGAATTATTATTTAACAATGCGTCGCCTTAATGTAACATATCTCTATAATAATAATACTATATTGAAAGACTTGTTTCGTTGGACAATACATAAAAAATTGTACGTTTGACAATTACGTCGTTTTTTACGACATTTCAATTGACGTTATTATGAATTATTGTTTACTTCTAATAAATGTAATTCCCGTAGGAACTTTGAATACAACAAGGCGAAGTTGTGGGCACCAGCTAGTTTACAATAAAATAAATAATCATATAACGAAACATTTAAATAAATTACCTAAGTATTAGTCCTACTGATATCGTGTGACATAATTAACTCGCTAACGGATGACATAAGTTTAGTTAATCCACAGTTAACCTAACGCAATGCAGGTACTGGTCTCATCACGAGTGTGTCGTCACGTTTACAGATTATACATCTTATCTCCATCAATTCAATTGTGAACACTTCAATAGGGTTTGCATAAAATCGTAGATAATTTGTGCATCTATTGTAATACCTAGGTATTTTAATTTGAAAAATATCAGTGTACAGAGTACAGTATGAGAAATGGTAAAAAGCAGAATGTTTTTTTGTGTCTTTCATTCTTGACTTGGGGGATATTTCCAAGACAATTCAGTCTCGTGAAAAAGGCATTCGTAGGTAACGTCGGGATATCGAGCTCCGCGAAACAAAATTGAAAAACAAGGTAAATCTGTTTGATATAGTTTTTAAGTGAAAATAGCTATGTTACATCATTTAAAACCTAAATATTTAATAATGATTCTCAATGCTCTGCTCAGGAATGAAATTCATATTAAATATAACTTTTTGGTAGGTATAGAAGAAATTTGTATTAAAAATATGATTGATCCATACTAATATTATTATATTATGTATAAGCGTACCCACTAACATTATTAGTGGGTTACGATTATTGAAGATTGTCACTTACACTATTCAATATTAACGAATTTTTAAAAGTCACCAGTAGAGTATATTTTTATTATTATTAGAATGCTAAGTTATTACTTATCAATGAGTGGCACAGACAACAAAATAATCCCTCCGTGGGCGACGAACGGGGGTGCGCAGGAGGCGCTACCTAATGCGCCTCCAGTAACGCCCCAGTCTTCGTGTCGGGTTCAGGATGGGAACCTGAGCCCAGTATGACACGTCGCGGGGACTGCCTAAGCAGCCGGGCAGTCTCCCCTTAAGAGGAGTAGTCTGGCCTTCGCCGGGGCCAGCCTGTCGCTGAGGTGATCCTGTTGAATGCCTATCCGGGACCCTCAAATTAAAGCGGCTGAAGGCGCTCGCAGTGGTTTTAGTTTACGGGTAGGGCACTCCCAGGTGCGAGTCCCACATAGGGTCAGGATCTACCCGAGATCCTGGCTACATGCGTAAAAAGCATTTCCCTGCTATAAAAAAAAAATAAAAAAAAAAAAGGCAACAAAATAATCATCATGATTTCATCTCGTCCAGGCACGGCTGTAAATCTACGTTAATGCGGGAAAAGGTGCGGCAACAGCAAACCTTTAGGATATATTTTAAAATGAATATAATAATAATATTGTCACTAATATAATAATAATCACCTGCTAATGATGTAGCGGATGTCTATGGATATCGTTTATCACTTACCATCATGTGAAACCGGAAACGACTGTCCATTTGCCCCTTCTTCTATAAAAAATATTATTAAGCCAATTGTAAATAAATAGCAATTTCATATTTTTCAATGTGGTTATACATACAGTACAGGCGTTGCACTATTTGCATTGGAGTTGGTTTCGAAGGTGCATTCTCAAAAAATGATGTATAGGTAAAATAAATAAGACTACAAAGTAAATTAGATAAAGCCTAAAATCTGATATTAGCGAATGTATATTAAAATCAGTCACGAAATATATTTTTTATTGCACTAAAGTTAAATTATTCAGGAAAAGCTGACTTTTATAATAGAACACACACACACAGCATAGAACCTTCATGTTATGAGATTTTTGAGTGAACCTTTTTTCACATGGTACCTATGTAGGTTTCCTTTTGAAAATTTGATTCGATTTAAATTCGATTATAGACTTTGAGTTGTTTTTTTATTCAACTTAGACAAGAAAGATGGATAGAGTCATTCGGGGCAAGAGTGCGCACTTTTCTTTTTAATTAATATTATGGTCATGAAGACGATAAACTTTTCCGTAGATTAAAAATCTACCTGTTAAACAACGAAAAACACACTTTTTCATTTTCTTTCGACAACAATGCCGCACGGCAACCTAACGCGTGGCTTCAATATGGCCATTCGCTCGGCTCTGATTTTGCCATATACGTGCCCCCTGTCCCTCAATTCCCTGCAGAGATCTAAGCACTGCGATCTCTTACCCGCCGCGTGCTCTTACCCCGAATGACTCTACTTCGAAAATTCGAGTGATTTTTGAATACGAGTTCCGACGCGGAACTAACGCGGCAGAAACAACTTGCAATACCAATGTTACGTTTGGAGAGGGGACTGCTAATGAACGCACCGAGTGATTTTGGTTTAAACGCTTTCGTGATGGAATCTTTGATTTGAAGAACAAATCACGTGGAAGACCGCCCACACATGTGAATAACAATGAATTGAAAGATGTTGTGGAAGCCGATCCGCGCCAAACTACCCAGGAATTAACGGCATGGCTTAAAGTTACCTTACCAACAAAATTGACTCATTTGCGTCAAATCAATAAAATTAAAAAATAATAATATTAAAAATGGGTGCCTCATGATTGGACTGATCTGCATTAAGAAACGCGTCTTGAAATTTGTGTTGTCTTGTTGAATCGATACAGAAATGATTCCTTCATTGGATCGAATTTTGACATAGATGACCCCAGGTCAAACACCGCAACAGTGTCCTAGAGCAAAGCTTACCAATAAAAAAGGTAATGGTAACTGTTTGGTGGTCTCAGCATGGTGTTAATCAATATAGTTTTCTCCGATCTGGTTAAGCAATAGCGGCAGATGTCTACTGTGCCGAACTCCGAACAATGATAGCAAAACTAGCAATGAAAGAGCCCCGAATCATGAATTGATCTTCGCCATAATTGCTATAGAGCAATAAAAACACAGACAACGCGAGATAGCGCGAGACCTCATACAGTACGAGAAACCGTTTTAACTCTACAGGAACTGCAATTAAAAACAATTCGTCACCCTCCGTATTCGCCAGACCTCCAACGAACTACCATTTTTCTCGTGATTTGGTCAATTTTCTACGTGTAATATTCTGTATTTTTAACTTACTAGCTGTTGCCCGCAGCTTCGCCCGCGTTAATTTTTTTTTTTTTTGTTCTGCAGCGGAAATTTGCAGACCATACCATGACTAGGACCGGGGTGAGTTTTAAACCTAGCCATGTGTGGGGTTCGCACTTGGAGATGCGTTACCCACTAAAACAGCTGCAAGTACCCTCAGCCGCCTTTTATGAGAGTCCCGGATCATGCAGGCAACGCAGGACCCTCGGCGACAGGCTGGCGCGGCGAAAAGGCCAGACTCTTCCTCTAAAGGGGACTGCTCGGCTGTTCGTTTGATTCGATACTTTTAGCAGTCCCCGACGACATCGTGTCTAGCTGGACCCAGTTAAAACCCCATCCTGGGCCCGACACGAGCACAGGGGCGTTACTGGAGGCGCATTAGGTAGCGCCTCCTACGCACCCCCGTTCGTCGCCCGCGGTGGGAGGCCTCGTCGGCGGCCTCCTCTCTCACCCGCTCATCGGCCTCCTTCTGGGACATTACTGCCTCGCAGAAGGATACCATCGCCGTCCAGGACTCGTCGTCGCCGAGCATCGCGGGGATGACACTCGGCAGAGACAAGTCCCCTCCGATGACCGATGTCAGATCATGACGCAGCGCCGCCCATCTCGGGCACACCTCGAGGATGTGCTGTCGCCCGCGTTAACTTAGATTTACAGCCGTATACGGATTGATGATGATTATTTGTTTATGGACGGGCGTAAGACTTTATTTCATAATATACCGTATTTTTGCAAATAGCTTTTACATTACCGATTTATAAATGGCAATTTTTTAAAGTATTAAAATGGATATAGGTACTATGTTATATTTAACATAATATTATAGACATATTATGCTATCGCGGACTTTTCATTAGGCATATTTGGGATACACAATTCTACCATACATTGATACAATAATAATTATCCTAACTTTCAGAACCGGGCCCGGGCCCGGCTCGGACGCGAGGCGCGGCATCACGGAGCGCCCGGCCCGCGCGGCTCAGTCGAAATTACGGTGCCGCATTATTTTGATTTTGCTATATCTCCTAAGATATGCATTTAATTTGCATGGTGTAAACGGGAAAAACATACTTCATGAAATGATTAAGCTAACTAACATATTTAAAATGATAAGGATTAATACCACATTTGTGTAAATAGCTTTCCATTTACCGCTTTATAATTGCCCATTTTTTAAGTATTAAAATGGATATAGTTGTTATCCTTAGGAGATACATAAACGCCATTGGGGACTTTTTTGTAGATCTTTCTCAGTTGTACAATAATGTAGTACATTATTTTGATCTATCTGTTAGGGTTCATCCAGCGTTTGCAATGTAAGTGCAAAAAATGTGTTTTATACGACATCACATTAGAAACCTCTGAAATTATCAGTGTTTATCTACTATATTATGCATGTATTATACACATAAACATTTCTCTTGAATCATTCTGTCTATTAAAAAACCGCATCAAAATCTGTTGTGTAATTTTAAAGATCTAAGCATACATACAGACAGACGCGGGAAGCGACTTTGCTTTATACTATGTAGTGATTTATATATTTACTAACATAATATAACCAATGTTTACGCGAATTTTGCTCATTATAATAAAACAATTTTTACGGATTTTATCGCGGTTTATTAAGATTTTTACAAACCATGGTCACGGGAGGACTGAGGTGTCATACGTCCTAATGTTACAAAGTTATTCGAAACTACCCTATGATGATGGGTTTGTAAAAATCTTAATAAACCGCAATAAAATCCGTAAAAATTGTTTCATTATAATAAAAAAAAAATGTTTTATTATACCAAGTTAAAAATACTGAATATTATTCTTCTTGACACAAAAACAACTAAGCTAATTAATTCAATGAAAATAAGCAATTGAGTGTTTCATGAATAATTAATTATTGAATAATTATTTATTTCAGAAATTCCTATATTGAAAGTATATGCAACTTTGACAGAGTCTTGTTAATTTTACACGCTTTTTTATATAATATGTATAAAATAAGAAGTGACCTTAAATAAATGTGAACATAACAGTCACAGTGAAACACTCGACACATTTAGCGACTTTTGCACACATATTGCGTAACGTGTTAAAACATCTTGTGGGTTAGAGACCCATAGTAGGTACACATTATAAAAATGATGCTTAAAAGTAACAATTTACAAGCAACAATAAGCTTTTAGGCTTATTTATTGTCAGTTCTTCAGTAAAAATCGGAATCCTTCTCTATCATGTCCTCATGTTGACACTTGATTCCACATTACGAAGGCGACTGAAGGAATTCTTATGTAACGCCTCCGCCGTACACCTATCCGCTATTGTCAGAGCGGGACAGCTTCTGCTTCGATCCTTCTCGAACCCTCCTGCGGCTCGATCATATTGTGGCTGATGGTATACTGAATCATTTACTTCGCAGCTGTTCTTGAGCGCTGATAGCCCATGAAAGCGTAATATCCGGTGACTACTAGAGTCACGCAAGATATGGTGTTTGCTTTGAAAGTGCATCAACTCCAACTACCTCAACTACCGAAAGGAAGAATCGCTCTTATCTGGCGCAGAGGTCTTCTTTTGTCAAGGAAGACGTCTGGGGCTAGTTTCAGGTAAACTCGTTCATGTTCATGGGCAACAATGACCACTTGCCATCAGCCACGTCGGCCAGTTTGCGTATCTAACTAACATTTGAAAAGACTGGACATACTACTTGCACCATAAGAATAGCGTACGACACGCGCGCTTAGATTCTGTGTATATTTGTCCAGCGTTTAGGTGACCCTCTAATTCTTTCCTCACTTGATTTAGAGGACATAATATAAGGAAATATATGGATGGCTTATGATGTTGATGACGAATCAAGTATTTATTCTAAATGTTCGTGTAGGCTTATTATACGAATGAGCATCGCAGCTAATGTGCCTTCACGACATGCGTGTATTGACATTTAACTGCTTACGAAACATATGCACTGTGTAATTTCTAAGACTCACTTGTTACGGCACGAGTGCAAATGTACTAAATAGATTTTAGTGGTTTATCCTTATCTCTGATTTTATAGTTTTCTGGTGCGTTTATTTTTTGCGTAGTTTTGTAATTACTTTTTTGTAGATGTTATTACACCTCCCTATTACTTCCGTCAAGCAGTTTTTCTGATGATGAATGATTTGGACCATTTTTTTTTCTTTAACGCTGGGAAATGCTGTGAGGCATCCCGCAGAGGAGTGGGTCTCCCCAAGCGGGTATGTGGGACTCGCTGCGCCTGAAAGCTGGTAAGTGGACGCAGCTCTACCCACTAAAACCCGGCGAGTGCCACCAATGCCACCTTTGGTGAGGTGCCCCGGATCTGTTGAGCAAACAGAGCATCTCGACGGCTAGTTAGCCTCAGAGGACCGACGCCACCTCAGAGGGGTTGTTCTGCACCTCAGAACAATCCCTCCCAACGTCGGGACAGTACAATGGGGTGGTACCTCGCCCCTTGCCCCCTGCTCTTTTGTCCCCTCTTCTTATAAGAGGGGTACAAAGAGCCCCCTCGGCCCAATTAGCTTCGCCCAAGGTGCACCGCTCACCCTAGGTTACGGAGCTCCACTGCCACGACAAGGCCTGAACCATGGTGGGGAGTTAAGAGTAAACCTATGATTAAATAGCGTGTGTACATTTTGGAAAGTAACATCATGTACACAACATTTTATTCTAGATATTAATTATAATTTTTTTTTTCATATTTTATAGTTCCTTTAAAATTCTTTAGGTCGAAAAGTAAGATATGTTTCATATTCAATGAACTAAAAAAATACTAAACCAATGTGTAAACAAAATAGCAAACCTCAAACAAATTGTCGTGCTAATGCAATCGGAGACTGGAAATAAAGATATTTATATTTCATCTGGGTGAACCTTGGGTCTAAGGTAATATTTATTACTACATCTGAACTTTTGAGTTGCGACTGTAGGTATTTGTAAAGGTCACGAGGAGCAGTACATTCTGAAGATTATCTTCCGAGAATAGGTATTTGTTAAAGAAATACCTGACAAATAACTATCTTTAACAACTTAGTACAATGGATTTATTAACACTAATTTTATAAAATAAAAAGTGTGGGTTTATTAGTACCTATGTACTATTTTTACATCTGAACCCAATAGTGAATTGATGTGGTAGCTTGCACTGGGACAGTAATTATTAATTCAAAACTGGAAGCCGCTTAGACCTTATAGGATTTTTACTTCTTATGTGAGCCTATTCTGTCGACTTCTGTCAAGCTTGTTGTACACCTGGAAAGCAGATAGGTCGTTCTAGACGTGTAGTATTTTTTTAGATCGATTCTCAAGCATTATTTTTTATTTTTTATAGAGCAAACGACCACTCAGATTATATGGCGGTAGAAACCCATAGACACTTTCAACACTGAATGAAGGGTTTTCAGGTGCATTGCTAGCCATTAAGAAATAATATAATATCTGCGGACGCTTTTTTAAATTACGTCCATCTGGTCCCGTGGTAAGTTCTCGAAGAACTTGTGTTATGGATACATGGATGTAATTTACAATGATGGTATACATCCATGACTCAGGAATACAGAAAACTTTTTCTTCACTGGAGGGATTCGAGCCCACTACCACCTGCTTGAGCGCCAACGCGCTATCCATTGAGCCACAGAGGTCGTCAAGAAATGAGTATGTTCTTTTCTTGAAAGTCCCTACGTCACAGCTCACATGTCCAGGTATTCAGATTCTATTAATTTCCTTACACCTAATTTATTAAGGTAAATTAGTAGTGGCCTAGTATTTATGATATTAGTTCAGCAGATAGTTATTAGCCAAACTATGAGAACTATTTTTAACCGACTTAAAAAACGAGGAGTTTATTTTTTTATGTATGTTACCTGATTACTCAAAGGTGGCTAGACCTTTAAGACTTCCCAATCCCATGATAAGGAAACCAGGATCTGATAATGGCATCCCAGAGAAATCGAGGGAAACTTTCGAAAATCGTAGAGGCGACTAGTGCGTTTGATATTTTTTTATAAAGTATTTTGAAGGACTACAATTTAATGAAGGTCTAGAGTCGATCTGATGCTGGAGCCGAAAGACAGTCGAGGGAACTCCTCAACGATTTACATCAGTAACCTTGTGTTTGGGCTTGATTAATTAGTAATGATGAGAACTTTACACTTAGATGGGTTGTGACTGTCATAAGGGGTCTGATGATGAAGACAAAGGACACTTTTAGGAACTCCTCAACAGTTTACAGTAGCTACCTTGTGGTTGGACTTAATTAATTTAAATTAATAAGAACTTTGCACCCATATGGGTTATAAGCGCCATTACAGGTGTGATGATGGAGACCATACACAGCCGAGGGGAATCCTCGACGATTTACAGCTTTTATTGGGCTTGCTTCGTTAGGTTAAATAATATACTAAGATCATGTAATTTTATTACTTGTCGTTGTTAAATTAACAAATAACAACGGTTCCGTGGAAGCGCATCATAGTATTTCAAAGTCATCATAACATCCGTTCTATACCTATATATTGGTGATGGTGATGTTCTATATACCTATATATATATAAAGGAATTATTTAATGAATAGCAGCAAATCTGCCTTGATTGCTTTCAATTACATGAATATAAAGTTTTACACAATTCCATTTCGGTTTTTTATATTGTAATGATTTAAACCCTTTCTACGTTCATCTCATTAATACAGCGCTATCTAATCTGAGCAACGCGTTTAATAGTTCTACCCATAATATTTCAG
Source organism: Helleia helle (assembly GCA_963853865.1). NCBI lineage: Eukaryota > Metazoa > Arthropoda > Insecta > Lepidoptera > Lycaenidae > Helleia > Helleia helle. The sequence continues at coordinate 10,887,182 of OY971425.1, forward strand.
ACAAATAAAATTAGTTATCGAATTTTGAAATCACAAAAAATTGAGAAATAAAAAAATGTTTAACAAAAAATAAAACCGACTTTTAAATTAAATAAAAAACTTAAAAGGAATAAAATAATTTCCTAAATTTTTGTGCCGGTGTCGTATTTGTTGATGTACCCTACCTACCTACCTTGGCTGCAAAAATGAAGGAAACAAGATTATTTTCTAACTTTTTGTTTTTTTTTAAGTCGGTTTAAACTTTTGTTTAAAAAAAATGTATAATAAAAACAATAATGTCGTAACATTATTGTTACTTTTGAAGTCGGTGTCAGCCAAGATAGGTAGGGAGGTAGCTACAGCAACAAATACGACACCGACAAAAAAGATTCCGACGAATTGATAACCTCCTTTTTTAAGTCGTTTAAAAAGAACCTAATCGCTGTGATTGCATTACACAAAGTAGGTATGTAGCCAAATGTAAGTTTTAAAACTCTCCATACGCTTGGTATTAGTCAAATGTCTGTGTACCGGGCTATTTCGTAGGTACAATGAAACCTCTGTTTGTGACAGAAAAAGATCTGTTCGTCCACGTAGTATTCATACGAAAAAGGCGATCAAAGCTGTAAGGGTGTAAAAGAATGAATTCGAAGAAATCCTCTCCGAAAGCAAAAGATTTTATCTCGGGAGATGAAGATAGCACCTATAACCATGTCACGTATTTTAAAAGATGAATTAGGACAATTGTAGCACATAAGAGACGCACTGGTCATTTCTTAACTGATAATTTTAAAAATAATAGGGAGGTACAATCAAAACAACTACGGTACGCAAAGAGAGGTCACAGAAAAAAATTGTTTACGGATGAGATTTTTTTACAATTGAGCAATATTTCAATGAATGAGCAGTATTTTAACAAACAAAATTACCATATTTATGTTCAAGTCTCATCCGACTTCAGAGATAGTTTGGTGGGGTGTTAGCTATGAAAGAATGACTGAGCCATATTTTTGTGAATAAGGTATCAAAAAATCGGCACAAGTGTACCAAGATACCATTCTTGAGAAGGTAGTTTAAGCCCCTTAACAACACCAAATGGGGGACTCCATTAACAAAAATAAAACGATTAATACGATTGTTTTCAACTCCAAATTATCATGGCATTTAGATATGGAAAGTAAGGGGTGGTAACATGGTATATTATATATACGTAGGTACGTAATATCTTCCAAATTATATGTATAATTGCAAGGAAGTAGATATATAGAGTAAAGTGTTGTAGGGTAGGCCAAATTATATGTATAATTGCAAGTAGCAGGTATATAGAGATAAAAAAATATATATAATTCGTTCAAAAACATTTATTTTCTATGAAAGTTGTGGTACAAAAACATAAAAAAATATAAAAAGGTCTTATGGCACAAGAAGCAAGATGATTGAATTTGCTAGCGTTGTACAGAAATAACTGAGATCGTCCATTTTAGTTACATCTGATGGAAATTGCCACAAAATGGCGATGGTTACATAATATTTACATCGTGGTGCTATTGTCTACTTTTGTCCGAGCGAGGTTTTCGGTTGGAAGCCTTCGGGGCCAGCTGTGAAGGTGACGGTGTAGTGTTTGCCGTCGGGAGCCACATACGAGTACTGTCCGGTTACGACGAGAGCCGCGTTTTCAGATTGGGGGTTCTCAATCTTGCCCTGTTCTTGTCTGGAAGTTCCATCGCTGGTTTCGTACCTATAAAGACAATTTTACATTTTTATTGTTTGTAGGATGTGTGTTCAGAATTTTTCTGGTAGTCATTATGAGGACATACATTCATAAAGTTCATATCATCTTCTTAATTAACTATTCTTACGTGATGAGATCATTCTTTTAAAGAAGTTAGGTTTTGTTTCTTTTCCACTATAATATATTGTTTGAACGAAGGTCGGGTTCTCTGTTTTCGGGTGTATCTCTAAATAAGTTATCATATTTTCTTAATTTTTACGTGGATTTTGAATTAGTTTTTCAAAGCAGAAATAAGCACGATTTAGATTTAGACCCTTATTCAATTAAGAAAAAAACTACTATTACCAAAGGGTATGCAAATATTATCAACTGATTTAAAATGCTTTCTGTATTTACGCTAAAATCTTCATCACCTATTTGAAATTCAAGATGAAATATTTGGAGAGAAAGAGTACCTATAATATAATAATAATATAATAATATCAACCCTTATATGTCCCACTGTTGGGCACGGGTCTCCTCCTCGAGGAGGGTTTCTGGGCCATAGTTCACCGATGCGCTGGCCCAATGCGGGTTGGTGAACTTCACACACCTTCAAAGACTTTTAATCTCATTGGGCATGCAGGTTTCCTCACGATGTTTCCTTCACCGGTGAGCAAGCGATGGTCTCATGTTCAGATGCACGTAGAAATTTAGAAAAACCGATTTCTAGGCATCACAGGGGGGGGGGGTCAGGATCGAACCCGGATCTCTCGGCTCTCACTCAAGAGGCCGAGCCCATACCCACTAGGCCATCGTCGCTCACCTACCAAGAGTACCTATATTTAATTAATTAATATCTAATATCTATGGACGCTTTCACACCACGTCAATCTGGTCCCGTGGTAAGTTCTCGATGAACTTGTGTTACGGGTACCAGACTACGGAAATATATTTAATACCCTTTATACCTACTATACATATATTTAAGATTTTTATTATATAATACACATCCATGACCCAGGAACACAGAAAATATTTTTGTTCCCTGGCGGGATTCGAACCCGCAACCTCCGGCTTGAGCGCCAACGCGCTTACCACTGAGCCACAGGGGTCGTCGAATATTTATCTATAGCCATTCAGATATGTTTTTGCACAATACCTTTTCTGGTAAAATCAAAATATGATACTCATGTTTTAGTAAATATTTATAAAAGCCTTTGAACTGTTTAACAACAATTTTTGATAAATTTATATTAAGAGTTAAATTTTACATATTTGACAATTAGAACTTAGTTGTTATATTATAATTGATTGTTATATTATAATTGATTGTTATATTATAATTGATCATCATCATCAGCCTCTATCCGTCTACTGCTGAACATAGGCCTTTTTTTTTTTTTTCTTTTATGCCGGGAAATGCGGGAAATGCGGGTATGTGGGACTCGCTACGCCCGAAAGATGGTAAGTGGACGCAGCTCTACCCACTAAAACCCGGCGAGTGCCACCAGTGCCGCCTTGGTGAGGTGCCCCGGATCTGTTAAGCTAACAGGGCACCTCGACGGCTAGTCAGTCCCACAAGGGACCGACGCCACCTCCACAGAAGGGTTGTCCCGCACCACAGAACAACCCCTCCCAACGTCGGGACAGTACAATGGGGTGAGGTTCCCATCCTCGCCCCTTGCCCCCTGCTCTTTTGTCCCCTCTTCTTATAAGAGGGGTACAAAGAGCCCCCTCGGCTCAATTAGCTTCGCCCAAGGTGCCGACTCACCCTAGGCTACTGAGCCCCACCGCCACGACAAGGCCTGAACCATGGTGGGGAACATAGGCCTCCCTCAATTATATATGTTCATATTATAATCACAAATACAATATTATTTATCTTAGAATTAGTCAAAAAAGGTGATAATTAACATTATTTTCTGATTACTGTAACATCTTCAATGCCCATTTAAGACAATTCAAATAAAGCGTGTCCTCTTTTGGCTTAATAAGGATTTATTAATTAATGGTATGTTGTAGAATAATTACCCATAGATTACACATACGAGGTTATTTTATTTATAGTATGTTTTATTGTAAAAAGTCTATAAGGTTTATGTTTTTCTGTAGAAGCTTTGGTTTGGTTTAGTTTAATTTTATTCTCAAAAATATGAAGATTTCTATAATTCTAATTACATTTACTAGTTCTGTTTCCTGAATAGTGTATTCAGAAATGGTGTATTCTTTTTAGTGTGAAAATATATAATTTATATTCTCGATCACTTCACGCGAAGAATAAGCTCGTTAAAGTGGCAGTGGGCTGGTCACACATTGGATAACTGGAGAGGAAATTGGAGAACGCTTGGCCGATGGGCCAATAAGGTTCAAGAGCGGAGCTCGCCTTAAGGTAGACGAAGTGGTGGTCGGCCATTAACCAGGTGGGAAGACGATCTCCGTGTGGTGGCCGGTCCGTGTTGGATGCAAGTGGCAAGGTATTGGTTGTCTTGGCGTTTATTGAAGGGCATCCTTGCCCTATGTTCAACAGTGGATAGATAGAGGCTGATGATTATGATGATACACTCGATTGGATATAAGCCCGACTAGAAGACCGATAACTATGTTACTGTAAGTTGTAACCAAGCGTACTGGGCTAGCTAGCTACTAGCTAGGTAAACCACATACGACATGTTATGTCGTTACCTATTCAGGGTAACTGATATTGAGGCCCTTCTTACTATCATAACGAAACGGATCTCTGTCTTGCCTACAAATACATTTCAATAACTTTGACCTTTTTTGAAAGCGACATATTTTTACAAAGTAAAAAAATGTCGACGACTTTTTATAGACGTGGGGGCAAACGGACAGTCGTTTCACCTGGTGGTAAGTGATAAGTGACATCCATAGACACCTGCTACATCATTAGCAGATAATAATAATAATAATAAAAATAAATATCTATGGACGCTTTCACACCACGTCAATCTGGTCCCGTGGTAAGTTCTCGAGGAACTTGTGTTACGGGTACCAGGCAACAGAAATATATTTAATACTTTTATACTATACATATATTTAAGATTTTTATTATATAATACACATATTTAATACACATCCATGACCCAGGAACACAGAAAATATTTTTGTTCCCTGGCGGGATTCGAACCCGCAACCTCCGGGCTTGAGCGCCAACGCGCTTACCACTGGGCCACAGAGGTCGTCGAGCAGATGTGGCCTTTCAAATTGACTTTGACACAATACATTTTATTGTTAACACTTTCTAGTGTTTTTTTTTGTTTTTTGTTAGCACTATCCACCTTTATATGTATGTTTCATTATTATGAACGGGACTACTTGTAATCTGACGAGGAAGCTATGATCTGATATAGTTCTTCTATGCGCTGGCCCAATGAGGGGTTTGAGGTTCACATACTGGTTTTTTTTTTGATGTTTTGTGAGCAAACAATGTTAAGAAGGGCAGGTGCACGAGGAAATTTTCAAGAGGCCTTTACGGCCGAATTGGGCTGACACGATCGGGGTGGTACCTCTGGCTCACATAACACCGGCGTCAAGTGACAGCTATGCTGTTGCGTTTCGTACGGTTTGTGAGTTTCCGGGGCCCATTGGGGGGATAGGGAAAAGAAGAGCAACGCATTTGCATAACTTTTGATTGTTCGGATGTCTATGGGCGTCGGTAGTCCATAAGGCTCCAGCTGCTCGGTTGCCACCTTGTGACATAAAAAAAATTGAAACACCCATTGTCTACCGGTAGGCCCTAATCGTATTTTGTGGTAAAATCTATTCCAACTCGCTAATTTTGTCTTAGCATTGTCTTACATAACCTTTATTTAATTTAATAGCAGACCTCAGGCGATTACATAAATTCTAATTGATTATCTTTACAATATTAACAAATATTGGCATTTACATTATTGTTACTTGTTAGTATCATTAATTTGTAGATGTTTAGTTCGATAGCGCAATTCGTTGAATATTCATCCAAAGTTATTGAATTAAATGCTATACCTATATAATATTATGAATATGAAAACATGGATATTTAAGAAAATTAAATTATATGTAAATAAGTAATATATTAATAGCAACGTAACAAGAACATCAAGGCAAAAGTGGTTCGACGATATCAAGGACTGGACTAAGATACCACCAGATGAAGAGAATATCCCATGGTTGCATGGAGTACCAAAAGCTGACCAAGCTGATCAATAATGCAATTAATCAGACCCACCTAACTTCTATCAATATTTACAATCTATAATCAATCTTTAATCAAATTTCATTCATGAATAATTTGATTTGATTATTACTTGCAATTCTTTCTCATTTATTATTACAATAGGTAAAATAATATTAAGATAAGAATGAGTGTTCATTATAAATATGTTGATATTTCTTCTACTATCTTTTTTATTTTAAAGTCTGATCAGAATGGTACGATGAGTAAGTTTTTTTATGTTTAAGCGAATTTCACGCATTATAATTAAATCATTTTTTTACGTGATTTATTGCGGTTTATATACAAAAAAGTTGTTACATTAGAATGAGGTAAATAGCATATATATCTATAATTAATGTAATCGTTGTTTCAAATCACGACTAGTACCTACTACGGAGTCAAAGGCGACTGTCATTTAGGTTAGAGTGGAACTTTGCAAGTACATTAATAGTAATGCTTATAAAAGTACCCGACTAGCCGAAGATGGTAATAAGCCCACATTTATGTACAAATAAGTCGTAGTATTTTTGTATTTTCAAAGCTTTACCGTTTAGCTCTCTTTTAAGCTGATGTTTCTTTGAAGTCGTTTCTTTTAGAATTTACTCGATAGAAAATAATATATCAGCCAGTACTCCTTAAATTTTTCAACTGATGGTAATGGATTTATCATGAAAATAAGCTTATCAATTTAATGATTTCTCCGACGTTATATTTTCTTAAAGTACTAAGTTTATTCCTGGAATTTATATTTTCTACTTTTAATAATTTGGAAAAAGTCCTTTGTGTTATTACTTTATTCTAAAAAATAATCTACCATAATAATATTATTTTAGTCTAAATCGATTTAAGATTTGTTTCAAGTTGGACGACGTACTGCAATATTCCATGGCTAAGAAAACCATTAATATAATGAACTCACGCAAAGCTGTATCCATCGGGTTGTACGTCACTGTCAAAACGAAGGATCTGCACATCCTGAGGGTTCTGTGGCGCTGCGGCGCAAACTGCAGCCAGAACACAGGCGATGGTTACCTGGAATCAAATAATTTAAAGCATAGTTTAGTAATATCTTTCGAGGAGGTTCAGATCATATAAAACTGCCTGCAGGGAGGCAACAGGAGGAACATTCTGGATTGAAGGCGATGTTCGGGAAAATGTAATTAGGACTGCTTAGAATAATATTATTCTCTAAGACGATATATGTTTAGGAAGGTGTTAGAAGGGCGTTGAGACTCTCTTAGAAAGCATAATATATTTATATTCCTCCCAAAAAATAAAACGTCATATTAGTCAAATGCCTCCTCGATTTATTGGGATTCGATGTGTATGGTCAGTATGATAAGTAATCCGGATGGTAAGAAGTAAACATATTTAACTTTAAACATTATGCTGATTATAATGCTACCTAGTTACACACACACTTACATTCACTTAGATTTACATATAATACATGAACTTAACTTTATTGTTATTTGAAAATAATAGTGTTCAGATATCTTAGCAGTCAAATCTAATGACCATAAAAGTCAAGCAAAGGCAAGTCAATATTTGTGTCAAAATCATAATAAAAAACCAAATAGTACCAATAAAGTATCTTTTAGAACGTCAAATTAAATTTATCACTGGTTCCAAGCGCACTGAGCCAAAACCAGCGAAAATAACGAATATTTTCAAATAATATGTATTCTATTACAATTTTTACATGCTTGGGATGAACGACCTATTCCCAAGGTGTCTTCTATGAAATCTTTTACTTTATAATATCCCTTACCACATAAATACGCTCTTTTAATCAATTAAAATCCTTAAGATCCTATCGTAAAAGTGTATACAGCCTTTAAATGAGCCTCAATAATAATGTTTATCAAGTGATATACTTATTGAATTTATAAATAGTATAATATATTTTAGTAAAATCTTATTATCATATTGATAAAAAAAGAATAGGTTTTTATTTAAAAGAAATTAGATATATCAACCATGTTTTTGAAAAAAATATGGTGAAAAAAACATTGTTTTGTTAATGCAATACTAATAAAAATCTCTCTTTGAGTTGTTTGGAGAAATCTTATATCTATAGCTCAAAGTAATAGGTGGTACTAATTTATTCAAATAACATAATCAAGTAAAACTAAACATTTGAATAAATTAGTATTTACAAAGTCGTAAAGCTTTAGTATTTTGAAATACGCAATTGACACTATATGTTAAATCAGATATATGCACTTAGAACTTTTTACAAAAAATATGTTAATATTATGTATATATTTATATTAAGTATATAAAATTCCTGAATATACATCAAAAGTGCTGACACTTGAAATTTCACTTTCTCAATCGACAGTTAAAATGTTAAAAATTAAAAATTAGACTCACGTATTTGAACATGTTGCTAGGTATTCCTCGTGAGCACAAACTAACGAATGAGTATGGTGTGTGAGATCGTTCATTTTATATGTATTCCGAGATGCAGCATTTGCAGATGGCTGACATCATGTGAGGGTGGTACATTACAAGACCCACCATTCTAAGAGCTTTTTTAATAGCTTTGTTTACGTTCAGTATGGTTAAGGCATTTATCGGACAATGTATTGTTTCACTGATTGATCCTAATTCTTGTATTGTTATAAGCCTATTAGTTGTACAGATATTCCATTAAAGGTCACACACCTATATTAGTATGTAAATATTACGTATAATTTTGTTAAGGGCTCAGGTATTTATAATTAAAATTGCTCTTGCTGGCCTTAATTATGTGTTTTTGAATACCTACCTTCAATTGAAACGTAGTTTTTAAGTACAACATGTACATCTTCGTCGTTTTTGTGCTTTTTTCTTGTTAGATTAATTGAGTATATAAAATATTTGTTTGTTTGCCGTAAGCAGAATAATACGTGTAATTATGTGTTTACAAGTAATAACAAATTACAAAAAAGTGTGCGTCAGCCGCAAATGTTTTATTAAAAGTCTGGTATTCAATTCAAAAGGTATGGACTTCAATATAAATTAGTTTTTTGTCTAAATATTTATAGTTAGTAAAATTGTAGTAGATGTAGGTCCCTACCATGGTTCAGGCCTTGTCGTGGCGGTGGGGCTTAGTAACCTAGGGTGAGCGGTGCACCTTGGGCGAAGCTAATTGGGCCGAGGGGGCTCTTTGTATCCCTCTTATAAGAGGAGGGGACAGAAGAGCAGGGGGCAAGGGGTGAGGATGGGAACCTCACCCCATTGTACTGTCCCGACGTTGGGAGGGGTTGTTCTGTGGTGCGGGACAACCCCTCTGTGGAAGTGTCTCGGTCCCTTGTGGGACTGACTAGCCGTCGAGGTGCCCTGTTTGTTATCTAGATCCGGGGCACCTCACCAAAGGCGGCATTGGTGGCACTCGCCGGGTTTTAGTGGGTAGAGCTGCGTCTATTTACCAGCTGTCGGGCGCAGCGAGTCCCAAATACCCGCGTGGGGAGACCCACTCCCCCGCGGGATGCCTCAGAGCATTTCCCGGCGTTAAAGAAAAAAAAAATAGTAGAAGTAGTTACTTTATTTAGTATTATTTCTATACATATTACATTAGTTACATATTATATGCAATGTATAGAGCGACGATGGTCTAGTAGGTAAGGGCTCGGCCTCTTAAGTGAGAGGTCCGGGTTCAATCCTTGACCCATGTGATGGGGGTTTTCTAATTTTCTACGTGCACCTGAACATGAGACCATCGCTTGCTCACCGGTGAAGGAAACATCGTGAGAAAACCTGCATGCCTGATGAGACGACGATAGACTATGGCCCGTCACCCTCGTCGCTTGATTTCGAGGAGGAGTTCTGTGCTTAGCAGTGGGACTTATAAGGATTGATATTATTTATTTATTATTTTAATTGACATAACAATGAAGTTTCTAAAATAACTTAAGTTTATAATTTATAATAATTAATTAATAAGACCATAATGAAAAATAGAAAGCAGTTTAATTTTTACTACTAGGTATCCCATAAGAAAAAAGACAGACAAGACAGTTGTAAGCGTAATTGGTTACTCAAGTGAAGATGTCGACGCAATATCAGATAAGTGAATATTAAAGACTTATAACGGACAGCAACGTTGGAAAAACCCTAATTAAACTACAGTCTAAATAGTAAAAACAACAACAACAACAACACTATATTTGTACATCCCAATTCAACAATATAACAGTAATATAAAAAAGCGTACAAAGTGAGTGACACAGCTATTTACTGTCTTTCCGCCAAATGAACAATTTTATGTCCCATAAACATGAGTTCTGTTCTTCCAAGTCTCTTTTACCATAATATGCCATCCCCACTGCTTTCAAAATTTATTTTATTACCATACTAGCTGGTGTACACAGCTTCGCCTGCGTTAGCTTAGATTTATAGTCGTATCCGGATTGATGATGATTATTTTTATAGCTTATTGTCCTACGCACCCGCTGATCTCCTGGTATAGCGGGTGTCTGTGGATGTCACTATTCACTTACCATCAGGTGAACCGACTGTCCATTTGTCCCCTCTTCTATAAAAAAAAATAAGCCATCACCATTTCAACTTTCAGCCAAATCAGTTCAGCCATTTTGCCGTGAAAGATCAACAAATATCCAAACTTACAAACTTTCGCCTTTATAATATAAGAGATAGAGATATAATCTCAATGACGCACATTTTTCGTATAGAAGTAAAAAGCTCAAAGTTTTGCAAACTGAACTGAAAACATAATAAACTTAATTTCTTTGTAATCTTTTAATTAATCTTATAAAATTCTAGTCATTGAAAGATTTCTTGTTAGGAAATAGAACGTGAGTGAAAACACAATGTGTTCATTTGGGCTCATATGACATTAAAGATATGACAAAACGTGTTACAATCTCAAATCTTAACAATAAAAAATTAGACGATGCTCGAGCAACCTACAAATTAGACGTTGAAATACTGTACGTGGTATTATCTTAAATTAATATTTTACTGGTGGGAGTGTACCCCGCTCCCGGCTGCATGGATACCATCATCTTCCCTGTTTCTCCCGTGAAACAGCTTTGCTGTATTTCGGAGAAAAGGGCAAGACAGATAGTGTAATTACTGGCACCGAGACTTAACATCTTATGTCTCAGGATAAGCAACACACGAATGAGTAGCCTGGGCTAGTTCCAGGTAGTTTATGTTCAGGAGTGACGTCGACTACTTACAAGTAGTACTCAGAGTTGGCACGTCTGCCAAACTGGCTATCCAATTGGGTAACTAAAACTAAACTAAGTTGTTGATTAAAAATTATCTTAAATTCAATTTCAGCATTATCAGTCTTTTTCCGTATATTGGTACAACTATTATTTTTTCAATGAACGCCAATACGCCAATCGCATTCAACTAGGATCAGGTTCGTGCATGGAGATCGCCGTCCCATTGTTTGAGGTCAATATCCCTCTACATCTTCTGATCGTGTCCTCCACTCCAGATCACTATTAGCCCACCACTTTCACTGCAGTGCGGTTTTTGCTTTGCGTGAAGTTTTAGTATAGCGACTAGCGATCCACCCCGACTTTGCGCGGGTGCAATGCTAATACTAAACGTACTAGTATTTTTATGCAACGTTAACAGCTTTTTTGCCATTAGACAATAAAAACATGTTTTCTTGAAAGAGCGACATAATATGATTGGCCATGTGAAAAACACTTAACGTTCAAATCTAAGCCTGAAACATTCATTTGAAGTCATTTAAAATCGAATATCCCAGCCGGTACTGGCGCAGCATTTTAAATCGGTGATATCTTCGAAAATGTTGGTTTAAATTACATGCTGTAAAGTACCATAATCATTTTTATTAACCGCACAATGGCTTATTTTGTTTAATTAATTGGATAAGGATTATTTTGTATTGCTTAAAATCGCTTCGTAAATAAGCCATTATTTCTCGTAAAAAGTAAAGGATAAAAATTGCTTATTATGGGCTTCTATATCTCTTAGTCCGCGATGGTATATGCCGCATATACCATCGCGGACTCTTTTGTAGAACTTTTTAAAGTATACAATTCTGTAGTACAATATTTTGATCTATCTGGTAGAATTTAACCAGCGTTTTCAATGCAAGCGTAAAAAATGTGTTTATTTACGACATCACATTTGAAACCTCAAAATCTATCAGGGTTCATCTCATATATAAGGCATGTTTTATACATATAAACCTTCCTCTTGAATTACTCTATCTATAAAAATTGCATGACAATACGTTGCGTAGTTATAAAGATCTAAGCTATAGGGACAGACAGACGGGAAGCGACTTTGTTTTATACTATGTAGTGTTAAGTAACAATCATCATCACATCGTTTTGCTAATTTAATAATCATAAAAAATAGAGTAACTTCTAATAACGTGATGAGCTAAAGAAGCGTTCTCGGGATTTTATGATGTGTACAGGAGTTGGAGTAAGGTGGAAGGAGAATCACTGAGAGGGTTTACACATTCACCGTCATTAGACGTAGTAATAAATTTTATAGCATAGGAGAGCAAACGAGCTATCGAAGTTTTAGACTACCGACGCTCATACACATCTGCACAACCAGAGATTATGCAGAAGTATTGCCCTCATTTTCCCTATCCCCCCCATAGGCCACCGCAAACTCACAAACCGCACGAATCGCGACAGCAGTCACCGGTGGGAGGGAAGCGCTGTGCCGCGCTCCCGGCTGCATGGGTACCACCATCTTGCTTGTTTCTCCCGTGAAACAGCTTTGCTGTGTTTCGGAGAGAAGGGCAAGACTGGCACCGAGACTTAACATCTTATGTCTCAGGATAAGCAACACATAGATGAGTTGCCTGGGCTCGTTCCAGGTAAACTAGTTTATGTTCATGGGCGACGTCGACCACTTACCATCAGGTGGCACGTTTGCCAGTTTGCCTATCCAACTAACATAAAAAAAAGCATAGCTACCACTTTACGCAGGTGTTATGTGAGCGAGAGGTACCATCAACATTGGATGCAATTTTATTGATCAAGCACATATTCTAGTGATTCGACTTCATAGTTTCCATTTGCCCACTCAATAAGAGAGGTCTGTTGTTTTGTGGTCAATTAAATATATTCTTTGATTTCCACGTGCACTGTCGTGACACTGATACAAATCTGCATGCCTGACAACATAATATTAATATTATGAGGATACTAAGGCAAAAGTAGAACAAACAGCTATTATTATACATATTATTACTATAATCTATGTGTAAATATCTAATAAAAAATCATTCCATGGTATTTTCCTTGCCACATTTGACGTGAACCTTTTTTTGAGTCGAAGCTTATAAACGGATGTTCGGGCCGCTCGGATATAGGCGCTAACCGTACTAAGCGTCAGATTTTCGCGTTACACTAAATGCGCCGCGCGAGCACGGCAATTTAACGCTTAGTTCTAACGCTTTATACTATAAAGCTTCGCTTCTTTAGGGCATCCTACGCGGCTGCATAGGTACCACCCTCTTGCTTGGTTCTCCCGTGAAACAGCTTCGCTGTGTTTCCGAGAGAAGGGCAAGACAGGCAGTGTAATTACTGGCACCGAGACTTATGTCTCAGGATAGGCAACATATAGATGAGTTGCCTGGGCTCGTTCCAGGTAAAATAGTTCATGGGTGACGTCGACCACTTACCATCAATCAGGTGGCACGTTGGCCAGTTTGCCTATCCAACTAACATAAAAAAAAAATCCTAGACGGCACTCTTTTTTTAGTCATGAAAGGCTGGGCGGCTATTACGTTAACTGTCTCTGCACAGAAGCTGGTCCAAGTATAGATATAAAGGCCCGTGTATTGCTTGTATGAGAGTTTAAGGCACGGCCCCACCGCGGCGCAAGCGTGGGTTGCAGCGGAAACAATCACATACTTTTTCGTGCAAAGGGAATCTTGACAAATGTGCATAGCCTCTCCGTGTACTGCGGTAGAGCCGTGCCCTTATAGTATTTAATATTTATAGTAGTTTGTATGTACAATAACATGTCAATTTTTTAATATAATAATATTAAAATTTTATCTAATAATTAGGTTCTAATATAAATAATAAACATTACAATATAAAACATCCAAACCTGAGCAGATCGATTTGAAATCCTGATGTATAAATTTAGACCCTCACCAGGAAAAAAACATAATTATATATTTTTTGTTGTTATATCATAAGTATCACTTATAGTTTTGCACACGCCATATCATGTATATCATTAAATGAATACATAAATAATTACTTCCTTGGATCATTGAAACATTTAACATGTAGGTAAGTATTAAAAAATGATGCGATGATCAAACAATAGCAATCGAAACGAATTATTAGTTTAGGTTCTTAATATCTCTTGTTGCTATTCAATTAACGATTACGTTTTTGATTTTGAAGTTAAACTTCTTTGTGATTTCGAGTCTGCTCGGCTCTTTTCGGTTTCGGTAACCACAGGCTGTAATGTGTGGAACACGTAGGCTACATGTTCCACCCCACCATGGTCCAGGCCTTGTCATGGCGATGGGGGTCAGTAGCCGAGGGTGAGCCGCTGCACCTTGGGCGAAGCGAATTGAGCCGATGGGGCTTTTTATACCCCTCTGATAAGAAGAGGGACAAAAGAGCAGGGGGAAAGGGGCGAGGATGGGAACCTTACCCCATTGTACTGTCCCAACGCTAGGAGGGGTTGTTCTGATTATTACAAACTCTTTTCCTTCATATTTTGCCATAGAAGTTTCACTTCTCGTCATCTGTCCGACGCACTGCTTTTTTGTTTCATAAGTAGCTGATGTAAAAGAGAAAAGTTTGTTTTTAAATAGTATAACCTACACAAAAACTATCAAACATTTTTAATTGTTGTCTGTCCATCAACCGGTCATCATCCAGTCATCATCCTGTCATCATCATGTCATCGTCCTGTCATCATCATGTCATCATCATGTCATCATCCTGTCATTATCATGTCATCATCCTGTCATCATCATGTCATCATGATGTCATCATCATGTCATCATCCTGTCATCATCATGCCATCATTATGTCATCATCCTATCATCATCATGTCACCATCCTGTCATCATCATGTCATCATCATGTCATCATCATGTCATCGTCATGTCATCGTCATGTCATCATCATGTCATCGTCCTGTCATCATCATGACATCATCATGTCATCATCCCGTCATCATCATGTCATCATCATGTCATCATCATGTCATCGTCCTGACATCATCATGTCATCACCATGTCATCGTCCTGTCGTCGTCCTGTCATCATCATGTCATCATCATGTCATCATCCTGTCATCATCATGTCATCATCCTGTCATCATCATGTCATCATCATGTCATCATCATGTCATCATCATGTCATCATCCTGTCATCATCCTGTCATCATCATATCATCACCAAACTGTGCTTCTACGTTTGGTACTTTAAGATATACATTATTATGTATGCTGTGGTTTTAGATCTTGTTGGATAGAGTGTAAGATCACGATATATTTTTAAATCATACTAGCTGTTGCCTGCAGCTTCGCCCGCGTTACTCAACTCCTATATGTCACAGAGTGATGTTATATAGCCTATAGCCTTCCTCGATAAATGGGCTGTCTAACACTGAAAGAATTTTTCAAATCAGACAGTAGTTCCTAAGATTCAAACAAACAAACAAACTCTTCAGCTTTATAATATTAGTAAAGATTTTTCTGCTTCTTGAGCTTGTATATATATTATGATGCTAAAAGTATGATTTCCCTTTCTATAACAAAACATCGACTGGTGGGTGGATAAGCACAGTAGGTACCGTTAATATTTTTTGTCTGAGGTTGTTGGAGTACAAAGGTTTTAGACTTCAGGCTACATTTTGTACCATAAATACCTTACTTTTGATGGAGAAAAATCAAACAATAAAAATGATTTAGTAAGAGGTAGTGTGATACTGCACTGCAGCCGAATCGGGCCGGCACAACCGGGGTGGTACCTCTCACTCACATTACACCGGCGTCAAGTGACAGGTATGCTGTCGCTTTTCGTGCGGTTCGTGATATTCCAGTGGCCCATTTGATAGGGAAGAGAAGGGCAACACATCTGCATAACCTCTGGTTTTGCGGAAGGCTCCTATTGCTCGGTTGCCTCCATAAGTCATAAAAAAATAGCGATGAAATAGTTTGGAAAATACAAAACGACCACAGAGAGCATTATTGAAAGTAATGTATTTCAGTATCAGTATGTAATGTCTGATATATTAGAAAAATGTATGTTCTAAGTATTGGCCTAAAAAGCATAAATAAAGAATTACCCCGAAAGAAGGTCCCCGAAACTATAACAAAATTTTCTGAAGGACAATACTTCTCCATCAGCTAAACTATAATAATTATCTCGTAAATAGTATCTTCTTTTATAGATAATAATTAAAATACAGTGGATTGAACGCTCAAATATTAATGGAGAATGTTAGCGAATAAATTTAGATGATATAAAGAATAATCATAATTGGCGTTCTTTGAGGTAGGCCTATGTTCAGCAGTGAATGGATAGAGGCTGATGATGGTGCTGATGATGATTATTTTTTATAGAAGATCGGGCAAACGGACAGTCGGTTCACCTGATGGTAAGTGAATAGCGACATCCACAGACACCCGCTATACCACGAGATCAGCAGGTGCGTTGCCGGCCTTTTAGATGTGAGTATGCTCTTTTCTTGAAGGTCCCTAAGTTGTATCGGTTCAGAAACACCATAGGTGGCAGCTGATTCCATATATTTGTGGTGCGAGGCAGGAAATGCCGTAAAAATCTAGATGTTGTGGATTTCCGGACATCAAGATTGTGTGGGTAAAATTTATAATTCTTACGCGATGTCCGGTGGTGGAATTCTGCCGCAGGTATTAATCCGAACAATTCCTCAGAACACTCCCCGTGGTAGATACGGTAGAAGATGCAGAGCGATCCGACATCTCTACGCAGCGCCAAGGAATCAAGCCGATTGGAGATAGCATTATCATCGACGATTCGAGCCGACCAGCGTTGGACGCGGTCTGCTGTGACCAATGCTGGCTTCGGCAGTTAGGGGAGTGCCTTCAAATCGTAGAGCAACGACGAAGGGTGATTTTTTGGCGGTTGTGTCTTGTTGGGGTTAAACTGGATCAGGTTAAGTCGTTCCCATTCCGAGACTTTGGTCAACAGAGACTCGATTTCAGACACAAGTTTGTTCCGACACTCATCGACTTGTTCCCGAGAAATATTAGAGCGGCCAGTGTAAAAGGCATCTCCAGTGTTGTCATCCGCATAACAATGAATGCCGCTAGTTTGCAGCATATCATTGATATGCAGAAGAAACAAGGTTGGAGATAGTACACAGCCTTGCGGAACACAATGATGATGAAAGAAAAATCCAGTACGTAAATTTTTTGACCAATTTCCCTGGCCAATCACCACACGGACGTCCAGAAAAGATCATTTTTAATGTTATTATTTACTTTGTTTAGCAAAATAATTGTTATCGAAATATATTTTATGCGCCTATCGGGTTATTATTTGTAACTGCCATATAAATAACGAAAATCAATTTCAGTTTCGAGAAAAGTGCTTTTTTTGACATGTAGAGTACTACCTCAACGCTTCGCTTATGAGGCGTGCAAGATATTTTGAAAGACCCTTTTAACACCTAATACAAATAATTTATCTATTTACCGGTGGGAGGGATGCGTTTGCGTGGTCTCTTGTGCATGGTTACGACCATCCTGCTTATTTCTCCTGTCAAACAACTTTGCTGTGTCTCAGAGAGAAGGACAGAACAGACAGTGTAATTACTGACACCACTTTATGTTTAGGACAGGCAACCCAGGGCACCACCACGGCTAGTCAGTCCCACAGGGGACCGACGCCACCACCACAGAACAACCCCTCCCAACGTCGGGACAGTGCAATGGGGGTGAGGTTTCCATTCTCGCCCCTTTATTAAGAATACTCTGCAGACCATTCTTCAGAACAGCAGAAGCAGCAGAACTTCTGTTGCTCCGCAAAATTGTAGTTCGTTAGGAGGTGTTGATGATGATTGATTGATCAGCTGAAGAGGAGCCACTGGGGTGGAAGAAGAAGATAGGATGTTACCACCGGTTCAAACCCTAGCCCTTTCCTGAGAAGAATCGGCAAGAAACTCAGTGGGCAGCGTCCCTATACTTGACACTTATAAATGGTAAAGGGTTTGCACGGTGTTTAGTGGTCACGCGTGTGCAAGTTGGTGGTTAAGGGCTCCTCTTATTTTGTCACTGTTATTAGTATGTTAGTTGTTTCACGGGGTGTCGATCCTGATTCACTCCCCACGCTCATAGTTGGTCAGAGTGTTAGTTCGGTTTGGCTGCGCTAGATGGTGTGGCACGCCCCATTGTCCTCAGTTTCTGGTTAAAATTTTTCTTATGATGTCGTGGTCTCTGTTCTTAATTGCCATTTTTAAGTTGTAGTTGCTTATTTCTTGGTCAGGGATTGCTGCGACTTTTATCAGCTTACCCAATGCGTCATCACTGTTAAAGGTGTAGTATGTGAATTTTTTGGTATGACGCGAGAGCCCCACCATGGTGCAGGCCTTGACGTGGCGGTGGGGCTCAGTAGCCTAGGGTGAGCCCAACACCTTGGGCGAAGCCAATTGAGAAGAGGAGACAAAAGAGCAGGGGGCAAGGGGTGAGGAGGGAACCTCACCCCATTGTACTGTCCCGATGTTGGGAGGGGTTGTTCTGTGGTGCGGGACAACCCGATTGTGGAGGTGGCGTCGGTCCTTTGCAGGACTGACTAGCCGTCGAAGTGCCCTGTTAGCTTAACAGATCCGGGGAACCTCACCAAGGCGGCACTGGTAGCACTCGCCGGGTTTTAGTGGGTAGAGCTTCGTCTATTCACCATCTTTCGGGCGCAGCGAGTCCCACATACGCACCTGGGGAGACCCACTCCCCAGGCGGGATGCCTCAGAGCATTTCTCGGCATAAAAGAAAAAAAAAATGTATGACGCGAGAGGGCTACAACTGCGTGAGACGCGCTGTCGTGTAATTTTATCCTTGATTTAGTCTTTACTATGTACACCGTTTCCCTGGCCTCATGGATAGTCAGGACTTTGGACTCTTCCCCCTTCCCATACCCTTGGTCTATTAGGGTCTGCTTTTCTTCTTGGGTGTATGTCAAAAAAAGCGTTTTGGGTTTGTCTTTCTTGTTATTGGCCTCCAGTGTGGATTGGATCTTTAGTGATTTAATTACCTGACTGGAGGAATGAATATATTATGCCCTTGTGGATGTCTTTGAGGGTATATGCTACGTCTTGTGGGCAACGGTGGGTACATAGTAAGTCCTGTGTTATTGGTGTTAGTACGTTGGGACGATGGTAATGGATCGGGAATAGATTTTCGCGCTCGATATATGGTAGTTGATTAATATCTCCTATTAGGAGCAGTTCTCTGGCTTTAACAATCTTAAGTATCATCACAATGGAGCCGAAGTGCTTCATCCACGATGAGCCGCTCGCACTCGATTTTTTCGAATTCCCTCGCCCCATTGGCGAGTACTGAGGCCAGTGTGCGGTCCCTGGTTTTTGCGTCCGCTCCTGCGCGGTTTGCGATCCTTTCCCTTAACTCCTTCCTCGTCTCTACGGTCGCAGTCACGACGACGTCCTTAGTTTTGTCAAAATTGGCTATAATCCAGGCGGTCTTCCCGCATCCTGGCACCCCGTTGACCCATCTTGTGTGATGGTCCTCTAACCTTAGTCAGGTTAGAGGACCATCTGGTCTTTCTTTAGAAGAGGTTCCTGGACTATACCATTTGTGCTTTAGTCTTCGACTCACTTCGTTGTTGTTGCTGTTGTTGTTTTGTTGTTACTTTTTTCCTCACAAAATTTTCTATGGCAGCCGCTTGGGCCTCTGGATAACCTTGGGGGTGAACGCTGTTGATATTGGTTCGGGAGTTTCCTCCGCGGCGTTGCACCTGATGTCTACTCTCTTCTTGGGTGGTCGTTTTGTCAAAGTTGGGTGTATTTGTCTATCGACCACCTTCAGTGTTTGCTTGACATCTTTAGCCCTTTGGTGCTCTCTGAGGGCTTGCTCTTCTTCTCCCCTTCTGGTTTCCACTTGTCTGGTAGCCCATCCTCGCCCCTTGTCCCTCTGCTCTTTTGTCCCCTCTTCTTATAAGAGGGGTACAAAGACCAGCTCCCTCGGCTCAATTTGCTTCGCCCAAGGTGCTGGGCTCACCGTCTACTGAGCTCTCAGGCTACTGAGCCCCATCGCCGCGACAAGACTTGAACCATGATGGGGATATGCATTCAATTCCTGTATGATCTATCACTAATAAAATATGTCTAAAAAAATATTAATAATATCCAAATCTATTGTCATCTGTTGTTTATATTATTACAATAACAATACTTCAATTTCCTGATCAAAACGTTTTTACACATATAAAAGGCTGTAATAGCTCTTTATAATTATCTGTATTCATTTTGTAACAAATAACCTTCACCTTTGCTTATAAACATAAGCATCTATTGAAGATTGTGTTGTTCATAAGATTGATAGTTCCGTTACATCATAATATCTTATTGCTCATAGCTTTTAGGGATTTTTTTCTTTCTTAGAAGGACTAATTATTATTACTCTACATTTTCTATATATCTATTAACATTACTCATATTAATTTCTATGTTGTACAATATGTGGGTTTATAGGTGATATTATCATTAGACACGGAATTTAGTTAGACATTAAATTTATGACTTTGATTTAATGATAGTAGAATTCATTTTACTATGTACGGGTCAGGTGCACTTGTGTGGCGTGCCCGTGTGTTTTGCTATCCTAAAAATTATACGGTGAAACTGGTCTGAGTCTCAGGATAGGCAATCTCAGGATTTTGTAAGAGGTAGTGTCATGCTGCATTGCAGCCGAGCTGGGCCGGCACGACCGGGGTGGTCTCTCGCTCGCATAACACCGGCGTCAAGTGACAGCTTTGCTGTCACGTTTCGTGCGGTTTGTGAGTAGCCCATTGGGGAGGGGGAGGATAGGGAAAAGGAGGGTGGCGCATCTGCGTGACCATTGTTATGCGGATGTGTAAGGGCATCGGCCGCATTGGCGCCGTGAGGCTCCGACAGCTTGTTTGCCCCCTGATGACATAAAAAAGGCAAGGCGCGAGTGAACTGCGTAGGTTAAATGCACTTCGAAGTATAATTATTTTTATACATGAAAGTTTCCTTACAATGATTTAATGGTAATCGATTCGTGCCAAGGAATCCTAAAAATTAATATTTGTGTTGTCTATTTTTTTTATTTGATTCAAACAATTAACAAGAAAATGTAGACAATGTCCAAATTCGGTGCAACTTTCGGGTGCTGTCGTGGTGTTCATTGAAGAGATTTATGCACACACAGATGGAAAAAACGTTGGTAATGATGATGAGGATAATTCATTGGATTTATGAGTAATATTGTTCTGTGGCGACGATGATGCAATTTAAATATCTATTCATGCAGGAGACTTAAGTATCTTATTACGACTAGAAATATATTGATAAATTTTGTTCTATTTTTTGTCTATTGTTACTTCTTTTGAACTTTTGACCTATTATATTTATAATATATATATATTATATTATAAAGTCAACTAATATATATATATACAGGTATAAAAGCTACCTATATATACTGATGTTTGTTTACAGAGCAGAGGATTCAAAACAACCATCTATAATTTCATTAATCCTATCCAGTTAGTACTATATCATTAATCTATGACATATTATGCTGCACTTTCGAATAACTTTAAGTCAATAGAATATCTAACGGCTCAATTCTTCCGTGACCAAGATCCGAAACGTGGGGCATGTAAAAATCTGAACAAACTGGGATAAAACCCGTAAAAGTTATTTCATTATAATAAAATTTAATTATAATAAATAGCCAAAATAAAATAATATGTACTATTTATTTTTGCATATCGAAGAAATGGAAGTCAACCTTCTATCACCGTCATTTCATACTTGTATCTCACGGTACAAAAACTACTTATCACTTCAGAGTATTCCTTGCGGGCTAAATCACGAATAACATAAGTAATATAGTTACAAGAATACCTTTTCAGGATTTTTGCATTTTCGATATAGTACACACTGACACAAGTATAGCACCCACATCCCCACCATAGTTAAGGCCTTGTCGTGGCGGTGAGGCTCAGTAGCCTAGGGTGAGCCCAGCACCTTGGGCGAAGCCAATTGAGCCGAAGGGGCTCTTTGTACCCCTCTTGTAAGAAGAGGGGACAAAAGAGCAGGGGCAAGGGTGAGGATGGGAACCTCACCTCATTGTACTGTCCCGACGTTGGGAGGAGTTGTTCTGTGGTGCGGGACAGCCCCTCTGTGGAGGTGGCGTCGGTCCCTTGCGGGACTGACTAGCCGTCGAGGTGCTCTGTTTGCTCATTAGATCCGGGGCACCTCTCCAAAGGTGGCATTGGTGGCACTCGCCGGGTTTTAGTGAGTAAAGCTGCGTCCACTTATCACCTTTCGGACGCCGCGAGTACTCAGAGCATTTCCCGGCGTTAAAAAAAAAAAGAAAGTATAACACCCACATAGGTACACGTGGTATAATCATAGGCCGTATAATCGTAGCTCAAGGGTGCGTCGTGTCTCCGCTCGTCTACTCGACTAGTACGACGTGTTCGCAGCACATCCCTAATCCTAGTCAATTGTCTTTTTTGAAAACGTAGTGTTTAGATTCTCTTTTTGAGAGAGGCTTTTGTTTTTTTTTCACTTTGACAAATTTCGGGAGGCCTGCGCGACCCGGGTTCTAATTTTTATTAATTGCTTAATTCATAAATACACGATGATTTTGTTAAAATACATAGTCTTTTAACCCCACCATGGTTCAGGCCTTGTCGTGGCGGTGGGGCTCAGTAACCTAGGGTGAGCGGTGCACCTTGAGCGAAGCTAATTGGGCGGAGGGGGCTCTTTGTACCCCTCTTATAAGATGAGGGGACAAAAGAGCAGGGAGCAAGGGGTGAGGATGGGAACCTCACCCCATTGTACTGTCCCGACGTTGGGAGGGATTGTTCTGTGGTGCGGGACAACCCTCTGTGGAGGTGGCGTCGGTCCCTTTCGGGACTGACTAGCCGTCGAGGTGCCCTGTTTGTTTTCTAGATCCGGGGCACCTCACCAAAGGCGGCATTGGTGGCACTCGCCGGGTTTTAGTGGGTAGAGCTGCGTCCATTTACACGCTGTCGGGCGCAGCGAGTCCCACATACCCGCGTGGGGAGACCCACTCTCCCGCGGGATGCCTCAGAGCATTTCCCAGAAAAAAAAACATAGTCTTTTAAATTAATTATCGTCGGACCAAGAACAAGTCATCAAACACGAACAAAAGATGCATCGAAACAAGTTTTGATAATGTGTAATAGGTATTATTCAACACTAGCTGTTGCCAGCCGTACGCGGATTGATGATGATTATTTTTATAGCCTAAGTTACTCCTTATAATATCAGCTATCTGCCAGTGAAAGTCCCATCAAAATTGGCCTAGCCGGAACAAACAGACAGACAAACAGACAGACAGACAGACAAAAATTGTAAAAAAAGCTATTTTGGTATATGTCCCGTGTATACATCCATATGAATTCAATAAAAAAACAGTTATTTTAATATTACAAACAGACACTCTAATTTAATTTATCTTTATAGATTATAGATGTATAGACAAGTATCGTCGCAGGACGCTTGAAGTGAATTCATATCATATTTATAGCTGCCTGCATTTTAGCCCGCGTTAAATTAGATTTACGGACGTATCTGGATTGATCAGTTTTGTATATTTTTTGTTAGTTCCAAAGGAAATAAGGCCGCGTTTTCAATGAAAACTCCCAAGCGGCTTCAATTTTTCCGACTCTTACAATAATTATCCTTATATTAAGTATTTACTAATTTACTTACACAAAATCTTTGTAAATTTTATATGATATAACCTGCCTCAGGAATAGTAGTGATTTTTGACGTGACAACGTCTTATAATTCGATGCAGCCGGCTGCAAGAACGAAAAAACATGATGCATGCGGCGTTACCTCGCTGTGAAGCGTTCCATTTTCTTATGACATCGTCACGTTCAACTATCGTCAGTAAACCGACTTTACAGACAACCCATTTTTTTATGTCATCAGGGGGCAAACGAGCAGTCGGAGCCTCACGGCGCCAATACCCATACACATCCGCACAACCAAGGCTACGCAGATGCACTGCCCTCCTTTTCCCTATCCCGCCCAATGGGCCACCGGATACTCACAAAACACAAGGAACGCGACAGTATAGCTATTGCTTGACGCTGGTGTTATGTGAGCGAGAGGTACTACCCCGGTCGTGTCGGCCCAGTTCGGCTGCAATGCAGCATGGCACTACCTCTTACTAAACCTACCGATATATACCTACTTATTAAAAAAAAAAAAATGGAATTGCATGAAACATGTTTTAGGTAGATTTAAAATTTAATTTTATTGGCATATACATACACATTTATTAAATGTTAATTTGTTCTAGACACAAACATACAAATTGACTATTATTGGACAAAAGTAAATTAGTTTCTTACATTAACACACAAGGTAATCCTTTTTTCTTATATCGCCTTGACCATTTTTTTGACAGCCTGAACTGCCTGCTGCCTGGCTAGTGGTCTGGTGAGTGGACGTTACACGCAGTCTCGAATCCTATAAAATGTCTATAATAATAATTTTATATTCGTTATACCAATCACATATCATAAATTATATCCATTGTTAGTACCCCCAATAACCCCGTTACACGCACACAGATGCATCTGCAGACGCATTCGCTGACGTAGATGGAGTGATTTGCTCGTCTGTAAAGGTATTCAACATCGGTAGATGCATCCGCCACAAATCACTTTGTTGTCGGTCTTTCTGACACGGATCAAAATGTTTCAGCGCAAACATTTGGCGTCCGACAGACGTGTGGACGCACGTCGACAGATGCATCAGCAGACGTCGGCGGATGCATTTGCCAACTTGTAGAGGGGCTATACCACCTGTTCATATGAACTAGGCATGGGACTAGGTTGACCTGGTAATTCTTTGTTTCATATACATATATATTTTCTGTCAATCTCTTCTGTCACGTGCATGTCTCATCCATATTTTGCCCACCAACTTTCCAACGTCATCGGTCCATCTCGCCATAGGTCGTCCTGGACTTCTCCGACACAGTCCAGGCTACCATTAGGTTCCGCCGTGGACCACCTGCCATTACGTCTAGTCGTACCTAATGTCCTACCTAACTTAATTTAAATTCCGCGACCCCTATCTCTGACGTCTTCTGTGTGATAGGTATTGGTATCATAAGTCAAAGTAGGTATGATGAGTTTTTAGGCTTTGTGGTCAAATTTTGTGGAAAATTTGTGGAAAAATATCCTCAAATTTTCCGAAAGCCATGGATAGAATATGTCCAAGATACACGTAGTTATTAAAATATCATGCGTATACTACCATGCGTAGTTGGAATTGTTAGAAATCACGCGTCCTTATATTTTGTATCAAAAAGAAGAACTGTTAGCTTGTGACAATTTTATTATTAACGTCACTTTTTTTCCAACAATTCTAACTACGCAATAACAATAACATTTTTTCCACTAAAAAAACTTTGGAGGAAAGAAACAAAAAAAAAAAACTAATGGGAACTCAATATAAAAAGTCTAAGATCCTAGTTTATATTAGATAATATAAAAAAAAATGCATACAACCATACATGCATGCCATCAAGAATCGATAGGAGCCGTCTCACCTATTCACACGTTTTCGTTGACGTGTGAATAGGTGAGACGGCTCCTATCGGACGGGTGATCATCAGAGCAAACTTGTTCATTAATTACAATAAAAGTAGTTTTAAGTACCAGGATTCTGTACTTAACAAATGCTCAGTCCGTCTGTCCTGTAAAAACCAAAGTTGATTGAACTTTGTTTGTTTGAAAGTACGGAACATTAGCTTTTTTTTATTTATTATTTAGCAACTCTTGTCTTCATCATTGGTGGAATTAGTTTTATCTGTATTAGTAGGTAAGGGGTCTGTAACTAATGACTTAATGAATATCTGTAAAATAACAATAGAATTCCGTACCGCCGTATAATGTTTTATACTGCCCTTAAAATTATTTTTTCAGTGGAAAGGATAACAGGTCTCCGGCCATTATTCGACACATATTATAATACAAGCGTTGCAAGACAGGCTGACGGCTGAGCCAGATCTTTTGGAAGCCTTAAAAATGCGGATCTTAGGAGCACAACTGACTTAACCTATCCCTAGTAATCCCTAGTAACGGTATAAAAACTAATATGAAAAAAAAAATTGTTGCCTGTAAAGTCGGTTTTACGGGCGAAGATTTTACGTGACATCGTTTCGGTGACTCATCGTAACGTTACCGAGCGTTACACTTTTTCATAAGTGACTCCCAGCCGCAACCTAATTTAAGACGTTGTCACGTCAAAATCGATTATAAATCAATGTAAGTTAATTGAATCGAATAGGACCTTATCGATGTTCTATCACGAACATCACATGTGTGAACATGCATCAAAATGGCAGGACTGACATAAATGTATATATTAGACGTAAGTTATTGCGATCCTATTAAGGTCAGAATAGTGACTTCTTCATAGAATTGCAATGTTATGAGCAATGTATGCAATATACTTGATGCTCGCAGACGTTACGTAACTATTATTGTTTAAACGCGATGTTATATAGTCATAGTTCTGCAGGTAATGGTATTGATCGATATAATATTTATACTTTTATAGTATCGACGTAGTGTGTGTAATTTTGATGAAGGTATACTTCTAAACGAATATCCGTTTGAAAAAATATTTCACCAATACAATGCGACGTTTTTACTGAGTGAAATGTCTATGTCACTCTATAAAAATAATAGTCAGTCCAAATATGGCGTTATATTTAAGTTAGCCCATTTTGAATGTCTACTGGCCGGCCGAGGTAGGATACGAGTGGTGGAGTCGATTGTCTTGTCGTTCTTAGTGGCAGATACGGTTGTACAATGAAGATGATTGATGTTGTAATCATATTAATATAATCAAATCATCGCGGAGTCATTAATAAATATTAAAGTTTCCCTTAAAATTCTAGGAATTTATATTACTGACATTAAAAGTTTCAGACATCTTGGCAGATAATCATAGGGGCCTATATCGAGCCGAGCTAATTGACCGAATTATAAACACCAGAATATGACGACCTATTATATGGCTTATTACAAATAACATAATAATATTATTATTACGACGACGACGGATAGTATTTTTGTGTTAAAACAAAAATACTTGTCTGATAGTTTTTATACTATGAACAAAAAATAATATTTGATTTATATCTCTATATATTTTTATATAAAAAAAATCAGAGACTACTAGAAGTAACAATTTTTTATAGTTTAAATACGTAAAGATAGAAAATGGAGAGGGGTCTGAAATTTTAAAAGAATTTTGAAGGCTTTTTACCTATAATCTCCTATTAAACTCACTCATCTCGTTCTACTCTATCGATCGCAGTCTTTATAATATTTTATTAGAATTTATCAAAACTTTATCAGTTACACTTTATTCCTGTCATGTTTCGCTTAAAATTTAATGTTGTTTAGAAATTGATATTTTTGTTCTTTTCACGCAGTTTAGGCAATACTTGCATGACCCAGCTGCACCTACAATTTACACAATTGACAAATCCACGCACCGTTTTGGTGGATCACCTCAAAATGTTTACATGATAATGATTAACACCTCCCCGTGTCAATGGAACTTCGAAACATCGCATTGTCAATAGTCCGGGCTCGATATTTATAGCCCACATTGTCACTTCAGAGCATAGACGTTCTGGACTCTTCCAATCATCCATACACCACAAAAAAATATTCAAAATGATGAAAATCGTAAGTTTTTTTACTTTTAAATACACCTTAATTTAAATGTTTTTGACATTTCCTACTAAATATTTCTTAAAAAAGGAGTTATAAACAAAAAAAATGGTTTCATTTAGTTATAACTTTTTTTAAGATAACAACATTATATTTTTCTTTTATTTAATTCAACAGTCATTTAATAATAGAAAAGCCTGAAACTGAGAGAGTCGTAATAAAAAGGGTTTCTTAGTTTTCCTTTCAAATTATATTTTTTAATCATAATTTCAGGATTAAGAATAAATTGAAGGATTCAATAATTAGGGACAAATTATCACATAAAAGTATCAATATTTTAAATACCACTAGCCGTAAACCCTTAGTTAAGTTAATGAGTAGTGCCATTTAGTTTGTTTGTACAAGATATTTACGGTAGGTCAAAGTGTTAAGGATTTTCGATTGATTTTAGACACTTTTCGCCTTGGCCGCGTTAGCGATTGTCTGCGCATTGCCCGAAGATCATGCGCAGGCGCACCCTGTCGAAATTGTCAAGCAAGACTCCGAAGTGGATGTCAATGGATACAATTTTGAGTGAGTATTTTAAAATAAACTGCGTATTGTTTTCTAATGTTTACGCGAATTTCACTCAGTATAATTTTATGGATTTTATTGTGGTTTATAAAGTTTTTTACAAGCCCAATGTTTCGGATACTTTACATCAATCATGGTCACGGGATGCATGCATCAATCCTGGAGTAAATTAATGAAAAAACTTGTAATAAGACTAGTGATATTCATTTTTTAAATTAAAATTATTAAGAAAAAAAAACAAAAAAAGTCCATGTTGCTTTTTTTATCACTTTAAATAAAGCTGTTGGATTTGGATTTTTTAAAAAGTTTTTTATAAAATTTTGTGCTGAAGTTAAATAGCTAAGTAACGTAGAGTATAAGTTGATAGCATAGCATGTTTTATTGTATTTTATCTATGTCCGACCAACGTGAACCAAGAATTATGTTACTGGAATTGAATTGGCTATTGTGATTCATAAACGAAACGAGTAACACTAACTTGAAAAATACAAAGTACAAAATATTTATTCCAACTTATAGACAGAATGTGTAATAAAAACTATGATGGAATCTATTTTTGTGACTTCAACAAATGAGCAGTAATAAATTATGTGATATGATCTTCCCTAGATTGGCGAACGTAAGCCGATTTCATAGCATTACAATTACGACCAATATCTTTTATGAAAATTAATCGACCTAGTTATTATTTATATTTTTTTGTTTCTTTATCTATAAGTACTAATATTATATTATATATAAGTGACGACCTCTGTGGCTCAATGGTTAGAGCGTTGGCGCTCAAGCCGGAGGTAGCGGGTTCGAATCCCGCCAGGGAACATAAAAGTTTTCTGTGTTCCTGGGTCATGGATGTGTATTAAATATGTATCATATAATAAAAATCTTAAATATATGTATATTATAAAAATATTAAATATATTTCCGTTGTCTGGACCCGTAACACAAGTTCTCTGAGAACTTACCACAGGACCAGATTGACGTGGTGTCAAAAGAGTCCTTAGATATTATTATTATTATTATTATATAAGAGGTAAAGTTTGTGAGGTTACAGAGGATAATCTTCCAGAGATCACCTACTCCACCATCCACTGAACCGATTTTGAAAGTTCTTTTACCTATAAAAACCACATTCTTTGTGAGTGTCATAGGTTATAAAAATAATAAACATCAGTCCAGGCCTGGCTGTATATATACATTAACGCAGGCGAAGCTGCGGGCAACAGCTAGTGTGTAATAAACTATCATAAGGAGATATTTTTAATTACCAACTCATAGAAATCTATCGAAATTACACAAGTGTTTGGTAACGATCAATGTACTTTATACAAGGTCGAGTCATCAGTCGCATCACCATCAAATTAAAATGATGCACAAACTATGATTATATTGAAGCGATCACAACTTATGTGTGGTGATGTAACCAAAGGTCACGTGAGCGGTTTTGAGCTTGTGATCCGGCTCAAGTCCCAGAGTCAAGTAATTTTTTGTTAGAATTCGAGGCTAGTTTCAATGCCTACATTTGGACCCATTTTTGCAAACAGGAACCAACCCACAGTTTGTGAGAAATTGAGTTTGGTACATAGATGGCGCTCAAATCACGCATTCTATCTTTCCAAAAAAACGGTCCCTTTTTACCGACTAACAACAGAGATACAACACCGTCACATGAGGAACCAACCCACTTTGGCCAACTTTTAAATAACTGTAAAGAACTAAAAGGGCATGGTCCCCTAAACACTTATTAAAACTATTTGTTAAACAGACCCATGATCCTTGGTACCTTTACAACATAAGCATTTTAATTATGCAAACCAGAAACAATGTTCATTGGTTCCATCTAGCATAAAAAGTTAATATATTTTTTGTCTAAATAGAAAGAAAGAAAGAAAGAAAGAAAGAAGGAGAAAATAGAACCAAGCAACTAAATTCGGTACATACTGAATAATATTTTTGTGTTTTTTGACGTGACAACGTCTTATAATTCGATGGAGCCGGCTGCAAGAACGAAAAAACATGACTCATGCGGCGTTACCTCGCTCTGAGGCATTCCATTTTCTTATGACGTTGTCACGGTTAGTAGTTTTTTTAGTTTTAGTTAGTAGTTAGTAGGTTAGTAAAGTCGGTTTACTGACGATAGTTGAATGTGACAACGTCATAAGAAAATGGAACGCCTCAGAGCGAGGTAACGCCGCATACTTCATCTTTTTTCGTTCTTGCAGCCGGCTCCATCGAATTATAAGACGTTGTCACGTCGAAAAATCAGTTGCCTGTAAAGTCGGTTTACTGACGATAGTTGAACGTGACAACGTCATAAGAAAATGGAACGCCTCAGAGCGAGGTAACGCCGCATACTTCATCTTTTTTCGTTCGTGCAGCCAGCTCCATCGAATTATAAGACGTTGTCACGTCAAAAAAGTGATATGAACTTACTTTGGCCTACAGGCAAACCCATAATATCTGAGGCTTAACTGTCAGACATAAAAAGTATTTTGCATCTTATACCAAACGACGCAAAAGATTTTTACAAAACCCTGACTTGAAATCTTAACATAGAAGATGATATCGACGGCTTTACCGGACCTATCAATTTTGAGGTAGAAGGCGATGATATTAATGATGATTAGTTTTAAGAGTGCTTGCTTCTATTGTCAATGTATCAAAATGATTAATTTATTAATAAATGGCGTTAAAAAGTATATTTTATAAAGAACTACTCTTATTTTAAAAAATATCACAACAATGAAATCTCAGGTCCATTTTGCAAGAAGGAACTAAGCAACAAAATATCTCATATTCCTAGATAGGTTACAGTATCCTACATAAGGTTAAGAAGTATTTATTCATTAATATACTCTGGATGAATTTTGCACACTCTGTTTACAAATGTTTCGTTTTCTCGAAACCAACCTGCTGTGGGTTGGTTCTT
Organism: Helleia helle; assembly: GCA_963853865.1. Classification (NCBI taxonomy): domain Eukaryota; kingdom Metazoa; phylum Arthropoda; class Insecta; order Lepidoptera; family Lycaenidae; genus Helleia; species Helleia helle. Next base: position 10,918,509 of record OY971425.1, read on the forward strand.
GTTTGCAAAAATGGGTCCATTTTATTAGCTTCTTAGGCTCATGTATTTGAGAAGTTTATTTTATAAGTTTCCGGGTGAATAGTAAATGTTTTATTATTATTATCCTGGAATGTAAAATTTTCTCTTAATTTTTTTCCCATGGGAAGTTTTTGTGTGATATTTTTATTTTCCGTGAAACAGCTTACCTGTATTTCAAAAAAAGGGCAGGACAGGCAGTGTAATTATTGGAACCGAGACATAACATCTTAGTTCTCAGGATAGGCAACACATAAATGAGTTGGCTGGGCTCGTTCCAGGTAAATTAGTTTATGTTCATGGGTGATGACGACCAAACCAACCTGGTAGAACGTCTGTCAGTTTGTCTATCTAAATAACATAAAAAAACGCATGCGTTTGTCCCGGGTATGATTATATTGACCACTACCATCACCGTAGCTTTCTGCCAGTTCTCATCTGCACTAAATTTGCGGTTATTACCGTAAATTTAATGAGAATTTCTGATGGCAATGTCGGATAACTTACGCACAGGAATGATCAATAAATTTCAAATAAATTTCAAGGTTCGAAACAAGCGACGGTACATCACGGCAAGAACAAGGAGAGTACAAGAACGACACGGACCAACAAGGGCTCCTTGTGAAGGGAAGCTACAAGTACGTCGCCCCAGACGGTCAGCATATCTCAGTCACTTTCGTCGCTGACAAGAACGGCTACCAGCCCAAGGAGTCCACTGGTGACGGTACCCAGAAACAAGACCAGCCTCAACCCCAGCCTCAAGCCCAACCGCAAGCCTAGGCAAAGTCGACTTTTATACCATAACCAAAAATTCATTTTATAAAAATGTTTGAAGCGTAATAAATTGCTTTATTCACTTATTTTATTTTTTATTTTTTGATTTTTATCATGATGTATTTACTACTAGACAGCCAAGTGTATACTTGGATAATAATTCTTAATATTTCAATGCTTAGAGCTCAGCATATAATAGATTAACTAAAGAAGAATAGTCTTAGCGGAGCCGACTGCGAAGGCGAGTGCCATCAGCGGATCAGATTGGAGCATGCTAGTACGGGAAACCACACCGTGTCGGCCGTCAGGTCAATCTTGGACCAGTTAGATCTGAGCGCAGCCGATCAGAAGAACGGCCGCGCGCATAAGTTCCGGGTCATAAGGCATATTTATGTGTTCAGAATTCTTAAGTACAAGGCCTCTCCTTCACCATCTCCCTGCCTCCAGAGGAGAGTGACGCATGGCACCCCATCGAGGCCCGCGGAAGTTCACAGCACCCGCATTGGCCAGACGACGAGCCGAACACCGCGCTTGTGTTTATTGGGTAGAGTCTGCGTCCACTTTACCTTTTTTCGGGCGCAGAGAGTCCCACATAGCCCCTGAGCTCGGTGGTATACCTGAACGCATTACCCAGCGGCAAATTATTATTACAGCAAACACTCCGTAATCACTGGCACCAATACGGGAGGTAATCCCTTTTTATGTTTTTCTAATAATGTATTGTCAAATGATGGTGTACTTAAATCTAACTAGTCTTTGCAGTTTATTTTCGACGAAGACCACTCCATCAGGATTGAACCCTCATCTATCTAAGAGGGCTAAATATTTCACTACTAAGAGATACCCTTGTTAAGATTAATGATGACGAATAGCTAGAATATTTAGTTCCAATGATTGTTATAAATAGTAAATAAAATATGCGGTGAATCCGCTTATTGTTAAAAGAAATATTTATTATTTCCATTACATAGTTATGTGACATTGTAACTCATGTAATACGCAGTGTGCGATATTAATAATTCATTATTCACATCAGGTTTACAGGATATTCCCATACTTTAATACTTTATATGATTATAATTATAAATGTAATTTGTGTATCTAATCGTTCACTCTTACGTCAGTACAAAAGCGCTTTAACTTATGTTCTTCTTATTTTCCAATGGGTTTCGATCGTTTCTTTCATTACAATAATAATAATAATAATAATATCTATGGACGCTTTTACACCACGTCAATCTGGTACCGTGGTAAGTTCTTGAAGAACTTGTGTTACGGGTACCAGACAACGGAAATATATTTAATATTTTTATACTATACATATATTTAAGATTTTTATTATATGATACACATATTTAATACACATCCATGGCCCAGGAACACAGAAAATAATTTTGTTCCCTGGCGGGATTCGAACCCGCAACCTCCGGCTTGAACGCCAACGTGCTTACCACTGAGCCACAGAGGTCGTCAAACATTCATACTTTCATAGTTTTTTTTATAACAATTAGGATTGGATAAGACCAATTCCAATTGTTATAAAAATAATATCACGCTCTCACCTGTATCGGTACCACCATCTAGCATACCTTTTCAGACAAACAGATCAGTTTTGCTGTGTTTTGTAAAGATAGGTAGGATTTTTCGACGACCTCTGTGGCTCAGTGGTAAGCGCGTTGGCGCTCAAGCCCGGAGGTTGCGGGTTCGAATCCTTCCAGGGAACAAAAATATTTTCTGTGTTCCTGGGTCATGGATGTGTATTAAATATGTGTATTATATAATAAAAATCTTAAATATATGTATAGTATAAAAGTATTAAATATATTTCCGTTGTCTGGTACCCGTAACACAAGTTCATCGAGAACTTACCACGGGACCAGATTGACGTGGTGTGAAAGCGTCCATAGATATTATTTACAATCTTACGTTTAAGCCGCTTGAAGGGGAGTGTCTCTGATATGACTAACACAGGGCACATCCCGCGACTTCCTCCTATTATGGGGGAACTCTGACAACCTGAAGCACTCCTGCCGACGCCGGATCTTTTCTACCGGGTCAGGTACTCTTCCTTCCCCAGAGTCCCATTAGACGGGTGGCAGGAGGTGCGCATAGCGCCTCCTCCGCATCTTCATCGTCCTTCCTGTCCCACTCTGAGCAATGATTTGTTGACGTGACAACGTCTTATAATTCGATGGAGCCGGCTGCATGAACGAAAAAACATGACGCATGCGGCATTACCTCGCTCTGAGGCGTTCCATTTTCTTATGACGTTGAACGTTCAACTATCGTCAGTAAACCGACGATTTTTTTCTTTAACGCCGGGAAATGCTATGAGGCATCTCGTGGGGGAGTGTGTCTCCCCAGGCGGGTATGTGGGACTCGCTACCCCCGAAAGCTGGTAAGTTGACGCAGCTCTACCCGCTAAAACTTGGCGAGTGCCGCCAATGCTGCCTTTGGTGAGGTGCCCCGGATCTAATGAGCAAACGGGGCACCTCGATGGCTAGTCAGTTCTTCAGGGGACCGGCGCCACAGAACAACCCCTCCCAACGTCAGGACAGTACAATGGGGTGAGGTTCCCTTCCGCGCCCCCTGCTCTTTTATCTCCTCTTCTTATAAGAGGGGTACAAAGCAGCTGGGCTCACCCTAGGCTACTGAGCCCAGCTACGACAAGGCCTGAACCATGGTGGGGAGAAATGATTTCCTAGGCTAATCCCAGGTAAACTTTTATGTTCATTAGTGGTCAACTTACCTTTCAGGTTTGTCCGTAAGACAATCAACATAAACATAACATAATGCCGATTTCTTTGCAATAATATTAATCCTAGCAATACTATACATTTTTAGTGATCAATCAAATGGAGTTTAAAAATTAAATATTAGATAATATTATATTTTCCCATTTTTGTACATTTTATTCAAACACTGGCATATATTTAATTCAATACTACTAATATACCTATAATATGTATAAACACATTACATTAAAAGATAATAGTGTAGATAATATGATACGGATATAAAAGATTTACATAAATAATGTGCGGTCAATGGTGGTCGTAGATCATTCAGGTATAGTCAAAAGAGTAAACATAAGCCTTCACCTTATAAATTGATTCGATTCGATCACGATTATATTACAGGACAGAGACTTAGTTGAAACAAAAACAAAAAATGATTTGATTTAATCATAAATCTCAATTATTAATAGTTTAATTATTATGAATATTACTTTACACTAATAGTTATTCTCAAAGGTCATGCAATGGGGCTAAATTGCTAATAAAATGTTTTCGCAATATTGACGCTATTCAAATCCAAAGTATGCAGCGGTTAATATTACATCCTCTGTATACGGGCCGTTTGGTTTTTAGCAATTTTTATCTAAAGGTGAATTTTCATTTTAACCAAGTGTGAATTTTATCGTAATTGTGTATCCCCACCATGGTTCAGGCCTTGACGTGGCGGTGGGGCTCAGTAGCCTAGGGTGAGCCCAACACCTTGGGCGAAGCTAATTGAACCGAAGTAGCTGATCCTTGTATCCCTCTCATACGAAGAGGGGACAAAAGTGCAGGGAGAAGGGGCGAGGTTGGGAACCCCACCCAATAGCACTATCCCAACGTTGGGAGGGATTTTTCTGTGGTGCGGGACTAACCCTCTGTGTAGGTTGCGTCGGTCCCTTGGGTTGGGTTGAATATGTAATCATTTTCAGTTTATTGGACCGACAACGGTGTATTCTTTTATAATGATAGTGATTTATGTATCTAGAGTCGTTAGGGTTAAGGTAATATAAAAAAAATATTTTTGCTGCTTTATATCCACGAAGAGAAGTAGTTGATAGTCTAGATAGTCATTCAAGTAGTCGCAGATAAGGCTAGGATAAGCACGAAGTGTCATAAATGCCAAAGAAATGATGACCAGACCAATAAGGTTCTGGAATGGAAGCTCTGCTTGGGTTTATGGAGGGTTGGTGTATCTCCAACCAGATAGGGCGACGATCCCCATGCCTTGACTGATCAAAATTCAAACACCATAGTGTGGTGGTGCTCGAGGTCCGGAAATCCACAAAAACTCGATTTTTACGGCATTTACTGCTTTTAATGGGATTAGTTCATACGGCTAAATAATATACCAAAATCATGTAATTTTGTTTAATTAATTTAATTTAATTTGTCGTTGTTAAATGAACAAAAAACAACTGTGCCTTTGAAGCGCATCATAGTATTTCAAGGTCATCATAATATCCATTTTATACCTATATATTGGTGATGGTGATGTTCTATACCTATATATATTATATATATATATATATATATATATATATATATATATATAACGGAATTATTTAATAAATACGTGATTGCTTTCAATTACATGTATATAAAGTTTTACACAATTCCATTTCGGTTTTTTCATTTCTTATGTAATGATTTAAACCCTTTCTACGTTCATCTCATTAATACAGCGGTATCTAATCTGAGCAACGCGTTTAATAGTTCTACCCATATTTCAGACAAATAAAATCAGTTATCGAATTTTGCAATCACTAAAAATTAAGAAATATTTTTTTTTATTAAAACCGATTTCAAAATTTAAAAAGAACTAAAAAGTAATAAAATAATTTCCTTAATCTTTGTGCCTACAATTTATCATCAACTTGTTCTTCTACTAATATATAATCTTTGCATTTACCACGTCATTATTGTTACTTTTGAAGCCGGTGTCGTATTCGTTGATGTACCAACCTCCCTACCTACCTTGGCTGACACCGACTCCAAAAGTAACAATAATGACGTGGTAAATGCAAAGATTATAATATAATTAGTAGAAGAACAAGTTGATGATAAATTGTAGGCACAAAGATTAAGGAAATTATTTTATTACTTTTTAGTTCTTTTTAAATTTTGAAGTCGGTTTTAATTTTTTTTTGTTCTCCATTTTAAATGCTAATTTTATAAGTATATTTTTGAATTCACAAAAATTCCTTTCATCATCTTCACTTTAAGTGAATCCCAAAATAATCGAACGTCTCCTACTGGCATCCAAGATGGTGATCTTGGCTACTATATATTCCAGATTAAAATTTAACTTCTCCGACTGCCCTCGTTATAGAATAGAAGTTATTGAATTTCATAATAATTTAAAGTCTATTTACTGTTATTCTATTTATTATACTAAACATTTTCAGGTTAATGACCAGGATATGTATATCGAATGGAATTCGTATATTTTTATACTTTATTTAAATAAGCTTATCGAATTTACTACAATCGCCCCGGCCACCGACCAGTCCACTCGTATGTTTTAATGGCTATAAATCCTACACGTGAGATTTTTGTTTTTGAGATTACAGTTGTTGTAGGATTCGGTTTCGAACTATTTGGGTTCGAGTCTCACCTGTCAAAACTCACTTATCTGAATAAGGGGATAAGATGAATGTTTCCTTACTTATCCCTTGTTCGCTGATTAAAATATCATGACAAAACCTACATGTCGGATATGATTAAATATCTTCGAGTTAGGATGTAAACGGTTAGCTGCACATACTATCGTTATGTATATAATATAATTCTTCTGGGCGTGTGTATGTCACTCAGATCCTCCTAAACGACTGTACCAATTTTGATAAATTATTTTGTGGATAGTTCAAGTTGATCTGAAAATGTAGATCCACAAGCAGGTCTAATAGAATATTTTTTGTACAGGACAACGTCTGTCAGGTACGCTAATATCCTATATTTAATGTAAAATCCTATATTTAATGTAATACTCTGTAATACTCAAATAAAATTTTTGATCGAAATATACTTATAATGTTACTGTTGTTGTCAATTATTATTTAAAAACATATTTTTTGTTAAAATATTTATTGTTTGCTTTGTGGAGCTATTCTGATCTGTGGCTTGAAGCCTTTGTCATCAGCCGTGAAGGTGACGATGTACTGCTGACCATCAGGGGCGTAGTATGAGTAGGATCCCTTGACTCCGATACCCTGGTGGTCTCCTACTGTTATTAGGTGAGCTTCTTCTTGGCGTGATACTCCATCACTTGTCTCGAAACTGAAAAATATGTACATTTAAGTGATTATATTATGTAACATCCCTTCCTGGTACCTTGAGGGCCTAACTAGTCGTGGAGGTGCCCCGTTTGCTCATTAGATCCAGAGCCCTAACCAAAGGCGGCATTGGCGGCACTCGCCGGATTTTAGTGGCTAGAGCTGCGTCCACCTTATCAAAGAAAAATTATAATTTAATTAGCAATAATCCCGCAAAACACGCAGTCTTTACTGCAAATGTGTGAGTGCACGCATATAGCACCGCCCTCCTTTCCCACACTGCATATGCGTACACTCGCATGCGTATACCCCACATGCACCACAACCACAGTTAAAGACCACCACCACACAATCTACGCACGTTTCGCCCCGACACCGAGGCATCCTCAGGATGTAGACTCTACGATTAGCAATCGTTAACACATTTGCAGTAAAGACTGCGTGTTTTGCGGGATTATTGCTAATTAAATTATAATTTTTCTTATATAATGGATTTCCGCAAAGTAACGCCTGATTCTATTAACTATCCACCTTATCACCTTTCGAGCGCAGCGAGTCCCACATACCCACCTGGGGAGACCCACTCCCCCGCGGGATGTCTCAGAGCTTTTCCGGCGTAAAAGAAAAATAAGGGTAAGTTAATTATCCCCCCAGAATGGCTCGGCAGACGCCGGATGAGGATGGTGTTCCGCACCCATCACGAAGGCTAAAATGAAGGCGGCTCTATCCCGCCTAAGAGGATGGCCGCCGGGTCTAGACGGGGTGCATGGGAGGGTGCTAAATATCTCGCTCGTGCACCTCAGGGATAGCCTTCGCGAGTTGTTCGAGCACTGCCTACAGTCTGGAAGGAGGGTCGGCTTTGCCTGCTACCAAAGGCAGGGTTAACCCCGGACTCGGCTTCGGCGGTGCCAATACGGTGGTGTTGCTGAGCTAAGCTGGGAAGGCCTTGGAGAGAATAGAGGCCTCCCGGTTCGTTCAGCACCTGAAGGAAGGCCCCGGGCCGGGACTCTTAGAGTCCCAATTTGGGTTCCGGACACGGCGGTAGACCGTCAACGTCCTCATACGCCTTGGTGGGGTGACGGGTGAGGCGTAGCACGCGCTGAACTTCTTCCGGAGTCTGCCGGAATATGGCGACGTATCTGCGTCAGATCCTCGAGCAGTGGATGCGCCCGATCGGATGGTGTGCCCGAGATGGGTGGCGCTGCATCGCGATCTGACGTCGGTTATCTGAGGGACTTGTCTCTGCCGAGCGTCATTAACGCGATGTTCGGTGACAACTAGTCTTTGACGGGTCTCCTTCCGCGAGGTAGCAATGTCCGAGAAGGAGGCCGACGAGTGGGTTAGAGAGGAGGTCGCCGACGAGGCGGGCGACTAAAGGGGGAGCGTAGGAAGCGCTACTTAATGCGCCTTCATTAACGCCCCTATGCTCGTGTCGGGTTCAGGATGGGAAATTGAGCCCAGTATGGCACGACTTCGTGGGAACTGCTAAGTAGCGGCCAATTCCCCCATACGAGAAGTAGCTTCTGCCGGGGCTAGCTTGTCACTGAGGTGATGCTCTTTCCTGCTGAACCGAGACCAACAAAAGGCGGCTGAAGGCGCTCGCAATGGTTTTAGTTTAGGTTAGGGAACTCCCAGGTGCAAGTCCCACATAGGTCAGGGGGGTCGGGTAGATACCCGAAGATCCTTGCTACATCCATTTTTCCCTGCGATATCGGAAAAAGGTGAATCAATTACATCCTAAAAGTTGTAAATTCCAATAATCTGACGATTTTCGTGTGACGCAAGGAAGTGGAAGAGATAAAAATTTGAAAAAAAGTCATTTTAACATCAGTAATCGGCGATTACCACCAAACCAGGTAATTTCCTATTTTTGTAAGAGGTAGCGCCATGTTGCTTTGCACCCGAATTGGCCGGCACGGCCGGGATGATACTTCTCGTTCACATAACACCGGCGTCAAGTGACAGCTATGCGGTCGCTTTTCACAATATAAGTTTTTTTTATTTTAATCTTCAAAATCTTCACGACGCTCGAGTAAAACCCCATTTACCGCCGTGGGCTCGCCTACCATTAATATTAGTATTGCTCATTAAAGTCAACTTTAAGAAACGCTAAAACACACGCACATTAGATGAACGCAAAAACTCCAATGTGCTTTTAGTTGAGTTAATGTGACGATCATTTGATAGTATGTATATTTGTCAATGTGTTGATACGTTGCATTAACAGTTAACGCAATGTTTGCTATTTGTATATATTTATATTATGTGTGCATATAAATATATGCAAAGCATAACAGTGAAAGTTTTCTAATTTATTTCTGAAGATTTGAAATACTTACTTAAAATTGTATCCATCAGCACTAACCAATGACTTCTCTGTGACAATTTGGGCGGTCTTCGTAGTTTCCTGCGCCTGCGCGTTTATAATAGCAACTAGTACTGCGGCGATAACAAGTTTCTGAAATATTAATACATAATCATTTGAAATTTAATGGTACTTGAGTTAAACAAATAGATAGACAAGCTTCCTGATGATAAGATGCTATCTTTGTAAGAAAAACAAATCTACACGATTAGAAATTGTGAATTGTTGCGAGGTAGATAGTACCTACATCGGGAATAAATATTACTTTACGAGCTTGCCACAAGCCCAGGTTGAAAATATATGACTGCGTGATAATACTATATTGTGTACAGCTCTTAGGCTGTTACTATCCTTTGGTCGATTTTTTTTCAGCTGATGGTAAGTGAAAAGCGATATCCACAGACACCCACTGCACCAGAGGATTAGCAGCGCGACTACTTTCATCACACGATCTACTACCAAGCCATGTGTGAAATTCTACTTAAATTCTACCATTAATAACTTTTTTTAGGTGTTTGGTATATAAAATAAAACGTATTTATGAGCAATTATTTGACGTGATAACGTCTTATAAATTGATAAACCGGTGTTGCAGCGCGCACGAAAAAGTGTCCCATTCCGCCTAAGCCTGTCAAACGATAGAAGGGCCCAAACGTTGACTTGGAAACCATTATTTAAATATAACAAAATGTTTAATACTCGACAACGTGTTTAGTGTTTTTGTGTTTATTTCTACAATTTAATAAGATTTAATTGATTTCCTCCATAATTTTTAGTCTAATTTAATTAAGTTCACTTCAATTAAATGTTTTTCTCAAAACAGCAGCAAAAAAGGTAATTAATTTTTCATCAATATATTTTGTTTATGACGCTATCACGTAAAACTATCGTCTGTAAGCCGACTTTATAGACAAAAATTTTTTTGTTTATACTTATTGAAGCCATTCGAGGTAAATTTTTTGTGTTACAGGTTTTGCAAATAGCGCTGAAGTTGTCGTCGCGATATTTATACAGCCACGCTGAAAATTATGGATTTTCCCCCCATTCTGCACGATAGTGCCGTTCGTATTTCCTTTTCATGTTTTTTACTTTACTTCGCTATTGTTTTAAACAAATAATATGAACGAATGCCCATGCCGATCCGAATGACAAAGATAGCTAGCGATTTCCTAAAGTTTGTGGAAAACAGACCGGTGTAGCATCGCATTCAGTAATACGTTACGGGGAATCCCCTAGATCTGCGTATATTGTTGTCGTGGGTTTTCTTTGGCCTGGATACTTGCATTTATTTAGGGTTACCATTTTTCAGAATTTTCTAAAATGCCGATTTTCTACTGAAATTACTAATAAATCATTCGACTACTAAATAATCGTTCTTGTTGCCTTAAATCTACCAAAAAGGAGATATCTACTAAAAGTGGTCACACTGTTTGGAAATAAACGAATATTCCATTGACTTTTGTCAAGCCTCTGCGTTTATTTGTATTTTTTTTCTAATACATATATAGCAAATGTAAATTCTGTAGCATATGCTATTATAAGTTCTCATTCTCATTTGTATGCAAAATTTGCATTTTGCATTTTGTGCTCCGGATGTAAGGAATATATAATGTACAAATAAATATTTACATTGGACATACGACGTATAGACAAGGCATTAGGGCCTAGCACAGAAAGTGTCTCTTTTTGGTAAACCTGTTAACAATAAAGGGATGCGTTGACCATTTTATTGGGAGTTTTATCTATTTTTTTACGAGTGAATTCAGCCCTTTTTTGTTTTATGAACATAACATACTTTGCAAATTTCAATAATAAGTAAATTGAATATATGCTTAGTTTATTATCATATCCATCAGTGTTCATCTTTATAGCCTATAAAGCTAGAGTCACACAGGATTGATTTATCGTCATACATTATATTCTAATTATCATTAAAACACTGAAATAATTAGGCGTCAGTCACAGTTACAGACAGTTACAGACACCATCCTCTTAATACTTTACATTTTCTTCTTTTATATATTTGAATATATAATTAAATATATATTTAAATATATAAAATATGATCAGGATATGTACAATAATGTGGAATTTAAATTTTGCATATTTGCATTCTTCGTTTGAATAAATTATAAGTATATAAATATATTGTATACATGTATACATGACGTTTTATCGGCATTATTGATTGAATGCACACTGTATGTATTAACACATGCTCAAAATGCAATAAGTATAAAAAAATGATATATTGTATACATATTACATGTTTTATGTGATTTTGACTTAAATAAAGTATAATTTTGTCGTATCCTATTTATGTATTGCATATAAATGACGAATTTTAAATGTGCATTTGTAAAATAACAATAACGTATGGAGGTCACTGCTTTTTTACAATTTAATATAAATCTTGAAACGATCAATAAATTCAAATTAATTCATGACTTATGTACTCACCAATACAAACATTTTGGAGTCTCAAGTGACTTTCTTTCAATGACTGATACCTAGATATTGATAGTTCTTCTTAAATACATTTCTTTGTTTGCTGAAGTTGCTCTATGGTCAAATACAGTGCGTAATAGAGGTGATAACATGCATCAATGATGAAACATCAGACTGGGTCTCAATTGACACAGTTGCTAACGCCAGCAAGGACACATTTCCCAAGTAACCTTTACTAAAATTACACTTTTGCTTAGCCCAACAACACACCTCCAGACCTCATGTGGCGGACGTTGCTGTTCCCACCGGCGGAGTGGACCTCAATGAGTCCACCCGGCAGGGGTTGACCGCCTGGGGTACCACTCCACCCGACGGTGACGCGGCCCAGTCCCGCCACAGAAGCAAACCCGACGCCAGGAGGCCGTGCGGTCTAAGACTTGACGGTTGGCGGGGGGCAACCCCACACTCATAATAAATCATAGGTGAGCCGGCTGGCTCATCAACAAACGAAGCATTAGGGCCATTAAGCCGTCAGCATAGATAATTCCGAGAAAAATGATCATGGTAATATTATGTAATCTTGACACTCGACACTCAAAAATTACTCTTTAGACACGGCGAAAACCGCGCGTTTTTTGAATCGCGTGGGAACCGCGCGGGACTTATTTATATGTAGATATTGATTTAGGCCTCGTGCAGACACGCGACACGGTTCCCGCACGGTTACAAGTCGTACGGTTCTGAAACCGCGCGGTTCCCGTCCTTTTTTTTCTTTAACGCCGGGAAATGCCCTGAGGCATCCCGCGGGGGAGTGGGTCTCCCCACGCGGGTATGTGGGACTCGCTGCGCCCGACAGCTGGTCAATGGACGCAGCTCTACCCACTAAAACCCGGCGAGTGCCACCAATGCCGCCTTTGGTGAGGTGCCCCGGATCTAGAAAACAAACAGGGCACCTCGACGGCTAGTCAGTCCCGCAAGGGACCGACGCCACAGAGGGGTTGTCCCGCACCATAGAACAACCCCTGCCAAAGTCGGGACAGTACAATGGGGTGAGGTTCCCGTCCTCACCCCTTGCCCCCTGCTCTTTTGTCCCCTCTTCTTATAAGAGGGATACAAAGAGCCCCCTCGGCCCAATTAGCTTCGCCCAAGGTGCACCGCTCACCCTAGGTTACTGAGCCCCACCGCCACGACAAGGCCTGCACCATGGTGGGGCGGTTCCCGTCCTGTCTGATAGGGCTTAATTAAGAGTCAAAAGTTTTTTGTCAATAATCTTGATTAAACGGCATTATTTTAATGTTTCTTATATTTGAAGACACATAAGGAAATATAATATTTAATACATTTCTGAAAGTCTAACAACGAATAAAATTAAAACCAACAAAAATACGAATGCAACCAGTTATTCAGAAATAGTTATTTCAGGATAAAACTTACTCACTACTTAAGAATAAGTAAGGAAAGAAGGTAATTTTAGGATAAGCCTCCTACTATTTTTAGTTACGACAGTCATTGGTATTATGATATATGAACCATAGTAAATTCAAAGCTAACGGTGTACTAGCCAGAATATGGATTATATTCACATCGGTAAAATCCGATGATCGACTCGTTGGTCTCTGACAGAGTGCTAAAAGATGATAATGACCTCTCGATGATATTGAGTAAAGTGAGCAGATATGCTGCGTTTTTCGTGCGGCTTGTGAGTTTCCGGTGGCCCATAGGTGGGGATGGGGTAAAGAAGGGCAACGCACAACCCCATGTGCGGATGTTTATGGGCATCGGTAGTCATACAATGCTCCGACTGCTCATTTGCCTCCCTATGATATAAAAAAAAACCATTCTTGGATTTTCTTACCTTCTTGCGAAAAGAGATGACTAATGTAAAAAAACAAGATCAGCATTTCTTAAGATTAAGCACATAATTATTTAAAATCTTAATTTAAGTTACTCAAGTCGTATACCTTAAAGTACATAACAAGTTAGTAGTAACCTCGTTCCTATAACATTTAATAACACATTAAATAAGATAATATATACAAATCTCGCCAATTTATGCTGAAGGTATATTAATATTAGGCATTATCATACCCATACGAGTGATATATGTATATATTATATGGAAGACACCAAAATGCTATATCTAATTTAAGATATGGTGTCATTTTTATGGACAATATTTCTTTTAAATACAATAATAAATAAATAGCCAGCATTCAACATAGGTAATATTAAGCAATAAAAAGTTTAAAGATGATTTCCAAAATATTTATAATAGTAAAAATATTGAAATATATGGCTTCTTAGCATTTAGGTGTCTTTCGTGATAATGTGGTTCCTGTTTGAATGTGTTGGAAGTATTTTAATGTAGAGGTTGTGGTAGAGGTTTGTAAGAATGTTTGTAGCCGTAGGTACTTTAGTACTATGCGTGGAAATATATCAATGAACAGTCGAATAAAAATGCATAACAAGTAATAATTTAGTTTAATAAATAAGAAAAACAAACCAATTTTAGGACTAACGTAAATTATATCTAATTGTGTATCCAGTCTCGTGAGAAATTCGAACTTCACAAATTGTCAAGCCTATAGTTACGATATTTTCTTTATAATTGTCCTAAAGCCTCTTTTCCCCGCCTTGTAAGTCATTTCGTAGAGATGACCTTTCTCGTTGTACCAGCGGACGGCACCGCGTACTTTCAGCGATGGGTCCTCATTGCCCGTACTGGAATAGGCACCTTGTTCTGTTCTAGATGAGCCATCAGTCGCGTCGTAGCTGTAATGAGGAAAAGTTTAATTAATTATATTAATTTAGAAGATCTTGTAGGATCCTATTCAAATCAGAATCTTAGAAATAGAAAGAATATATTTTGATACGTCCGATGGGAAGCTTTTTCACTGCCTATTTAAAGCTATCGATAGTGAGTTGATAATTTCAACTCCTACTCTAGATCTTCGACGCTTTTTGAGGATCACGGATCTGCAGGCAACAGGATCACCGCAGCGACAGGCTGGCAGGCGATACAGCGTCACCCATCTCGGGCACACCTCGAGGGTGTATTGGGTGAAGTCCACCGCCGCGCCATAATCGTGACACACTGTCAATGGTTTTCTGTGGCCGTTTGGCACAGGTGCTCATCAAAGGTGAGGGGTTTGGGCTTTCAGCGCATCCACTGCTCAAGGACCGGACGCAGAGCAACCGTTAGGCTTTTACCATACGGCTGCCGCACCAGGTTCCCCCACCTCCGCATTATCGCCTCTTGCCCTAGTCGGCAAACCCACAGGACCCCATCCAGCGTAAGGCTTCGCCGAAAGATCTCTTATCCGACACATAAGAGTGTGTCTCGGCAAGAATCTCCGCCACGAGTTCCCACAGAGGATCGCCGATACATACATAGGTACCTAAAATATTACTAGAACAATATATTATTTTTTCATGGAGAGACATAGAGATTCCACCATTATGGTAATGAAAGTCTAAGTTGAGTTTTCTATACACGACTACAACCGCCTTTCAGTATTTTTTTTGGCGGTAATCAAATCAAAATAAATCATAGCTGTTAAGGCTGGTAATAAACAAAGATCCTATCCGGTATACCAACTGATAACATCTTTTATCTTCATTATAATATCTAATGTTTCATCAATATGTTATAGTGAAAACTTAAAAGATTTTACAGATTTATTTTAACAAAGCAAATTATAGCCTTCGTTTTGCATTAAAAAAATTTTTCGGATGGATCTATGCTAACGGCCCGAAGGCCCTAATGCTACATCGGATTAGTGTGAGCCCATTTGGCTCACTTTTGGTTTGTAAAAGGGTTGCTCCCCGCCAACCATGCAGTCAGCGACCACACGGCCTCCTGGCGTCGGGTTGGCATTATAATATTATATTTCGACATCACCTGTTTGTTAGCTAATGATTTGACTTATTATACTCAGTGTATATAAAAACTAGTTTTTCCATAGTTTCTGATTGCTAATAAAAATTAAAATAAAAAAAAACTAAAACAATCCTAATCGAATTATTAAATTATTGAATAAAAGAATAAAAAAATAAACAAAAAGTGAATGATGTCGTCGAATAAAAATAACCAAATCAGTCAAAATAAATTTATGAAGTAAAATTATTCTTACGTAAAGGTTGATTGGGAAACTGCTTACGTATAATATTGAAACAAGCTTTTACCATAACATGATAAAATTGGGATGATTGAGGGTCTTATAAATGTTTTTATTTTTCAGCTTACATTTATAAGACATTCATCATCATCATCAGCCTCTATCCGTCCACTGCTGAACATAGGCCTCCCTCAATGAACGCCAAGACGGCCGAATCCCATTCCACTCGCAGCTCGGATATGCCACCGCACGGAGATCATCTTCCCACCTTTTTTTTTAACGCCGAGAAATGTTCTGAGGTTTCCCGCGGGGGAGTGAGTCTCCCCACGCGGGTATGTGGGACTCGCTGCGTCCGAAAGCTGGTAAGTGGACGCAGCTCTACCCACTAAAACCCGGCGAGTGCCATTAATGCCGCCTTTGGTGAGGTGCCCCAGGACTAATGAGCAAAAAGGGCACCTTGACGGCTAGTCGGTCCCCTAAAGGACCAACGCCACCTCAACAGAGTGGTTGTCCCGCACCACAGAACAACCCGTCCCAACGTCGGGACAGTACAATGGGGTGAGGTTCCCGTCCTCACCCCTTGCCCCGTGCTCTTTTGTCCCCTTTTCTTATAAGAGGGATACAAAGAGCCCCCTCAGCTCAATTAGCTACGCCCAAGGTGCTAGGCTCACCCTAGGCTACTGGTTAATGGCCGACCAACACTAAATTAAACGAAGTAATTTAAATATTATTTCTTAAATAAATAAATAAATCTTTATTTCGGACAACATAGATCCATAATTATAAGTAATTGGTTAGTAATTCTTAGCCCTATGTTAGTACTCTATTTTAAACAGCGATTTAGTTATATCTAACATATGCCTGATCAGTAAACATTTCCCACTTTCGACTATTTCCCTCAGAACGCTGTGGCCGCTGCCGCGGATTCTTTTCAGCAGTGACGTGGTCTTCTTGCGCAAAATAGTCTCAAAGCTATCCACATTTGCCAGCGCAAACATCACAGAAGCGCTACAGAACCGCGGCAGCTTAAATGAATATTGTTTGATAATAATTCAATGTGAAAAAAAGAACATTTATTACATCGATACGTGATAGTTTATTTGGCTCAGACTATTAGGACTAGACTCAACTTTTTGCTGAATATTTGGAATGTGACATTGTTATAAAAATAAATTAATATGAACAAGAAATAATCGAAATCGTTTACTTTACTTGTTTTGCTGGAATATATAAATCTAATTTTGTACTTCCAATGTTCCTTCATACATTACACCTTTAAGTTTTACAAAGTATAACAAAGCTCAGGGTTCATTAAAAAAATGTGAGTTATAAAATATTTAAGTACCTACCCCAATAGTAGTTTGAATATAAAATATTCGTTATGAGTTACGAACATTTAAAACTTACATAATATAAGAAAAAAACCTCACTACATGTAGCTTCGACTAGTAATTTTTGTTGGGTTATAAGTTTGGAAAAAACTTTCCGTTACATTAAGCTAAGATGTAATAATAACGTTTTTTCCCAAACTAGCCGTTTCGATATTACCGCATAATAAATTCGGGTACAGGTTTCTTATGGCGCCTGAGTCACATGTATGAGGCGCCAAAGTTAAATATTTAGTGCCAAAAAAATACTTGGAATATTGTTTTAGAGAACGACTTTTTCCTTAACACGTGAATAAGATTTTATATTTGTTGAAACAATTTTTTTTTACTTTCGTCCTTTTTTGATTTAAAAATGTCTTTAAAAGTATACAGCTTAAAATACAAAAAAAAATACATATTCCTTATTATATTTGAAAATATTTTTAACATTTACTTTATTTTATATATTTTATCATTGGGTATTAAAATAAAAATTACGAAAATGATAAAATAATAGAACACGGTGTAGGTTACACGAGTCATTTGAAAACGTGGTCACTCAAACGAAGGTGTAATGAAATTTAACTACATAGGTATTACATGAATGCCTTATGTTATTTTAGGAAAACGAACTTATTTTTAGAAATCCACTTAATTCAATGCTATTTAAATATTTTTAAAAGCGATCTTCGTGAAAACATTCAATTACGTTTTTTTGTCCAGATGTCTGCGTTCCAATGTGGTTTCACTTTAATATTATCTCATAATGAGTCATTATACCATTTTAACTTGAACTCTCGGATGTCACGTACATCAAACCAATTATAAAGCCTCTTAAAATATCTTCATTTTTATTAATTACGTTTCTTCGAATCATAATCTGTTTATTGACCAAGAATTGTGGAGTGTCGTAAGGATCCCATGGACTGCTATCGATTTTTTGGAATTTAATTAAACAGTTTTTATCTAAGTATTTTAGAACTTATGGGCTTTAAATATTATTAGGTAATAAAGATGCAAACATACCATTTTAACTGAACTCTCGGTTGTCACGTACATCAAACCAATTATAAAGCCTCTTAAAATATGTTCATTTTTATTAATTACGTTTCTTCGAATCATAATCTGTTTATTGACCAAGAATTGTGGAGTGTCGTGAGGATCCCATGGAATGTTATCGATTTTTTGGAATTTAATTAAACAGTTTTTATCTAAGTATTTTGAACATATGGGATTTAAATATTATTAGGTAATAAATATGCAAATAAAATGAGCCTTAATTTTAATAGATATATAAAGTGGATGTTCAATAATATGATAACCGCCTCCTTGTATAGACTTAAAAAAAAGCATTAAGGGAATCGAATCATTAAGCATAAATTAATAACCTCTTTTTTTTAATAGTCGGCTCTTCCTATTTTTTAATATAATTTTGAAAATCTCTTGGAAATAAACATGTAACAAGAATTCATCTATTTTTATTCATCTCTCTTATCTATGAAAAACGTTACAATCTGTGCCAACCATCTACGTATCGTTCTCTGTTCGTTTCTTAACCAAGCAACAGCTAATTAATGTTAATAAGTAAAAAAAAGTTAATCATTGATTATAGCTTAAGAGTTGATCAACTAAGAGATGGCTACCTATTACTCAACGAGATTTTTATAAGTAAGACCGACAGAGTCCAAGTAAACGTCGAGTCTTTATTATAATATAGTAATAAGAATTTAATTTATCGTAAGGCTTAATTCGAGCTATTAGAACGTTTTGTGGGAGTTACGTCAAATAAATTACATACTCGATAACTTCGAACCATAATATATTCTAAAACCTAAATCTAATGACATAAAGTAGGCATAAAGACTTCCAAGTATAATAAACGTGAAAGTTTGTTTATTTGTCGCTGTGACATGTCGCAACCGAGCGACGGACCTACACGAGTTGTTGCATCAAGATAGTTCGAGAACCGGAGTAGGCGATATACAGACGTCGGTAAAATATTGTATTCGATGAAACCATCAATTGAAATAAGTGACAGTTTACATTTATTTAATTGCATATATATTTTTGAAACTGTCAAATGGTGTTTATATACTCTATATAAATAGAGGTTTTTTTTTTTTTTTCTTTAACGCCGGGAAATGCTCTGAGGCATCCCGCGAGGGAGTGGGTCTCCCCACGCGGGTATGTGGGACTCGCTGCGCCCGACAGCTGGTAAATGGACGCAGCTCTACCCACTATAACCCGGCGAGTGCCAGCAATGCCGCCTTTGATGAGGTGCCCCGGATCTAGAAAACAAACAGGGCACCTCAACGGCTAGTCAGTCCCGCAAGGGACCGACGCCACCTCCACAGAGGGGTTGTCCCGCACCACAGAACAACCCCTCCCAACGTCGGGACAGTACAATGGGGTGAGGTTCCCATCCTCACCCCTTGCCCCCTGCTCTTCTGTCCCCTCTTCTTATAAGAGGGGTACAAAGAGCCCCTTCGGCCCAATTAGCTTCGCCCAAGGTGCATCGCTCACACTAGGTTACTGAGCCCAACCGCCACGACAAGGCCTGAACCATGGTGGGGATATAAATAGAGGTACGTATAGGCTCAGGTACCATATTATGTCATAACAGAATAAACCTACTTCATACCCCTTCCTATACATACTAAATAAAATGTATTCGGAACATTGTACTAACAGTAAAATGTTACATACAAGTATGATTACATGGTATTAATTTTTATTACATTTTTGGTCAGTTTTTAAGGCATAGTTTTCATAACTTATATACAAAAAGTTCAATGTAACTTTTACTTATATGATGCTAAACCGGATTAATGTAAGGTCGACAAAAATATTTACTTTCGCCAATAACAATAGGTCACGCGCGCTAAATGCCTAACGACTCAACGATCGGTCAAGGTAAATACAGTTGTGTTTGTTCCGTGTGATATGAAAAGTGCATAGCAAACTTAGGTATGTCAGATTTATTAAATAAAAAATAGGTTTATTAGGTACATATCTGTAGAGACTGAGCTGCAGGTTATCTACGGGGTCCACAGGTGGCGGATCGGCCATCAGATATGGTGGTTAGCTGCGAATATACGAATAAGCAGTCCCCAACCTTGCAGCGACAAGATTACCAGGATGTAGTGGGTAGTCCAGTGGGAATGGCTAAACTATAAAATGCTACATAGGTCCTATGACTCCGCTACTATAAAGCGCTTACCCCCCTAATACCGGACAGCAGCGGTATCAATACTGGCTAGAGGCCGAGGAAATAAATTTCGGCAGGGCTCTGAATTAGAGATCAACGAGCAAGAAATTGGTCATTGTACTGCGGAACGGAAGCAAGTGAGGCATCCACCGTTATAAGCACTCTAATAATGGAGTACGGAAGACTGCTCCATCGACAAGAGCAAGGCTCTTCAATCTCAATAGGGAAAGAGAGGTACATATCAACGATAAGCACGTTGAAGTGACAGTGAAGTGATGTATGTTGAAAGACTGTAGTGGTGAGTCAATAATTTTCCGGAAAATAGTTTACCTGTAAGATGAAGGAGGGTCGCCAACCTCCCTAAATCGATTAAATAGGATGAAAATTTCCAATCTTTTGCCAGTCTAGGCATACGGGTGGTGGGGAATCACCGTCTTGGTACATTAAAAAAGAGAAGAGCAGTCATGAATGAATAAATGATTCTTTATTTGCAAGAATATGGTACAATCGGTGTTAAGATACATTTTAATTCACACATTTTGCTTAAATAATGTAAATAATGTAAATAATTTATAACAAAATTAATAAGTTAAAACATCATGCACTAAAAAAATATAATATCAATGATACACAAAGCTCAAGTAATTATCAATAACTAATACATTAAAAATGAATTATTATAAAATACTTATTAAATGTTGAGACACAAGCACAGAAATAAGGTCATGATCTCCAGTATGTAAGGATGAAATGGATTGGTATAAAAAATAAGAGTTGAGGTATGAATAAGACCATAAACATATAATATAATAGACCAATAAAGAGTTGGAAAGAGAAGACAGTCCTTTATGGAATTATAACAAGATGAAAAGAGAAAGCAATCTAATGTCAAGTGTAACCACTTTTATTTGACAGGTCAGCCAAAGTCACCAAGCGTTAAAATAGCCTCTCAGTATTTCCAATTTATTTCGTTGTTCCAGATATATTTGCAATAAATACTATTGCATATAAAAAGATGAAGATACTATGCGGTGCGGTATAATATTAATCATAGAAACAATCGTGAAAATTATACATTTCACAGGTAATTTATCTTCATGTCCTAATTGCTAAGATGTGTTTATTTTTTGCTATATTCTATCTTTACTTCTCTATTTCAAATAAAATAATGTCAATCGTCCTATTTACTTTCATTTACGTAATTAAAGATACAATCGTTGTTAAACACAATATTTGAAGATTAATTTTCACCAATATTTTATACATATACGCTAGTGCTTGATTCAAATTTATCGACATGCTTATTGGTTTATAATATCATTAATTTGAAACTAATCTAAAAACAACAAAAAATAAAACAGCTTTCGATATAATATAGAGTGACTCAAGAGCAAGGTTTATATTATGTAACGGGAATATCAGAAAGGAAATGCGTTTTAAATAATAATAACAACAATTTTAATACATTCTGATAAAACAATAACAATCTTAGATCCAGAAGTAATGTGTAGGTGCGTGGGCATGTGCATGCATTAAAGCACCTCCGTCCTTACCCACACTGCACATGCATACACATACGCGTACCTCACACAAACATAGAGGTTGGCCCAACATTAATTAACAAACTTAACATATAAACGAGGTCTGAGTTCGCAGATATAAATCGCCCCTCTACGAACAAGACCTCGCTTTTTAAAGGCAGTAGTCGTTTATGTCTATGACGTAATACAAACATCCTACGCCTCGGATGTCCAGCCCATATTCTTGCCAATCCTAACATAAGTATTTGTATTGACCTGCAGTCAATCCGCTCCCGTACTAATTGTCCTCTCCAACATATTATGTATTATACATTGCTGATTGCACCCACGCGAAGCTGGAACTGTTTGCTTGTTAGTGGTGAATCATAATCATTTTGTTTTACAGATTTCCTCAAGATCCTATAATTGGAGGAAAATAGCTGATATTAACTGGGCGTGTTGGTAATTTGCAAAGCGACGCTTCTAATATTGGAAGATATTTCCGACTTGTTTTTGTGCTTGACGAGCCACAATATGGGCCAATAAGTTTTAAGTGGGCACAGATACTTAATAATGAAGTATTATAAATATCTGTTCGATATTCGGCTCAAATACGTATGTAAGCTACTTAATTTGAGTAAGGAGACTGTAAGGAACCACCTGAATAAGATTATTTTGTTTAAAGGACAGTAACATCTACCCATTTTTTTTTTAATCATAATTAAATTACTTGTTTTACGTTTATAACAGTATAATTTTAAAGTAACCGTTAAAATAATAACTACGCATATACTTAGGTTGTGTAAATCTTGTGTAGTAAGTCATGGATCAAGCGTCCATTGAATATTGAACGATTCGTTCCCAAATTTTATTATTTTCCTTTTGTTAAAATCATTTGAAACAAATAATACATACATAATAAAAGTCATTATTTTATAAAAATAGTAAGTATGAGTGTGTAAGAGTATTATGATATTTTATTTGAGAATAAATAATATACTACCTGTTGTTTTATTTCAATATTTATTTACCTTTTATCTAAATAATTTAAGGGCTGCTTTTGCAATCGGCGGATAACTTTGACCTGAGGAATATGTAGTTTACCCACCTTCATCATCATCATCATCACTGAGGAATAATTATGTCGACTTTGTAATGTGCATATTTATAAGTACCCTTATAAAAACCATAACATATCTGACCATTAGAAAATTCACCCCAAACAACAATGTTTACAATTTTCTCGAACGGGCTGTACTATTGAGTATCGATAGTTAAAGATACATCACTGTGTTTCAATATGTGCGTGTGCTCTGCACACATTGACTTTTCAAAAATCGTCACGCATTTTCGGGCTGTCAGGTGGTCTATTTAGTATATTCTAAGTCTATGAATAAGACCGAGATTCGGTGTTACTTTAATAAAGATGACAACAGAATGAAAACAATGTGGTTGTAAAACTTGTATTTTATAGCTAAAATGCAACTGCAATACCAAATAGCTGTGTGTCCGTCACCAGGGCAATACTTTGATGTTATAAAAATAAATGATTGGTAAATATTAGAACTTTTTTATTTTAGTAACTTTAGTGTTAAGGGCCAATAAAAAGTATTTAAAGCGACTTCTTTCTGGAGCTAGAAGCGAAACAGATCGAAAAGTTTACCAATGATTTCCAAAAGAAAGCAATTTGTACGCTAATTTGAATCCAATAAAAAACTTTGGAAAAAATTGGACCCAAAAAACGTGTTACATTTATATATATATATATAGTATTAGTATAAAGCAAAGTCGCTACCCGCGTCTGTCTGTATGTATGTATGCTTAGATCTTTAAAACCACGCAACAGATTTTGATGCAGTTTTTTTAATAGATAGAGCAATTCAAGGGGAAGGCTTATATGTATAATACATGCATAATAAAGTAGGCAAACACTGATAATTTTAGAGATTTCTAATGTGATGTCGTAAATAAACACATTTTTTGCGCTTACATCGCAAACGCTGGCTGAACCCTATCGGATAGATCAAAATAATGTACTACATTATTGTACAACTTATAAAGGTCCACAAAAAAATTCGCAATGGCATGTGTCTATCTGTTAAGGATATGGAGACTATCCATTTTAATATTAAAAAATTGGCAATTATAAAGCGGTAATTGGAAAGGTATTTACACAAATGCGGTCACAAATACACAAATCCCTATCATTTTAAATGCGTTAGTTATCTTGAGAATTTCATGAAGATTATATTTTCCCTTTACACCATGGAAATTAAATGAATACCTTAGTCTTTAGAAGATATAGCAAAATCAAAATAATGCGTCGCCGTGATTCGACCGAGCCGCGCGGGCGCTCCATGACGCTGCGCTCGCATCCGAGCCGGACGGAGTTTCCGTCAGACAATGTATGGTGGAATTGTATATCCTAAATATGCCTAATACGGTTGTAAATCTAAGATAACGCGGGCGAAGCTGCGGGCAACAGCTAGTTTGATATAAAATCATTTCTTGAATATTTGAACTATACTGTTTTTAAGAGTAAGCTTTGCCATAGATTTTTTATGCAAATAAGAACATTTATGAATATATAAATGATTATAATGTTTCTTTAATATAATATGATAATAAAGATTATATTATTATCATAATCACTCCGGATTTCGTGATCCGTTTGCTATTTCTATATAAATCTGTATGTTTATGGAAAAACATTACAGCCAGAACCTATAACACATTTATATTAGGACACAATTATTGTCATAATAATTATCATTATTATTAACATTGACATCATCTTTATTATCAACATCATCGTTGGCTACATGGACCATAGATATTATGTGGTTGTCAGATTTTATTGTTCTTCTTATTAGATTATTGCGATTGCTCGTAAAATCACAACATAAAATTACTGTGTAAACAGTACTAAGTTCTGGGTTACAAAATGTAAGCGGCCATCGACACGCTATGATGATGAAGAAGAAGATCGTAAAATCACAATTGGCTTATTGGGGCTGTGGTTTATCGATATGCATGTACCCAGTTTATGATGATGTCATCGCACGATGCATACTCAAGTCAAATTAAATATTTTTTTTATTAAAAATAGTGTCAAAAAACTGACAACAGATGTATTTGTTGCGGATGCATCTAGCGACGTTGAATCCCTACGACAGACGAGCAAATGTCCCTATCTACACATCAGCGGACGCATCACCCGAAGCATCTGTCTACGTGTAGAGGGGCTATATGATGTAATGAGTACTATAATTGAGAGGCGACAATCAGAATTTCTATTGTTTAAATTTTTCTCTCAAAGGTGAATGAATAGGGAAGCAAATTGTAAATTGCACGGATAACCCACTTCTGCAGCACAAAAAAAAATGTTTATATTGGGAGTATTTCCCCATAAAATTATTCAATAAGGCATTATGCAAGTTTGATTTAAATAATAATTAAAGTATCATCAGCTTAGAACATGATTGAGGTAAATCATTTATAAAACTAGAAAAAGAAACGTACCTAGAAATGAACCCTGTGGGACCCCCATTTCTGTTTAAGTCCCGGAGGATTTTTTACTATTTGTTTCCACCCTTTGAGTCCAATTGTTAAGATAGGAATTCAAAAGATTCAGTGCCGTACCGTCTATTTCATAATTCCAAAATTTCTTGATCAATTTCTCATGATAAACATAATCGAACGCCTTGGACAAGTCACAGAAAACTTCCAAAGTATCACGTGACTCCTCCCAGACCTCATAAATGTGGCCAATCAAATTAACACCAGTGTCTGTTGTGGAGCGACCCTTTCTAAATCTGAATTGTTTATTTTTTGTTCGGTAACATAATATTATTATAATTTTCAAAGTAATATAGTAACTCACTTAACAAATTTTTTTTTAACTTTATGTACTGAACGAAAGGAGTAGGCATTGATATTGGATGAATGTTAGTTATATGTATAATGTATATCCAATAGGCAAGACTCTACTGTACTTTATTAAGTCAAGATCATAATATTATTGTGCATCTCTACCACGGTTCAAGCCTTATCGTGGCGCTGGGGCTCAGTAGCCTAAAGGTAACTCAGCACCTTGGGCGAAGCCAAGTAAACCGAGGGGGCTGCTCTTTGTACCCCTCTTATAAGAAGAGGGGACAAAAGAGTAGGAGGGAACAAGGGGCGAGGATGGGAACTTCACCCCATTGCACTGTCCCGACGTTGGGAGGGGTTGTTCTGTGGTGCAGGACGACCCCTGTGTGGAGGTGCTGTCAGTCCCTTGTGGGACTGACTAGCCGTTGAGGTGCCCTATTTGCTCAATAGATCAAAGTTATTCAATCACAGTCAGTCAAATCTAAAAGCTGGTAAGTGGACGCAGCTCTACCCACTAAAACCAGGCGAGTGCCACCAATGCCGCCTTTGGTAACGTGCCCCGGATCTCAGCGGTCCGACGCCACCTCCACAGAGGGATTGTCCCGCACCACAGAACAACCCCTGCCAACGTAGGGACAGTACAATGGGGTGAGATTCCCGTCTCCACCCCTTGCCCCCAGTTCTTTTGTCCCCTATTCTTATAAGAGCGGTACAAAGAGCCCCTTAGGCTCAACTTGATTCTCCCAAGGTGCTGGGCACACCTTAGGCTACTGAGCCCCACCGCCACGTCAACGTGTGAACCATGGTGGGGAAAAGTCCTAACCCCTACGTAGCGAGAGGGCTAGTTTATTTTCTCTGACCTTTGTCTCATGTAAAATAAACAAGATAATGTCAATGATAAGATGTTTAAAGTCAGCCCAATGTCGAGAAAAATGAAAAAATATGCACATTTTATAAAATTAAAGGACGAGTAATATGAATGACGAAAATTCAACTAAATAGTCCAAATAAATAAAAATATACGTGTTTATTGTATTAATAAAATGTCGTCATACCTGCATGCAGGATGTAAACACGCTAGATGAAGTTATTGACACGGATCTATGGTGTTTATCATTATCATAAAATATATTTATAGGTCCGTTTAGCATTAAACCAAATTTGGTTTATCGTCGAGGAATTTCTGTAATACGCAGTATTATTTGTATTTCGCATTTATTTCACAATGATTATTAGAATTAAATTCCTAAACAGGATCACATGTGACGCCGTGGGAAACTATTATTATGTAAAAATATAAAATATATATTATTTGGTGATTGATATTAAGGATATACATGATCACGATTTTATTGTGGAATATCTCATACAATATTACAATATTTTGTTTAGAATCATGAATCATGATCATAATAATTAAAGCATTGCATTTAATCATTATTAAAGGAAGCCTACGTTCAGCAGTAGACGGATGAAGACTAATGACGACGATATAATCATCACTATCAACCTTTTTTATCCATTGTTGGACAAAGATCTATTTGAATGAAACAGATAAGTTATCGCACAATAATTCGTAAAGAACCAAATTTGGAAAATGTAAGTCGAGTCCTTAACGCTGTCATCAAAGTCATTTTTAATTTTCCAATACCATATCTTACGAATGAATCATCGTGAGTCATATGCTTTGATGATTGACTCAGCTTTCGTGCGTTTATGAATTTAATCTGTATTGACATGTAAGGAAAACTATTCTCGTTTCTAAAACAAACAGCCAAAAAAAGATATATAAAACAACTAGATTTGTATCACTAACATTGCCTTTAATTCTTATATGCAATTACATTTATTTTACGCTACAAAATAGAAAGAAAATAATAATATGTTTATAAAACACATGCTAGAGTGGAATATAATATACGTTTTCGTACATTTCTAGAAAGCTAAGAAAATAATTTATGAGATTAGACTTTTTTATTAGTAAAGATAAGCCAGACTAAACCAGATTAGCCACCTGGTGCTAAGTGGTCGATGTTGCCATAACTTTAACAAGTTTTCTCCATAATAACAATCCGTGGGCTAGACCCAACTCATAACGATTAAGAACCTTAAACTTATTTTTTTAAAAACTTAATTTTTTTGCCGACGTTACTCATAATGTTGTTTCTACATTTAATGACATAATCGTGTTCCGCAATTTATGAGAATAATGGACAAAAAAGCAACGAAAGGAATGCAAATCTGTAAATCTACGTTTTCAATATGCTAGGCGCGAATAGTTTGTAAAAAATAAGGTCGTATTTACATACTTTGGACATGTACTTTCGTTTTTTAATATACTATCGATTTGCGAACTCGCATCAACCAAACGTCGATTTAGCTAGTGTCAAACTAAGTACAATCCTAAAGATATTCTTAGTCGATAGATAAAGAAAATTACTCGCGTAATTTTTATTATCCTACGAATAAGTGTCTGATGATTTTTTTTGCCTTGGTATTATTTAAGACTTTATACCTACAGTAAATTCTTTTTCATTTCGACGAAATATACTCTAATCGGCCGACTGTTTCTAGCAAGCGAGACGAGTGATAAACGTGATTACAAAACAACTAAAACCTTGAACTTGAGACGCCTTCAACAATCTGTTTTACATATTCATATAACAGAAGTATAGTTCTAACATAAGTATCTATTATTGTTTTGATAATAAATTCATGTATTTTAAAACATTTTTATTTAAGAAAAAACTAGACGGTAAAATTTTATGGGTGAATTATTATAATGAATTCATAAGTACACTCATTGAAGTATTTTCTTTCTGATTTAATTTATTTTGGCACTATTTGTAAGGGACTAAATAATAATGATTAAGTTCAATGTGAACAATAATTTTATATTAGTTATATGCTTCACAAGCAAAACACAGAATTTTCACAACACATTACTTTTACTAACAAGTGACAGCTTTGAATATTTTCTATCTGGGAAATAAAGTTTTATTTTGGTTTATCCAAAATAAAATAAGCACCTAATTATGTGTTGCGGCACTGTTTTTTATCGTACGGTACTGGAATTTAATCTATTTCCTGTTTTATATATTTTTGACATGATAACGTCTTATAAATTAATAAACACCGCTCGCACGAAAAAGCATACCGTTCCACTGTCAAACGAGAGTTGGTTTGGAAAGCAGTATTTATAACTTATGTTAAAATGAGACACGTGTTTTGTGTTTACTTCTACAATTTAATAAGATGTCATTGACATCACAAGTAATTATTGTTAATTTATTGCTTTTTCTGTAGGCCTACATACTCAAAAATAAAATAACCGAACAGAATAATAATATACGAC
Organism: Helleia helle; assembly: GCA_963853865.1. Lineage (NCBI taxonomy): Eukaryota > Metazoa > Arthropoda > Insecta > Lepidoptera > Lycaenidae > Helleia > Helleia helle. The sequence continues at coordinate 10,947,601 of OY971425.1, forward strand.
AATATGTCGTTTGTCGTAGTTCAGTATAGCCAAAAAAAATATGTAGAAATATCTATGTTATTTTTCTATACTAGGTAGGTCTTACCTATTATACAAAAATTGAAAGTAAATAAAGACGTCCAATGGTTAAAACTGAGCTGGAATAGCATTAAATCATTAGGTTGAGAGTTATTTTTATCTAGAAAGTAGCGAGGATTTTTCCGGTACCTTTATACATAAGTATGTACATATATAAGCATGATACATATTAAGGCAACCTAGCTCTTGACGGACTTAAGCCTTAAGCTTTTTTAAGCTTAAAAAATGTTTTATCTACAATTTTACAGCAGTGTATATATAGGGGCGGTTCTGTGGTGCGGGACAACCCCTCTGTTGAGGTGGCGTCGGTCCCTTGGGGGATTGACTAGCCGTCGAGGTACCCTGTTTGTTTCTTAGATCCGGGGCACCTCACCAAAGGCGGCATTGGTGGCACTCGCCGGGTTTTAGTGGGTAGAGCTGCGTCCACTTACCAGCTTTCGGGCGCAGCGAGTCCCACATACCCGCGTGGGGTATTACCCCCTCAGAGCATTTCCCGGCGTTAAAGAAAAAAAAAAGCAGTGTATATATATATTTATATATATTCAACTATATATTTAGTATTTCTCACTTCTGAAGATTAAATGATTCAACTGGATAAAAAATATATGACTAGGGGCATTATAACGCGAAAGAATCAATCTCGATGTTTTTTCTAGTCATTGAGCTATTTTAGCATAAGCAAAGATTTAGAATAAACAAACACTTATTTAATTGCGCTAAGTGATGATGGTATGAGGTCGTGATTGCATACGCGAAAACGTCATATACCGATAATAAAACTCACAGTAAATTATTATTTAAAACAAGTAGATATAGAAATTGTTTAATATATTTAACACTACATATATATTCTATGTAAATCTATTTATGGCACTTCATAAAAAACATGAATACTTACTGAAATCTGTATGAATTTGGCATATTTCGTGTATCCATATTATAATTTATAACTCGCTGTTTTGAATCATTTTCGATGGCTGGTCTGGCGTCTACAATCAGAAGGGAAGACACCACCACTACCTGGAATTTGAGATTTAAATATGATTATATTATAATGATACAATTCTTTAACAATCGACGCATTAGTCGATGAACATGTAAACATTAATATTATTAGAAAATTTAGTATGCTGTCATTATTATGTAAAAAATCTAATAAACATGTTTTATACAGTGACAACTTTGACCTTAGCATTTCTAGCTTATGACTTAATATGTCAATAGGACGGTAAGATATTAATCATAAGTCACAATCGTTAAATAATTAGTATAACATTTTATTAATAAACGAAAATCACAAAGGTCACATAAAAAATCTATTTGGATGTAAACAAAATAATTACCGCTTCACTCGATTTACGATTACATTAGGCTTTTGCAACAAGTGTAATAACGAAGGTCGGCACTTAGAGTTCACACTGGTGCCAGGTCATTATTATAATTTAAATTTGGAATATTAATCACGCTATATAACACTAATTTTATCACTAAATAAATAATGACACTTTGTAATTACCAAAATAAACAGCATCTTAACCCTCGTTCGTTCTGACAAACTGTGAAATGAAGCAGGTGATTTCCTGATCAGGCTTTAGTCCGAATGTGCTAACGGTTTCGTAAGCTCTTTATATATAAAGGGTCCCCGATTTTCGAGTCGGTTGGCCGCATACGAAACGCGCTCGGAGCTCCGCTTGCTCTGTAACTGAGCCAAATCTGACCGACCATTAGCTTAAAATTGACACTTGAATGGGTATAGGATTCATTTGACGTCATGCGCGGCGCCTAGACACATCGCTCTGTATATATACAATAAACAGGACGTAAACGAGCTGAAATCGTGATTGTAGTAAAAAAGTTAGGAATAGGTGTGCAAGTGAATGTGTTTTGACAATAAATGACATAACTCTTGCCTCCCCACTTACAGTTGTATCCGGATATTTGAATAGTTCATCAATATTCCATGCAGAATTTATCACTTGACTTTTGTATTTTTCTCAAATTCAAGCCGAAAAACAATGAAACATGTTAGCATAAATATCTTGTCATGTGCGTTGATATCATCTATAATTTATATCTAAATTATATAATTTACGATAAAACTGTATTGTATTAAATATTAGCTGTTACCCGCAGCTTCGCCTGCGCTAACTTAGATTTACAGCCGTACCCGAATTGATGATTATTATTTTTATAGCCTAAGTTACTCCTTATATTATCTTCTTTCTGCCAGTGAAAGTTCCATCAAAATCGATCCAGCCGTTTCAAAGATTAGCCGGAACAAACAGACAAACAGACGGGAGACAGACAAAAATTGTAAAAATGGCTATTTTAGTATATGTACCGTGTATACATCCATATGCATTATAATGAAATATTTTTTACGGATTTTATCATTATAATGAGTGAAATTCGCGCAAACATTAGAAAACAATACATCCATAATACGCATTCAATAAAAAGCAGTTATTTTTGTGGTTATTACAAACGTACACTCCAAATTTATTTATCTGTATATATATAATTTAGAAACTTAGGCTGTATCATATTAAAAAGTTCAAAATTTCTTAGTAAAAATAGTAAAAAAATTGTTTATATTTTTAATAACATACTTACTAACTTTTGTTGCTTAATTCCTTTGGAAGATATTTTGTACCTAAGGCCACAAGGAAATTCGGCGAGACTGTTTCTCGAGTTAAGTCGATCTACATATTGAATTTAAACTTACAATGGTAAATGGTCGACGATGCCCATACACTAGTTGACTTGGAACTAATCAAAGCAACTCATTTAAATGTTGCCTATCCTGAGACACAAGATGTTAAGTCTCGGTGCCAGTAATTACACTGCCTATCCTTCCCTCCGAAACACAGCCAAGCTGTTTCACGGGACAAACAAGCAAGATGGTGGTGCCAAGCAGCTGGGAGCGCGGCGCAGTGCATCCCTACCACCTGTTAAAATATCCTTCTTTCGTTGCAATATTGGTGCTATGATGTCATATCATAAAATATTTAAGTAATACATTATGTAATAATATTTTTATCTAGTACTACCTACTGGTATGAAACATTGATGATTACTAATGAGCAAAAAAGCTCATATTCATTTGTGATTATAAAAACATTTTCTTGTTTTTATCTTCCTTATGAACAATGGCTCATCAAACTTCTATTGTGGGTAACTAAGGAACATGGCCGACTTGTTGATAGTAATGAGTTTTTTTTTTAATCACGCGTAATCAGCCATTTGATTGATGGCAAGCTGTCCATGGGAGATTAGTTGTGGAGATAGTCGTTACTGGGGCTATCTAATTATTGACAAGTCTATTTTTAAAAGAGGCAAGTATAAACAAATTGCTTCATTTTTAACAATATTAGAAAAAAACACATTATCTACATGACGAGAAGAATATATAATAATAATAATAATATGTTGGTACAACTCACACACGGCCTTCTGATCCCAAACTAGGCAGAGTCTGTTCTTACGGTAACCAGAAAACTGATATATACATATTATATTTCTAAATACATACTTATATTAAGATAAATTATACCCAGACACAGAACAAATGATCATGCTCATCACACAAACATTTGTCCTGGGTGGGGATCGAACCCACGACCTTCTGGCCAAGCAGTCAGGGTCACTTACCACTAAACCAGCAGGCCAGTCAATATCTTAAACTATACTAATAAAAAGAACAAGAAGATTCCGGGCCGGACAAACCCGACAGGGCTATCATGTAACTTTTGGTGACCAGGAGTGCCAAGGGTTAACAAAAAACTTCAGCTTAATATAAATTATTCTGAATTGGCAAAATGCTGTTACTAAAATCGTAATTATTTTAATTTTTTGTAGCATACATAAGGCGAGATCAGTTTGTCAGTCCTTCCGTGTCTTGCTTGTTTTATGTTAGTTGGATAGGCAAACTGGCAAACGTACCACCTGATGGTAAGTGGTCAACGGTGCCCATGAACATAAACTAGTATACCTGGAACGAGCCCAGGCAACTCATTTATGTGCTGCCTATCCTAAGACATAAGATGTTAAGTCTCGGTACCAGTAATTACACTGCCTCTCTTGCCCTTCTCTCCGAAACACAGCAAAACTGTTTCACGGGAGAAACAAGCAAGATGGTGGTACACATTCCCTCCCACCGGTAAGGTTTGGACACTTTGCTGCTGCAAAGTGTCCGTAGCCTCGGGTGCAAATATAAAATAGTTCGCGATAAAAGTAGTTTTATTACGAGAACAATTCACATTTATAGAAATGCACAAGTTTGACGAACGCGTTATTTTAACGTTATGATAAAATATTACTACGTCTAACACTACAGCAGATTGAACTCTAATCGTTTAAGACTTAGATCTATTGACCAGTTATTGGAGTAGTGTTTAAAATACTCTACTTTGTAGTCTCCCACAGCTTTGGGTTTTCATTATTATTTCCCATATTTGTATAATGAAGAAACTATGACAATTTAAAAATATTTTTTTAGCTGCCCTGAACATGTAGTGGACTAAATTGTGAATGTAAAGTATTATCAAATCCACGTAAAAATACCCAAAAAAAATTACAATTATTGATCTAGCCGTTTTGAAGAAGTTTCGTGCCCTATGCACAGAAAAACTATTTATAAAGATGTAAAGAAACATTATTGCTTAGTGAGTACTCCGTGTTCTTGTAATATAAATATTTTGTAATGCAAATGTATGATATTTTGTCAGCGTTCTGTCATGCATAATTACACTTCTCTAAGATTTAGCCTCGCTTGTTGCGAAATGTTCACGAGCAGTTGCTATTTTACGGCTATTCGTAGGAATATTAACGAACGAAAATTCCACGGAAAATCCGATATAATGTCAAGTAGGCATATTACATACATAGTTGCCATCATAATAATAATTTTCCTCGTCATTTTAAAGAAATCATTTTAATCTTATGAAGATACAAAAATATTTACACCTGAAAGTCAGTCAGTTATCAATTACCATTATCAATTAACAAAAAAAGTACTTATTGTATTTTTCATTAGATGATAACACGTGATATCCTTTTTTTTCGTTTCGTCAGGAAATTCTCTGAGGTATCCCGCAGAAGAGTGGGTCTCTCCAGAGAAGAGTGGGACTCGCTGCGCCCGAAAGGTGGTAAGGTGGACGTAGCTCTACCCACGAAAACCCGGCGAGTGCCGCCAATGTCGCCTTTGGTAAGGTGCCCCGGATCTAATGTGCAAACCGGGCAAATCGATGGTTAGTTAGTCCTTAAAGGAGACGCATTACTTTGAAGTAAGCGATGTGATAGACTGTCCACGGTGTCTTGATACAATGAAAGTACCAACACTTTTGTGGCGTCTATATAGTCAGGATGACCGTCACCATAACCCTTTGATTACAAACAATTTGCCTATTCATTTTATTACATTTTGTTTATTCTACCCTAAATAAGACAGAAGAAATGATAACCAATTTTAGTTTCCAGCCCAAAAGTTACAATCAACCCAGTTAAAATATATAGAAAATAAGTATTCGTATACACTTATTATATACGAGCGACGATGGCCTAGTGGGTACGGGCTCGGCATCTTGAGTGAGAGCCGAGAGGACCGGGTTCGATCCTGACCCCCCCCCCCCCTGTAATGCCTAGAAATTGGTTTTTCTAAATTTCTAACTGCACCTGACCATTGCTTGCTCACCGGTGAAGGAAACCTGCATAACTGATGAGATTAAAAGTCTTTGAAGGTGTGTGAAGTTCACCAACCCGCATTGGGTCAGCGCATCGGTGAACTATGGCCCAAAACCCTCCTCGCCTGATTTCGGGGAGGAGACCCGTGCCCAGCAGTGGGACATATAAGGGTTGATATTATTATTATTATACACTTATTTGATACTTATGAAATTCATTCATATTACAACATTTAACGCACACTTGAATTTATTGACTAACAAGAACGTATTTCAAAAGCTTCACCATTTGTATATCTTCGTGTTTCGTCATTATCATTGATTTAAGCTATCATCAAACAAATGCTGTATTCATCAGATTCTCCGCAATATGAAGATCTTTATTCGAAATAAAAAGGAAGGTTTTCTTTTTATGACGCACGTTAATGCTACGAGGTAAATCTGGATCATGCGAAAGATCCAGATTTACCTCTGGTAAGTCGTCAACCAATGGAGGTCGACCTATATTCAGTCGTCCTATACTTGACCTCCACTTTCAAACCAATCACAGCAACACTATAAATCTAAGCATCTTATTTCCATAGTTCTTGAGTGGAAAAACAGTGGAGCAGTACTTGACAGAGGCCATGTTTCGTAACATAACTTATGTGTTCTCCTTGGGATGACCTGCAGGGTCATCACAGTAATTATAGTACATAAGTTAATATCAAAGCCTAAAAAACTCTGCGAGATTTTTTTCGTAATATTGAATTTTCGTAAAAAACTCAATAAGCCGCAATGAAATTTCTGCAGTAACGTTTATCTGAATATTGTTAGTTCTGTACTGATTCTTTGAGACTGCTAAGTACCTAATGTGCCTTGAGGTATATTTTTTTTTAACGCCGGGAAATGCTCTGAAGTATCCCGCGGGGAGTGGGTCTCCCCACGCGGGTATGTGGGACTCGCTGCGCCCGACAGCTGGTAAGTGGACGCAGCTCTACCCACTAAAACCTGGCGAGTGCCACCATTGCCGCCTTTGTTGAGGTGCCCCGGATCTAGTAAACAAACAGGGCACCTCGACGGCTAGTCAGTCCCGCAAGGGACCGACGCTACCTCCACAGAGGGGTTGTCTCGCACCACAGAACAACCCCTCCCAACGTCCGGACAATACAATGGGGTGAGGTTCCCTTCATCCCCTTGCCCCCTGCTCTTTGTACCCTCTTTTTATAAGAGGGGTACAAAGAGCAGGCCCCCTTGGCCCAATTAGCTTCGCCCAAAGTGCTGGGCTACTGAGCCCCACCGCCACTTCAAGGCCTGAACCATGGTGTGGCCTTGAGGTATAAAGAAAGATATACTTAAAATGTTTTCTGGAAAAATGTAATGTGTTAGGTGAGTACGGATTTCTAAAGTTGAACTACAAAGGCCCGATCTCGGTGTGTCTTTGATAAAGATCCGTTTCATCATCATCATCATCAGCCTTTATCCGTCCACTGCTGAGCCTCCCTCAAAGAACGCCAAGATGACCCATCCCTCGCTACTCGCATAAGATCCGTTTAGATTCCTTAATTTGGCCCGCAAACAAATATGCTGTGTAACGTAATGGCTGACTGGTGAGAATGGAACAAAAAACATATAGGAGTGTCTTAATAAACGTATACCGTGAGTAGATCATAAATAATTAATACAATAGAGAATATATTTTCTAGTTATCTATTGTATGTTTCATAACGTTGGCAGGATTAAAATACCCTAAAGGTATAATAAAATATCCTTTTTTAAATGTTACTAGCATAATTTAGACAAAATGTTTAGATTTATGTTTCAATTATAGAATTACCTCTCATCAAAGATAAATAAAAAGGTTCTTAATTTGAAATGCCAAATATGCAATACCAAAACAATGTGCTTTTAACTCTTCAACTATGCAGTTTTATTTTAGTTCTTATTTTACCTATTTTATATGCATGTATTATTATCTCAACGTTTGCTTGTAATACACATATTTTTGAATTTAGGTTTTCCTTAATATGTTTTGTTTATTATATAGGTACCAGGATGTATAAATTATTTTATAATTATTACTAGGCTATCTAAAGCTGGGCAAGGGCATCTTTCATTAATGTCCAAAACGACTCTTATCTTCGATCGATCATCAAATCTTGCAAGAGGTTGTAAGAGGCTGACTCTCCGTCGTATTAATGCCGTGAAACAATTATACGAAGTACTTAAATCAAAATGGCCAAATTCTACTTAAGGTAAATATAGAAGTACCATTTACGGACTGCAAATTACTTCCTTCACGCGTCGTGCTCCTCATAGCTGAGGGTCGTGATTACCTCGCTCCTGAAGTACTTTCGTTCCGACGGTGTTCCGCCACATGCCTACCTTGGCGTCGTGTAGTGCGTCGTGTAATTTGAAAAAAGCTCTTGTCCAAAGCTGTGCGGATTTGGTCTGATTATCTCAATGGACCATGACTCTTTAGGTGCTTGCTCCACCTTGCCAGTAAGAGGTAGTGCCATGCTGCATTGCAGTTGAAATGGGCCGGCACGAGCGGGGTGGTACCTCTCGCTCACATAACACCGGCGTCAAGTGATAGCTGTGTTATCGCGTTTCATGCAGTTCATCGAGTTTCCGGTGGCCCATTGGGGGATAGGGAAAAGGAGGACGGCGCATCTACGTGGCCTCGATTGTGCGGATGTATGGGCGTCGGCATCGTGGGGCTCCGACTGCCCGTTTGCCCTTAAACACATTAAAAATAAGCCATGAGCTGTTCCATGTTATGCCCTTCAATAACGAATATAATTTAAACAGTTAAAGCGGGTAGATGGGACTATATACATCAGTACACTATATTTTTGGTAATATGTTGAAATAATATCTCTACATTGTGTTTATATATTTTAATAATTTTCTGAAATGCTTATTTATTCAGAACATTATATTGATTTCTCATTTTATTTTTCAATACGAATTTCATCAAAACGTTTGTATAAGAAGTTTCTTAAGAAAGAGGCAATAATAATTTGGAATAAAACTTTAACTCTGCGAATAAGGATTACAAAAATAAGCTATGGTTATGATAATCGAGTAATAAAATAACGAAGTTAATGTTAATGTGTTACATGACGCATTAGTACAGACACATTAAAAACCGCCAGACACATAAGTTTAGACTTTTTTGATTAATTATATGTCTCTTACTTTAATGTTTTAATAGAAATATCAAACGAGACATGAACGAGATTGTTAATATTAGTATGTATTGAGTGACGATAGTTGAGTTAACACGACTTGGTTAATAACACCAAATATAAATATTGCGATCGCCTTATGAAATTATTTTTACTCAAATACTTAAAACATGGTCTAAATATAATTAGAGCATTAGTTTTCTTCTTTATCCCAGTTAATTCTATATCTTTTTGCCCGATTGTAATAATATTATAATAGTTTTCAAGTTCCTCAATATATTTTTGCAAGTTTAAGAGCAACTAAGAATTTGAGCCCTCTTCCAACACAATAATATCTTGTTTGTCCGTCCATCCATTGTTTGATGATATATTATTATCAAACTAAATAAATCGAAGGGGTTATGTAACCTGTCTTAGGTAAAAGAGGCTACGGCCCTGCCGCTGAGGTGCTCCAGTCGCCTGCAGATCCGGGTCCCTCAAAAAGCAGCTGAAGGCGCTCGCAGGTAGTTTGGTGGGGTTCTGCATTCCCGAGTGCGATTCCCCGCATAGTTCCAGGAACATTGCCCGAGGTAAACCTGGATCATGCAAATAAACTAACCTGCATCATAAAAAAAAGTAAAGGGGGTGATAAATCTGATGATTAAGCGACATTTATAACTAAAATATTTTGAAATATAACATTAGTATTAGTATCTTTCCATGGACGCCAAAACTATTTTCAGATAAATAGTATATAAAAGAAATTATTCCAATTTTGTTTTCTAATGTTTGTCGCGAATTTCACTCATTATAATGAAACACTTTTATCGCGGTTTATTAAGATTTTTACAAGCCAAGAAATTAAAAAACGTCCTAATTTCAATAGAGAAGATGGCTGGCTCTTACCACCTGCTTGGGATCCCATTATTAATACTGTTAAATCAAAATCCAAGCATAATATGTTACAGATTAAAGATAGTTAGCACTTACTGCGTAGATAGGACTAACCAAAATATTGATGTATCATAGGGTAGTTTCGAATAACTTTGTAACATTAGGACGTACACCTCAGTCCTCCCGTGACCATGGTTGCTGTAAAGTATCCGAAACGTCGGGCTTGTAAAAATCTCAATAAACCGCGATAAAATCCGTAAAAAATGTTTCATTATAATTATTCAATTTTTGTACCGACCTTAGCTACTCATTCCGAAGACGTGCAAGATTGTCTCTATCAAAATATATTAAAACGTCCAACTAATCTATCCCAAAACTATTTCGATTTCTGTAATCGTTTTTTATTGAACATAACTTTTATCAATAAAACAAGAACAGTTATATTTGACTTTCGAATGCTTTCAATTAAATAAAAGTATTTAACAACATAAAACCGAACGATGGAATGTAACTAAAAACGGTATCTAAAACGATTCAAACTCTTGTTATATGTATGATATTTAAGTTATAACAATAAAAACATTTGAGTCTATAAAAATGTTTTTTATTGCATATAAATTTATAAATTATCTTTGATCGTTTATAATCAATATAACAATAAACGTAATCATATTAATAATTTGCGTTATAAAAGATTCGCCGGCAGTCCCACTGACCCACTAAAATCACGCCATCTTATTTTTCCTTTGAAAATATATAAATTATACTTGTTCTTAAACAATATTTAAAATGAAATCGTTTGGATTGAAAACATGTTTTAACTTTTAGCAAATTTTAGGGTTTCGTAAGAAATCGTCTTATTCTGTATATAAAATACTAGCTGTTGCCTGCAGTTTCGCCCACGTTACTCAACTCCTATAAGTTATAGCGTGATGTTATATACCCTATAGCCTTCCTCGATAAATGGGCTATCTAACACTGAAAGAATTTTTCAAATCGGACCAGTAGTTCCTGAGATTAGCGCGTTCAAACAAACAAACAAACTCTTCAGCTTTATAATATTAGTATAGATTGCATATAAAATGCGTGAAATTAATATACAAGTAACACCTTGGACAAAACTTTTAAGTTGAAATCATCGTTTTCACTATAAATAACTAAGAAGTTAACGATATTTTTTGTCAAAAACATATCTTCAATTGTCCACACGTAAAAAGGCGGCACCTTTAAGCCTACCTTATACCTACGCAAATGTTGAATTTGTTGAGTTCAAAATCGAGATTCAGAAAAAAACACTTAAACTGCCTATCAGAAAAATGGATCACTTAAGAACTTGTACATGTGTCGTCGACCAGCTTCGTTAGTGATTATTTAAATCCACGATTACAAATCTGAATAACGGTTGACTTTGCATGTCAACAGTACTTGAGCTGTTAATATAAAAAAAAACAGCAATCTTCTCTGAATAAACCAACTATTACGAATTCACTTTCAACTTTTGTAATGACATTAGTAATACTCAACTTTTTAATATTAGATTAGATAAGCAAATTATAAGATAAATAATAGCAGGTAGATACTACTAATATGATCAAACTCTTAGCTAGAGATATAAACATGGTCTCGGTGTCAACCTGTATTTTGTAAAGAATAACGCAACAGACAGAACAAAAGAGTATTATGAGAACGGGTATTTTTGGAAACAAAAAAACACAAACTCTAGGACAAAATCATCATATACGAAAACAATTTCATAAATAAACTTTTTATAATAATAATAATAATATCTATGGACGCTTTTACACCACGTCAATCTGGTCCCGTGATAAGTTCACGAAGAATTTGTGTTACGGGTACCAGACAACGGAAATATAATATTTAATACTTTTATACTATACATATATTCAAGATTTTTTATTATATAATACACATACTTAATACATCCATATCCATGACCCAGGAACACAGAAAACTTTTTTGTTCCCTGGCGGGATTCGAACCCGCAACCTGCGAACGCGTTGGCGCTCAAGCCGGGCGCCAACGCGCTAACTATTGAGCCATGTTAGTTACAAGACAGTTTGTTAACTTTAGCCTCCAATTTCAGCGTGTAAAGCGTGTAATATTAAAGAGCGTCAAAATAATTCACGCTGAAGTTTTACATTTTTACAGATTCGAAGACTAGCAAGTTCAGTTATTGTACTAAGGTACTACTTCTATACATACAGATAAATAAAATTGGAGTGTCTGTTTGTAATACAGTGAAACCTGGTTAATTGGGATCTCAAGGGACCAAGAATTTTGTACCATTTAAAGAGGTTTTTCATTTATCCAGTTTTTCAATTAGACAGGTTTAAAATTTAGTTGTCTCATTTACAGAGGCCCCCGCCTATAGAGAACAAAATTTACCGTTATTCTATTCAAATGTTTGTAAGCAATCGGGTCGAAACCTGTCCCAACCTGATAAATTGACTCACTTATAAAGGGAATTGAGCTCCACAGTCCCAATTATAGAGGTAAACATCGAAAAAATCCTAGAAATCAAATCTCATTTAACCAGGTTTGAAAAGTCCCATTAACAGAGGTAATTCGATGAAAAAGTGCCGGGACCTCATTGTAGTTTCAATAATAGAGGTTTCTCATTTATCCAGGTTCCAGTCAACCAGGTTTCACTGTATTAAAATAACTGCTTTTCATTAAATGCATATGGATGTATAAGGGGTAGGTACATATACCAAAATAACATTTTTTACAACTACAATTTTTGTCTGTCTGTCTGTGAGTTTGTTCCGGCTAATATAATCTAATTATGATTTTGATAACACTTTCACTGACAGATAGCTGATGTTATAGGGAGTAACTTAGGCTATAAAAAATATCATCATCAATCCGGGTACGGCTGTAAATCTAAGTTAATACGGGCAAAGCTGCGGGGAACAGCTAGTCTTACTATAAAGGTTCCTTACCCATTTTAATTCGAAACCATACCTACCTCTTTATATGTATTGGATATTATGAAGTCAAAGATTTCATAGAAGATACCTGCATGCATGGCTGCATGGGTACCACCATCTTGCTTGTTTCTCCCGTGAAACAGCTTTGCTGTGTTTCGGAGAGAAGGGCAAGACAGGCAGTGTAATTACTGGCACAGAGACTTAACATCTTATGTATCAGGATATACATAGATGAGTTGCCTGGGCTCGTTCCAAGTAAACTAGTTTATGTTAATGGGCGACGTCGACCACTTACCATCAGGTGGCACGTTTGCCAGTTTGCTTATCCAAGTAACATAAAAAAAAAAAAACACACACACCTCGGGAATAGGGCTCCCCAACCCGACGCCAGGAGGCCGTGTGGTCGCAGACTGCACGGTTGGCGGGGGGCTTTTACAAACCAAAAGTGAGCCAAATGGGCTCACACTAATCCGATGTAGCATTAGTGCCTTCGGGCCGTTACCAAAAGATCCATCCGAAAAAAAAGGGAATAGGGCGTTACTCCCAAGCATTTCAGGATAAGATCTTTTTAGTATATATATTAGTTTTACTGAAGTTTGTATCACCGGTTCTTCTCAGTGGGCTCGCCTTGGAACCGGTGGTAGATTCAATTGACGTTCAAAAAGATGCTTTATTGGTACTGTTTGGAATGAAAAAAAAAAAAGATTTTGATTTTATATGAAAACTTTAGATAATACTAACTTTATCTGATATTTTTTGATTCTAGCCCTCTGCTGTAAATTTAGATAAAGGAATAAAAAAAATAGAAAAATAGAAAGAAATACTCCATTTGGAGTTGTGGAAAAATCCTTCCTTGTGAATGAAAAAAGACTTCCTCGCTATCGTTCAGGTCTTGACGTGGCGGTGGGGCTCAGTAACCTAGGGTGAGCCCAGCACCTTGGGCGAAGCTAATTGAACCGAGAGAGCTCTTTGTACCCCTCTTATAAGAAGAGGGGACAAAAAACCAGGGGTCAAGAGGCGAGGACGGGAAGGTCACCCCATTGTACTATCCCAACGTTGGGAGGGTTGGAGCACTGGACCAGCGCATGGCCAAACTACTTTCTTGTCTGATTTCGAGGAGGAGGCTATGCCCAGCAGTGGGACATATTATAAGGGTTGGGATGATATCAACATAAAGTACATATAATGAGGTTTTTAGCTCCTTTCACAATTAACATACGTACTAAATAATTAAACTTATCTAAATTATCGACTTTCTAAAGAAATGTCCTCCTTTTACTTGCACTACACATTCTCAGGACATCGCCTTATGGCTTGATGCCAACTTGCTCAAACTCCTTCGGTTCTCTATATACTAAAAAAATATAGGTGATTTTTTTTATGTCACAAGGAGGCAACCGAGCCGTCGGAGCCTTATGGTGCCTACCGACGCCCATATACATCCGCACAACCAAAAGTTATTCAGATGCGTTGCCCTCCTTTTCCATTTACCCCCCAATGGGCCACCGGAAACTCACAAACCGCACGAAACGCGACAGCATAGCTGTTACTTGACACCGGTGTTATGTGAGCGAGAGGTTCCAACGCGGTCGTGCCGGCCCAATTCGGCTGCAATGCAGCATGGCACTACCTCTTACCTCTTAATTAATATTTATGTTCTTAGAAAATATTCTGTTTTATTTGTTTGTTGGCGTAATGTTCCTTAATGATAATGATTCTTTAATATTCTGCACAAAAAATCCAGAAATTTCGAGTTGCTTATTTTAGTCGCCCTCCTTATTTTAGAAAGAAGACTGACTAGCTTTAACGTTAGAAATATTAGTAAAATAACACGTGTAAATAGAATTAATTAATTAACTTGTCAAATTTTAGTCAAGTAATTATCTAATATAACCTTCAACCATAATAACATAATATGTCCGTTAACCTTAAGCTCAAATATATTAAGCAGAACCAAATAAATAATATTATGTTAAGATTTTAACATTTTTAGTATTTATAAAGACGTGAAGGACGTCGGGCTTAGATGGTCATGATTTTACGAATTCATGATCTGAATATAAATGGAAAAACTGTACTTTCACGGCATAGCAATACAATGTGTGCTGTATTCTTACAAATAACAAAAACAAAGAAAAGTGTGTCAATGGTTGGTTGCTAAATGAGTCATAGAAGATTTTTGGAAGATACCAGGAACTGCATTTCTTTATGTTTGTAAGGCAAACGCCGTAAACCTTTGTTTTCTAAATATATTTTTGTTCTAAGACAGTTACATTACAAGAATAAATGGTGCATGGATGTTTAGTATCAATATCTTGAAAATTATGTCTCAAAAACTAACTCTCGCCTGTTGACCATGTTCTGAAAAGTTTATTTATGTCATCTGGATAAGAAGGAGTAACCAGATGGTAAGCAAGATTGCTCATGAAAATCAGTGAATTTACGTTTATCGTGTTAGGCCAGGAAACAAGTCAAAACGGTAGCCGTCGGTGACAGTAACTCTGCATGTCCTGCCTTGCTCTTTCACAGCAAAGCTGCACGATGAAACAAATTGGTGACATTAATGACACACCGCCGAAGAACCGGTAAATCCCACTTACTCGCTTAGAAAATATCATTCAATTGATGCATTAATAAGATATATATTATCCAGATATTATCACACAAACTTCTTGTCTATTTTTTTTTATCTATGGTTGCGTTGGTTATAATTTCCTTACATATGCACATAACTTGTTTTGAGTCATTATTATTTAATAGACACTAGATAAAACTGCAGGTACTCATTTTACAGGTCAAACAATTTTTGGAAGGAGGCAATAAATTTTAATAAATATTACTTTAATGTTTGAACCATCCGTTCATTTAGTTTCCAAAAGAACTAATACAAAATACCAGTCTCCTAGGACCTCCATAAATTTACCTGCCCTTTAAAATAAACTCCACAAAAAATATCAAAACCTAAAACGTATTTTCTTAAGAATTCACGAGGATGTAACTGTGTCATTATAAAGTAATTTTCCGTATTCGCGTATGTGCTACTTATAAATAATCCTTACAAATTATTTTCGATTTTTTCGCAAATTTTACTTATTATAATGAAATAAGCATAACAGTCGACTAGGTATATTTTGTGTAATTGGAAGGAACACATAAAAATATATATCCCTTATATTAGATAAATATATGTTTGTATTGAAAAATATAAAGCAATTACGTTGGGATCGGTCGTCTTGGCGTTCATTGAGGGAGGCCTATGAATGCTCCCCACCATAGTTCAGGCCTTGTCGTGGTGGTGGGGCTCAGTAGCCTAGGGTGAGTTGGCACCCTGGGCGAAGCTAATTGAGCCGAGGGGGCTCGTTGTAACCCTCTTATAAGAAGAGGGGACAAAAGAGCAGGGGGCAAGGGGCGAGGATGGGAACCTCACCCCATTGTACTGTCCCGACGTTGGGAGGGGTTGTTCTGTGGTGCGGGACAACCCCTCTGTGGAGGTGGCGTCGGTCCCTTGCAGGACTGACTAGCCGTCGAGGTGCCCTGTTAGCTTAACAGATCCGGGGCATCTCACCATGGGCGGCACTGGTGGCACTCGCCGGGTTTTAATGGGTAGAGCTGCGTCCACTTACCATTTTTCGGGTGCAGCGAGTCCCATATACCCGCCTGAGGAGACCCACTCCCCAGGCGGGATGCCTCAGAGCATGTCCCGGCGTTAAAGGAAAAAAAAGGCCTATGAATGCTAGCTATCGGGATAGTTGCAAGCCATTTTTTGCGCAACCCAAGATATTTTCCATTCCTAGCTAGTAGATATATATATCTACTAGCACAATAATGACGACTAGTAACAATAATGACGTGGTAAACGCAAAGATTGTATATATTAGTAGAAGAACAAGTTGATTATAAATTGTAGGCACAAAAATTAAGGAAATTATTTTATTACTTTATAGTTTTTTTTTTAATTTGAAGTCGGTTTTAATTTTTGTTTAAAAAATTTTTATTTCTTAATTTTTAGTGATTTTAAAATTTGATAACTGATTTTATTTGTCTGAAATATGGGTAGAACTATTGAACGCGTTGCTCAGATTAAATAGCGCTGTATTAATGAGATGACCGTAGAAAGGGTTTAATTCATTACATAACAAATGAAAAAACCGAAATGGTATTGTGTAAAACTTTATATGTACATGTAATTGAAAGCAATCACGGCAGATTTGCTGCTATTCGTTAAATAATTACATTATATATAGGTATAGAACGTCACCAATATATAGATATAGAATGGATATTATGATGCGCTTCCAAGCCACAGTTGTTTTTTGTTCATTTAACAACGACAAGTAATAAAATTACATGATTTTGGCATAGTATTATTTACCGTATGAAGTAAGCCCAATTAAAACTGTAAATCGTCGAGGATTCCCATCGACTGTGTATGGTCTCCATCATCACACCTGTAATGGCGCTCATAACCCATATGGGTACAAAGTTCTCATCAATTTAAATTAATTAAGTCAAAACACAAGGTAGCTACTGTAAACTGTTGAGGAGTTCCCTTAACTGTATTTTTGTCTTCATCATCAGACCCCTATTGACAGTCACAACCCATCTAGGTGTTAAGTTCTCATCATTACAAATTAATCAAGCCCAATCACAAGGTTACTGATGTAAATCGTTGAGGAGTTCCCTCGATTGTCTTTCGGCTCCAGCATCAGATCGACTCCAGACCTTCATTAAATTGTAGTCCTTCAAAACACTTTATAAAAAAATATCAAACGCACTAGTCGCCCCTACGATTTTCGAAAGTTCCCCTCGATTTCTCTGGGATGCCATCATCAGATCCTAGTTTCCTTATCATGGGACCATTTGGGACTTTAGAACAAAAAAAGAATTTTTCAAATCGGTCTAGCCATATTCGAGTAATCAGGTAACATACATTAAAAAAAAATTGACGAATTGATAACCTCCTCCTTTTTGAACTCGGTTAAAAATGGAAATGGCCATTTCCATATAGAATAAATAACCAATACATTTAAATAATTTTTGTGGGAAAAATCAAAATGATTTGTTTAACTTACTTTTAAAGAAAATGTATTTTTCAATAAAATAATATTTACTTGATAATACTTAAACAACATTAAAATACTAAAGAAATATTTACTATAACATCTTAGTACCTATACATTTTTACTATGACGAAGATTATATAATTATTGTATGTACTTTGCTGATGATGTTTTAATTATTATAAATTATAAATGTTACTAAAATATGAATTTAAATAACTAGGATGTATTTAAACTATGACATATCAAATATTGTTTGCATGCTGAAATGTAGAATATAAGAAACTGTAAAATATGTAAATATTTATACCATATTCAGGCAAATAAATGATGTTTCTATTCTACAAGTTTTTACAGATTTTATCGCGGTTTGTTAAGACTTGTTCATGTTTCGAATACTTCACAGCAATAATTGTGGTCACGGGGAGACTAAGGTGTCAGACGTTTAGGACGTTACAAATTTATTCGAATCTAGTTAATTAATTTTTCTTTTCACAGCATTTTCTGCCTCGCACAACCACTTCATGGAACCAGCTGCCACTTTAGTATTTCCGTACCGACATGACTTAGGGACCTTCAAGAAAAGACAATACTCATATTATTTGAAAGGCCGGCAACGCAACTGCTTATAAAAATCACTTACCACCAGGTGAAACGACTGTTTGTGTGCCTCCTCATGCGTCATCAATAATTTAATTAGTTCTATGTACAGAGAAGGGGATAACTGTGTCTTTAATCTACCTTATCTCTTACAACTATATGTAGTAAATATGTTATATCTATGTAATATCTGTACCTATATGGTAAGATTTCGTTTCAAGGCATTGCGCAAGTTCGGAGTTCGGAGTAAATTCTGTGGCCGTATAATTTTTGTTCATCAGTGTATAATTTAAATAAACGTATTGTCCGTTAATTAAAGCATTATTATAAAGGATAAACGATCGACCAAAATACCCAGCGAGTTCTGAATGCCAAAACGTTTACCTTCCTTAAACTTTCACTATGTGTCTTTTGACACTAGTTAATAACAAGATAATGCATTTATAAGCTACTTGGAATCTCATAAAATTTATTTATGTTCTTAGTAGTTTGTCAGGAGACTAGCTGGTTAGCCTGATGTGATTCTTCATTGACAAGCTATCAATGAAAACTTAATCATGCTGGATATGTAAATAATTATCCCTAAATTGACTCAGAAAACTGCAGTAAAATTTTCAATTAAAACTATATTTTTTTAATTCAAAATTTTTACTTAACACAATGTAATAGTGTTAATATATATTTACAAATTGATAAATTCAATTAAAGAAAAATTAAAAAATTATCAATTCTATATGGAATCATAATTTTTTAATATTTTTTACCGTTACTTTTTTAATTTATTCCTGCTTGAATAATCATCAATTTTGATGAATAATTCATGAATGGAGGAATGATGAATGAATGAGGGGAAAGAGGGATGAATAAGGTTACAGCTTTAATTACTTTTGGTGTCTTAATGACATTCTTATGATTTTGTAGCACAAATATAAAAGATATACAACTTATTAACCTTAACCTTGTCTTCTATATTATATGGAAAGATATATTCCCAATACTTAAACAAATTTTGTCTTCATTTATTAACTAAAAGTTCACTTCTTAATTTTAAGGATAAATGTAATAAATTATAGGTAATTTCTAAATAGGTACCATATCCCCAAATTAAATTAATTTATTTCTTCTGTTTTCAACGCTTAATGGATAACAATTTTTTCAAATTATATGCTAAAAGAGGTTTTTCCTATGACATGAGCAGGGACCTATGTCATAGGAAAAACCTCTTTATAAAAATAACCTTAAAAATAGTACCATCGTAGCAACAATAATAGTTATATGAATAAAGACATTTTTACACGCTTTTTATTAGCTTCACCTGTATGTTTGTATGTTTGTATGTTTGTTTGTAACCGACTTCTTTGGACGCTATTTTGACCCACTTCTAACGACCAGATTTCGTTCAAACTTTGTAGATTTATCGAGGACCGATGACAATACAATAATTTGATAAAATAATTCCAATATCCTGATCAGGATAATCAGGATAGCACATGCTAGGAAGGCATAAGGCGCGCAAGTTACCTACATCACTTGTGTTGTTTTTAGTCTCTCACTCATTTCTATAGTGATTGCCATTAGTTGAGTACTTTAAATTAATAAAATCTTTAATTAAAAAAATCGACACTAAAAAGTAAAAAATAAATTATAGTTTAAAAAAAAACTAAAAAACACGCTTTAATAGCAAACCGAACTATAAATTTGAAAATAATTTTTAATAGAAGAATTAAATGGGTTAACATAATAAATAAATGATATTACTTATTGTAAAAAAGTGTGGTGCTTGTAACTAAGTTTTTATACTAACTTCACTTTTAAAAAATAGATACCGATGAAATATTTTTAACAAGAATATCGAGCACCTCGCGCTTTTTTACAATAAGTAATATCATTTATTTATTATGTTAACCCATTTAATTCTTCTATTAAAAATTATTTTCAAATTTATTGTTCGGTTTGCTATTAAAGCGTGTTTTTTAGTTTTTTTTTTAAACTATAATTTATTTTATTATAGATTTTCCCGGTACGCTAAACCAGTAAGAATGAAAGAAAACAAATACCTTTTGCTAAATATTCTAAGAGCATTTATAGAACTTTCAGATCATAATAGAAAAAAAAAAACAAAAAGAAGGCGGCAATCACAAGTTATTGTCATGATCCATCATTAACTTAAACATAACTTTTTTTTCAGATCGTTTGGATAATAATTAAAATATAATTATTTTTATTAGTAGTAATTATTATTTTTTGAACAATACTAATATTATTTATATTCATTATTAAATCATGATTTAAGTGGCGCGAGTGTTCTCAAATATTTATATTTACTTAAAATATTTAAATCGAACCATTTCGAACGCGAAAACACTTAAAATATTATGTGCTGATGAAGTGTCGATGACATGGACTAGGCGCCAAATTTTATGAACTTTATTACGTCATTCCATCCTACTGAATATCATACAATTTTGGAATTTGTAAATTTATTGGTCACTCGATCCGCTAGTCTTTCAACAATTTGCATAAAATTTTGTACATTAGTCATAACCTGAGGAGACAAACACGTCACACAGTGGTAGTATCACTCTTCTTATTCTTTCTTTTGCCTCGCTTTCTCCCTATCAATGGTAGTATCACCCTTTTTATCTTCTTATTTCTTTGGCATCGCCTTCTCCCCATCAGTGGTAGTATCACCCATCTTTTTCTTCTTTTTTCTTTGGCCTTGCCTTTTCCCTATCAGTGGTAGTATCACCCTTCTTTATCTTCTTATTTCTTTGGCATCATCTTCTCCCTATTAGTGATAGTATCTGCCCTCTTTATCTTCTTTCTTTGGCGTCGCCTTCTCCTTATCAGTGGTAGTATCACCCTTCTTTTTCTCCTTCTTTCTTTGGCCTCGCCTTCTTCATATCAGTGGTAGTACCACCCTTCTTTTTCTTTTCTTTCTTTGGCCTCGCCTTTTCCCTATCAGTATAGCCCTGATAATGGATGTACGTCTTGTTGTTTCAGAAGGGCGGGGCTGTTCTTTTACAGGCACCTTAGCCTTTCTAGTATCTTATGCAACGTATGCGTCTTAGGAATCAATCTCATAAAATACTTGGACCTGGTTCAGTAAATTAAGTCACGGTTGAACACAATATATCGATCATGAGTGATATTTGCTATTTACCACCGGGTGTCTCGTCTGAAAGTTTTCCTACCACTGATATGAAAAAATCCTTAACCTTACCTTAACAATAAAAAAAACAGTCAATAAGGTCCACTAATTTTTTTTGTGTAATGTAACATTAATATCACCATTCCAATACAATAATAGGTGCCATTCTTAAATCTCACATTCAAGTATATATGGTACGATATACAAGTATTAACGGCATTTGAAATACATGTATAATATATTCAAAAAGTATTCAACGAATAATATTATGAGTGACGTATTGAGATCACGAGAGAAATTCGTCAGTAGACGAATTAAACTATAACAGTGAGTGGGTCAATGATCCCATATTCAAATAAAGCCTCTAATCTGACCTTGCTCCGAACTCGTCATCCGACAAGCGCACAAACTACCTATTACGTATTTTTTGTAAGACGCGTTATATACACTATATATAATATGTATATAATATGCTATAGCCGCAATTCTAAATGTCAGAATTCCTTTAAAGGTAATCTTGAAAATTCCTACGAAACTCGTTCTTTATTAGTGTGCAATGTTTTCTATGTCTTTTTTCGTTGTTTATAGTCGAAGGAACATTTTAATATTTAATACTAATTGGAATACCCCCGAAATTTGAACAAGCGATTATTTACTAATAAAATAGAAATCACAAAAAATATATCCTGGATAATACATGACATAATGCACTTATAAAGTATGTAAATTACGTCATTTTTTCAAATCAATACCTTCGGAATGATGTCAGCAATTCCATGTACAACCAATTTACGTATTAAACTATGTAATACATTGACTACTACAATGTTTAAATGTGATTTATGACAGGGGAACTACCACTAAAATTAATTATGTCGTCTTAATAGTGACAAGGAACTGAAGGAAATTATTAAGATTTTATTTTGTTATGTTAGTTGGATAGGCAAACTGGCAAACTTACCACCTGATGGTAAGTGGTCGACGTCACCGATGAACATAAACTAGTATACCTGGATCGAGCCCAGGCAAATCATCTATCCTGAGACATAAGATGTTAAGTCTCGGTGCCAGTAATTACACTGTCTGTCTTGCCCTTCTCTCCGAAACACAGCAAAGCTGTTTCACGGGAGAAACAAGCAAGATGGTGGTACCCATGCAGCCGGGAGCGCGGCACAGCGCTTCCCTCCCACCGGTAACCTATATTACTAGTAACCTATACTAATCCTACATAATAATATAAACGCAAAAGTTTCTAAGAATGTATTGGATGTATGTTTGTTACTCTACACGGAAAAACTACTGAATGGATTTAAAAAAAACACTTTACAATAACATAGCAACATCAGAATAACATATAGGCTATAATTTAACCCTGTAATCGCACGGGAATGGGAAGTTCGAAGTGAAACCATGGAGCACTACTAGTATAATATATTAAAGGGGCAGTGTTTGTAAGTTTATGTGATATTAATCTTCAAAACTACTTATCCGTTATTACTGAGTAACATACGACATGAAAGTTATCATTAGCTCTTATACAGCTCTAATACCAAGCTAAGGCGTTTGAACCTGCGGGCAACAGCTAGTATAATATTTGTCATTAAAGTCAAAGCGTTTTGTGATAATTCTTAGGTAAGACATCTGTTGTAAAGGAAAAAGCATAGGCTTATTCTAAAAAGAATTAGTTATACTCAGAGCAAAGAACATATTTGTAGAATTTGGAGTTGTGTACATTAAAGTTCAACGCACTCACAGCTATATTTCAGGATGAAATCCTCGTGCGTGGGAAGAGTTCATTAGCCATATTAGTTGAACTATAGTACATCCGTGTATTCAGACATTTTATGGAACTATATCTTACTGTGTATATTTCTTTTAATGGTCAAGTGTGAGTCGGTCTCACACAAAGGTTCCATTACATCGCTTAAAATTTAATGACATAATATAACGTTTGTAAGCAATCATGACAATTACAAATAATATCAAGTTAAAAAAAAGTACCTGTATATACGTATTTATATTTGTGTTCACGTATAACTGTAACGCTTAAACTACTTATCCATATAATAATATGATGGAACCTATTCTTGATTGTGTTTTTTTTCCATTTCCATTTTAATCGACTCCAAATATTTAAACTTTTTAATTGTTGCTATTTGTTGTTAGAGCGGCCATAGTTTTATACTCTGTGAAGTTTATAATAGTTGGACAGTAGAAAACGGAATTCTAATATTAGGGTTTTGTAAAAACCCTTTAGATACGGAACTCTAATAATATGAATGAGGTAAGTGACCCATTCTACGGAATACGTGATCATTTTTATTTTTATAAAATACATAGCTCGGATTGGTAATTAAAGATCAGCTATCTCGAAACATAATATGTTATTTAAGGAATTTAATATGAATAAAAGTTTTAAACACGGTGTTATTAATAAAAATCGCTTACTTCAAGAATAATCCAAAGATACACTTGGACTAGTTAGTCCCAGAGTAACGAAGTAATAAGATCGTAATATGAATGTTATTAATAAACATGGAGTAACCACGGAATAATTGAACATTCAAATTCCATTCACAATACTTGTATTTAAATTTTGCTTCTTGGAGTCCTTTACTAGATTCATACGAATTTTATATAATTTCCTTATTGATGTAATTTTCTTAAATAATTTATATTTATTTCGTCTATCACTCTCGAATTATCCGGAAAATAATCAATATCACTATTTAAGACAAAAAAACGTGAACATAACAAACTGAAGGGAATTTGTTAATAATATTAGGTCTTTACCTATGAAATTGCCGTTTTGTATGAAAAAAAATTAACGATTTTTTGTTTCATGTATTTTTTATTTGTATTAATCGAGGTAATTTAGGTTAATTTAGTTAAAATCACCAAAATATTTATAATTATTGTTATTCTTTCTGTATCAATAAATAAACACCCTTGCAATCAATGCATCTTTGCCAACGCAGTGGCAGTTTATTGATGCCCTTCTTAAAGAAATCAGCTGGACGGGAGGCAACAAATTCTTCAAAGGCATTTTGTACTGCCTCTCGGGTATTAAATTTTTTTTCCGCCAAGTTAACCAAATCCTGGAAAAAGTAGTAGTCTGTAGGCGCAAGGTCTGGTGAGTAGGGCGGATAACTGAGAGCTTCCAACCCCAGTTCTTGCAACTTGGAGACCGTCTGCTGTGCAGTATGAAGTCGTTGTCGTGCAGGAGCAGCGGAGACGAGCGATTGACCAATGCTGGTTGGAGATGTGCCAGCTTCTCCATCATTGTGTTCAGTTCTTCACAGTACATATCTGCAGTAATGCTCACCCCGTTTGGTAAGAAGCTGTGATGAATCACACCGGCGCTAGACTACCAAACAGTGACCATCACTTTTTTAGGAGTAAGTTTTGGCATTGTTTAGGTGCTGAACCAGGATATAACCAACTCGCTGAGTGCTTACGGTTATCGAACAGAATAAATATATCATCGCAGATAACAATGCGGTTCAAAATTCCTTCATTTGTGTGTCTGTAGAGCAGTGCAAGGCACGTCTCGACGCGTACTTCAAGCTGGTGATCAATGAGTTCGTGGGGCACCCATTTGTCAAGCTTTTTTACCTTGCCAATTTGACGCAAATGGACCAATATTGTTTTGACGCTAACATCGAAAGCGGCTGCTAATTCAGCCGTAGATTGTGTATCATCAGCTTCCACAATCGCCATTAATTTGTCATTGTCGACCAAAGTTTTCAGACGACTACCTAGGCTACCACGATGGTACTCATATTCCATAATTACTCGAATTTTTTTACGTATCCATGATGACGAAAAAGATTGAAATGTGATGAAAATGTAACACTAATCAATAAACAAATGACTACTTTTGGAAAAAGAATTCCATTTTTTTTTAATAAAATTATTTTGAAATTAGAATTCTTAGCCAAACAAAAATTATTTTGATTTAAAGCCAGTACTGCAGAACGGCAATTTCATAGGTAAAGACCTATTATTATGTTTGTTCACGTCACTCTGATGATAGTCCATGTCTAATCATTCTTTAAACCATGTGGTAACAGGGATTAACTTTTATTTAAATATAAAATGGAATCTTACACCATGTTTAGTAATACGGAATTTTATTAATCTAAATTTAAACCTTGGAATAAAGTTCCGTGAAACTTGCCAACTTTGCCAATCAAGGTATATTTGCCCTAAATGTTTATTTGCCCTAAAAGTTTCTATACAATATCATTACCATAGGAAAATATTTTAATTTTATGACAACATTTAGAAGTTTTTTGGTAAGTATATTTGTGACAACACTAGGTAACGTAATTCTATTCAAAATCCTTCAGTTGGCTGTTAGAACTTGTCGAATGTGGCATGTGTTTTGGCGGGCAAATTTCTTGATCGAAGATTCCATGAATAGTTCATCATGGTTAAACCCCAGTTAAGTTTATTTGTCTGTTTACTATAGAATAACAATTGCTGAGTATTTTAATTATAGTTTTAATGTTATTGTCGTTATTCCTCGCAATTGCCCACGATGGGCAAAGTTACCATAAACTGTTTAGACTCATACTTGCCAACATTGCCCGTCATTGAAAAGTGCTTAGGGTTGTCATCTTTAGATAGGTACTTTGTTTAAGATTTTGCCTTTATACAATGTTTAATGTAAATAATCCTAATAAACTCAAAATGTAATTTTAACTACACTTTGTACATTTGACAATGTTAAATTTATAAATAAAAGTCTTTAACTCATCATTTCATAGGTACTTAAAAAATAAATTTATGATATTTTAAAATCATCCTTAATTCATGTCTATCCAACATTATATTTAAGTGACTACATAACTTTGTACACAATATTGTAAAACTGTAAAATAATGGCCTCAGTTGAGAATAAACCTCTATGAATGTAAAAACTACGAATACCTATTTACGTGGTATATGTGATAAATAGGTACATAAAAGAACATAACGTAACTGGTGCAGATGCGAGGTTAAAACTGCGCACTGAGAGTTATCTACAAACTTGTATATTATATTATGTTAATAGTTCGTTAATCACGATAATCGTGTCTCAAAGTTCATTTTTGATTTTTAAACCATTTATGCTTATAAATCAAAATTCTGATTACCTTTTTTATTTTAATTTTTAGACAAACAAACATAAATCTAGAATTAAAAAAATGTAGTTGCAAAATAGGTAGTCGCATATAAAAACTGTATCGGAGACAGGTGAAAGTGCTAGCGTATGAAATGTGAATCAGTTTCTTCAAAACAAACATCATCGAGAGACGCCAAACTACAGTTTGGCGTCCCCATACGTACAATCGTTAATAAAATAAAAAAGTCTCTATATTTTATATATATACTCTTATTCACATTTCATAATTTACTAAGATGTGACAACCCTTAACATTTTAAATTGTTACTTGCGTAACATATGGTAAAAAGCAAAAATCTCTGGGTAACATTACCCAGTAATTTATTTACAAATACGTATAAACTACATACATCATTTTGAAATCTAAGCCAAGATTGCCACAAATTCGAGGTGTTGATGACGTACTTATACGAGTTATATTTTGGTAAAAAATCAACGTGGGCAATGTTGGCTAGAAGTCCAGATTATTTTGCCCGTCATCAAAATTGAACAAAATTCTTTTTAAATTCTAACTTATTACAAAATTTGCACAACAAGAACGTGCACAAGTTTACAAAGTTGTTGCAAATGACAAAATATACCTACCTTCCTGTACAAAATTCATGATTTTTTTTCATTTTTATTAAAAACATGGGCAAAGTTGACTAGTTTCACGGTTATTCTTTCTCTAGTCTATGTTTATTAATAAGGCCGTTAAATTTTTAATGAAAATGAAAAAAAAATCTTTAACAGATAATGAAAATAAAAGATGGAAACTCTTAACCTTATGTAAATTTGAGCGTAGCGTGCATAAACAAATATTTCTTTTTCTAATTTAGATGTTAAAACCTTTTTCTTTCCTTTAACGCCGGGTTTTTTTTGTTAGTTGGATAAGCAAACTGACAAACGTACCACCTGATGGTAAGTGGTCGACGACGCCCATGAACATAAACTAGTTTACCTGGAACGAGCCCAGGCAACTCATTTATGTGCTGCCCATCCTGAGACATAAGATGTTAAGTCTCGGTGAAATGCTCTAAGGCATCTCGCCTAGGGAGTGGGGCTCCCCGGGCGGGTATATGGGACTCGCTGCGCCCGAAAGATGGTAAGTGGATGCAGCTCTACCCACTAAAACCCACCTAGTGCGACCAGTGCCGCCTTTGGTGAGGTGCCTCGGATCTGTTAAGCTAATAGGGCACCTCGCTGGCTAGTCCATAGTCGGTCCCACAGGGGACCGACGCCACCTCCACAGAGGGGTTGTCCCGCACCCCAGAACAACCCTTCCCAACGTCGGGACAGTACATTGGGGTGAGGTTCCCATCCTCGCCCCTTGCCCCCTGTTCTTATAAGAGGGGTACAACGAGCCCCCTCGGCTCAATTAGCTTCGCCCAAGGTGCTGGGCTCACCCTGGGCTACTGAGCCCCACCGCCACGTCAAGGCCTGAACCATGGTGGGGGAGATGTTAAAACCTAAGATTTCTTCTTCAATTTCAGAAGTTAAAAAAAAAATACTTTTATTTAGGTTAATTCAAAGTCATGCCTCAATATGCCTGTTTTAAAAGAATTGCAATAGCTATTGGGCTCTTTTGCTGAATAAGTTTTAGTTTTGATTATTATTGCCTATAATATTTACTGGCCTAACTTAGATCTTATTATTAAATGTAGAGTATGACACAATCTTTCAAATCCAAACTTAATACTACTTAAAGTTCACAATACCGTCAACCAAAAGCCATCTTGCGTTTGTATCATATAAACATAAGTCGAACGGAAAACAATTATACTTATACAGTAGAGTCGTGACTATATTTTTAGTATTACTTATAATATGTAATCATAAGCATCATTTTATTAATAATTTTATTAAATTATAACCGTTTTTATTTATTTATTTAGGTGGTAGATATAATCAGCGTCAAATTTTTCAAGCACTCCGAGAGATTATTCTCGGAGTGCTTGATAAATAATTACTATCCTGAGCATTTATACTATATATAAATGCTCAGGATAGTAATTATTTAGCCAGAGTTCGTTATTTTATAAAAGCTGAAAGTTACTATGAGTATATCTCCAACAGGTTAGAACAACCAGCTACAAAGTAACCACATTCCCAAATCTCGCTGCAAAGTCGCTGGTCGTTCTATGTTGGAGACATACAAAGAAAACCTTTGAGCTTTTATAAAATAACTAAGGTCTGGCCATCACTATCTCTTGGACGAATAGAGAATTATTCGAAAATAAATAAGTATGACATGTTTTATGTATTATTTTTGTAATATACAAGCATATTTTCAGCAAATATAAATTCTGGCTAGGCCTGTACTTAAAAGTCCTATGCACTATTAATGATTTGTTTTTTTGGTTGATTTTGTTTTTTTTTTAAAATGTTTGATTTATTTTGACATGAATTAATACGATCTAGTATAGCAGTTACTTTTGGCTAATGTCGGAGGCGTAGTAACGTTCGCTTTTAATTCATTCATCATTCATCACATTCACAATCATATTGATTCGTCGATGTTGCCGTAAACATGAGGATAAAAATCACGTCATAATAAATGGGCCATCCATTGGGAGGATAAGCAAAAAGAGGGAGACACATCGCATAACCTTGGTTGTGCGGATGTCTATGAGCATTGGTAGTCACCAATCACCATAAGGCTCTAGCTTCTCTTTTGCTTCTCTTTACTATAAAAAATCCTAGGATTCAGTTTAGGTCACTATATGACATCATAGGAGGTAGTGCCATGCTGCTCGTAAGAGATAGTGTTGCTTTGAAGCTGAATTGGGCAGGTAAAATTTTACTGACCCAATTTTGGATGGTACCTCTCGCTCACATAACACCGGCGTCAACAGCTGTGCAGTCGCGTTTTGTGTGGTTGTACTCACAGTTTTAATCATTTTTTGTTTTAAGGAGCTTTATGAAGTTTTTAATAAAATTAACAGTTCCAAGTATGTTATTATAATATACCATTTGTAAAGTATCTAATGGTGAGCGAAGATGGTGTATCTAAGTCCGGGTTCGACATCAGGGTGAGGTCAGCCCCAGCGGTGCCTTGAATAAACTTGTTTTTCTAAATATCTACGTACCCCTAAACATGAAACCATCGCTTGCTCACCATCGTGAAGGAACTAAGGAAACATCGAAACCTGCATATCTGATGTGATTAAGACTCTTTGAAGGTGTGTGAAGTTCATCAACTTGCCTGATTTCGAGGAGAAGACCCGTACCCGGCAGTGAGAAATAATATAGCGGTTGTTATCGTTATTATTATGTCCGTTTTAGCCGAAGAATAATTTCACAATTATTGCCTCAGCTGAATACCGGAATTTTAAAGTGGCGGCAAGAATAACGATTGCCAAAGAACATGCTTATTTAATGGATCTTTCTGCTAAGAGATGTCCTGACTATTGAGAAGGTGTCCAAGATAACTGCTTCATTATTAATATAGTAAAGTCGTACAAAATATTTATAAAATCGGCCATGTATGTTGAAGCAAAAAGCTAGTATACAACCTTGATTATTATTATTATTTTTTGTTCGTCTCTGCCGTAACAACAAACAACTGTACAAGATCCGGTAGTTTGAGTTACTTGTTTAGATAATGAAAATTGAACGCTATCAATAAATAATAAGTAATGCAATTCCGGGTTCACTATTTATAGCCTAGTATTAGGCTAAATATTCTAGGCCTGCTTTACTAATACTCAATAGGTCAAGATAGCCTATCCCACGGCACTCCCAATTTAGACCCGCCACTGCACGAAAACATTTTGATCTTTAAGTTACAAAAGAGCGCATTCTAATTCGTGCTCTTTTTAATAAAAAGTTTTTTAATTCGTTCTTATTAATATTTTAAGAGTTTCTGATCTCAATACTCCTGATATGTATGATAAGAATATAATAAAATATAATATATTTAAAACCTCAAGTTTGTTAAATATATATTTATTATATTGTTATCATTTTCATCATCATTAACAGCCTGTTTCTACCCCCCCGTGATGGTCGGCGCTGCGTCACAGTCTGACATCAGTCATCGGAGGGTACTTGTCTCTGCCGAGCGTCATCACCGCAATGCTTGGTGACGATGAGTCCTGGACGGTGATGGTCTCTTTCTACGAGTAATGTCCTAGAAGGAGACCGACGAGCTGGTGAGAGTGGAGGCCGCTGACGAGGCTTCCTTCGGCGGGCGACGAACGGGGGTGCGTAGGAGGCGTTACTTAATTCACCTTCAGTAACGCCCCTGTGTTAGTGTTTGGCTCAGGATGGGAACCTGTACATGTATGGCACGACGTCGTGGCGACTGCTTAGTAGTGGCCGGGCAGTCCCCTCTTACGAGGAGTAGTCTGGCCTCGCCGGGACCAGCTTGTCGCTGAGGTATGTATGAGATATCGGGGACCCTCGAAAAGCAGTTAAAAGCGCTCGCGGTAGTTTTAGTTAGGGTGGGCACTCCCAGGTGCGAGTCCTACATTGGATCAGGATCTACTCTAAGATCCTAGCTGCATCCATAAGGATTTCCCTGCGATATCAAAGAAAAATTTCCTTTTTCTACCCACTAAAATTTTGGAATACTTACTTATTTTTTTTTTTAAGTCTTTTTTTGGTAATAAAATAATAATATTTTTTTTAACTTGAGGCATACTCATACATATTTTATAACAATAGTAGCTGTTTTTAGAAGTGGGGAATCTGAGGGTTGTCTTCGCTAAAGGCTTCAGGGCAGGACTAAGGAAAGTAGCAGCTAAGAACAGGCGAGATAATAAGCAAAGGTTTAATCGTAAATTATATTTTTACACTTTTACTTACCAACAGATGCATTAGTACCTTCCGTGCCTATCTTTATCATAATGCTGTGCTATCGATACAAAAAATGCAATAAAAGTAATTAAATTCTTTAATTTTCCGCTCTACTTGTGATTTAAAATTGAACAATAATTAAAAATGTTTCTCATTTTCACACCGAGTATAGACATGAAAATATGTTTTCTTCAGTCATAAAGTTTATTTTATGCGTGACTGCTGTGCAATGTGTGCAAAATGTAACTAATTTGGAAGTCCACCCGACGTCATTAAGGTATAGATAGAAATATAAACGTTTTATGAAATAAAAATTATAATAAGTTATAATAAACTTAAAACGTTATAATAAATTTTCTCCATGTAAAATGTAAATAAATAATATTATTTCATATAAATTACAAGATTTACTTATTTGTCTTGCTTTACAAAAAATAGTTTAACACAATTTAGAATAAATATGATTTCGTTATTAATACTATAATTGAGTATGCTATAGAAAACTCAAAACATGAGTTACTTAAATTTTTTTTCATGTTTTCAGCGATAATAATTCTATATTACATAAAAATGACAATTTGCATCTAATCAGTGAGAACAAAAAAAACGTTTATAAAAAAGTTTTAACCATAGACAGTAAAGCAGGATTGAGAAACCAAAAATCAAGGTCCAAAAACAATCAAGCGGGTACTTTATTATACGAAGAATTTGATAAAAATGGAAATAAAGTAACAGAAGTTTGGATGCACAATCTTCAAGATGTTGCAAATTTTTTCAAAGTGTTTCTTAATACTAAAATATGCCACGGTGAATGCGAAGATTAGATAAAATCAGGTATCATCCGACAAGCGTAGCAATTACTTCAGGTGGAAGCGCCATACGATTCAAGAGATCATTATCTTCGGTTGTCTGTGAATAAAAAAAATCTCATTTTAGATTGCCTTCTCATTTTCCTTTTAAGCCGACTTCAAAAAGGTGGAGGTTCTCAATTCGTCGGACTCTTTTTTATACATGATCCCCGATTACCAAAGATGGCTAAACCATTTTGAAAAAATATTTTTTTGTTTGAAAGGTTGTACAAATGGTTCCGTGATAAGGAAACCAGGATCTAATGATGGCGTCTCAGAGAAATTGAAGGGAAAACTTTCGAAAATTGTACAGACAACTAATGCGTTTGGTAATTTTTTATTAAATAGCTGATGTCCGCAGCTTCGCCCGTGTTAACTTATATTTACAGCCGTACTCGGATTGATGATGTTTATTTTTTAGCTTAAGTTACTCTTTGTAGCATCAGATAACTGGCAGTGAAAGTAATATCAAAATCGGGGCAGCCGTTTCAGAGATTAGCCAGAACAAACAGACAGACAAAAATTGTAAAAAATGTTATTTTAGTGTATGTACTGTGTATACATTCATATGTATTTAACTAAAAGCGGTTATTTTAATATTACATACAAACACACACTCATTTTATTTATCCGTATATATTTTAAAGCACTACAATTTAATAAAGGTCCAGAATCGATCAGATGATGAAGCCGAAAGACAGTCAAGGGAGCTCCTCAACGATTTACATCAGTAAATTTGTATTTGGGCTTGATTAATTTGTATTGATGAGAAATTTACACCTATAAGGGTTATGACTGTCATTAGGGGTCTGACGAAGAAGATGAAGGACAGTTAAAGGAATTTCTCAAAAGCTTACAGTAGCTACCTTATGTTTGAACATAATTCATTTATACTTATGAGAACTTTACACATTTTTTTTTGGGCTTTTTTCATACGGTTCAATATGCCAAAATGTTCACTTCGTACAAAAATAGTAGTAGTCGATAATGTGTCATTTTTTACTTATCGATGTAAAGTGAACAAAAAACAACTGTATGCGATGCATACAGTTGTTCTAATTTGTTCATTCATTCTAATTTGTTGATGTTCTAAAGCTATAGAACGATTTTTTTTAATGAATACCAGCAAATCTGCCGTGATTGCTTTCAATTACATGAATAAGTTGTAACATATTATATATTATTATGTTACATAATCCAAAGTTGTTGCTAATTTTGTTGTGAAGGTGTTTAGATAAAAATGTTACAAAGTAATGCTTAAATAATCCCAAGTTGTTTTTTTTAATTAGCTATGTATTGATTTACACCCTTTCTTCGTTTGTCTCATTACAACAGCCCTGACATGTAAGCAATGCGTTTAATAGTTCTACCATTATTTCAGACAAATAAAATCGGCTATTCAATTTAGCAATCATTAAAAATTAAGAACAAAGAAATTAAAACCGACTTCAAAAAATAAAAAGTAATAAAAAATCGCGTTTCCTTAAATATTGTCCTTAAAACATATAATCAACGTGTCCTTCTTGTAATGTACAAACTTTGCGTTTACCACGTCATTATTGTTACTTTTGGAGTCGGTGACGTAACAAATACGTACGATAGCTATAACTACTAGTTAAATACATACATAGCCAAGTTAGATACCTAGATAGGTATTTTTTTAAGTCGGTTTTAATTTCTGTTTATTTTCTTTGTGCTATAACATTGCAAATGAAGGTGAATACCTTCATTTGCAATGTTATAGCACATTATGTTGTAATTTTTTCTATATATTGTAGATATTTTCGATTACTTACATTGTGAAATTCAGTTGTGACCTCTGTGCTGTCTGTGCTGTTATCAGATGTTGTGTTCAACTTATTTATAAGACCTGTATCTATTATATTGTCAAGCTCCCATCTTTTAGAATCTGATTGATTTTGTTTGTATGGTACTTTTTCGTTTGCTATACCAACATAGTTATTATTGGTGTCATTATCATTCTTTCCATTCTCATTACCTTTTGAGGCCTTAATGTTGCTATAAAGGTTTCTCAAATACTGAAACGGTGTTTGGATACCTAGAACAGACAACAAACTAAAGAGAAAAATGAGATTGTCATATGCCTTAAAAACTCATAAAAAATGATACTTACCCTTTTACAGCTTGACTGACTGGATGGCTCCATTCTATTCTAGGTATTGTCAGTAAAAAATTTCCCTCAACTGGAGATAAGTCAAGAATAGATCTTTTTGTAGGACTACATGTCACCGCTGTAAGAGCAAAAGCTATGAGCAGTACCTGTAAGAAAATAAAAGTAAGTGACAAGAAACTTCGTGAACAACATACCGAAAGTGTAGATAATTTATTCCGTTATATGATAACTAGTTTTACTTCATTGCAATTTAAAACTATTGAGAATTTAATTTATTTTTTTATAGAAGATAAATCCACAGACACCCGCTACATCAGAGGATTTGCAGGTGCATTTCCGACCTTTCCAATATGAGTATGCTTGTCGCGTTTGGTGAGTGGTTGGACCCACGATGCGAACAGATAGAAGTAGGGTTCGAAATAAGATGCACGTTGCATCTTATTTCGAACCCTACATGCTCTTTTCTTGAATGTCCCTAAGTCATATCGGTTCGGAAATACCATAGATGGCAGCTGATTCCATAAAGTGGTAGTGGGAGGCAGGAAATGCCGCAAAAATCGGGTTATTGTGGATTTTCAAACAGCGAGGTGTCGTGCAAGGCCTGAACCATGCTGGGGAGGTATTATTTACCTGTTCATGGACATTTTTTTCTAATATCTTGGAAAACATATTACACAATTTAGGAATAGGTCAATAATTAGTAACACAATACTTAGACCCATTTTTGTAGACTGGAATTATATAAGCCGACTTCCAAATAGGAGGCATCGAACCTGTATTAACAGATCTTTTAAATGAAATTGAAAATGGAGTAGCCAGACTTTTAGCAAACTTAGATATAAAACCAGAGTTATCAATACTAGATTGGTCTATAAAATTGAAGCCAAAATAGTCGCCAAACATATTACAAATCTCTTCACGACTGCTAGAAGAGAGCTGACAAATGCATCTCTTTTGGATAAGCAGATGTTTGTTTTCTGGATTTGATATAGCTCCAAAAAAGCACGAGTATTGTTGCGCATGATACATTAAATTTTAGACCTATAGTCGTTATATTACATTGTTTTCTCCATCATCTTCCTACTAATAATAACCCAAAAAAAAAAAAAAAACACCTAAACAAATAATAATAAAGAAAAACAGTAACAAAACTTGGATCTTAGACATTTAAAAGAAAATAAAATTTATTTTATTTTAAGCCAGTTTTAGGCAGCGGCTCGTCCCACAAAAAGGTAAGTCCTCGGCTTCTGTTAGGATTATAGTATGTACGAGTACATATTCTAATCCCAACACCGATTTTCAGGACCACCATTAATAATTATTCTTTATTTATTTTGGCCTTCTCCTTTATAACTTTAATAAATGGGCCTTTGTACCACGGGGGTATTTACCGGATCTAGTAACTATTTTTGCTGGAATATAGGTATCGTGTAATCTTGCTAGTGTCTTATAAAAATATCATACCCTATTCTCTAATAACCTATCACTTAGCTCACAATGTCATTTAACACCATCGAGTTCCTCCCTGATCTTATCATAGTCTCCATGTTGGTATAAAAACTTGGTATAAGGCCTTGTAGGTAAGCAATGTACCTGGATACAGTCAGTGGAGATACAAAGAGCCTTATGATGGTGATCCTCAGACACTAAAGGATCGTGACAACATGAAACAGAGACAATCTCGTTTGAGAGGACAAGATCTGATATTCTATTATTAATATTTGTATGGTAATTATATTGTGAAAGGTTACATACATTGAGATTATCAACAAGGGTATTTTGGAAGCCCCCCTGCAAGTTGCAAGCATTATACGAAGTCCCGTGTTCATCTAATTGCTAAATGATATTAGATTGATTAAAATCCCCAGTAACAATGAATCTAACGGCTGAATATTTAGCGATAATGTCTAAAAGATTATCACAAAAGTTGCGAGTAGGTTTGATTTTTCCGTATCATCATTTTGCAATTTTTAACCCATACAAGTTCAAATCCTCGCTCTCTAGCCTGCAGCTTGGTATTATTCAATAAAATTTTATTCTCCTGGGTCAAGTGATCATTAACGTATATTCTAGCTATGCCTTCAAGTCCCAAGTCTGACCTGGGACTTCAAGGCATAGGCAGTAAGATATTTATGTTTTTTTCGCTGCGACAACAAAATCATTCCTTTAATAACAATTAAGAACCGAACGGATCATATTTTTATCTTGTTTGCCGTAGTTTCTTAGAGACCAGTTTAGTCTTTCCTTCCAAATGACCACGAAACTGCACATCTCTCGATATGTCGACGCCAAGTATCCCAATGCTGGCTGAGGCGGTTAGGGAAGTGTCTTCAAATTGTAAAAAAGGGGTGATTTTTTAGCGGTAAACGCGTAAATTTGTGCCTTGTTGGGGTTAAATTTGACTAGGTAGCCCCCATTCCGATACTTTGGCCAACAGCGGCTCGATTTCAGACACAATTTTTTTTTCCCAGGGGGGAGCGCTGGTTTTGTTTTTTGACATTTTCATTCAAGTTTTGACACTTTCTTTGAACTGCCTCCGCCCATCGCTTCGTTATGCATATAATATTTGGCCTGTACCTAAAATAATGTAAACCCTTGGAATACATTCTCACACATTCTAGGCATGCCATTATAGGATACCAACTAGTTGCGTCATACGTGATCAAATTATGAGAAAATGTTACAAAAGTCAAATAATGATTTGATGATAAACAATTATATCATATAAAACTATCCCCGGAGTAACCAAATTGATTACAATAACAATCGTGCTTTTTTCTAAATTAAGTTATGAATATGGTCTGACAGCCAGTTGGCTTTTAGTCAAGGTCACAATGATGGCCTCTTAAGGAAGGGTACAGCTATCAAACTTGGACTCGATCTGAACATATTTCTGTTATTAACTTAACTTCAATATAGTTGTCCCTAAATACTTCACACAATGAAAACGGTAGGCTACGTCTAAACCCCACCATGCTTAAAGCCTTGTCGTGGCAGTGGGGCTCAGTAGCCTAAGATGGGCCCAGCACCTTGGACGAAGCAAATTTAGCGAGCTGCTCTTTGTACCCCTCATATAAGAAAAGGGGACGAAAGAGCTGGGGGACAAGGGGCGAGGATGGGAACCTCACCCCATAGTACTGTCCTGACGTTGCAAGGGGTTGTTCTTTGGTGCGGGATAACCCCTCTGTGGAGGTGGCGTCGCTCCCTTGAGAGACCGACTAGCCATCGAGGTGCCCAGTTTTTTAATTATTTATTTATTTGGTTCATCAACAATTGTATACACATTTTACTATTCTATAAAATACATGCACCAAAGATCGCATAAAAATCACTTATAGATGAACTCAGCATGCTAAAATAATAATAATAATATCTATGGACGCTTTCACACCACGTCAATCTGGTCCCGTGGTAAGTTCTGGAAGAACTTGTGCTACGGGTACCAGACAACGGAAATATATTTAATACTTTTATACTATACATATATTTAAGATTTTTATTATATAATACACATCCATGGCCCAGGAACACAGAAAATATTTTTGTTCCCTGGCGGGATTCGAACCCACAACCTCCGGGCTTGAGCGCCAACGCGCTTACCACTGAGCCACAGAGGTCGTCACAATAATTATTAATAGAAATAATATAAAAACAAATACTAATATTGGCTCATTATAACATTAGGGATATGTCGAATAAGAATTCTAGCTTAATTAATTAAAGAAAATAATTATTAATTAATATAACAAAACAATTTCAAAATAACAAAAAAAAAATTTAGGTCAAATACATTTACTCATTAGATCCGGGGCACCTAACCAAAGGCGGCATTGGCGGCTCTCGCAGGGATTTAGAGGGTAGAGCTGCGTCCACCTTACCATCTTTCGTGCGCAGCGAGTCCCACATACCCGCCTGGGGAGACCTACTACCCTGCTGGATCACAGCATTTCCCAGCGCAAAAGAAAAAAAAAAGAGTAAGGTAAGAAGATACGTAATTCTTAAGATCAGTGCGCACATAATATAGAATGTTTGTGAGACATGCTTTGTAGTTATTAAATATATATATATATATTTAATAGCCTATTGGATCCCACTGCTGGGCAAAGGCCTTTCCTGCTTTGCTCAACCTATCACGGTCTTGTGCCAACTCCAACCAGGTCTTATTATAGGCATCCAGATCGTCACGCCATCGTTTTCGGGGTCTGCCTCGACGTCTTTGCCCGTCCTGAGGCACCCAATGCGTGACGATCCGTGCCCATCGGTCTGTGTGCATCCGACACACATGGCCAGCCCAATTCCACTTCAGCCTGGCGGTTTTTTCTCCCACATCAGCAATGCCAGTTCTGGAGCGCAGTTCCATATTTCTGATGTGATCGATTAGTTTTACTCCCAGAATACTGCGCTCCATAGCTCGCTGACAAACCTGGAGTTTGTACTTCTGATTATCTGTCAGAGACCATGTCTGTGCACCATAATTTAGGATGGGCAGGATGCACATGTCAACGAGCTTGCGTTTAAGTGATAGGGGAAGATCTCCCTTCATAAAGTGCTTCATGGACCAGAAGCTCTTCCAGGCATTCTCGATACGATGATCGATTTCCTTCTCTTGCCTGTTTTCGAAGGATGCTATCTGCCCCAAATATATGTACTCGTCTACGTATTGCATAGCCTGCCCATCAACCTCGACCTTATGTTTTCTGCTGTTGGTCATGATTTTGGTCTTAGTCATGTTCATATGAAGTCCAACCTCCAGGCCTGCCGTGCTTAGTTGTTGCAGCATGGACTCGAGTATAGCTGCTGTAGGAGCGAAAATAACAATGTCAAACTCTTAAATTAGTTAGACATTTTTGATTGATGACGATGCCTTTCGATGACCATGAAACCGCCAGTTTCTTGAATATTTCTTCTAAAGTAGCCGTAAAATGTTTAGGGGACAGAGGATCGCCCTGTTTTACCCCTTTGCGTATTTCAAAAGTTGGGCCCATTGTGAGGAGTTTTATAGATGTGGTGCTATTAGAGTAGATGGATTCTAAAATGTTAAATTATGTTTCATTAATATCCTGGGATTGAAGCGCTGAAAATATGGATGAATGTGTCAGACTATCAAATGCCTTTGAATAGTCGACAAAAGCCAGATATAATGGTTTCTGATATTCTTGATCAAACCCCCCCCCCACTCCCCTGGGGTGTAAGGGGTTCTTAACATCATCATTAGAACTCAAGCCAACCTCACCTGCTCGTGGTGCACCCTGCTAAATAACGAACGAGGCTCTGGCGACCCACCAAGCCGCATTGGACCAGCGTGGTGGGTTATGGTCCATTCCCCCTATGGCTAGTGACCCATTAAAACGGTCCCAAGTTCCCGGTGATCCCAGTGGTTGTTGTTGCGTCTTTGACGGGACTCAGGACAATACTGGGGTCTGGGGTGCTCAGAATCCCCGGGCGAGAACGATGCTCCGTCAAACGACTCAGGCTCATTCAAAAACGGATACCGATAAGCTTAACGTAATTAAAACTATAAGCATAAAATATATATATTTTTAATACTAATAGTGTACATACCGGCCTTAAGTATTTCATTTCAAAAAAACACATTGAATTACACATTCACTGATATATAGTTATATATAATATCTCTATTGTTGACGTTATATCGCGCCACCGGTCAGGAAGGTTGTGCGTTTGTTCCACTAAACCGATGTCGTTTAATGTATATATAGCTTTTTAGTTATAATATGTTAGAGTTCCGCCTTAACAGCCTTATTGTGAATATGATTTAATGTTACTTATCAAACATATTTTTATTTTGGAGGCAGTTAGTGACGTACTTATATTATTTATATTAAAATATATCGATAATAATTATTGACGAACGTGACAGAATACATGTCAAATTAATTTATGTGTATGTTTTAGATGCCCGATGAAGGCTTAATAAATAAAACCGAAACGTAGCAAAATTAGCAAATTAATGTTTTAACTGTTTTCCACAATCCTGCAAATATTTAAAAATTATATATACAACATGGGTGCTAATTTAATTAATAATTCCACTTTGATTTTACAAAAAGATATAGATGTCGATAATCGAACTTGGAAGTCAAACGAACCTTTCCTATAGTAGATATACAGAAAATTGCGTTCATATATTATTTAAATACAAATTATAATGTAAATATGATAGTTATTTAGTAGTAAATGTCATATACGATTAATAATAAAATGAAAATATCGTATGTACGTTTTTTATTTATTTTTTGCGTTCTAGATGAGTCACTTTAGTGATTACAAAGAATAAAAAAAGAAAAAATACACAGAAGAAAGTTAAAAAAGCGTTAAGTGATATTCCTGACAAGTACAAACATGTGACGAGTATAGCATTCCCAAGACCACTACTATATTGGACAAAATAAGTGGACGCGGACCCGATAGAGCAAAGAAGTTGGGACTGAAACCAGCGTTGGGAATAAATGGTGAAAAAAAGTAGTTTATTGGCTTCTTAATATTTCTAAATGTGAATTTCCTATATTCTTGAATGACTTTTTTTTATCGCAGGAAAATCCTTCTGGATGTAGCCAGGATCACCTCAGCGACAGGTTGGCCCCAGCGAAGGCCAGACTACTCTTCGTAAGGGGGGACTGCCTGACCGCTACTAAAATGTCTTCTTGTCAGAATAAAATTCTTCTATGCTTGCAACCGTGCTTTTCGTGCGCGCGCAATTTTGCTTTTCCTTTATTTTTTATCAAGTACACTTTAGAGTAGTTACTTATTAAATTTATTATAAGGTGTAGGAATAGATTTTAAAGCTAACAAAATAAATTATAGGTTATTTAAGACTGTTTAGCTGAAGTGGGCGCAGACCTGTCGCTTTCTGCGGTCATCCGAGCGATGACTGACAGTGAGAGCGCATGACTACCTCGCAGAAGGAGATTACCGCTTACTCTCCTTATGCAAGATAGTGATGTCGCACAAGGGGGAGGAGGAGTGGGAGAGAGAACGCACTTGCACCTCTTCCCGCAAGAGAGCATGGCGGCGACGGGCGGCGCCGTGAGGGACCTCTGCGTGGCCTATCGGGGGATCTCCCGGGTCCGGGCTATAAGGCACCCTTATGTGTTCAGGGTGCCTTAAGCGGGGTAGGGAGAGGGGATGTCACCCTCCTGCCTCCAGAGGAGAGTGCCAGATGGCACACCATTGTGGCCCGGTGCGGACGTCCACAGCTCTCGCGCCGGATCACCCAGACGACGACGAGAATACCGCTGGGGTTTAGTGGGTAGAGTCTGCGTCCACCTTACCACCTTCTCGGTCGCAGAGTGTCCCACATAACCCCCGGGACCCCCAAACCCGGTGGTATGCATAGACGCACTTCCCGGAAAAAAAAGATAGGATTATTCATTCGTGTATTATGTTTTAGTAGATATTTGTTTAGCGTAGACCGTACGTAGGAATTATTATTTAAATTTTATTTAGATTTTAAAAATAATCATTGGTATAGGTATTGGTCAATTATTAATATATAATTCAATAAAGGTAATAGGTAAAGTTGGTTAGTTATTAATTTTCAGTCTCTAGATTAGGCGCTAGGTGATTCTTTTTCTATAAGGGTAGTTTTAAATATTTCTATATTTTTAATACGGTTATAACACGATGCCTTCCAGAAAGAAAACTTCTCTTTCTGCTACATCGAAATACGCTAAGCGAATGAGATTAGTTAGATCACAAGAATCTGCTGAGGAGCGAGAGTCCCGGTTAAACCGCATGCGAGAGAGCATTACTGAAACAAGAGCCCGCGAAAGCAGTGCCAATCGAGAATATAAAACAAAACATAAATAATATAAAAACAAAAAATATAATATGAAACAAAGTCCTTCCTAACGTCTATCTATCTGTACAACTAGGTAAAACTAACTAAATGGATTTTCATGCTGTTGTCAACATGAGATAGAGTAATTCCTGAGGCAGGTTATAGTATATAATTTACCAAGACTGTATAAATTGATAAATAGTTGGATAATTGTCCGCTTGGGAGCTTACATTAAAAACACAGCCTTATTCCCTTTAGATATTATAACATAAAAGTAGAAAAATGATCATCATCGGTCCGGATAAAAGTTAACGCGGACGAAGCTGCGGGCAACAGCTAGTATTGAATATAGCTTTAAATAATATGTTACGTCCTTGGCTAGTCAGGGAGTTAAAAGTGAGTATTAACAAAATACCCATTTAGGTATAAAATTATCATCCAGAACACAAATTCATCTTTTATAATTGCTAATGAGTTGGTGATGATCTTATAACTCCTTGAAGATTATTGTTTGGTTTTCCTTTGAACATAAAATAACATGCATTGTAATTGCACGAATGATTTTAAAACAATAATGTGATTTGAATTGTTTTCTTTCATATATTTTATGATTGGGTGCTTTTTATAACTTATAGCTGTTTCACGAAAAAAATCGATTTTAGGGAGGTGGAAGGACACCTACTTAGAAATCGATATTTTCATTTCAAATAACCTATAAGCTTGGCTAAAATGAATCAGAAGCAAACACAATTAAGAAATCCACCTTGTAAATCCAGAGAATATCGTCTTAAATCAAACTTCTCAACTAAATTATATTGAAAAATAGAGACGTAAAAAAATTTAAAACGCTTGGAAAGCAACCAAGTGTGCTGCTCGTTCTCGATAAATTACAAAATCAGCTATATAATCGCATCAAGATTATACAGTATTAAAATTTAACATGAAAAGAATAAAAGAAAAGAGAAACAAAGGAAAACTACATGCTACGACATGTCTTCTACATTTATTTGCTCATGATAACTTCAATTCATAATTAAATTCCTTCATTTTTAGGGTTCCGTAGCCAAATGGCAAAAAACGGAACCCTTATAGATTCGTCATGTCTGTCTGTCTGTCTGTCCGTCCGTATGTCACAGCCACTTTCTTCCGAAACTATAAGAGCTATACTGTTGAAACTTGGTAAGTAGATGTATTCTGTGAACCGCATTAAGATTTTGACACAAAAGTAGAAAAAAAACAATAAATTTTGGTGGTCCCCATACTTAGAACTAAAACTCAAAAAAAAAATTCATCAAACCCATCCGTGTGGGGTATCTATGGATAGGTCTTCGAAAATGGTATTGAGGTTTCTAATACCATTTTATTCTAAACTGAATAGTTTGCGCGAGAGACACTTCCAAAGTGGAAAAATGTGTGTCCGGGGGGACACACATTTTTCTGTGACTTCTAAAATAAGAAAATGATAAATCAAAAAAAATATATGATGTACATTAGCATGCAAACTTCCACCGAAAATTGGTTTGAACAAGATCTAGTAAGTAGTTTTTTTTATACGTCATAAATCGCAAACCGCAATTTACCTTTTATGCAATCAACTCAAATATATAAAAACATTTAATTCCATAAACATAAAACTTATTTTTTGTTAAAGTGTCTAATGTTGTATATTATGTAATGGTACGGAACCCTTTGTGCGCGAGTCAGACTAGCACTTGGCCGGTTTTTTGATATTACGAACAAATATGATAATTCGGCACAAAATAAAATCGCTATTTCTGAGAGAGAATAAGGATAATATTACTCGCATACCAACACAGCACTTCATTGCACGGAAATTTTAAGTATGGAAGTTCGCAGAACATGCCCAGATGCGTTCCTGGCTTAGGAGTTTCCACGAAAATGATATGTTGGATGTAATAGATGCGCTCTACACGAATCGTTATAACAGTGATCAGTAGGACATAATAAGCTGAGCTAATCGATAGACATTATAATTCTCTTAGTTTTACTATTTCTTTTCATACTGGATCAATGTCATCTAAATATGTACCTAATTTACTTAGAATAATTACACTATAGAAGGTCAGTCTTCATACAAGTGCGCTGTCAAAAATGAAGCACTAAATTGATTCAATGTTGCCAGTAGTGGTGAAGTTTTCCCGAAAGCGGGAAATGATTCGGCCGCTGATAACAATTTGTAATAGCAATAATATTTAATACATAAATAGCTAGGTGGGCATATCTATTTGTGTATTAATTTATAACAACTTTACTAAACCATGTATACACAAGCTATATAATTTTTTATTATGTATAATTGTTATATTACAAGAATGTTTATTTATATGAAACGAAGAAAATATTACATAACCATAACATAACAGTAATTAGTAAAATATACATTTTATATTTATTTTTTATTGGCATGAAACACAGTTGTAATGTATAGTTGTTATACATATTACTATTTAAACTTGTAACTTGTAATATAAACGCGAAAGTTTGTATGTATGAACGTATGAGTGTTTGTTACTGTTTTACTGTTTGTATTTGATATCGTTAAATCACACAAACACATTAATTCGAGAACGTGTCACGTACCTA
Organism: Helleia helle; assembly: GCA_963853865.1. Classification (NCBI taxonomy): domain Eukaryota; kingdom Metazoa; phylum Arthropoda; class Insecta; order Lepidoptera; family Lycaenidae; genus Helleia; species Helleia helle. The sequence goes on from OY971425.1 coordinate 10,992,501, forward strand.
CGTAAATATCAGTAGGAACTGTTTTAAATTTAATCAGTGGGGGAAAATATCCAGCAAAAATATTTTCACAATCGGGCAATACTGAGCATTGAAAAAAAATGTATTTATTTAAACCTAATTAATTACAAGATACTACGAAATATTGAAAGATTTCCTGTGAAAAGTGATGTTATTACATTTATTTTGTTATTCAGATGTATTGTCATACAATTTAACTGCACAAATCGTCATAATTATTTATTTTACGGAGACACATTTGGCGCGGTTTGACATAGAATACTACGGAACTTCCCGGCGCTTGGGGCAAAAATGACTCCATGTGAGTTGCTTCAAAATGGCCGCGCGGATAAGGTTTCTAAGTGTAATTATTCTAAGGTAATTTATAATTGCTGTAATTTCATAATCGTTTCAATCCTTTGTTCTGTACTGATTGTAAGCTAAAAAGTGTATAATATGAAACTATAGTGGGTAAGTCCCTCGGTAAAATACCGAAACTTGCTTACACAATTTTATTTCTGCGAATATGAAATAGATAGTTTACGTCAATCGATGATACAAGTACAGTAGAGAAAACGAATTTCTTTACAAGATCCTTATCGTTGTAAGTCTTTAATATCTCTAAATTTTATTAAACATCGCTTTATAAATTACATTTAATTTTTGCTTTTGCTGAAATGCTGATTACAAGAATACTATAGAAAGTGGTTTCATAATCTGAGACATTTACAGTCTATTTTATTGAGTACATGTATTTCATAATCACAGCTCGTCTAGTGGTCAGGGGACTGCACGCAGCGGTCGCGAGTTCAAATCACGCAACTTACCATACATTTGTATGATGTGAATTTGTATAAATTTCTTGAAAATATCACAACCATGTACGTGGCTAGGTTAAGGTAGCGTGATTGTTCGTTAATATTTATTAACATATTTTAAATACAAGGACTGATATCAGAAATCCCGTTTAATAATTCAAATTTGTTTACCAATATAAATTTTATCAAATAATTCATCCTCAATCGAAAACCTTTGACGTATATATATTTTGACCGACTTCGAAAAAGAGGAGGTTTTCAGTTCGTTTGTATGTTTTTTTTTTATTATTTGAAGCTCTACAAAACCCAAAATATAAATGCCTGTATTTTAATTCGAACGTATAATACCTTCTGGCCAAGGACTTATTACGTGGGAATCATTCGTTATATTCGATACTTTTACTATTAAAACTTCCGCTCACGTCAGACAATATCTTGTATATTTTTGTAGGAAGTAATGAAACAGGACTGATCTAATGATAATATAAACGCGCAAGTCCTACAAAAAGTTGTCCAAATAAAAAATCGGTGTCTGACAACTGACCAGTGTAAGAACGATTGATCACCGTATGCTTGTATGGGTCAAAATTTTCACGCGTGGTAGGACATTTAGTTGGTGCTAAATTAGACCGATTGTCTAGGCTGATGTGCAAAATCGCTTCGGCCGATCATCAATGAATGTAAGGATAAAAAAGTATTGATTACAAAATTTTGTTGACAAAGAACTTTCACGTTGTTCTAAAGTCTGTTTCTATTGTTTTACAAATAGATTTGAATAGGTAAACGCGCTGACACATGATGGTCAGCGTCGCCCATGAAAATAAACTAGTTTATCTGAAACTAGCCCAGGAAACTCATTGGCGTGTTGCCTATCCTGAGACTTAAGATGGTTTGTATCTGTTGGTGATATAAAACTGCATAAACAATCTGCGCATTCAAATCGCTACAATACCATATTATATTTTTGACTTCACCGCGGTTCATGCCTAGTCGTGGCAGTGGGGTTGCTCTTAAAAGAAGAGGGGACTAAAGCAGGGGGGACAAGGAGCGAGGATTATAATAAAACAGTCCTCCCGTGACCATGGTTGTAAAGTATCCGAAACGTCGGGCTTGTAAAAATCTTAATAAACCGCGATAAAATCCGTAAAAATTGTTTTATTATAATGAGTGAAATTCGCGTAAACATTAGAAAACAATAGGAAGCGAGGATGTTAACCGCACCCCATTGTACTGTCCCGACGGTGGGAGGCGTTGTTCTGTGGTGCGGGACAACCCCTCTGTGGAGGTGGCGTTGGTCCCTTGAGGGACAGAGGGCTGTCGAGGTGCACTGTGGTTCAACAGATCCGGGGCATCTAACCAAAGGCGGGATTGGAGGCACTCGCCGGGCTTTAGTGGGTAGAGCTGCGTCCACCTTACCATCTTTCAGGCGCAGCGAGTCCCAGATACCCGCCTGGGAAATCCCACGTCCCCGCGGTATACCTAAGAGCATTTCTAGGCGTTATTTATGTGTATATATAATCATATGATTAATTATTAAAACTATTATAAATACACGTCTACACACTACATTTTACGTTCGTATCTAGCTAAAATATGCAAGTATTTCATCATCATCAGCCTTTATCCGGGCACCGCTAAAGATAGGCCTCCTTCAATGAACGCCAAGACGGCCGATCCCTTATTACTCGCAAGATGCATTCAATACGATGCGGCCCACAGGTGCGGCCAGTGCACATATTAAAATAGTATTTAAAATTTTAAAATTATGATACTACTGCATAAAAACCAATTTATACAATTAGGTACGCTATAAACATAAAACCGCTCCAAATAAATTACGCGTTTCGCGCTGGAATGGAGAGCGTCCGGGAACAATAATACACGTGACCAGTTCCCCGTGCATAATTTTCCATCTATGCTGCTTTGTTTTGAAAAATTGCACGATACAGTTAACGATAAATTGGATTTGAGCTCTAGTTTATAATTTTAATTGAAATTTTATTCAAATAATCGATTACCGTTTTATTTCATGCCTATAGCATGAAATAAAAGAAAAGTAATCGATTACTTTACTAAAATATTAATCTGGCTATGTAATTCGTAAAAAATAATGTGATGTTGTCGCTGATAATTTTGAGAATTTAAGGCGAGTCACCGGGACTGGCGGGGTAGCGAGCGTCGCGACGTCTTGTGACTTAGAAAATGTCTTTCAGTATCTCTGATATTTTTTGTGAGACGGTAATTTAATAGTAGATAATATATCAAAAACCTTTTTTTGATTTGGTAAACCATTTTTCCCGTTTCGCCTGCTGTGACTCGCCTTCGGTGCGAAGTTTGTATTCTTTTTTTCAAAACCCAGATAAACTTTCAAAATTCTACTCAATTACTCGACTTCTACAGGGTTTTGCCTACCTAAAGTATTTTTTAATAGGTTTAAAAATGGACCGTTTTCATAAATTTTCGTATTGGGCGCACTATTAGCTGACTCTTATTACTATCGAAATAAACTTTAGTGATATTTTGTATTTCTATATTAAAAGCACTTAGTTTTAATGATATTGTGATGATTACGTAAATCAGATATTTTAGTTACGGAAACGTACAAAACGTAATAATACAAACATAATAGAGACATCGTTATTGTGTATCTTTTGTTGCCTTCTGATCGTTGTGTCGTATAATTTTAAACAAACTGGTATTTCATAAAAACATTTTACAAAAAATTAAAACCGACTTCAAAAATACTAAACTAAAAAGTAATAAAATAACTGTGTTTCTTGAATTTTTGTGCTTACAACTTATAATCAACTTAATTTTCTACTAACGTACAAACTTTGCGTTTACCACGTCATTATAGTTACTTTTGGAGTCGGTGTCAGCCAAGGTAGGTAGGTAGGGTACAGCAACAAACACGACACCGACTCCAAAAGTAACTATAATGACGTCGTAAACGCAAAGTTTGTACATTAGTAGAAGTATATTGTTTTCTGATGTTTACGCAAATTTCACTCATTATAATAAAACAATTTTTACGGATTTTATCGCGATTTATTAAGATTTTTACAAGCCCGACGTTTCGGATACTTTACAGCAACCATGGTCACGGGAGGATTGAGGTGTCATACGTCCTATCATTACAAAGTTATTCGAAACTACCCTATGATACATCAATATTTTGGTCAGTCCTATCTACGCAGAAAGTGCTAACTGTATCTTTAATCTGTGACATATAATGCTTGGATTTTGATTTGATAATTTTAATAATGGGATCCCAAGCAGGTGGTAAAAGCCAGCCATCTTCTCTATTGAAATTAGGATGTTTTTTTTTAATTTCAATAGCCTCACGGATCATCCTTGGTTGGAATCTGTATTCTTTTGCGAGGACTTGTGGTTTATCAAATCTAATATAATGGCGAGCTTTGTCAAGACTATGTTCACAGATGGCAGACTTAGTGTAGCGACGGTGTTTTAAATCAGCTATATGTTCTTTCACGCGAGTTTTAATGGATCTTTTAGTTTGGCCTATATAAGAGAGACCACAGTCACAATCAAGCTTGTATACTCCTGCATCTTGTAAGGGTATATGACACTTGACAGATGGTAAGAATTGACTTATCTTTTTTGGCGGCTTGAAATAAGTTTTTATAGAAGCTCGCTAACAACAGAAAGCTAAGGGGAAATGACATGCCAATGGAATATGCTGACCTTTTGGAACATTGCCTTACATCTGGCTATATGTTGTGGAATAATATTTCTTCAAGCAAGTAGATGGAGTGGCCATGGGCTCACCTGTATCCCCTGTTGTTGCCGACATATTTATGGAGGACTTCGAGGAGACTGCTCTGCAAACTTCGCCCATTACACCCAGGTTCTACAAGCGGTACGTAGATGATGCTTTCACAATATTACCATCTGATAAAGTAATCATATTCTTAGACCATCTTAATTTCATTAATTCCAAAATTCAATTCACAATGGAATTAGTAGAAAATAATTCTCTAGCCTTCTTAGATGTATTAGTTATCCGTAATCCCAACAATACCTTAAGCCATACAGTGTATAGGAAGCATACCCATACGGATAAGTACCTAAACGGCGAATCTCACCACCATCCAACACAGTTAGCTACCGTGGGTAAATCTTTGTTTCAGAGAGCACAAGGGATCTGTGTTGAGCAACACCTGGAGACCGAACTTCAACATGTCAAGCAAGTACTGCGTGACAACAAGCTTCGGGTACCGCGTCTCCGTCACAGTGAACGTGTGAAACCAGCCACCGTCGAGCGAGTACCTGCAGTTCTACCGTTTATTAAAGGCGTCACTGACAAGATTGGCTTCATCCTAAAGCAAGCTTCTATAAAAACTTATTTCAAGCCGCCAAAAAAGATAAGTCAATTCTTCCCATCTGTCAAGTGTCATATACCCTTACAAGATGCAGGAGTATACAAGCTTGATTGTGACTGTGGTCTCTCTTATATAGGCCAAACTAAAAGATCCATTAAAACTCGCGTGAAAGAACATATAGCTGATTTAAAACACCGTCGCTACACTAAGTCTGCCATCTGTGAAAACATAGTCTTGACAAAGCTCGCCATTATATCAGATTTGATAAACCATAAGTCCTCGCAAAAGAACACAGATTCCAACCAAGGATGATCCGTGAGGCTATTGAAATTAAAAAACATCCTAATTTCAATAGAGAAGATGGCTGGCTTTTACCACCTGCTTGGGATCCCATTATTAAAATTATCAAATCAAAATCCAAGCATAATATGTCACAGATTAAAGATACAGTTAGCACTTTCTGCGTAGATAGGACTGACCAAAATATTGATGTATCATAGGGTAGTTTCGAATAACTTTGTAATGATAGGACGTATGACACCTCAGTCCTCCCGTGACCATGGTTGCTGTAAAGTATCCGAAACGTCGGGCTTGTAAAATCTTAATAAACCGCGATAAAATCCGTAAAAATTGTTTTATTATAATTAGTAGAAGTAGTAGAAAAAAATTATATCATACTGAGGAAGGTTAAAAGCTACTCCACCACTATGGTTAAAAGCTACTCCACAAGCCTTGGCGTGGCAGTAGGGCTCAGTAGCCCAGCACATTGGGCAAAGCAAATTGAGCCGAGAAAGAGCACGGGGACAAGGGGCGAGGACCTCACCCCATTGCACTGTCCCGTCGTTGGGAGGGGTTGTTCTGTGGTCAGGATGGGAACCTGGGACTATATGACACGACGTCATTGGGACTGCTTAGTAGCGGCCGGGCAGTCCCCCCTTACGAAGAGTAGTCTGGCCTTCGCTGGGGCCAGCCTGTCGCTGAGGTGATCCTGTTTGTTGCCTGCATATCCGGGACCCTCAAAAAGTGACTGAAGGCGCTCGTAATGGTTTTAGTTAAGGTGGGCTCTCCCAGGTGCGACTGCCACATTGGGTCAGGATCTACCAGAAGATCCTGGCTACAGTCATAAGGATTTCCCTGCGATAAAAAAGGGGTTGTTCTGTGGTGCGGGACAACCCCTCTGTGTAGGTGCGTCGGTCCCTTGAGGGAATGACTAGCCGACAAGGTGCCCTGTTTGCTCAATAGATTCGGGGCAGCTCTCTCGCCGGGTTTTTGTAGGTAGAACTGCGTCCACCTTACCACCTTTCGGGCGCAGTGAGTTGCACATACCCGCCTGGGGAGACCCGCTTCCCAGTGGGATGCCTCAGAGCATTTCCCGGCGTAAAAGAAAAAAAAGGGTTAAAAGCTACTACTTTTTACTTTCGAACCAAAATAGGAGAGAATCACTGATTAGAGAATTCATTTGAATAGCTTTGTTTTAGGTTTAATACCAGAGGTGTTGGTGGAGCCTGGAGGTGAGCATTCTAGCTCAACCAACAATGGAAGTAGCAAAAAAGATGTGAAGTTTGGTTCATATTATAAGTAAATTAAGTTGTTAATGTAACAAGGTACATTGTATATAAAACGTACGATGTGATCGCCGTAACTATGTGGACGAAAACTCCTTTTAAAATGTCAATAAAGATTTTAAAAAAAGTTACAAGCTAATCACTTAAGTATGTACCATAATATGTACCTTATATTTTGATACCATAAAGTCAAACTTATTTATTTATTTTTATGTTAGCTGTTGGATAGGCAAACAGGCAGACGTGTCGCCTGATGGTAAGTGGTAGACGAGACCCATGAACATAAACTACTTTACCTGTAACTAGCCTATGATGTTAAGCCTCAGTGCCAGTAATTTAATTACACTGCCTGTCTTGCTCGAAAACAGCAAAGCTGTTTCACGGGAGAGCAAGGAAGATGGTGGGGAATATAAACAATGAACTTTTTTTATGTCAGCTATTTGATTCGAATTAATTTATAGTTTTGATAAAGGATTCCTAAAGTGGTCGACCCCTTGAGATCAAATCGGTTTCTCAGAGGTCCACGAGGTCTAAAAATCAACCCCTAATAACACAAGTTCTTATTTGAAACTTTCAAGATGCGGTATAAGTTGTGTTTCTTGTACTTGTTATAAAAATGAGTAATATTTTGAAGGAAGTACCAGCAAAGGAAATAATTTGGCTATATATAATATATATTGTGTGTGTGGTATAAGTTCATTTTACAAAAGGGATCTCTTGCTCAACATAGTTTGGAGATCACTGTTTTAGATGTTAGTTAAAGCTAATAATAAAATTCCCTTACTCTAAAACGTAAAAACGTATGAATCATAATTGCTGTAAAATTTCTAAAGGCGCTGACCATAAATCTCAAAACAGCCCTATTCAGATAAACTATGATGTAAATTGTTTTAATCAAATGGACACGGGTAGATCAACACAACTAATAGTTCATAATATTATGTACTATCTGACCCAACAGACCTAGTACTGTCTTAATTATGAATATTGAATTCGAATTGGTATAATTAATAAAAAAAAAAACATTTTAAAAAAGTGTTTAGTATTCTATGCTATACGACAATTATTTCTAATCTAGCCTTATCTAAAATTTTATATGGTGGTTAAGTATTCTTAAATTTTCTTATTTCCCGCACAATATTCTAAATATTTTCTTTCATAAGAACGTTATCCTGACAATAACAAACACAACAAAAAAAGAATTAGCGAAATCGGTCCAGGCGTTCACGCGTGATGGCGTGAACAAGGGAAATAGGGATTCATTTTTTATATATAAGATCCGGAGACACGGTAGTGTCTCGCGCCAAGTACTCGTTCAAACACATGTGTGTTAAACTTCACTTGTCGCGTGAGCCGACGTGTATCAGGAGACACGTTAGTGTCTTAGCGCCAAGAACACATCTAAGTATTTTGGCATGAGACACTGTGTATATTATATTCTCGAGACATATGTAAACATAACCTCCTCATATTTTTGGGGCTTTATTTTGTTATTATTGCCAAAACACTAGCACTTCACACTATTTTTAATAAGTTTCTTTTTACGAATTTTACACATATTACAAAAAATTATTGGGTCTCAGCAATTATTTAATACATTTCAAACATGAAAATTATTGCTTGCGCTGTTTTGCGATTAGAGAAAAGATTTTATGACGTTACAGTGAGAATTTTGACATCGAAGTTGGTTGCTTGTTTTTTAGTTTTATCCTATCGGTACAGGTTTTATCCTATCAATATACGGTGTTGTATTAATTTTTTTTTTCTTGTATTCTCTATAGCTTATTTTTTTTTTCTGTCATATTTTATATTCGATAAACGTCTTTTGTATAATATATTTTTTCTGTCGTATTTTTTATTTGATAAACGTCTTTTGTTTCATATATTCGTTTCTGTTAAGAGCTCAATCTTCTTCGTTTCTTCCCCGTTTCCCGTTAATTAATTGTTATTTTGTGTTTTGTTCATTCGGAGTGATTTACTAGTGTTTGTTTTAAAAACTGTATATATTGTGATTGGTTGGCGAATATTGTGGAGAACGGTTCTGTTGGTTATCTATAGTGTTTGTTTTTAAAACTTAATCTGTGTAATATAGAATGTGATTCGTTGGCGAATATTATGGTGAACTGTTCCGGGTGAATAGAATGGGAAGTGATAGTTGATTGATGGGGGCTTTGATAACACAACAGATATGGCAACTTGGCCTCAGTTCTTAGCCGGTTCTAACAGAAAATGCCAATTGGAAAGAAACATGTACAGTGTAATTATTTTTCGAGAAATAACAAAATTATTTAACAAAGTGAGATGTACTATCTAATTGTGGTGCTTTAATGTGATTTTAATGTATTTTTTTATTAGTTTCAACCGACTTTATTCGGTCAAAACTCTAAAAATTAGACGTAACCTATACAAACCTCAAAAATTAATTTCTCGAAAACTATACATTTCCTCATAAAATGCCGCTGGAGTTTGTTTCTTGACTTCATCTCCTACCAATTAAATTGGTTTTAATTTTTGCTATACTCTACTTCTACTGCTATTCTTAGGGTTGGCTAAACCCTTGATTTACATTAGTCAACTTATCAAGAATGGAAACAATGTGGAGTTAAAGGAGAAATGCTGTTATGTTTACAATAGAAAAAAACAGTTTGGTGGCTGTAGCAAACCAAGAAGATGGTGTTTATATAAGTTGGTCATGGAACATAAACAATGTTTTTTTACTCCTACTTCAACAGTATGTAGTGAAGAGTGTCATAGGAGATTGGCCATTTGAATATAAATGACCAGAATAAAATGAAAGATGAAGCAGTTACTGGAATATCATACACAGAGAGCAATCTGAAGAAGAAAATGAGGAACCAGTACCATTTACTTTTAGAAAAGGGGGATCCAAATTAAGTGAATAAAAAAGCTGCCAGAGCGTTATAGATTTTCAAATCTATGTACAATGTTGAGTCTAAATGTTACTAATGATCCAGTCTGTGTCCATGAAGCTCTGGAGAGCCCAGAAAGAGACAAGTGGATTGAGGCAATAGAGGAAGAGCTGCATGCAAGCTTTTGAAGAGAATGATGCATGGGTTCCTGTGAATGAATTGCCTTTTGGTTAAACTTTAGTACAGTGCAAGTGGGTATATAAAAGGAAATTAAATAGTGATAATAGTGTATGTTACAGAGCATGTTTAGTGACTAAGGGCACAAGGTTACACAGAGGCCTGGTATTGATAATGAATAGACTTTCTCACCAGATGTTAGACATTCTACTTTGAAATTATTGTTCGCACTATCTGTTCAGTTAAATTTAGAAGTCACTCATTTAGATGTTAAAACAGCATTCTTAAATGATTTTCTTAAAGATGACATTTATAACCTTCAACCAGTTTTTATTTTTTTTATTTTTTTTTATTAGTAGGATAGGCAAACTGGCAAACGTGCCACCTTATGTTAAGTGGTTGACGTCGCCCATGAACATAAATTAGTTTACCTGGAACGAGCCCAGGCAACTTATCTATGTGTTGCCTATCCTGAGACATAAGATGTTAAGTCTCGGTGCCAGTAATTACACTACCTGTCTTGCCCTTCTCTCCGAAACACAGCAAAGCTGTTTCATGGGAGAAACAAGCAAGATGGTGGTACCCATGCAGCCGGGAGCGCGGCACATCGCTTCCCTCCCACCGGTATATAATAATAAGAATAAGATTGTTAAACATCTAGATCATGGTAGGTATTAGAGAGTGGAGCAATGTTTATGTGAGTTAGGTTTCAAAAGGAGTCGTATAGAGCCATGTGTTTTTACAAAAATGAATAATGATGTAAAAATTGTTATAGCATTTATATGTTGATGACTTATATTTGTTCCAATAATCAAATAGAGACAGACAAGTTAATTTCAGTATTGATTATGATATGTAAGTAATTTTACTTCAAATTTCTGACTTGTCATACTTTTATTATTGTCAATACAATTTGTTTTCCCATTGTTACATACCCTGCAATAAAAAAAACTTTAAGCGGAAAAGAGCTGGTTGTAAGCAAAAATTGCGAGACATTATGTGTGTAGTATTTCTTAATTTTAATTATTTTCATTTGAAGTTATTTCCTTACTGTTTTACATTTTTAACTTCTGGAAAGGAGAATATTTAAAGGCCTTAAAGGACAATAAACATAATAAGATGTACATTGTTATCAAGTAAATTTATGACTTTATCTTAGTGATATTGTGAAGTCATTTACAATATATCGAATATGACGCGCACCAAGTACGTTTCTAAAATTGTTTTCAATTGTAAAATTTGCCACAAAAATGTTGCAATTATTGAAAATCACAATGATTACTTTCTTTTTTAATTTATATATTTTTGTAAATTGCAATTTTTTCTTTTTTTTTGTAAATATACTACACCAATTGTTTTTTCAATTTTCACAGTTTTTAATGTTTCTTTTAATCCGAGAGGTTTTGTGTACTTGGTTTTTTTATTTCATATTTTTTGTAAAGATTAAGTTTATTTTTTTATTTTTGTAAAAATAATGTTATCATTCTCTCTGTTACAATAGTTAGACGTGTACTTGGCGGGACATTTTATAGTGAAACTGTTTTTTGTGGGATAATAATATATTCTCCGCTCATAAGTCGATTTAACCTCACTTACTTTTTAAACTTAAAAATATCAACAGTTGTGTTCTAAAAACCATAATAATAGGCCAATTCCTTGTTTATACCGTCGTTTGTATCTACTTATTATCAATTTTATATGATTTCCATTTATTATTTATGAAATACAGCTTCATAAATTTGGCTTGCTCACGTTTTAGATGTTTAGACTAATTTCCAGTAAAAGTAGAATTTTTGTAATTTGACAGTTTGACACTATCGTATTACCTTTTTATTTTGACATAGGGAAAGGTAAAGGTCCATATCCATACATCCTAGATGAAAGCGTACAAAAAGTACACGTTCAAACACGTGTGTGTAATGTGTGTGTAAAACGTTACTTGTCAGCGTGATTCGACTGTGTCTATATTCCCAGCTCATATGCCGGTAAACCATAAAACTATAATAACTGACCAATTCCTAGTTTATTTGTGTATCGTTTGTATCAAATTTTATATGGTTTCCATTTATTATGTATGAATTAATACAGATTTATAAATTTGGCTTGCTCATTTTGCCGATGTTTTTAGACAAATTCCCATATAAAAGTGTAGTACTTGACGGGGAACGGCGGGAAATATCGGAGCGCGCGGTTGCGTTTTCTTGGTTTCCCGTCAATTAATTGTTATATTGTGTTTTGTTCATTCGGAGCAGTTTTCTATAGTTTGTTTTAAAAACTTAATCTGTATATAATATTGTGATTAGTAGGCGAATATAATATGGTGGACGGTTCTGGGTAGGTCGAGTGGGAAGTGATAGTTTATTGATGGGGACTAACTAGAACTTAGTCCTTGGGGTTTCTCACCGTTTCTCTATATTACAGACTAAATATTCTATTCTGTATGGCTAACATCTTAGTAGTTAATGCCTTTGAATAGAAAAATAATACTTTGACGTTATCTGTCGAATAGGAAATAATAAATAAAGTACTTCATGTTTGTGCAGGGGTAGGTAGGATATGGGTAGGATGCATTATAACGAAATAACGTAATTCGATATTCATACGGAAAATTCGATGTTAATCACTCGAATAAAGTGTAATTTACAACAACATATCACACCAGACCCCTTACGGTGTAGGCAAGGAGAATCGAGTGCTATATATCGCGATCGTTGCAGGTTTTTCCTGCTTCCTTCACATTAATTACAATTCATTTAGAAAAAAAAAACACTATACAAAAACGCCTGTTGCGAATACCGTGTCACTGTGTATGTTTGTCAGTACAGCACCCGATCAATATGATCATGGGATGTTAGTGTTGATATTCCCCGGTACGTACATTCTTCCACATACATAAGTAATGTTTTACCAAAAAATAAAATTAATTAAGTTAACAATTTCATCAGTCATATTTAAGATTGAATTATATCCTTTCTGTTCAGACAAACTTATTTCGTTCTGTTCCGATAAACTTTTTTGTTCGGCTTATTCGGGTAGGACAGACAAGTCTGTATTCAATAAATTGCTAGTGTAAACAATTTTATGCCCGGGACATAATATTAGGATTTCAGTTAATTTTACAGACATAACCAGATAGCTTAAATGATAACGGTCAAAATTATAATTGTTTTGATATTTATTTTGATGGCACCAGACCTTCAGCACTGCAGAGCATTCCTTGTTATTATTAATGTCTAAAGATTTTTTTTTTCTTTAACACCGGGAAATGCTCTGAGGCATACCGCGGAGGAGTGGGTCTACCCAAGCGGGTATGTGGGACTCGCTGCGCCCGAAAGCTGGTAGGTGGACGCAGCTCTACCTACTAGAACCCGGCGAGTGCCACCAATGCCGCCTTTGGTGAGGTGCCCCGGATCTAATGAGCAAACAGGGCACCTCGACGGCTAGTCAGCCCCTCAGGGGACCGACGCCACCTCCACCCGAAGGGGTTGTCCCGCACCACAGAACCACCCCTCCCAACGTCGGGACAGTACACTGGGGTGAGGTTTCTGTCCTCGCCCCTTGCCCCCTGCTGTTCTGTCCCCTCTTCTTATAAGAGGGGTTCAAAGACCCCCTCGGCTAAATTAGTTTCGCCCAAGATGCTGGGCACACCTTCGGCTACTGAGCCCCACCGCCACGTCAAGAACCATGTGTCTGAATGTCTGAAGCCTCGATTTTTCTAATCTTACTCTAAAAAGCCCAATTATAATTATAAACATGGGGTAAAGGTCATTATTTAATTATATATTGAATAAATTAAGTAGCTTCTTATAATTTCATCTTTTACTATATCAATTATTATCAACGCATTTATAATATTTTCTTTGATTCATACATAATCAAAATATAGGGTATATAATATCTTATCTTAATCTTACAAAAATAATATGGAACTATATAATTTATGAGAAACTCGCGGTTTATTTATTCGAATATTTATTAAAATTATTTCAAACAAATAAATAAATGTAGTGTCCTAGGTAAAAATAAATATTATTTTTGAATAAATTTGTCTATTTTGGAGTCCGTAATTATCCAAAACTTTACAAAAAGTAATGAAATCAAACAAAAAACAGTTTCACTGTAAAACATCGCGCCAAGTACACATTCAACATTAATTAAAAATAAAAAATGGTTTTGACTCTTTACAAAAAATAATGAAATCCTGAAAAAATAACCAAGTACCTGAAATAAATCGAAATTAAAAAAAAATACGTTCAAAAAAATATAAAAAGAAATTGGTGTACTAATTGGTGTGCAATAATGAATAATAATTGATCCGCTTGTTTCAATTGACGACTATACAAAGAATATTTCAACTAGCTAGCTTCTATTTTAAATTGCCGCTATAAGTTGCAGTAGAACAACGTTAATTACGACTTCAAGAAAGAGAAAGAGAATATTTATTCGTCGTCTCTGTGATATTTTTTTATTAATATTATTATTCTTTCTGTATCAATAAATTTAAAAAAATTACTCGTGTATTAGTTATTCTTCTGTATTACGTTACCTACATGCGCACCATGTACACCAATTTCTTTTTATATTTTTTAACGTAGATATTTTTTTTATTTCGATTTATTTCAGGTACTTGGTTATTTTTTCAGGATTTCATTATTTTTTTGTAAAGAATCAAAACCATTTTTTATTCTTAATAAATGTTGAATGTATACTTGGCGCGATGATTTACAGTGAAACTGTTTTTTGTTGGATTAATTATTATCATATACTACACACATTATTTTTATTACATTTTTTTTTACTTTTTTTTTTGGTATTACAATTAGTATATTTATTATACTTATATTGGTAACATATGATACATTAATAAGGAAGTTTCCATTTTTTTAAATTTATGTTATAAAAATAGCAATTAACTCACAATTTAATTTTTTTATTACTCCTAATTATCTCCATAAATGACAAAGTTATGATACTTTTCCTGGCCGCTTTAAAACATCTCGGCGCGCGGCCTCTGACGTCACAAATCTCGCTCACGGTCCGCGACTCGGTCGCTCGAGTTGAACTATCGCCTTACCCACACCGTTGACCCGGCAGGACTAGTGACGTCACAGATCAAATGCTCCACGCGTGTTCGGGATTCAGTAAAAGTTGATTCGTTTCATCATTTGCCAAGTTATATTTATTTAGTATTTTATAATTCATATAACCATTTATCTCAGAAACGTTTTTTTAAGAAAATTTTAGGACTTATTTATTTATTTTTATTTAATTATTTATGTACACATGAAACTTAAACACAAAACTATGAACGTTTAAGAAAACAGGTACAAAGGTACAGCTTATTCCACACTGAAATTTCTTCCAGCTGACCTAATACAGGAGAAGAAGAACAATAATTTAAGCAATAGGGTGTACATTAATAAAAAGATATAATTACAAAAACACTAACAAACAATACGAAGTATACAAATTTCCATAAACAAGAACACACACTTAATAATCACGTATATATATTATACAAATATAAACATATATTAATTTTTTATTTATTTATATATTTTTTTTTTCTTTCACAAAGGTTTACATACTCATTAAATTAAACACATTTAATCCTGTCGCTTAGTAACAAGTTCATGCACAACCTTTGTGAGAGACTGGAGTCAGTACTAGATTAGTAATCTGTGTTACAGATCCCCAGCCCTCTCAAATTCAATTATAATTATTGCTTATCTAAGACAACGTAAGACGTGTGAAAAAAGAGAAAGAAAACAAATTAAATCTAGGATGTGCTGTGTGTATGCAATGTATGCGTGTGAGTGTGTATTTGTTTATGCTTATGTGTATGTGCGTATGTGTTATGTGTATTGTATGTAAGTTTGTTGTTTAATAGTTAATAAAATAAAATAATTTAGTTAATATTTACATCAAGGCATGCTTATTTCAAGCAGGTTTTCAGTATCCACATAGGTTTGTTCCAACAACCACATCAGTTTTTTTTACATACATAATACATATTATATTATATTATATAAAATAAATTAAATATAATAAAATACATACATTTGAATGAAGGTAAATAATATCATAGAGATTTTAGTAATGGGTATTTTCGCTTTAAATGGCGCAGGCTGTTTTTTGGCTGTCCCATGGCAACGAACAGATGAAAACAATATTTGGACACATATTTTTTAAGCAAAATCTTATTACACCAAAGGTATGACTATAAATCTACATGAATTTGATTTATATCTCCTGAAATAATATATTTTCAATTTTATTTTAATTTAAAACGATTCAAAAATGTGAAAAATTATGCTGTCCCAACGACAGTTTGCCTCCTTACACTTCATTTTTCGGATGTTTTATTGTACGCGGCTAAAGTAACGACCATTTACTTTTATTGTCAATAGTTTATTTATACATTTAAACTAAGTATTTTAGTTCAGTTAGTAAACAAATTAATTCAATAAATTAAAAAAAACCTTGTCCTACGAATTCGCGACTACCGGACATGTCTTTATAGTCACGCGTTTTTTATTACTAAAATACCCATGTACGGGCAAAATTTTGTTTTTATGGCAGCCCCAAGTACAAATGTCAAAGTATGAAACGTCATTTTGAAATCTGTGATCAAAGGTATCCAGCAGGTACAGCATATTCTCGTCGCAAAAATTTTGGTTAAGAAAAATCTACTGACGTTAGTAACGTTTTTTTCTTATGAATATTAAGTTTGTCTTTATTTTTTCTTGCGCTGCATATAGCTTAAGCCCTGCTGAAAGCATATACTTAGATTTTGGGGCTCCTAATTATTTTTTTGAGTATTTTAATCTAATTTCTGTATTGATCTTTATTATTCGTCACGTCCTGTTAGCAACCGTTACTATAGGACGAACAAAGATGTTACGAAACAGACGTGTAAAGCTTAGTACTCATTTCAACTAAACGGAATTTAAATAAAGGATTCCATAAAAAAAATTATAATAAATGAATTTATTTTTAAGAGTTTCGGTCATAATTCGACGTAAGAGCAGTTGCATTCGTTAATTTTTGTCTGATAATCAGCTGTTGTAGTGTTAAGACTGTAGCTTAGTTGGTACTTGTACCTACGTACTTAATCTGTAAATAAACAATATTGTACTAATTATCCGTTCCAATATTTTTAGATAAAATGGCGTTAACATCTGCTGAAAGACCCATTAAGCGGTATCTAGATAAAGTAAAAAACAACCCTGGGAAGGCTGAAGAAATTAGATAAAACCAGTTAGCGCAAATTAAAGCCAACAGAAAGAAGCTATCTGAAATGAATCAAGAGCAGAGATCTCATTAGATCAATAAAAATTAAATAAAGTCATTTATTTCGGGATTAACAAATGCCCATAGAGTGTTAGTAACAATCAAAATATATTATAATCAATATATTATACTGTACGATTTTAACCTCACAGTGAATCCTATTCTTAATATGTCTGTTGCGTCTGTGTAATTCTTTATAAATCTGTAAATTATTTAAGCTAAGTATTATTATTTATGTGCTATAAATAAAGAAAAATAAACAACAGTTAATATTTTATTTCAGTCATAATATTCCTTGACTAATTAAAATATTAATACGAAAAATAAAACTTGCATTTGGACGAAATGTTACGATACTGACCAAATTGGTGTATTTTTATCAAAAATAAATTAATTATGTCCAACTATTAATATTTAGTTTCATTGATAGGTACAGTGAAAGCTCATTTGGTGTATTTTTATCGTTTTATTTCCAATAATTGACATTTTATCGAGGTTTGAGTTTTGTTACTAACAAGACATTTTTTCCTAATCTATTAAGAAAAAATGATTTAAGAGATAAAATATACGTATCAGCTCGTAACTTTTATATATAACTCATGAAATATAACTTTTTCTTTGTAGAAAAAGTAAAGTATTATTGTTAATACATAGTTTTTAAGTCCTAAATCAATAATGAATTTTTAAAAGCTGTTTTTATAACCTGCGCCCTTTTAAAACAAAAATGCTCTAATACAAAATTATTATGTTTGATTTAAAAAGTACTCTCTCACACTCTTTTTAAATAGCCCAAGAGTTCTGCAACCGCGGATCTCCTGGGGCAAGGAATTCCAAAACTTAGCTGAAAATACAGTGAAGGAGTAAGAATAGTAATCAGTTTTATGGCGTGGTACGTGCAGCAAGGTACGTCTATGAGATCTGCATGATGAATCATCAAGGTGGGGAAATGAAAAACGATCGCGCAGATAGGAAGGAGAAGAAGGATTGAAGAGAATATTGAAAAGGAAGGAAAGAATTCTATAGTTTCTGCGTAGGCGTACAGGAAGCCACTGCAACTTCCTACGCACATGAGACACATGATCATATTTTTTTAATCCAAAAATTAAACGAAGACAGAGATTCTGTAAACGCTCTAATTTGCCTAAGTTTTCCTCAGTGGCATCCACACAACATACGTCTGCATAATCGATTATCGGCTGTATAAGAGTTTGAGCAAGAGTAATTTTGCTAGAAAAGGGTAGAAAATATTGCAAACCTTTTAAAGAATGCATTGAATAGTGCACTTTACGACTAATTGCACTGACATAAGCGTTTCAGGGGAGATTTTCATCAAAAATGACACCTAAATTCTTTGCCATGTCAGTATATTCAATCAGTTCACCACCTAATGTAATAGAAGGAAGTTTCGTCAGATCCAGGAGAGGCCGAAGACGTTTACTACCAATAATTAGTGCTTTAGATTTTGCTGGATTCACATGTAGACCAAAAGAATTAGCCCATTCATTAATGCATTTTGCTTATGTATTTTGCAAGCCCGCAATGTATATACACACGAACTCTGTCAGCTGATGCAGTCCGCTGGCCGGAGTGAACCATAAACCAATTACATTGCCGTTTTTTTAAACGATTATTTTAAAACATTATCATCAAATTTCTGTAACATTATGTTTACTAAACCGGATTATACAAAAAAAAAAAAACAACCAAATAAAAAGGCGTTTTTTTCACTTGGATCATGTCAGGCTATGCCAACACTATCATCATACCTCTTCATTTTTGCAAGCGTTCCAAATACACCCGGTATATTATGTATGATTGTGTAGATCATCCGTGCGTAAGAGTTCTGACACCAGCATTTAACAAATTTTCCGGAAATTAACGGAATGAAAATCATTTTAAAAACTTGCCTCACTCGCCTAACCATCTTTAATAGCAATGTATCATAGTATTTACTTTTATCTATATTTATGAAGGATATAAAATATATTTGGTCCTTATTATGCATATGAAATTGGCTTTATGTCGTACTGGCCACTTTGATCTCAAATATTTTCTCTTCGGTTAGGAATTCAAAATTCAAATTTATACAGCTAAATAAATTTAAACTTGGAGGAGGAGATACGTAACTTAATTAATGTAATGTATGCATCCTATGTTACTAATATAAGTATGATAAATATTAATTGTAATATCAAAATTAATCATATCGTGTGTGTTGAATATGACAATAATTAATTCATATTATGTATTATCAGTTGTCCTTTAAAGATATACCCGTGACTCTTTGATTAAAATAATTTACATCGTAGTTTATATTATGACTGCTTTGAAATCTATGGTCAGCGCCTTTAGAAGTTTTATAGCAATTTTGATATATACGTTATAACCTTTTAGAGTAAGGGAATTTTATGATCAGCTTTGGAATCTAACATCTAAGGGTTCTCTTGCTCAATATCGTTTGTAGATCCCTGGTCCAAACGATGTTGAGCAAGAGAACCCTTTTCTAAAATGAACTGATAACACAGACACCTATAGTCAGAGTATATGTCTTGGAAGTGCGAAATATATTTTTCAAAAGTGCCTTCTTTACTTAAGTTGTCTATTTTATAAATAAAACCAACATTTGGTACTGCTACTTCAGTTAACTCTTGTCTTTTATTTTCTACGTTCAAGAAATTATCAAAATACGTTTTCCATCTATTTATAATGTCCTCGTCCTTTGCGAGCACCCTTCCATTATCACTCTTAAAGTAATGCATTTAATATGTGGTAAATCTTTACTGTTTTTACTTTTTATCTTAGCTGTTAGTTTACATACTAACAGTGCTTTTTCCCCTCTTTTTCCAATTCTTATACAGTTTACATCCTTTACTTATGCACGAGCAAGAGCTACGGCTGTTTTCGCGTGTTCGTTTTCATTTGTTGGTAAGCTTTTCTCTTTTTTTCTTTTTATCTAACATCCTGTCTAGCATACCACCATAATTTAGAAGCTTCTTTTTATCTTTAAATGCTTTTTGGACACTTTCATTCCACCACCAAATATCATAATTTTTCTTTGCTAGTTTTGTCTCCCCTAAAATTTCTCTGCCTATCGATCTTGTGCCTTCTGCGACTTTTCTCGACAACTCATTTCTATATTAATATTGCACTTTTCCATTAACTTAACTAATTTATCTTTAAATTCTATTGCATAACTATCTATGTTTAAAAGCCATCGTTTGGTCTTTGGTATAATTTTTCTATTTTAATTATTATCTTGAGATCCATTATAAATTTATTCCATTATTTAAAAAAATCTAACTAGGAACTTATGATGACAAGTAAGAGCTTACCCCGCTATCACTTTACTATATTTTTCTGCCTTAACATTCATTATTCTTGTTAAAATGTAGTCAATTTGTATTTTATGATCGCCACTCTTGTAGGTAGGAAGGTAAGCGGCGTTACATCTGGCCGGTGCTGCTAGTGATTTGTAACACTGTATATATATGGTTCTCAACTGGATGATTTGATTTGGATGATTTTTTTATTCAAATGATTGCCGTTTCATGGTTATCAGCTCTTTTTTGTTATAAATCTAAAATAATCTTTTTGTCTTTTTTGTTTGTATGACATGAAATTTCTAATTTAATAACAACGTAGTCCTATTTACACCTCACTTAACTTAAAATCTGAAGAGTAGTTTAGATGCTACGGTGGAACGTACCAATATAAATAGACTATTATAATCATCATCGTCTTCCTTTCAGTTTTTCTGAAGTCGGTAAAAGGGAGACTATTTCCATAATTAAGGTAAGCGTCCATATGTCCGCATCGCACGTATCGCATGAAACGGATCGTAGAATTCTTTGTATAGAAAGTTATACAAGTGCGTCCACTGATCCGCGCCGTACGGATTGTTCTCAAGTGTCACATATTTTAATAAGTGGGTCGATATAAAAGAGAATATGAAATAAATAAAAATATTTATTTGTGTAACAAGTGCAATATCAAACAAAATTACTAATTAGTAGGAAGGAATCAACCGACGAGGGAAGCGAGGACAGCTGGAGAGACGGCGCCACCTGGACCTTCTTCGATCTCTGGCTGGTAACCATTCTTGTCAGCGGTGTACCTGACGATGTAGGTGACACCATCAGGTCCAACCCAGGTGAAGGAACCGACGACAGAGTTGTATTCGTCCTCACGACCCTCGTTATTAATCTGACCGCGGGCTTCTTGGCTTTGACCGTCAGATTGTAAGTACCTGAAAGGAAATTAAAATCATTAGCGTATTCGTGATACTTACACCAGTTTAGAAATTTCATTTATTTCTTTTAGATTTTATTATTTTTATTTATTGGAACTTATTTATTATATTTATTGGAACGAGATAACAACATACGAAAAATCCAAGAGTGACAGAGACATAGACACTTTCTTTTGTCTTTGTCAGAATATCACCCTTTGTTTGTTGGGCACAACAAGGATGTGCCCAACAAAAAATTATCGACTAAATTTGAATGCCATACAAACATTCTCACTCGCGAAGAGTTTGTCAAATATGCCGCCATTTTGTACTACTTTTTAATTTGGTCGGCTTATGTAGGTATGGTGATACCAGTTTTGTTATAAGCAGATTACCCAAGAATGTGGTATTATTTAAAAAGGGTGACTGGAATTTTCGAAATAAACACAATAAAAACAAATATGTTTATTGCTATCCTTAAAGGCTATGTACTATAGATCATACATATTAAGACGTATACAGCCTTCTTTTTTATTATTTATGTTTTTAGCGGTTTGTTATTAGTCATTACATAATATTTTCGATAATCCGGAAAAATGCAGCTGTCTAAAATTACAATAAATGTTTGGTTAGGGCTAATGCTTATAGTTATCTATCAACCTTTACCAGTTTTTTATTATTTTTAATTCACTTGTTTCAAGAAAATAAGTAGACTTGTTATAATGAATGTGGTATCCCTGTAAAATATGCCTGTCCCTTTCGGGTATACGCGAATGTCAATTCCATATTATACTTGTTCCTAGGTCTCTACGTATATAAAGACAAGTCGAAAATGACTTTTTTTTTGCATAATATATGGCTTTAGATATTCTATACCTATACAAACTTTTTTAAAATTATTATATACAGCTTGGCAAAAAGAGTATGACGTGTGACAGGTGGAACTAAATATTTTACTAAATGGAAACCTATGACGTTGACAATACTTTGCTGACAAATACTAGATTTTGAGTAAAGCTTAGTGTTTCACATTTATTTTTAACGATTTGATTAAATTATCTTGCCGATTTTCCATATTATGATGATACCTAAGTGAAAGTGGCGCCCTCATTTTTTCCATACTCTTTTTTGCCAAGCTGTACTTTGCCCTATACACAAATCGTACATGATAACAAGTAATATTATATTTGCAAAGAAAAATTGTCGTAAATACGGATCAAATATATAGGTAACGTTTTGTATGATGTTTTAAAATGCGTGCTATTCGGTGCGAAGGCGGTCTTGTCTGACGGGGATGTCTGTCTTTTCCAAGTTCAAGTCCAAGTGGGAGGGAAGCGCTGTGCCGCGCTCCCGGCTGCATGGGTCTTGCTTATTTCTCCCGTGAAACAGCTTTGCTGTGTTTCGGAGAGACGGGCAAGACAGGCAGTGTAATTACTGGCACCGAGACTTAACATCTTATGTCTCAAGATAGGCAACACATAAATGAGTTGCCTGGGCTCGTTCCAGGTATACTAGTTTATGTTCATGGGTGACTTTGACCACTTACCACCAGGTGGTACGTTTTCCAGTTTGCCTATCCAACTAACATAAAAAAAAAGTTCCCCCCTTATTCAAATTTGAGAGCACATTTAAACAAATAGGAATTTTGAATGTCGCCTATATGTATATCTTAGAAAATTGACTGTTTGCATATATGACGGAAAAACATATATTATGTATTATGAATTTAGTAAAAAAAAGTTACATTCATTGTATATTATATATATATATATATATATATATATATATATATATATATATATATATATATATATATATATATATATATATATATATATATATATTATTTTTATATATATTTGGATTGTTTAGTTCCTTTATTAATTGGTCTATATTTATTTTGGTTGTATATTTTTTTTAGGATTTTAAAAACATTGTTAAAAATTAATTTTTCAAAATACTTAAATAAATTTCTCACAATGTAATACACTAAATGAACACGGCTTTACTTAAATTTCATTTTTATTAATTTTGAAACTGAATTTCACCTTACATTGTAGCGTACTTTGTGTAACATTATAGGTACTTACTTGAAGAAGTAGTTTCCTAGACCGATGTTGTCGTTTTCGTATGAGAGAATCTGGACGCCATTGTACGGTTGGTAGTTATAGTTTTGTGTTTGTTCAGGTACAGGTGAGGCCACAGCCAGGGCTACCAAGCACAATGCGATCAACTAGAAAAAAAAGTTGTACTTATCATAAAATAACACACGTACACATTCACTCCTCTTTACTAAAAAATGCATGCGCCACGTTATATAGTACACACTAGCCACAGAAGGAAATCAATGAAAATAAATTTGATATAATCTATACATCCTGAACCAATTGGTTTCGTGTAGTCTGCCTTATATTTAAAACTTTGGCTTTTTTCTATTGTTTTGTATAAACAAAAATATTTTTGGAATAACATTTTAATTTTGAATGTTTGACTTGTTTTAAATTAATATATTATTTGTTTTGTACCTGTGCAAGAAATAAAAGTTAAATAAATATTAGGGACAAAAAAATATTGTTTTGTTTTCTGTGAGCTTGGTTACAAAGTTTACATACCAAACATCTTACGGATTTCATTTTTAAATTATTTTTAAACGGTGATTAAGTATTAAAATATTGCTCAGAACAGTTATTTTTTTGTTTTCCATAAGATCCTGTTACGAAGTGTTTAGAAAAGTCTGCAGATTTTTTAAGTCCCCAAGGCCTTACGAGGTGTAAGGCCTCGAGGCTGCTCAGGACTTTTTCAATTCAACAGGAAAAATCATAATGCAGGTGTCATTTTGAGTTTTTCCTTGCGATAAGATAAAACTATTAGTAGCTGTTTGTCAAATACCGAGACAAGACCGTCACGATAAGAGCAAGTGAGGTGAACTAGATGTTCATGGGCGAGGTTGACCACTTACCTTAGCTTAATGTCAATTGACATTAAATTTCCAATAAATCGAAAACATCACTAGCTTAATTTCACTTAAACCACAAATAAATACCAACCAGTCTCATTTTGGAAAATTTTTCAACGTGTCACGTCGGCTTTCAAAGGTAGAGTAACGCTCATCTAATTGTGGCATCCTTTTTATTTAGATCGGATGACGTATCCGACTCCCAAAACTCCGACACCGGTCCAATATGCTAATGCCGAAGGTGAACCGCTTATTACGTGAAAAGTAACGAATCAAAACTAATTCATTTGTGTCACTTTAATGTCCACTGCCCTAAAAGGTACATAACAGCTATACAATTACCTAATAATGTTATCAGTTGTTTCGTTTTTTTATGTTAGTTGGATAGACAAACTGGCAAACGTACCACCTGATGGTAAGAGGTCGACGTCGCCCATGCACATAAGCTAGTATACCTGGAACGAGCCCAGGCAACTATGTGTTGCCTTTCCTGAGACATAAGATGTTAAGTCTCGGTGCCAGTAATTACACTGCCTGTCTTGCCCTTCTCTCCGAAACACAGAAAAGCTGTTTCACGGGAGAAACAAGCAAGATGGTGGTACCCATGCAGCCGGGAGCGCGGCACAGCGGTAAACCGGTTTCGTGTGTGCTAATAGAAATTATAATACGATGGCATGTTTAGCTTAACGTTACCGCGATGAAATTTGGAAAATTTGTTTCATTAAAATGCATAAAAATCGCAACAATAGAAAAATATAATCACTAAAATTCTATCTCTTTTTGTGCCATTTTGTGTGAAAACAGGTAAAAAAACAAATTAATAGAATTATATATATATTTTATATTAAGTGTTCTCAATTTATTTTTGTCATATTAAATTATCGAACCAAAGTTCTTAGCTTCTAAATTTAAATAATAATAATAATATCTATTGACGCTTTTACACCACGTCAATCTGGTCCCGTGATAAGTTTTCGAAGAACTTTTGTTACGGGTACAAGACAACGGAAATTTTAACATTTTTATATTATTAGTATTTTTCATGTTATTTAGATAGGCATACTGGTGTGTTGCCTGATGGTAAGTGATCGGTGTCACCCATGAACATAAACTAGATTACCTGGAAGTTGGAACTAACTCAGACATCTCATTTACCGCACCATGGTTCAAGCCTTGACGTGGCGGTGTTGGTGGTGGCCCAGTAGCCTAAAGTGATCTCAGCACCTTGGGCGAATAAAATTATGCAGTGGGAGCTGCTCTTTGTACCCCTTTTATAAGAAGAGGGAACAAAAGAGAAGGGGGGACACGGGGCGAGGATGGGAACCCCACCCTATTATACTATCCCGACGTTGGGAGGGATTGTTCTGTGGTGCGGGACAACCTCTCTGTGGAGGTGGCGTCGGTCCTTGGGGTCTGACTAGCCGTTAAGGTGCCCTGTTGCTCAACAGATCCGGAGAAGTGCTCAACCAAGGCGTCATTTGTGGCGTGGTGGTGTCAAGGTATCTCATATACGTGTTGTCTATCCTGACATAAAATATTAAGTCTCGGTGCCAGTATATTTTAATTAAACTGAATGTACGGATCTTCTTCGATTTTCCCGAAATACAGCTTTGTAGGATGGTGATACGCATGCATACGTTTTTAGAGACCTTTTAAAACATCTCTTCACATCCTACCTACCATCATAATTACCACACGTTGGTTTACAGACGATAGTTTAACGTGATAACACCAGAAGTCGTTTAATAACAAAATGCAAGCGTACAATGAGCGTAACTGGACAATGAGCGTAACTGACAATGATCGTTATGGGACAATGAGCGTTACGGGACACTGAGCGTAACGGGACAGTGAGCGTTACGGGACAGTGAGCGTTACGGGATAGTGAGCGTTATGGGACATTTTCGGGCATGCAGCCGGCGTACGTCGATTTTTTAGACGTTGTCACGTCAAAATATCCACAAGCTATTGTCTATCTCAAAGCTTCATCTTACTAACTTCAAATGCTTCCTTATATTTAGAAACTGACATTTGGACAAGGATCTAACTTAAAATGACATTTAACTTTTGACCTTCCTGGTAGCAAGCTGATTGTATGCCCAGTTGCAGTACATACACCGGTATAATAATTGTGTATGTTTTTATCGTTAATGTAAGTAAGTTACCTAAGTTAGTAAGTAAGAGGTACCTAGTGCCATGCTGCTTTGCAGTCGAATTGGGCCGGCAAGACCGGGGTGGTACCTCTCGCTCACATAACACCGGCGTCAAGTGACAAGTTTCCGGTGGCCCATTAGGGGGATAGAGAAAAGGAGGGCAACTCATTTGCATTATCTCTAGTTGTGCGGGTGTGTATGAGCGTCGGTAGTCTAAAGCATGGACTGCTCGTTTGCCCTATTATGCTATAAAAAAGTTAGGTTTTTTGGTAACAATTTAATACTTAATATATTGACCATCGCTAGGGATGGGAATTTTTTTCTGAGAAATTTTTGACATATTATGAAGGTTGTCAATCGTACAAATCGTCATGATCAAACCAATCAGGTTGCTCAAGTGCATACACAAAATTTTATCTGTATCTGTCCCGCCGTTCAAGCGGAGTTAGCTTACAAGCACAGAAGAATTTTATAATAAAAATATTAAGCTTAGTTGTTTTTTTTAAAGAAAATGTAGTTATTTGTTGGTTTTTTGTTGCAGTAATGACCATAATATAATATTGAAATAATGCCTTTTATTTCCTTAATTATAATAGGTACAGTCTTCGTTAAAACTAACTTGATATAACTTAATATAATTTAGAATACAAGATAAAAAGAAATGAAGTAAAAAGCAAGTAACAAATTATTTAAAAAAATTGTTCATTTGTTAATTTGTTACCATATAATATAATAGTAAGTAATAGTAATAAAAATACAAACTAACAATCACCCCACGTTATCTTTGTCTCTCGTGGCAAGCTCGTGAGAAGTTTTGTTACAGCAAAAAAAGTTTTTATTTAGTGAGCATTAGCGAGTATTGTAGCATGGAATAGCATGATGCAGAGACAATAATAGAGACATCCCTTACCACCTGCTTGGGATCCCATTATTAAAATTATCAAATCAAAATCCAAGCATATTATGTCACAGATTAAAGTTCTATCCAAAGTATATATCTAAAGTTAAAGATATCTTATCGAAAGTCCTATTTATCTAGTACTTTTTGTGTAGATAGGACTAACCAAAATATTCCCTACCATGGTTCAAGCCTTGTCGTAGCGGTGGGGCTCAGTAGCCTAAGGTGAGCCCAGCACCTTGGACGATGCAAATTGAGCCGAGGGAGCTGCTCTTTGTACCCATCTTATAAGAAGAGTGGATAAAAGAGCAGGGGGACAAGGGGCGAGGATGGGAACCTCAACTGTACTGTTCCAACGTTGGGAGGGGTTGTTTTGTGGTGCGGGGCAGCCTCTCTGTGGAGGCGGCGTCAGTCCCTTGAGGGATCTAAATATCAGTAATTAGTTACTGATATTTAGATTAGTGTAAAAAGAATATATTTTTAAATAAAAAACACGACACGTTGACGTGACCGCGCTTGTCTCTTATGGTGAGTGTTGCTATGCCCGCTACGTACTTGCGTATGTAGTAGGTACCTTTGCATATATGGAAGTCCGTAAAATCCGTTGTTGGTATTCGAGAAGTAAATAAAAAGAAAGGAAATAAAGAAGGAACGAAAACAAATGTGATGCCATCAAAAACATAACTTGTAAAAAAAAGATTCGCCAATCAATTCTTCTACCGTAAAAAGTTGTGAGATCCATGTAATACCAACTTGGTTAATTTATTCATTCCCCACTTATGTGTCTTAATATGTTTTTTCTTTTATTCTTTATCATGTTAGTTTCCTTGGATCCATTTTTTTCACTATTATCCTGCTATTCGGGCCTGAGACATCTCAAAAAAAAAAAAAAAAGTAATAAAAATATGTTCAGCCGATCTTGGGTGATGAACACATCCGACTTTGTCATATATTATATATAGATTTTGGTGCTAATGATAGGAATGTTAGGAATCCTGGAGCAGTGGATTGACCGACGGCACGGGACAATAACCTTCCACCTTGCGCAGATCCTGACGGGGCACGGCTGCTTCGGAAGGTATCTGTGGAAGGTGGCAGGGGCGGAGGACTCGCCAGGGTGTCATCACTGCAACAGCAGCGAAGACACCGCAGACCACACCCTGGCGGAGTGCCCTGCTTGGGCTGAGGAAAGGGCGCCCCTCATCGTTGAGGTTGGCGCGGACCTGTCGCGGTCATCCGAGCGATGACTGTCAGTGAGAGCATGTGGCAGGTGGTCCTCTCCTTTTGCGAGAACGTGATGTCGTAGAAGGAGGAGGCAGAGCGGGAGAGGGAGCGCACAGCTGCCCCTACCCGCAGGAGTGCACGGCGGCGACAGGTGGTCGCACCGCCGTGAGGGACCTGTGCGCGGCCGATCGGGGGATCTGCCGCGCGCGTATAAGGCCCGAGCTTTAAGGCACCCTTATGTGTTCAGGGTGCCTTAAGCGGAGAAGGAGGAGGGGACGCCATCCCCCGCCTCAAGAAAAGAGTGCCGGATGGCACACCGTTGTGGCCTGGTGAGGACGTCCACAGCTCCCTCGCCGGGTCACCCAGACGACGTGGAGAACACCGCTGGGGTTTAGTGGGTAGAGTCTGCGCCCACTTTACCATCTTTTCGGGCGCAGAGAGTCCCACGTAAGCTCCGGGCTCCCCCGGGCCCGGTGGTATGTATAAGAGCTTTCCCCAGCGGAAAAAAAAAAGAAAAAAAAGAATGTTAGGAAAATAGACAATTGACCCTCTAACAATAACCACGAGTTTTTTTTTATATCACTTCCTACTCGTATAAAGGAGGCGCCGACATTGTTCCGACCCAACAGTCTGAAATAGAGAGGGGTCATCGCAGACATGTAGAACTCGTGAAAGATGATGCGTTTCGAATTCACTCGGCCATTTTCTTCTTCTTAAAAAATATTTCGTTACCTTTTAATCTTTTATATCCGCATTCGATCCTCCACGGGAGAAGCAGCGGCGAAAACAAGTGGTGGGCCTAGCCCAATAAAAAGTAGCCAGTTATTATCCACTTTAGAACGTCAAATAATAATAGTAAAATAAATTTTCTATCAAGAATATACTCTTGATAGAAAATTTATTTTACTATTATATATAGGATATAATATCTTACACACAAACTTAATCTCTTTGTTAGTTTAGGTCATAATTCTATACTAACATAATATGAAGTTGAAGATATTGTTTGTTTGCTTGAAGGCGCTAATCTGGGGAATATTTTGTTCCAGTGTTAGATAGCCCATTTGTCGGGAAGGCTATATAACATCACGCTGTGACTTATAGGAGTTGAGTAACGCGGGCGAAGCTGCAGGCAACATCTAGTGTTTTATATACACTAGATGGATTTTCATGCTATTTTCTATTATGATATAGTAATTTTTGAGGCAGGTTATAGAGTATATAATATACCAAGATAAATAATTATTAAAATAAGGATAATTCTTCAAGAGTGGGAAAAATTGAACCCGCTTACCCCCCTTAGGAAATAAGGCCACGTTTTCAATTTAAGAAAACGTTGCCATATCCTTTGAATTAAAACATGAAATAAAGTAGAAAAATGATCATTATCAGTCCGGATACGTCCGTAAATCCAAGTTAACGCAAACGAAACTACAGGCAACATCTAGTATTAAATACTCATGCAAGCACGAACAGATAACAAATAACTCCCCACTTTTACGCTTTCAAAATAATACAAAAGCAATTACATAAATAAAATTTTATTCGTATAACGAGTGCAACATAAAACAAGATTATAGCTAACTTTGGTGTTTTGACCTTAACCGACGAGAGAGGCGACTAATGAAGGGGATAAAGCTCCTCCAGGACCCTGTTCGATGATGGGCTGGTATCCGTTCTCACCAGCGGTGTATCTGACGAAGTATAAGACTCCATCAGGCCCGACCCAAGTGAAGGAACCGGTGACGGCGTAGGTTTCGTCTTCTCGACCCTCGTTTATGATTTCTCCTTGAGCTTGTTGACTTTGGCCGTCAGACTGTTCATATCTGCAATCAAAAAAAAGATTTTGAAAATCGGTCCAAAAATGACGGAGAAATCGGTGAACATATAATATTATATTTATATTTAGTTGAACATAGAACCTCCTCCTTTTTAAGAAGTCGTTTAAAAATAGAATCATAGAAAATGTACCTATACGTAAACTAAGCCATAATTAAAATATCGCATAATAAATTATTATTTATATTATGTTGTTTACTAAACTTGACTGGCATCTCCCCGCGGTTTCATCCACATAGTTCCCGTTCTCGTTAGAATACGGGGATAGAAGTCTATGTTAGCCGGTAAAAATACATTTTTATTTTTTTTTAATAATTAAAAAAAAAACTAAATCGGTAGAATAGTTTTTGAGTTAAATCGTAACAAACAAACAAACAAAAAATCTTATCTACACTCTTTATAATATTATTTAGAAAAAAAGTAAGTGAAAATGAATATGAGAAAAAAAATATCACAATAGATCATTATTATCAGTTGAACAATAATATATTAAATTGTGCTTATATAATTATTATTTTGTTTAACCTTTGGCAAAACGAGATTTGAACCAGCGTCCACATGTTGTGACTGATACACCATAACATAACTATTTATAAAAAATCGTGCACCATAATGTAAAAGTCCGTAATAATTAACATTTCATTATTATTTAATTTTAAGGAATAAATTAATAATATTATATGAAAAACCTTTCCAATATTTGTGTCCACAAAACATGAGAAGCTACTTTTTGGCTGATGTTAGATTCATTCAGTAGAACCTTTCACAGTGTTGTACCTACTTGTATCTTAGGAAGATTTTAACATATGTTAGAATAATACAGTAATTTGTTAGTCTGTTGGTCATTTGTAATTCATACCACTAACTTCATACATTATTAATTAGTTGAATTCCAATTTTACGTAAATATTCATATGTGCATGCATAATATATAGTGAGGATAGTAAAAAGAAGTTATAACTAAAAACGTGGTGCGTGTAATAGCCCCTCTACATGCTGACAGATGCATCTGCAGTCGTCATCCGTAGACGCGTCCGCTGACGTTTAGATGGGGTGATTTGCTCCTCTATCGTAGGTATTCACCGTCGGCAGATGCATCCGCCACAAATCCGTTTCTTGTCGGTTTTTGCCACACGCATCATGGTGTTTCGGCGTGAACGTTTGGCGTCTGACAGATGTGTGGTGGATGCATCTGCCGATGTCTGCGGATGCATCTGTTGTTGTGTAGATGGGCCGTAATAGAAAAGTAAACTTACGAAAAACGGTAGTTTGGTAGGCCGATGTTATCAGTTTCATAACTCAGAAGCTGGACATTACTAGGGGAATATTTAATTACTGATGATGTAGGGGCTGCCGCAGCCACAGCCATCAAGGATAAGGCAATGATCTGAAAAGTAGAAAAAATAGGTAATAGTTAACATCACATTATATGGTATCAGTTTCGTGATAGGAAACTCTATAGGTAGTCAACTAAATTAGGTTTCATATAAAATTACACTTTTAACAAAAAAAAAATAGGAATTAAAAATACACTTCGTTCACTTAGTCCCGTAATTAATGTGTATAAACTTGTATGATACCTGATAATATAACATAATAATATATTGTACAATAAATACATTATTATCATAAAAGACTTTGACAATATTCGAACCTTTGCTTGCAATACCCAGTTACTAGACCACCACACCTACCGTGCGTCATGTCAAGTTTCCATTAGTGAATTTAACACAGACATAATATAACGGCACATTTCACTCTGGAATATGCAGTAATATTTAGCAGTAAAAACTATAATTTTATTTTTAAAAAGAGATCATCAATTATTTTAATTTTTCACTCTTAGTTTTATAATTTATCCAATCACTGAAGTTTTATTCACTTAAAACACACTTTGCTTAAAACATCTAAAAAATACTAACCAGTTTCATTTTTGAGAATTGGTTTTAAGTTGCAACGTTGTCTTTTCAAAAACACTTAACGGTCCACTTAGTTTGTGATCCTTTTTAAGAGTATTTATAGTCGGTATAAAATTTAGTATTTATACTGAATGAGGGAGTAATATTACTCTAAAAAGATATGCTAATATTCGGTGAAGGTGAGTCATTTAATTTATAAAAGGTTAATCAAAACTAATTAATTTGTGAAACTTAGAAGTCCACCACGTTAAAATATACTTCTACCTGACTTCTACATAGCAGTAAACGCACCATGAAAATTATTATCAATATTAAAATCGTTACTTCCGATAATTGTTTCTTTACATCGTAAGAGCGGTTTCGCACTACGTCCGATCCGAATCCGATCCGAATCCGTGAAAATATGAATCTAGAAAACTCGGATATTGCTTACGCACTAGTCCGATCTCTGATACAAATACAATCAATTCAGGAACCCCCGTTTGGCATACGTCATTTTACGCAGAGCCACAGAAGAGTGTTCACGTCATGAGTCCTTTCAATCGACGTCAACATCTGGCAATACTATTGTACGTACGAAAACGCAGAAGAAGTAAAGAATTCTGGGTGCACCCTCTCTTGCTGGACCGACGATTAAAAGGAGCTTTTTACAACCACCACACAGTGTTACGTCAATACGACAGGAAATTTTACAATTACTACCGAATGACACTCATTCAGTAGTACTTTCGATTTCATTTTACATCAGATAAAAGATAATATCTTGCGACAAGACACAACATATAGACAATGTATACCGCCAGAAGAAATGCTTGCAGTCACATTAAGGTAAGTAAAATGGGTTATTCCCGTCCCCACGTTTTGTCCCCAGTGTTGAAAATGATAATTATTTTACACTAGCTGTTGCCCGCAGCTTCGCTCGCGCTTACTTAGATTTGCAGCCGTACGTGGATTGATGATGATTATTTTTGTAGCCTAAGTTACTCCTTATAATATCAGCTATCTGCCAGTGAAAGTCAATCGAAAATAAAAAATCGGATTCAATTCAGACGCAGTGCGCGAGCGGTTCATACAAATAATACTATGGCTATTTCGGTCCGTCAAAAATCTTCTCCGGAATGGAGATTCTAGAATGACGGAAAGAAATCGGATGACGGAAATCGGATCTATTGCGTAAATTACCATATAAATAGTTCTACAACTACTCCGGACCGTATTTTCACGGGTTCGGATCGGTTTCGGATCGGATGTAGTGCGAAACCGCTCTAAGAGGTTGTGCCATGCCGACTTGGGCCGGCACGATCGGGGTGGTACCTCTCGCTCATATAACACGGGCGTAAAGTGACAGCTATGCTGTAACCGCGTTTCATACGGTTTGTGAGTTTTCGGTGGCCCATTGGGGGTGATGGAGAAAAGGAGGGCCACGCAACGTCACACCTTTTGGTTGTTTTGATCAAAATAAATTAAATTAAATAACTAATAAAACTAATATAGGTAGTAAAATATAATTATAATATTGGATAAATAAAAAAAGCTTTATTTATCCATTACACATACATTATACAATTTGACAAAACAATAGATAATTACAGATAACATAACTATGGTTTTTTAGTATGGTTAGTATTAATCTTAATTCATACTTCAGTGTAGGGTTAGTTGTAAGGGCCGCCAATGGCGGTATAAGCCTCCTCCAAACCACTCCAGCAAGCTCTGTCCCGCGCCAGTCAAGTCCACAGTCCTCCAGCTACTTCGATCAGGTCATCACCCCATCGCTTGTATGGCCTACCTCGTCTTCTTTTCTTGTCCCGTGTGTACCAATTTATTATTCTCTGTATGTATATAATAATAATCAATAAAACAATTTTGAAATATACCTACCCATATAACAGACTCTTTCATTTAATGCCATTATTTGAAATTAATTGGATGGTAAATAATTGTGACTGTGATGCAGTGTATGTTAATAACAGTTATGGGCAAAATCTAAAATTGAAATCGAAAATATATTTTATGATAGATTCATTGTCAATTCTAGGATTGTAGAAAAAATGTTATATACATACGGAGCAGATTTGGTAATTTTAAAATAAATCGATATCGAAGATGGATATGATTTGTGTCTTATTATGTATGTGCCTTAATCGAAGGAAGTTAGTCTTGTACATTATAATATTACTTACTCATAGCTGCATAGAGTACAAGACTTGAACCGTGGTGGGGAATGGCCTTTGACCTGCATGAACTACAGAATAGCATTTTTTATTAGGCAGCCATTTGCTTCTATTTAAACTATTATTCTCGTCTATTATGCTGTTCTATATATTTCCTTAATAAGGGAATATTAGGGTTTGTTAGTTAAATAAAATTAAATTACAGGTAAAAATGGCAACACTTTTTATTATGAAATATTAAACAACTCATTTTGAAATAATACTATAAATTGAATTTCTCATTTATCACAATTTTATTTAGTCTAATGAATTAGTATATAAATATTATATACACTTTCATGAGTATTCTGCTATTTACAACGATTTTTCAATCTTTTTCTAACCGAGGAGGGAGGCGACGACCGCCGATGGCACAGCACCTCCTGGGCCTTGTTGGATTTCAGGTTGGAATCCATTTTCATCAGCAACGTATGTGACGGTGTAGAGGACGCCGTCGGGACCAACCCAGGCGTATTGTCCTCGCACCGCCAAACTCTCGTTTTCAGTTCCCTGGTTGTTCAACTGTCCTTGTTCTTCATGCTTGCTACCATCCGATAGTTCCCATCTGTAAAATTTATTTTTTATAGAATTTGCAAGTATCAAGATAACTTAAGTTCTCGTGAATCGATTATTTTTATCTGTGTCACTTTTCCTGCATTGTTAATAAGACAACAGCTAATTAACGTATATCATCCTAACAATTTTGCAATGAAAAAGAAAAGACATGATTATCGAATCTGATTTAATAACTTCTTATTGAATTCTAGAACAAAACTAGTCTAATACGATGTTTTAAAGCAGTACAAATACACAATTAAAAACAAATATACTTTTCTATTTTAATTCTATATACCTATTATAATCGTAGTCAGTTTATTAACTTAGAGGCTTTACGGGTTCAAAGAAGAAGAATATCAGTTTAAAAAATGAAAGTCGATACGTTAATACTGAGAAAAATAGTTTCGGATAAATGATAGATATATGCACAACTAATTGGTGATCCTTACATATTTGTCTCAGAATAAGCAACTCTAGGGCTAAATATATGACTTTTCAACTCACACATACACACACACACACACACATACACACAGGCACCGTCTGCACGTTTGTTCATCACATAGCAACTTAAAATAATTTAATGAAAAATACTTACGCAAAGTTATATGAATCTATTCCAGCATTGTTTGACTCGTAACGAACGATTTGCACATCCTGCGGATTCTGAGGAGCCGCGGAGACTAGAGCTACGAAAGCGAGGACTGCGAACTGAAAATACAAAAAAAAAGCTACAAATTAATGGAACATAGACAAAAATTTTAACACAATTGGTTTTAAGCTAATTTATGTAGCATTATTTTTATCTAAATTTTGCTAGACGTGATAAATTCAGGACTCCAAGACAAACTCATCAGGTCTATCTAGCAATAATAACGTGCCAAGATTTTATATAGTCCAGGTACGATATATAAATATCGTGTTCAAGATATTTTTATTAAAAGTTGCCCCCTGGACACTCCCTTTAAACACTTAACAATATTATGTCAGGATATGGTATATTAATATTTTACACGCTAGGACGCCTTTATGACGTCATAATTCTATAAACAATTGATAATCCTTGTATCACGAATTAAACACTTATCACTGCCACAACGACTAACCAATTTCATTTTTTCTAATTGTTTTCGTATCGTCGATCTTCTTCAAAGAATAGTTAGGTTATGGGATGATTACATATTCACGTTCCTCTTATATTACTGGATTACAACACCGTTTGGACTATTGCGCCGCTTATTGCAGGTAAGGCGAAGCTTGGCCCCTCTCAATATCTGCACATGATAATGCTACGAAGAGATATGTCATTGAAGTAGACATCGATTTCTGTGTTTATTTTACCTTCAGAGATAATTTTAAGTAACATAAATAGTGTTATGGTAATTTGTGTCAAAAATAATTATATTCGAACGGTTTAATTAACGGTTCATACATTACATTCATTCATACAAATATTTTTATAGACTATGTTTTATGTTTAAAGTTATCGCGTGATAACATAATTGTATGATTTATTACATAGTAATTTGTATGTATTTTTCTGTGTAGGTGTAACTATAGGTAAATATAGTAGAAATGTTGTTTTGCGTTTCACAACCATGATTGTTGTAAAGTATCTGAAACATTGATACTAAACAAGAATGCGTCGCTACACAATAAAAGTAGCGTAACTACATTTTATTATGAAGTGACGCAAATTATATTTATATTTCTGTAAATATAAAAAAAATTACAAAAAACTCAACAGTCCTTAATTTAGAACCTCCATCTTTTTAAGCAAGTTAAAACAATTATTTTTCGATTCGATTTTTTATATTAATTTTTGTTAATACAAACACATTTCTACTACAGAGTAAAAACATATTATTATTTTATGCGGTACAGTAATATATTATTTATACGGGAAATGATTACAATATGCAAACCTTACCTGTTTAAATAACATTACGACCAACTTTGCTTGCGGCTATACTTAGATGTATACCTGTATCTCACTTCCTACTTTTCAGGGATATCTTTAAATACCTTATTATTTGCGTCTTATTAGGGCTCCGTAGCCAAATGGCAAAAAACGGAACCCTTAAAGATTCGTCATGTCTGTCTGTCTGTCCGTCCGTATGTCACAGCCACGTTTTTCCAAAACTGTAAGAACTACCTATACTGTTGAAACTTGATTAGTAGATGTATTCTGTGAACCGCATTAAGATTTTGACACAAAAGTAGAAAAAAAAACAATAAATGTTGGGGGTCCCCATACTTAGAACTGAAACTCAAAAATTTTTTTCATCAAAAAAAAATTTCGTGTTGGGTATCTATGGATAGGTCTTCAAAAATGATATTGAGGTTTCTAGTATATTTTTTTTATAAACTGAATAGTTTGCGCGAGAGACACTTCCAAAGTGGAAAAATGTGTCCCCCCCCATAACTTCCAAAATAAGCGAATGATAAAACTAAAAAAAATATATTATGTACCATGCAAATTGGTTTGAACGAGATTTAGTAAGCAGTTTTTTTTAATACGTCATAAATCGTAAACCGCAATTTACCTTTCATGCAATCAACTCAAATATATAAAAAAACATTTAATTCCATAAACATAAACCATATTTTTTGTTAAAGTATCTAATGTTGTATAGTAATAAAAAAGTAACACTAGGCCATCGTCGCTCCCCACCACGGGTTCAAGCCTTGTCGTGACGGTGGGGCTCAGTAGCCTAAGGTGAACCCAGCACCTCGGGCGAAGCAAATTGAGCCGAGGAACTCTGTTGAGCTTGCTCTTATAAGAAGAGGGGACAAAAGAGCAGAAGGACAAGGGGTGAGGACGGGAACTCACCCCATTGCACTGTCCCGACGTTGGGAGGGGTTGTTTTGTGGTGCAGGACAACCCCTTAGTGGAGGTGGCGTCGGTCCCTTGAGGGACTGACTAGCCGTCGAGGTGCCCCATTTGCTCATCAGAACAGGGGCACCTCACCAAAGGCGGCATTGGAGGCACCCGCAGGTTGATAGATTGTAATGGGCACAGATATGTGCCGCGAGTCCCACACACCATCGGACCCCACCCAGGGCCGTTGGCGGCGCGTAAAGGCGTTTCCCCGAGTTAACAAAAAAAAAACAAATTGTACAACTTAGTTATTTGTAAACATTACACCTACATAAAGGCCTAAACATGAACAAATTAGGCATATTCAAAAAATGTGGGTCTTATTTAATAACTATGAAGTGAAGTAACCAAAAACATTACATACAATTAACATTTAATCACTCGGTGCCTAAAGTGGAGCGGAATGCAAATTTTGCGCGAACTAGTTTTTTTATTAATAAACCATGAGCATCCTTTAATTAATTATTATTTTATTAAAGCTACCGATGAAATTAAAGATGTATTTCGGTTAAGGTTATACAAATTACGATAATCTGACGAAGGAATCTCCGTATTACCTATAGTGACATTATCCAATATAAATGTAAGGTTGTGGGAACTTCCACCACTCAGCCTTAGGCCCATGCAGATGATACTTTTATTATGTATCTTTGTTCTAAAATAGCCTTAATAACTATATAAATAAAGCCGATGGTATAAAACACGTGTTGTGTGCCAATAATTGTATAAGCCACAACTTATTGCCTCTAATCACGGCTAAAAGTTCAAGGTTTCTCTGCACTGAATGTCCAATTACTTTCTGATGAGTTTAGAAAAAAAAACGATGAGGTGTGGGAACACATTTTTTTTTACTGTAAGATTATTTTGTGACATAAAATTATTACAATATGATAAATCATATTGTAACAATTTTATGTCTTGTGTTGTGATTAGATGAAAATCTTATTTCAGTATATACTTACTTTTTGCTTTTTTTTTTTTTTTCGGAGGAATCTATGCTAATGGCCCGAAGGCCCTAATGCTTCATCGGATTAGTGTGAGCCCATTCGGCTCACTTTTGATTTATAAAGTGGGGGGTTGCCCCCCGCCTACCGTGCGGTCAGCGACCACACGGCCTCCTGGCGTCGGTTGTGAACTTACTTTTTGCTTAGGACATAAATGTGATAACCAACAACTAATTCCAACCCGACGCCCGGAGACCGTAGGGTCGAAGACTTCACGGTTGGCGGGGAGTAACCCCCCACTAATAAAAAAATCGGATGTCTTTATAGTCAGTTTACTGACGATAGTTGAACGTGACAACGTCATAAGAAAATGGAACGCCTCAGAGCGGGGTAACGCCGCATGAGTCATGTTTTTTCGTGCGTGCAGCCGGCTCCATCGAATTATAAGACGTTGTCACGTCAATAAATCATAAGTGAGCCAAATCGGCTCACATCTAACCGACGAAGCATTAGGGCCTTTTGGCCGTAAATATAGATCCATCCGAAGAAAAAGAAAAAACAACTAAATATAAGCTGTTTATGGCACTTTATGGATCCATATTCCATGTATACTGTTAACAGGTTTTCGATCTTTTGGAAATGTAAATCTATAGAAATAAATAAAATTGAAGTGGCTGTTTCTAATTTAAAATTATCAGCTTTTCACTAAATGAATATTAAACTATTTATAATATTATATTGTACAATACATAAAAAAAAACAATTGTTGTCTGTCTGTCTGTATTTCTGTTTGTTATTTAGGGCTAGTCTCTGAAACGGCTGGGCTGATTTTGACGGGACTTTCACTGGCAGATAGTTGATGTTATGAGGAGTAACTTTGGCTATAAAAATAGGAACCAGCAATCCGGATCCGGATGTAAATCTAAGTTAACGCGGGAGAAGCTGCGGGCAACAGCTATCTAAATATATTTACCAGAGATCTTTCTTTACTTCTACTGTTCTTATTTCTAGGGTTTCATCATCTTTTAAGGTTGATTAACCGATGACTTTAGTAATAGTTTTTTTGACTAAAATAAGATTGATTGACGATGCCCATAATCTCAAAGCTGCGGCTCAAGTTGATGAAGTGTTGAAAGCCGTTTCGAATTGGTGCTAATGCTGAATCATCCCACATTTTAAGGCCAGTTAGTGGTGAAATAATACGTTACAGCAAACCATTCATAAAGACTCTGGAATTGTAGAAAAACAAGAAATCTGTACTTAAGGCGGGCCTTTCCCGATAAACGGCATTTTGAATTCTGTTTTATTTAGAAACTAAGCCGATTTAAGTTTTGACAAAAATATATGTTATTTATAACTCCATCATCATAATATTTCGGTTGTTCGATACACGATTACTTATATTTTGCTGCATTAAAAAATTGCAAAGATAGGTCAAAATTGAGATGAAAAACCAATTTTATTTGAGTAATATCAGATTCTATATAATAAAACTTATACCATAATAAACCTTGTAGAAAATGTGATTAAAACGGTCGTCATAAATATTTTTTTTATAAATGCCTCCGTTCAATTAAATAAATATGTGTTTTCACTCGCTGCCAAAGCGCTCGACGCGGTTTCGAGCTCCATACTAAATTCAGTTCTCGGACAGCCCCGCCTTAACAATAAATCCCGGTGGGAGGGAAGCGGTGTGCCGCGCTCCCGGCTGCATGGGTACCACAATCTTGCTTGTTTCTCCCGTGAAACAGCTTCGCTGTGTTGAAGTGAAGGGCAAGACAGGCAGTGTAATTACTGGCACCGAGACTTAACATCTTAGGTCTCAGGATTGGCAACACATAGATGAGTTGCCTGGGCTCGTTCCAGATAAACTAGTATATGTTCATGGGCGAAGTCGACCACTTATCATTAGGTGGCACGTTCACTCACCCCTTGCCCCCTTCTCTTCTGTCCCCTCTTCTTACAAGAGGGGTACAAAGAGCCCCCTCGGCCCAATTAGCTTCGCCCAAGGTGCATCGCTCACCCTAGGTTACTGAGCCCCACCGCCACGACAACAACCTCTACATACTGCTTTTATCATTAACTGTCATATAGTTGCTAGTTCTGATGATAATGTAAATGATAATACAATCTTATCATTACTTAAAGTTTTTTTTTATAAACTTTATTTAAATATGAGTTTTGTCCAAAAAGGCACGTCAACTCCATTGTGCCTACTCTAAAAAAAGACACAAAATACTCTTTAAACTTATATAAGAAAACAGAATTTAAAACACATCTTATAATAACAATAAACCGTTACCTTAAGGTAATAGGTATGTATGTATTTATGTATTTATTATTATGATAAAACGGATATGTATTTATTTATGTATGTATCTATTGTTTTATTTATTTATAACATTTTTATCTTTATTATATTGTTTAGATTGTAGGATCCTCTTTGTTTTTATTACAATTTTGTTTTTCTTTTACAAATATATCCGAAACCTATTCAAATAACCAAAGTTAGTAAACATAATCTATGTTTTATAAGTGGCATTCATGTTTAGCAATCAGTACCTACTAGACTAGACTAGAGGGTTTTGATTCCGCCAAAGGGAGACAATTTGTATGATGAATACAGATGTCTGTACCGCGGCCATTATGTTATTATATTTATAAAATGGAAGTTAATACATAGAAAATTTCTCAAATTTATTGCTTTTCCTTCTACTAGTAACAAATAGGCAGTTAGGAGTTTACCATGGAACTAGATAAACCTAGTGCGATTTATTCGACGACTGATTTAAGCAATCATTTTAAACTCAATTCTGTTATGTTTTAGTACAAGTAAGATTCGGGTTATTAATTATATTTATGTGTGTGTGTGCGTGTGTGTTTAATTGATTGTATTTTTTGTGGATAGCTGTTGGCTTTTTTTTTCTAACTTTATATTTTAACAATGTAAACCTACGCTACTACTACTATATACGCTAATACTCGCATGCGAGTGGCAAGGGATCGGCCGTCTTGGCGTTCCTTGAGGGAGGCCTATGTTCAGCAGTGGGCAGATAGAGGCTGATGATGAAACCTACGCTGTTGCCATCCCAAATAAAAAAAATCTTTAACTTTAGTCTTTAGGAGAAAAGAATAAAAATATATAAAATTGTGAAACAAATTTTATTGTATTGTATCACAATTGATAGGTTATCCTTGTAACTCCAAAAACAGTTGATAAGTGCGCTATACAAACTAATATACGTCTATATTTAGATAAACAATAATCGACAATAAAACAATTCGACAAATTTCGACAAGGCGATTTAACACTTATACCCGTGATTTAAAACGAACAGTTGTAATGGCTTGCAAAATGCCAAGAAAATTATAAATTAAGAGCCCATCATAGTAACCAACGGACCGGTTGTGTTACGTCAGTCGTGCGCGTGTCTACGACATGCAGGTCTGACCTCCGACCGGCTTTGCCTTCCCTAACCCAAATTTTAGGTCAAACTTGATAACCATTATGATAGATTCACAAACATCAAAGACTATTGAACTCCATTGTATATGACATAACAGTTAGTAAATATTGACCTACAATAAAGGATGACCTTACTAAATTAAGAAGCTTTCTTAATAATGTATGGTTATACAGGAAAATGTTAGAAAGGTTGTAATCAGATTAATGAATGATCCGTTGTTTTTGAAGTCAAATAACTAATCAATCATCGAAATTGGGTAAGTTTTTTTAGCGCTACTGTGGAACCTATAAACCTACCTACAAATACAAGCTATTAAAACATACATACATTGATTGCTAAAAACATAAACCGTCATTTTGGCTTTGTCATAATCGAGTAAAATTAATATAGATAGTCGTCACTTTTATTATAAATGTTCGTCATGTATAGTGCAAGTTGCCTTGATGGTAGTATGTACATCTTTTTACTAAATTAAACATTGCAAACACCTAAATCGAAGTGATTGCAAATACCAAATAGTCATCGCAGAAGATGAGCAAATTTAGATTTAAATGTCAATGGAACAAACAACTATTAGCATTTCTAGTTGGTGTGGGACCATGGGTAAAATATTAATGTTTGTCCTCAGGCACCGATAACTCGAATCTAAATTTTTCACAGCGTCATCATCATCATCATGATCATCAGCCTGTTATTTCCCACTGTCGATAATAAGCCCCCCCTTTTTCTGCTAATCTTCTCTGTCACTTG
Source organism: Helleia helle (assembly GCA_963853865.1). Lineage (NCBI taxonomy): Eukaryota > Metazoa > Arthropoda > Insecta > Lepidoptera > Lycaenidae > Helleia > Helleia helle. The sequence continues at coordinate 11,035,594 of OY971425.1, forward strand.
TCTGTCAAGTAAAAGTGTTTCACAGCGTGCGAAACTAAAACTATTTTGTGATGAATGATATTTAAAGGATCATTTATTTATTAATGAGATATTTATATATTATGATTATAAATTGCATATTTATTGATAATTAAAAATAGTTTAAATAATTTTAATTATCCGTTTTAAAATATTAAATAAATAGGTTAGCATATATTTTTAAAATTTAAATTTAATTAATTTAAATTAAATTAATTAATTAAATTTAATTTAAATTTAAAAATTATTTTTAAATATTATTATTCGTTAATTGGGATCGATGGACAAAGTATAATATTAATATCTCGTTTTATATTATCAGTATTTCTAGTAAATGTTGTAATTTTTTTATTGCAACCTTTTTTCCGGCTTTATGCTTTCTTACGTTCCAGGTTATATACATATAAAAGTATTAATAACTCTAAATATAACTTATATTTCTTCTTTCTTATTACAACACTGTCATACTTCATTATTAATACAATGCATATAAAAATATATATTTCAATGCTAATAAGGATAAGACTCAAATTTTTTATGATAGGCAAACGGACTGCGAGCCACACGATGGTAAGTGGTCAGCTTCACCCACGAACATAAACAAGTAGGGCACTCCCAGATGCGAGTCCTACATTGGGTCAGGATCTACCCGAAGAACCTGGTTGCATTCATAAGGATTTTCCTGTGATATTTTGAAGTGAAACTTCTTTGCGCGCATGAGGGTAATTTTTTTACGGATGAAACGTGACGAAAATGTGCAACGTTTTTGTCCAAGAAGAGGGAGAGAGCGATTGAGACCGATTGAGAGAGAGTGAGAAAGGGCGAACATGGCATGAAGGACATAGCCATGGAGTGAGAGTAGAGAGCAAGCGAGTGATAAAGATCGAGAGAGAGAGTGAGATACAGCGAACGTCGCATCGCAAGTCTCGGAAATTTAAAGTTTTAGATTAGTATAAATATAAACGAGATTTAAAAAATATTTCGCCAAATAAGTTTCACTTCTGACATGTGTAGGTTTTACTTTGGTTTACTTTGTATGCTGGGTGCATAGCTTTTTTTTGGGCAACACATTCGTGTTGCCTATACTGTGACATGTGATTTTAAGTCTTAGTGCCAGTAATTACAGAGTAATATGCCTGTCCTGCCCTTCTGGCTGAAACACAGTAAAGCTGTTTGACGGGAAAATCAAGCAGGACGGTGCGGTGATTGTTACAGGTATTGCCTGTGTTCGACCTAGATGTCACGAATGTCCTATTACGTAGTAGGCGTTGAACGAATGAAACAAGGTACAAAAATATTTACGACAGTCGTATTGTTCGTTTGATCTCCAGTAACAACTTATGGGCGGATTACGGGCGTAGAAAGTTATGGATACTTTTTGACGCTCATAAAACATTTGATTTTTATACGCTTCTAAAGTGTAGTTAACATCATAAAACATGATACCAAATAAAAAATACTTAAATATCTCGTGCTTGTTGATACGTTGACATTTCAATGTATATGTCAAAAGTGCTTTAAATATATGTTTTTGAGGATTCTTTCTGCACTCAAATTTTGCTGGTTATATCGCTTTATATGAGGATCAACATATATTAATAATATATTTATCTAGAGATTATTTTACCGTATATTATGGTCCAAAAATTAGCCGTAGCTCAATGTGCTAAAACGTGCAAAGAAACACCCAGCATAGCACGCTCCACGTGCTATGCTGGGTGTTTCTTTGACAGATAGGAACTAAAGTTAGATACCGATATCACGCGAAGAATAAGCTCATTGTGTCATTGGGCTGGTCGTACACTCAGAAAAACGGATTCAAATATGGTTCAAGAGTGGAGGACGCGTTTAGGTAGACGAAGTGTTGGTCGATCATTAACCAGGTGGAAAGATGATATCCGTGCAGTGACCGGTCGGTATCGGATGCGAGTGGCTAGGGATTCTTCGTCGTGGCGTTCATTGAAGGAGGCTTATGTTCAGCAGTGGACGGGATATAGACTGATGATTATGATTATGTCGATGACGATAATGATTATGCAATAATTATAGTATTCTCAATCATAGGTCAAGTTAATAAAAATTTAATTTTAAGAAAAATTCTAATTGTGATGATGATGATGATGATGATGATGATAATGATAATGATAATGATGATATTATAATAAAAACTTCAAAAAGGCATAGGTTGCGCATTTGCATGCGTCGTCCGCGACCGATTTAGAGTTTACTCTTCATATGTAATGAAACTACAGATTTTATCGTTGTTTATGTATGAATGTAAAGATTTTGCGTTCCCAACTTTTTTATGAACGTAAGGAATAATTTTATAACATAATGATATATGACACCTAAGTCTGGTCGTGGCTGGTTGCTGCAAAGTATGCAAACTTTATAAATGCAATAATCTTAATAACTCGCTATAGAATCCGTAAATAGGTTAGGGCATCGGTTAAGAGTGAAATTTGGCAACCTTTCGAAAATAATATTCGAATACTAGTGACGACCTTTATGGCTCAGTGGTAAGTTGGCACTCAAGTCGGAGGTTGCGGGTTCGAATCCCGATAGGGAACAAAAATATTTTCTATGTTTCTGGGTCATGGCTGTATATTAAATTTGTGTATTATATAATCAAAATCTTAAATATTATATGTATAGTATAAAAGTATTAAATATATTTCCGTTGTCTGGTACCCGTAACAGAAGTTCTTTGAGAACTTGCCACGGGACCAGAATGACGTGGTGTAAAAGCCTCCATAGATATGATTATTATATTATTATTATTACAGTGTAGAAATAATAACATGATCTCCTTGGAACTTCATAGTATTTTTGTCTATGTATTTGACATTTGGACTCGAATATGAATAGCGCTAAATTTAAATTAGGTATCCCAAGGAACCGGCTATGCACGGTTCGATTTCATGCAAGTAAGGTGTCGTACTAAAAACTATATTTGCATTTTGTATTTAAAGTGTCGTTCTTTATGATTATTAGCGTAAGCCTAACAAACACTTAATATTTTTTGTATTAGTACAATAATTATAATAGTCTCCTGTATATGATAGTATTTGTTTGTTGAAAATAAAGAAAAATCTTAAAAATAGCTGGTGCTATATAATAATAATATGATAATATCAACCCTTATATGTCCCACTGTTGGGGCACGGGTCTCCTCCTCAAAGTCAGGCGAGGAGGGTTTTAGGCCATAGTTCACCGATGCGCTGTCCCAATACGGGTTGGTGAATTTCACCCACCTTTAGAGACTTAATCTCATCGGGCATACAGGTTTCCTCACGATGTTTCCTTCATCGGTGAGCAAGCGATAGTCTCATGTTTAGATGCACGTAGAAAAACCCATTTCTAGGCATTAAATATAATAAGCAAAAATTCGTAAAAAAATTGCATCAGCTGTTAATAAGACTGTTGTTTCTGCTAATGCCGTCACGGCATTCGAATCTCTTTTACTGTTACGGTGCGTCTATATAATATGTTTCACATCAAAGTAGTACAGATGTCTACAGCGCCGGGCCTCAGGGATTAAGTCTGAAATATTGTAGCTGCCATCACAATAATTTAAAATTTTTGATTAGAGGATTTAGGGGACATCCCTTAAAACACTATAAAGCGCTTAAAGCATAAAAGTACCTTATATTGAAATTGCATGGTATTAAGTCAATAAATCACGATTTTTTAGTATGTTCCTTACGTTAAGACTTGACATTCATTTACATTTTTTTATACATACTCATAAATTTGCCATTCGCTACAATATGCATTCGAAGGATGATTTCATTGGTGATACTCGAATATTTAAAAAGAAACTATTTTGGTGTTGACCTCGAATTTGTTTTTATTATTATTGACATATTGACCTTGTCCAGGCTTCACATGCTTAGATCATAACTCTATATATGTATTTAAATGTAATTTCCTAGTATACGTATATTGTTATAAAATAGTGTCTTATTTCGTGATGAATTTTTTCCGCGATAAACTTCATGTAACCGTATTTTTAATGTTTTGCGCGCTGTGTTTAACAAACAAAAAGTTTTATATTTCATGGAACTATTGAAAATATCGTACATATTTTCATACTTTCCTCTAGTTGTATTAAAAAAATGGAATTGAGACTTATAGCTTTAAAATAAATAAGTTACTTATTATTTTCACGAATTCCTAAGGTTAAATTGTCGACAAAAACTTATAGAGATTTTCATATTTTGCCAGCGCAACGGTAGTAGACTTATGACAAACTAATGTTGCACTTGTCAAGTGAAGCTTGTGCTTGACTAATGCGTTGATAGCGTTTATTGACATAGGAAATAACATCACAAGCTTAAACCCACTGGTATTTGCGTAAATGTAAGAAAATAAAAGTTGTGTTGAAAAATTGCTGCCTTCTTATCTCCGAAGAATAAAGTAGATAGATAAAATAGGATAGATAGATATAATAAGATATATTTTGGCTAAATAGCTCAAAGTTAGGTTATACCAGTACTCTCCACCATGGTTCAGGCCTTGATGTGGCGGTAGGGCTCAGTAGCCTAGGCTACTTGGGCTTACCCTAGGGTGAGTCCAACACCTTGGACAAAGCTAATTGAGCCGAGGGGGCTCTTTGTACTCCTCTTATAAGAAGAGGGGACAAAAGAGCAGGGGGCAAAGGATGAGGATGGGAACCTCACCCCGTTGTACTGTTCCGAGGTTGGGAGGGGTTGTTCTGTGGTGCGGGATAACCCCTCTGTTGAGGTGGCGTCGGTCCCTTGCGGGACTGACTAGTCGTCGAGGTGCCCTGTTAGCTTAACGGATCCGGGGCACCTAACCAAGACCGCTGCAGGGAGACCCACTCCCCAGGCGGGATGCCTCAGAGCATTTCCCGGCTTAAAAGAAAAAAAAAAGGTTATACCGGTACTGCTGCTGTTTCTTTTAATTTAATAATTATTATTGTAATATGTTAAATACTCTCTAGTTATTTCATTAATGTTTTAGGCGTGACATTGAAAGACAAATACAAGTTATGTAACGTGTATTCTATTAATAACTTTCGTCACAACTATTTCGTAATTGAAAAAGTTCGACACACTGACGAAACAAGTTTTGTTTACTAATGGGTATGTAGGTTGACGTCCCTTGGATTTTATTATAATTAACCTGATAGCTTAAGATATTTTAAATTGTGGTTATAGTATCAACTAAAACGACAGATTTTCTCGGGTTTTTTTAAACTCATAGGAAGTTAAATATGTTATTGCCACAACCTCATGTTTGAGAAACAAATAGGTAGATGTACGTAGGAAAGTGCTATGAAAACTGATACTCTTTTGTTCATAATATTATGCCCCACACTCCGAAATATAAAATCTACTTAAAAAAGCTTTTTACGTTTAATATTATAATATCCAGTTACATAGATTCTTTAAGTCAATTTAAGGGGTATTTTAATTACTTGATTCTTTTAAAATTACATTTTGACTGTCGTGGGATTATTCAAAATTTTTTATTTTCCTTTAATGACTATTTAGTATAATATTATATACATATGATCTTTTAATGATATATTATTATATAATTATAATTTAAAATTAAAATTTAATTTTGATCTCAGAGATATTAAAATTAGTACATTGAGACGATATAAAAAGCTAACATAATATGATCGTTTAATTTTGAAGGAAACGCCAATCCATTAAAATGAAATGAAGTGTTTATATAGAGATTACATTCTAAGTCTATGGAGATTACATACTTTTTAAGTAAATAGATTATATAATTCGCTGTCATTAACGAACTGGTTGGTTGAAGAAAAACTTTGTCGATTGAGAAATTCTCTCAATCTCATATCTCAAGTTTTATCTCATCGATCGTGTATTGATATTAAATATAAATACTTTATGTAACCATATGGAGATCTAATATAAGGAAAGAAATACAGATAATATGGAAAATGTCTGACTCAGTGGCAACTACTATGGTAAAGGAAAGGCGATATACACTCGCGCAGCATGGCACTTAAGAGGAATGAGAGACTACAGACTACCACGCTGCTTGCAGCTGAATTGGGCGGGCACGACCTGGGTGCTATCTCTCACATAACACCGGCGTCAAGTGAGAAGCTCAGCTGTCGCGTTTCGTGGGGTATTCTCGACTATATTTACTTTTATAAAAACTGCTTAAGTTATAAAAAATATACTTTTTTAGGTTTTCATACCTATAAATGATAAAACGGAATATTTATAACTAACTTTTATAGGATCACTCTGTTGTCAGTCTGTCGGTCTGTCAAATTAAAACATTATAGGGTACTTCCCATTCACATAGAATCATGAAATTTGGCAAGAAGCTGTCTCACAGTATGTGTAAAGACTTAAATCAGATATCCATTAATTTGTTGTTACATATTATCTATACTTAATATCATAAATGTGAAAGTAAGTTTATTTGCTACGCTTTCACGCGTAAAATACTGAAATCATGAAACTTTGTACACATATTCTTGGAGGTGTTAGAAGTAACGTAGGATTCTTTTTATGAAAAAAAAACTATTAAAACATTATCCTGCGCAGACGAAATCGCGGACACCATGGCAGGCACACGCGTCTATAGGTACCCTCAGCGCGCAAGTGAGACCCGCACTAAACTAAGTTTTTGTAACCTCATCACTATGCAAAAAAAAGACAATTTATTTTTCCTAGCAATCTACAGACCCTTCAACTCAAACGAAATCATTAGTTACAAAATATGAAGCACTATAATTTGTATTACGCACCACAAAGCGTAATGTTTTACTAGAATTATTAATGAAAACGTTACACATACATTACGATGTAACAACAAAATTATGATAATAGTTCACCAGTTCACAGACGTTACCTCAATCATAAAATAATCATTCAAGAACTAAAAAGAAAGTTGAAGTATTCATATTAAAAATCTTTACGAAAACAAGAAAATCATGATTTAAAAAATTCAAACTTTATAATACTTTTACGTATTCCAATCTGCGTTTTGTGATTCTTTTAAACAGTTTCATTTATTCATATTTAAATAAATATTGTTTCGGGTGCTTACCGCCGTTTATAGGTGTCACTTAGTTATTTAAGGGATCATTCTAGAGAGTTACTAGCTATAGTTTAAAACGGCATTGTAGTTATAGACAAAACATATTTTAACAAATTATTATTTTTAAGCTGTTTCCCGCAAAGTAACCTAAGTCCTAACACAACGCGGGCGAATTTTTAAGTATATAATATTTTTTAATTACTTGTAAGTTTGCAAAGTAAATCTTAAACAATTGTAATGATGCTGATTATTATAATAGTGTATGTCGCACTGTTGCCTTCTTGTTTTACAAATACTAAGAGAGCTTGTATCACGAAACTAAAGAATCAAAAATAAGCAGCTTTAAACTTTTTACTAATTATTTTATTGGTGGCACTCGCCGGGTTTTAGTGGGTAGAGCTGCGTCCACTTACCAGCTTTGGGGCGCAGCGAGTCCCACATACTCGCCTGGGGAGACCCACTCCCCTGCTGGATGCCTCAGAGCATTTCCCGGCGTTAAAGAAAAAAAAATACCGCATAAGGCGCGCAAGTTACCTACATCACTTGTGTTGTTTTTAGTCTCTCACTCATTTCTAAAGTGATAGCTATTAGTTGAGTACTTTAAATTAATAAAATCTTTAATTAAAAAAAACGACACCAAAAAGTAAAAAATAAATTATAGTTTAAAAAAAAAACTAAAAAAACACGCTTTAATAGCAAATCTAACTAAAAATATGAAAATAATTTTTAATAGACGAATTAAATGGGTTAACAAAATAAATAAATGATATTACTTATTGTAAAAATCATTTTACAAAAAATTAAAACCGACTTCAAAAATACTAAACTAAAAAGTAATAAAATAACTGTTTCTATTTTTGTACTTACAACTTATAATCAATCTTCTACTAATGTACAAACTTTGCGTTTACCACGTCATTATAGTTTATTTTGGAGTCGGTACCTACCTCAGATGACAGGTAGGGTTGGGGGGTCCGAGTCTCAGTTGTCGTCGCCCGTACATGGGGGTCATCCGCTCCATGGCGATGTATGGAGCGCCAATATGGGCCGATCGCCTGTCGCTCGATAACAGACTGGTTCTGGGAAGGCTCCAAAGGATGATGGCAATACGGGCAGTGCGTGGGTACCGCACCATCTCTAAAGATGGGGCTTGCGTGCTTGCGAGCAGTGTCCCCTGGGACCTAGACGCCCAGTCCCTCGCTGACGTGTACTGGCGGTGCGCATCGGTCCGCGCGGAGGGCAGCAACCCTCTACCGGAAGTCGTACGTCAATGGAGGGACTCAGCAAGAGAGAGGGCCATAGAGCTGTGGGCAGAGCAGCTGGAAGAGCCTCAAGTCAGTGTAAGGTTGCTGACGGCCATCCGCCCAGTTCTGAAGCAGTGGGTAAATAGGAAGAGCGGCGCGCTCTCCTTTCGTCTAACACAGATGCTGACGGGGCATGGCTGCTTTGGCTGGTACCTGTGTGAGATTGCGGGGCGAGAAGGCACCACGCGCTGCCACCATTGCGACGTGGACAGGGACACGGCCGAGCACACCATAACGGCCTGCCCCGCCTGGACAGCTCAACGCGCGGCCCTAACGGCCGCCATTGGACATGACCTCTCACTGCCAGCAATAATCTACGCCATGCTGAGCAGTGAAACATCGTGGGACGAAGACGTCGTGCAGTCAACCATGACGTCCGCAACGTCCCGCCTTAGCGGGGGATCTCGGGGTGGCGGTGTGGGGACGCCGTCGCCTGTTGAATCGAGTCCCCGAGCGGACCGTGATGCGCAACGTACTCCTGCGCATCGCGGCATCACAGAGACGGAACGGTCCATGCAAGCCCCATAGGGCAGGACGTTGGAGGCACCTTACCCCCCCCCCCCCTATAGAAGGGTCTGCACCTACTAGCAGACGACCAGCAGAGTCGCGGTGCAAGCTCACGCACATTCCCGTAGTTCAGCAAGACGAAATAACAATCGAAATCCATTCACAAACGGCGGAGCTTTCGTGTCACATACATACAAAAAAAAAGAAAAAAAAACATACAGACGAATTGAGAACCTCCTCTTTTTTGAAGTCGGTTAAAAAAGCGTGGTGCTTGTAACAAAGTTTTTATACTAACTTCACTTTTTAAAAATAGATACCGATGAAATATTTTTAACAATGAATATCGAGCACCTCACGCTTTTTTACAATATGTAAGTAATATTATCATTTATTTATTTTGTTAACCCATTTAATTCTTCTATTAAAATTATTTTCAAATTTATAGTTCGATTTGCTATTAAAGCGTGTTTTTTAGTTTTTTTTAAACTATTTTTTTTTTTTAAATCGAATCGCTAGTTTAGAAGATCACATCTTATATCCGAACAACCAAACATACTTCTACCTACTACCAGCTTATTATCTTACATCAGACTAAATTTCTCATATACATGTGCAATCTTTTTTCATCAAACTCAGGCATTTAGAGCGAAATGCGCGGGAAACATTTGGTTGCTTATAAAAAGATGATTGTAAGTATCATTGCCACAACTAGATGCAATTTAAAATATCGCAAAGCGATCCATGAGATTGATATCAATCCGTCCGGTCGTTAGTCTGTGGTCATTGAATAAGCTCACATAACATCCAACTAAAGTGCTTGTTAGCTATTATATAATTTTATTGTACTTATGAAACTGCGCGTGAGGTACTTAACTCATTGTACTTTCCAAAGCAATACATATTCTTTGTAAGTGATGTTTGAATATACATTTCTTAGAAAATGTCGACATGATAGAAATAATTACATTAATTATTTTATGGTGAGATGGATCACATATTCACACTTCCTTTTTTAATGTTTTGGGTATGAAAATGAGCGGCCATCTGATTGTAAGCACACATGAACGAGTTGAAATGGGATTTGTCCGAGTTCATATGTTGCCTATTTTGAAGCGTAAGGCGGTAAGTATCGGTGTCAGTAGTTACTCGCTCTGTGCTGAAAACCTGTTCTTTCTGAAATACAATAAAACTATTTTACGAAAAATATAAGCATAACGATTTTGATGACGTGGTTCAAAAAGGACATGTACCTACATGTTTTTCATTTCATTTCATTCATTCATTTCAATTTCACAGTGTAGGAAAAATACTTTTATTAGAAGGAAATGTTTGATTACGTTCATTGCTTGTACTAAATTTTATATCTAAAACAAAGGTCATTTTAAAGGTCGTTTTAAAGGTCATGGGACAGGAATTAATAAGAAGAATTCATATTTGGTCAAGGGTCAATCAATGTAAGATGCATCATCGGAATCCTAGGCGGATGCGACTATGATTGTGCTCACAATATTGTTGGAGTCTAGATCAACTAGTCTCATAAATTAGCGGTTGTTATCGCAAAGTGAGGAAATAACTTTTGATAAATAATATTCGAAATAGACAAAAAATGTGCATTATGATTATTATTTTATACAAAACTCAAATGACCATGACATAGGTATTGATAAAGAAACAAATTCCTTTTTTAACATTAGTAATTCAGCAACATTTGAGGGTTCCACTCGTCATAATGACAAACCAAACCCTAATTTACTTGAAAACCTTTAATTTGTAGATATACATATTAATAAAAAAATACTTTTTTTACGTGTAGAGTGCCGGATCCTTGTGGAGCAAAAAAATTTTGAAGTGTATTTAACCTCTATTTTTTGTTAAATTTTATTTCCATTTAGGGTTTTTTTAATAATTTTAGGCTTTTGTTTTACTAATCAAACTAGCGAAATCTAAAGTGGGAAAATTTCCTTTATGACAGATTGATGGAAAAATTAATATAAGTAACATGGTGTCTAACGGGCCGTAGCTATTAAATGTTTTTACTAAACAAAATATATTGACATAAATTAATTAATATTGTATAAATTAATTATATAATTAATATATTTTTAGATGGTAACTTTCAATATTCGCGGCCAAGGCCAAAAAGAGATGACACTGAATCCATAAAATAATCGAAATATGTACATATATTAAAGTTTTATTCCATTCATTGTTAACGTATTTATAATTATTAGGATTTGAAATTTTCGCTTCGCAACCCCTTTATTTCCCAGGAAATATTTCACTATCGCTGAAAAAATGAACTTTTACTTGACTTAGCCTGTATTTAAGCATGGCTTAACGTATGATAAATCTGTGTCTATTTTTTTTTTTTCACATATTATTTATTATATTTTCATGTGTAAAATAATACACTTAGTGACAATAGAGAACTATCTTTAAAACTCTGCCAACAATGGACGACCAACGAAACGAATTTTTTTGTAAAGTTTATTTGTACAGCATTAAAAAGGCGTTGATGTTTATACTATAAATATGGACATAAACTTTCATTGACTTCAAAACGAAGCAACCACCCGGTCGAGTTCGTCTTCGGTAAAACACAGTAGCATGAAGCAGTAAACCCGTCGCCGGTCCACGTGGCTATTGTTGCGTGTCAAGTAATATTGGTCCTCCTCAGGCGGATATCGGTCCTTATCGACGGTGCAAATCTATATTTATATGTAAAACTATGAATAAATAAGCGACAAAAATATAAATAAATAAGCAAAACGCAAACAAAGAACTTTACGTAAATATAATATATAAGTATTTCTTTTTGGTGTCAAACATCTACCTACTAGCACGTTTTTGCAGAAAAATCGCCTTGAATGACAACAAACGGCATCACACTGCGCGAAGCGCGAACTGCGGAAGACTCCTCAGTGGAGGTGGTGTCAGTCCATTGTGGGTTTGACAAGCCGTCGAGGTGCCCTGTTTGCTCAATAGATCCGGGGCACCTCACCAAAGGCGGCATTCGTGGCACTCGCCGGGTTTAGTGGGTAGAGCTGTGTCCACCTTACTTCTTTCGGGCGCATCGAGTTCCCCACATTTCCGCCTGGGGAGTACCCCCTCCCCAGCGGGATGCTTCAGAGCATTTCCCGTCTTAAAAGACAAAAAATGAAGAAAATAAAAGTGATAGAGAAATCATAGTAGGTACTAACGTTTTTGTCGTTAACTGTATGACAGGCCAGTTCTTCGAAATGACTATTCACCTTCGCTTTCGGATTATTGAAATAATTTTTAAGCTCCAAATATCGACCTAAATGCTGACAATTAACATAAATATGCATAATAATATGGTAAATAAAAAATATCAAACAGCTATCAAGGGGTCATTTATATTTTTAGATGTTGATGTTTTTGTGACAATTATAAAAGTGCGAGTTAGACTTGCATACCGAAGGTTCGGTACATTTCCCCACCACGTTTCAAGCCTTGTCGTTGTATGAATAAATAATTTAAAAAATATTAATCAATAAACTAACAATCACACCACATTAACCTGGTCCCTGGCCGTGTTGGTCACACGGTCATCCAGGGATCACGAGTACCTATATGTATTTGATAATATTGGCCTCAGTAATACACTGTAAAAAATTCAAGTATACTCAAAAGTGCCGCCTTGGAGCAAACGGAAGAATAGATGCAGACTGTAAGTAGACAGTTAAGTATAACTTATTTACGGAATAGACATTAATACACAATGTTGAAATTTCATCGAGCTATAATAGTGATAGAAAGTGCTCCTTAGAGTACAAAATTCTAAAAATTATGTCTTGACGTGAAACATGGACATTTCTATACTTCTATTTTTGGACTTTCGTCGCCCTTAATGTGAGATGCCGAATGTATCAAGAGATTAGTAAAAATATGCTTATACCTCTGCGTCAGAGTTACCACTTTTTCGTACGGTATCCTGTGGAAATTCAGCAGGGAAAATTCTTCGCAATTCAATATCTTCGCTGCAAAAGTCATAAAATTGATAAAAGGAAACCTATTTAGTATTTCATGTAAATATTTTATCTAACATAAAAATATATTCGTCATTATAAACAATTATTATTTCCTACTCACTATGTGTATATTTCACAAGTTCCTTCCCTTATTAAGACTAAAATTACCTAGAAGTAAAATGAACATTTTAAAATGAAAAATTGATTGTTATTTAATATAGAAGTATTATATATGTACAATTAATGTAATATGCCATATTATATAGCTTCAATAATAAATGACTTGTCCAAATAAAGCTTTTATATACCTACATAATAGGCCAACATGTGAAATGTCATCTTTAGGATTATTATTGTTCACCACCCACAGTCTTAAACCAAAATACTAAAGTCCATAAAAATCGATTTAAATTACCATTTTTACTGTTTCGATAACATTTCATGTTTCGATTAGAATCGGTGCATGAAAAAGAATATAAACATTTTTGCGCTTGAAAACATTTATGTTTATCACTCGTTTCAAATCAGTGGTTTCAAATATACATATATAATTTTAATTATATACATTTGACAACCTCTGTGGCTCAATGGTTAGCGCGTTGGCGCTCAAGCCGGAGGTAGCGGGTTCGAATCCCGCCATGGAACAAAAAGTTTTCTGTGTTCCTGGGTCATGGATATGTGTATTAAGTATGTGAATTGTATAATAAAAAACTTAAATATATGTATCGTACAAAAGTAATACATATATTTCCGTTGCCTGGTATCCGTAACACAAGTTCTTCGAGAACTTACCTTGGCACCAGATTGACGTGGTGTAAAAAAGGCGTCCATAGATATAATTATAAATATTGTGATTATGTGCCCGATATACATCTTTGTTTAATATAATCCATTAATTGTTTTTAAACATTTAAATAAAAAAATATACTCACCGCTTATATTTATTATATAAATAAAAATAATATTCATTAAAATGAAACGCATTCATTAATAAAAATATATTTATTATAGTTCTAGAATAACCTACACAATCCGTCTATCGTTGTATCTTATATCGTTGCTGAGTTGCGGTCTGTATCCGTTGAGGTCAGCAACGTAACGCACGTAATGGGGAATACCATCAGGATCTACGTAGCCATATTCCCCACGGACTGTGAGGCTACCAGTAATCCCCTCAGGTAATATACCACCGTCCTCTTTTCTATACGAACCATCTAACGTCTCGTATCTATGACAAAATAAAATAGTGATAAATTGTATATAATTAAAGCATTATATGTATTAAGAAAAGAAAATAAACCTCCAACCCAATTACGAAGGTGCTGATGACCTTGAAACGGCTGAACCGATTTTTGTAAGAACCACCGCTAGAAAACCTCCATTCAAATTTATAAAATATGTATCCAAATCTAATCCAAATATTATCACTAAACCTGTTTAGTGATAATACTTATAATATCACTAAACAGGTTTATGACTTGCGTCCTTTTGTGTCCGGGGTTGAATATATACTACTTTTTAAAAGATACTATCTACAATAATTGACAAAAAAAAATTGGCGATGCCTGATAAAATTAACACATAACATTTACCAAGCGATTTATAATATAAAATGTCATATTTAAAATGTGATTTAATTTTAACTTAACATTATGATTTAACTGCTATTTATACAATTTATGATTAATGAGATAATATTGTACGTCCTTCATCTTTATTTATAAAAATCCAAGAGAATTAAATGTCACATTTTTGTGTCAATGTTTTGTTTTATTCGAAACTAGCTTTTTCCCGCGGCTTCGACCGCGTGTATTTAAAAAAGTAGTTTATGTATTTTCTTGCTAACATGAGATAAAACACAAAAAGTAGCGTTAATCTCAGGAACTACTGGTCCGATTTGAAAAATTCTTTCAGTATTAGATAGCCCATTTATCGAGGAAGGCTTTAGGCTATATAGAATCACGCTGTGACTAATTGGAGTTAAGTAAGTAAACGCGGGCGAAGCTGAGGAAAACAGCTAGTTATACTATATTCAAAGACTTGTTGCATTCAGCCAGTACCAAATGTTGTGCGTTTGACAATTATTTATTATAAGTATTACGCCGTTTTTGATATTTCAATTGACGTAATTATAAATTACTATTAATAATAATGCAAATGTGATTCCCGTAGGAACTTTGGATTTTTCGGTATAAAAGGTAGCCCATATCCATGGTTTATGCCGTCTCCATGTCAACTTTCAATCAAATCGGCTCAGCCGTTTTGCAGTGAACAACAAATATCCAAACTTGCAAACTTCCGCTTTTATAATATTAGTAGGATAGTAAGATTCTTGTTATAATATGTGATGACCTCTGTGGCTCAGTGGTTAGCGCGATGGCGCTTAAGCCGGAGGTTACTAAACTGGTTTGAATCGGCTTAGTGCCTGACGATATTTTCGTGGTAACGATCACCAGACATCTACATGCCGTATACTTGGCCGTCTAAAACAATATCCGGAGACACGGTAGTGTCTCGCGCCAAGTACTCGTTCAAACATAATAGGTCTGTCTGTTAAACGTCACTTGATAGCGTGAGCCGACGTGTGTAATATAATTATTCTCCGCTCATTTATTATGTCGATTTAACCTGAATTACTTTTTAAACTTAAAAATATCAACAGTTGTGTTCTTAAAAACAAACCAATTCCTAGTTTATACATATAGTACCTACAGTAAAACGTGCAGTATAAAAATATCGTGCAGTACCGTAGGATTGGCAGTAGAGTAAAAACGTGCAGTACCGTAACAATGTATCGTGCAGTACACTAAAATCGTGCAGTACAGTAAAACGTGTTTTACGGAAAAACGTGCAGTACAGTTACAATGTGCAGTACAGTAACAATATGCAGTACCGTAAAAATGTGCAGTACAGCAACTTCGTGCTGTACAGTAAAACGTGCAGTACAGTAACATGGTGCAGTACAGAAAAACGTGCAGTACCGTAACAATGTGAAGTACAGTAACATCGTGCGGTACAGTAACATCGTGCAGTACAGTAAAACGTGCAGTACAGTAAAATGTGCAATATAGTAAAACTTGCAGTACAGTAAAACGTGCAGTACCGTAAAATTGTGCAGTACCGTAACAATGTGCAGTACCGTAATTTCGTGCAGTACAGTAACTTCGTGCTGTACAGTAAAACATGCAGTACATTAACATCGTGCAGTACCGAAACAATGTGCAATACAGTAAAATCGTGCAGTACCGTAACAATGTGCAGTACCGTAATTTCATGCAGTACAGTAACTTCATGCAGTGCAGTAACATCGTGCAGTACAGTAACATCGTGCAGTACCGTAACAATGTGCAGTACAGCAACTTCGTGCTGTACAGTAAAACATGCATTTCAGTAAAACAATGTAAAAGTAACAATGTGCTGTACAGTAACATCGTACAGTACAGCAACATCGTGCAGTGGCGTAAAACGTGCAGTACAGCAACTTCGTGCTGTACAGTAAAACATGCAGTACAGCAAAACGTGCAGTACAGTAAAACGTGGAGTACCGTAACAATGTGCAGTACAGAAATTTCGTGCTGTACAGTAAAACATGCAGTACAGTATAACGTGCAGTACAGTAACATCGTGCAGTACCGTAACAATATGCAGTACAGTAACATCGTTCAGTACAGTAATACGTGCGGTACGGTAACAATGTGCAGCACAGTAACATCGTGCAGTACAGCAACATTGTGCAGTACCGTTAAACGTGCAGTACATTAACATCGCGCAGTACCGTGAAAATGTGCAGTGCAGTAAAACGTGCAGTACAGTAACATTGTGAAGTACAGTTAAACTTGCAGTACAGTAAAATCATGCAGTACATACATAATGTAGCACCGTAACAATCTGCAGTACCGTAACAATTTGCAGTACAGCAACTTCGTGCTGTACAGTAAAACATGCAGTACAGTAAAACGTGCAGTACAGTAAAACGTGCAGTACTGTAACAATGTGCAGTACAGTAAAACGTGCTTTACAGTAAAACGTGCAGTACAGTAAAACTTGCTGTACAGTAATACGTGCAGTACCGTAACAATGTGCAGTACAGTAACATCGTGCAGTACCGTAACAATGTGAAGCACAGTAACATCGTGCAGTATAGTAACATTGTGCAGTACCGTAAAACGTGCAGTACATTAACATCGCGCAGTACCGTGAAAATGTGCAGTACTGTAAAACGTGCAGTACAGTAAAACGTGCAGTATAGTAATATTGAGCAGTACCGTAAGATCGGCAGTACAGTAAAAACGTGCAGTACAGTAACATCGTAAAAAAGCGTGAAGTGTTCGATATTCATTGTTAAAAATATTTCATCGGTATCTATTTCTAAAGAGTGAAGTTAGTATAAAAACTTTGTTACAAGCATCACGCTTTTTACAATAAGTAATATCATTTATTTTGTTAACCCATTTAATTCTTCTATTAAAAATTATTTTCAAATTTTTAGTTTGGTTTGCTATTAAAACGTGTTTTTTATTTTTTTTAACTATAATTTATTTTTTACTTTTTAATGTCGATTTTTTTAATAAAAGATTTTATTAATTTAAATGCCGATCACTTTAGAAATGAGTGAGAGACTAAGAACAACACAAGTGATGTTCTTTTTATATTGTATATTTTTTTAACGTATTTTTTTTCAATTTCGATTTATTTCAGGTACTTGGTTATTTTTTCAGGATTTCATTATTTTTTGTATATAATTAAAATCATTTTTTATTTTTAATAAATGTTGAATGTGTGCTTGGCGCTATGATTTACAGTGAAACTGTTTTTTGTTTGATATATATAATATATCGTTCAAATAAGCTCAAATAATTTATCTATACAAGTATTAAATAAAATAAAATTGGAGTGTCTGTTTGTAATATTAAAATAACTGATTCTTAATTAATGTATGGATTTATACACGGTACATATACCAAAATACCATTTTTTTTAATTTTTGTATGTATTTCTGTCTGTTTGATCCCGCTAATCTCTGAAACGGCTGGGCTGATTTTGACAGGACTTTCACTGACAGATAGCTGATGTTATAAGGAGTAACTTAGGCTAGAAAAATAATCATCTTCAAGCCGTATACGGCTGTAAATCTAAGGTAATGCGGGCGAAGCTGCAGGCAACAGCTAGTGTTTACTGTTTAATAATGTAGAATGTACTCCCTCCAATGTACGCGGAAAGAAATTAATGAAATCAGTGCCTTTCGTATTTTTTTTTCTTTAACGCCGGGAAATGCTCTGAGGCATCCTGCGGGGGAGTGGGTCTCCCAACGCGGGTATGTGGGACTCGCTGCGCTCGACAGCTGGTAAATGGACGCAGCTCTACCCACTAAAACCCGGCGAGTGCCACCAATGCCGCCTTTGGTGAGGTGCCCCGGATCTAGAAAACAAAGAGGGCACCTCGACGGCTCGTCAGTCCCGCAAGGGACCGACGCCACCTCCACAGAGGGGTTGTCCCGCACTACAGAACAACCCCTCCCAACGTCGGGACAGTACAATGGGGTAAGGTTCCCATCCTCACCCCTTGCCCCCTGCTCTTCTGTCCCCTCTTCTTATAAGAGGGGTACAAAGAGCCCCCTCGGCTCTTAGTTTCGCCCAAGTTGCACCGCTCACCCTAGGTTACTGAGCCCCACCGCCACGACAAGGCCCGAACCATGGTGGGGTGCCTTTCGTATACCTTACACCAAACTCATGTGCAGCAAGAAAATTTGGTTGGATTTACCACTGTCCTTAAATTTTGGCATTTATATATATGTATTATATTAAAATAATTATGTATAATAACTTAATAGTTATTTCAATATTTGATATTAATTAATTTCGCTAACAATATGAAATCTGTAAAATAAATCATGACATCGCCGTTTCGTAGATAATTTACTTTTGTAATTCTCATACCAATATTACTAAACGCTACATAAGTATACTTACTCAAAACTATAAGATCCTAGGCCGTTGTTGTTGTATACAAACTTTTTTATCGGCATTCCGAGTCCATTAATTTGCGGTATTCTGACAATCATTGCATAGAGCACGACCACGAGACAGGAGTGCACCTTTACCTGCGTAAAACATATTTAAATGTCAAGGTTGACAACTTTTGTGAACATCATTTCGTTGGAATTGAAGATCGGTAAAAGCCACGCGGATGTTTTTGGGCAAAACCGGATTTGCCATCAGTCTAACTGAAATTCGTGCAGATATCAGACATTTAAATAACCTACTGTCGATAAACTATCGTCATCATCATCATTATCAGCTCCTATCAATCCACTGCTGAACATAGGCCTCCCTCAAAAAACACCAAGACGATCGATCCCGCGCCATTCGCATCCAACGCGGACCGGCCACTGTACGGAGATCGTCTACCCGGGCCGACCAACACTTCGTCTACTCGAGCGTGGCCTCCACTCAACTATAGAGTGATTTTTTACAAGTATAAATAAATATACACATGTTACAGAAATTCTTGAGTAAATAATGAGAGAAAGCATATAAACAAAATAAGCATTTCTGAGGTTCGCCACATTTTTTTCTTGACCTATTTTGTACATCGATTTTATTACCATCAAACGCTTTTTCCGGGCTCTACAAGATGTAAGCTTTTGCTTTTCACTGTGAGTACGACTGTTCATTGCATAAAAATATAGGAAAAAAGTCTTAAAATACAATAATATCTTTATGTATAATATAGATTATCTTCTAGGAATTGTTTCAAAATTATGCATTATATTATGTGATTAAAATTTTAGGACACCTCCGCTGTAAGCCGTCCAGCCAAGGCAGTTTTGGCATTTAGGCAGAGATGCCTATGTAATATGTATGTTTAAAACATGTTTAAGACTAGTTTTCCTTTCACACTTACTTCAGTTCCCATTTAGATTTTTATTTAAGCTCATGCGAGAAAAAAATAGAAATTATTCACCGAGTAAGGTTATTCCTGTGTTGAGTTTTATCCATAACTTTATTTATCAATTACATAATAATAGATAGGATAATATATTTTATAAGGGATAAACATAGGTAAAAAATAACTACAATCAATCATGCAATTTTACTTAAAAGTTCGTTACATATTAACATTTAGATTATTTTATTATAATATAAATTATTACAAAAATTTCTAGAATTCTGTATACATAGAAATAGTAATATTTATAAAAAATAATTATATATAAATAAATAATAACACGGAGTTACAATAACTTTTAAAAAATCCCTCTTTGATGAAATAATTAATTGCTAGGTTTTATTTTTTATCGTCTTGTTATTAGGAAACTTATGATAATGATTAACTAATTCGTAACTACAGTATAAGAATTATTCATTTTTACAAGAATATTCCTTAGCAGCACTGATTTAAAATTAAGGCCGTTGTAAGCTTTTAAACTTACGAAATTTTCATTCTAGAAAATAAAATGACTACATTAAGATGAAATTAGAAAAGAACCGGTTTACCGGTGGGAGAGATACCCTGTGCCGCGCTGCCGGCTGCATGGGTACCACCATCTTGGTAGTTTCTCTCGTGAAACAGCTTTGCTATGTTTCGGAGAGAAGGGCAAGACAGGCAGTGTAATTACTGGCACCGAGACTTAATATCTTATGTTTTAGGATATACAACACATACATAAGTTGCCTGGGCTAGTTCTAGGTAAACTAGTTTGTTTGTTTTTTTTTTTTATAGAAGAGGGAACAAATGGACAATCGTTTCACTTGGTGGTAAGTGATAATCAACATCCATAAATCCCGCTACATCACTAGCAGTATGCTGTTTTTGGCACGTGGCACGTATGCGAAATTGTCTATCTGATGCCGCAGAAGGAGGAGGCGGAGCGGGTGAGGGAGCGCACTGGCGTCCCTTCTCGCAGGAGAGCGCGGCGGCGACAGGCGGTCCTCACCGCCGTGAGGGACCTGTGCGTGGCCGATCGGGGGATCTGCCGCGCGCGCGTAAGGTCCGTGCTATAAGGTATCCTTAAGTGTTCGGGGTGCCTTAAGCGGAGTAGGAGGAGTGGACGCCACCCCATGCCTTCAGAGGAGTGCCTCCAGGCACACCGTCGCCGGTGCGGACCATAACATAGTTCCCACACCGGGCCAGTACGACGAGTACCATCTTTTCAGGCGCAGAGAGTCCCACATAACCCCCGGGCTCCCCCGGGCCTGGTAGTATGCATAAGAGCATTCACCAGCGGGAACAAAAAAAAAAAAAAAAAAAAAAAAAAAAAAACTTGGCTATACAACTAATATAAAAATATAAACTCGTTTATTCACTTGGAAACGAAGCGAACCAGTTATCTCAATGGGCCCCTCGTCTGCCAGTTAGCAGATACAACCAACAAATAAATATTATAATATATTGTTTTTTTCTACCTAGACAATCATATTATTATGGCATAAACGTTAACGGCGAGCATCTCTCACACCTTCGTTTCGCCGACGATATCGTTATATTGGCCGAGTCGCTGGAGGGCTTGCAGGAGATGCTGCACAGTCTAAATGAATCCTCCCGACGTGTGGGCCTTAGGATGAACTTGGACAAGACGAAAGTCATGTTCAACGAACACGTTCACCCTAGGCCGGTTAACGTTGATGGCATAACTCTCGAAGTCGTGCAAGAGTATGTCTATCTTGGGTACACTTTGCAGCTAGGTCGACATAACTTCGAAAGGGAAGCCGATAGGAGGATTCAATTGGGATGGACAGCATTCAGGAAGCTTAGCCATATTCTCACGTCGTCTATACCGCAGAGTTTGAAGACGAAAGTCTTCGACCAATGCGTTCTCCCCGTGATGACCTAAGGGGCTAACACGTGGCCTCTAAATATAGGACTGGTCCGCAAGATTGCCGTAGCTCAACGTGCTATGGAGCGTGCTATGCTGGGTGTTTCTTTGGCAGATAGGATCCGAAATGAAGACATCCGCCAGAGAACTAAGGTTACCGATATCACGCAAAGAATAAGCTCGTTGAAGTGGCAGTGGGCTGATCACACACTCAGGAGAACGGATGGCCGATGGAGCAATAAGGTTCTAGAGTGGAGGCCACGTTTAGGTAGACGAAGTATTGGTCGGCCATTATCCAGGTGGGAAGACGATCTCCGTGCGGTGGCCGGTCCATGTTGGATGCGAGTAGCAAGGGATCGGCCGTCTTGGCGTTCATTGAGGGAGGCCTATGTTCAGCAGTAGATGGTTAGAGGCTGATAATGATGATTGTTTTTTTCATATACTTTCTTCTATAATAATGAATCAGTAACGATGAGTCAAAAAGTTTATATTTATTCTCTATATATATATATTATATCGCCGATTACAAAGATCACTAAACATCTTACAACAAGGTAAATATAAAAATATTTTATTGGCAACACTCAAGATTTAAAATGGCAGTTTTATCCTTACTAATATTATAAATGCGAAAGTTACTCTGTCTGTCTGTCTGTCTGTCTGTCTGTTCTTCACGCCTAAACCACTGAACAGATTTGAATGAAATTTAGCACAAAGATAGTTTGAGACCCGAGAAAGGACATAGGATAGTTTTTATCCCGGATATCCCACGGGAACGGGATTTATGCGGGTAAAACCCCGGGACTGTCTATCTTATAAACCACGAAGCAGATTTGGGTGAAATTTGATATAAATGTACTTTGGAACTTAACGTAGGACTTAAAATAGTTCTTTTCCTGAAAATCCCACGGGAACGGGAGCTATACGGGAAAAGTCCATGACTGTTTATCTTCTATACAACGGAACAGATTTGGGTGTAATTTGTTACGAAGATGCTTTGAAACCTAACGTAGGACATAAAATAGGTGTTATCCTGAAAATCCCACGGGAACGGGATATATGCGGGTAAAACGCTGGGACTGTCTATCTTCAAAGCCACGGAACAGATTTGGGCGAAATTTGATATGAACATACTTTGAAACTTAAAGTAGGACTAAAAATAGTTCTTATCCTGAAAGTCCTTCGGGAACGGGAACTATGCGTGAAAAACCCCGGGACTGTCTATCTTATAAACCAGGGCACAGATTTAGGTGAAATTTGATATGAAGATACTTTGAAACTTAAAATAGAACGTAGGACTTAAAATAGTTCTTATCCTGAAAATCCTTCGGTAACGGGAACTATACGGGTAAAACCCCAGGACAGTCTATCTTCTAAACCACGGCACAGATTTGGGTGAAATTTGATATGAAGATACTTTGAAAATTAACGTAAAACTTAAAATAGTTCTTATCCTGAAAATCCCACGGGAACGGAAACTATGCGGGTAAATCCCCAGGACTATCTATCTTCTAAACCACGGAACAGATTTGGGTGAAATTTGATATGAAGATACTTTGGAACTTAACGTAGGATATAAATTTCTTATCCCGCTATGAAAATCCCACGGGCTTTACAGGTAAAAAAATTACGAGCTGTGCAGGTAAAACACCGGGACTGTGTAGGTATTTATTAAACCACCGAACCGATTTGAATGTTGGGTATAGAGATAGCTTGAGTAAGGGTAAGATATAAGATGTTTAAGTGTAACTAGAAGTTTTTTAAATGTGTCAATAGATGGCGTTAACTCAAAACGTAGTTCACGCTATCTATTACAAGATGCGAATCCTTATGAGGCACACACTTTTGTATTGCACACGTTTAATGTTGTTCCCGTTGGATATCCGGGATAAAAACTATCCTATGTCCTTTCTCGGGTCTGCTACTATCTTTGTGTCACTTTTCATCTAAATCTGTTCAGTGGTTTAGACGTGAATAACAGACAGACAGAGTTAGTTTCGCATTTATAATACTAACTGTTGCCTGCAGTTTCACCCGCGTTAACTTAGATTTACATGCGTACGCGGATTGATGATGATTATTTGTATAGCCTAAGTTACTCCCTATAATAACAGCTATCTGCCAGTGAAAGGCCCGTCAAAAGATTAGCCGGAACAAACAGACAGACAGACAAAAATTGTAAAAAAGGCTATTTTGGTATATGTACCGTGTATACATCCCTATGCATTTAGTAAAAAGCGGTTATTTTAAGATTACAAACAGATACTCCATTAAACTTCGTGATTCGCTCTTCGAGATTACATATATTTACAAGTAGTACCACATCCCATGTGCTACCATCGTACACACTTTTAGAGCAACGCTAGACAAAGTAAACTTGTTTTCTCCACTGACGCCCTCTATAACAGCCTGCAGACGTCACCTCATACACGTTTTGTGTGCCGGCCATCGTGCACGTATTTTTTCCTTTTAAAGTGAAATTTATAATCAATCAAAATTTAAAAGTTTTTAGAAGCTTGTAAAAACGCAAGAATTACAAAATAAGAAAAATAATTGGAAGATAGTAATATCGAGTCTATCTGGAATATTTTACAGAATATTACACCAGAGAATACAATTGAAGGTAAATCGAAAAATATATTTTATATAGTATTTTCATAGTTCAATTGAGTTTAATCTACAAGATTTTTACCCATTAAAACAAATAAAACTCATATAATGTTGTGTCGTTATCTTAAAGTGATGCACATAATTCTAAAACTATAATTGAGGCTAACGCATATTTTACACAATATCAAACCAGAGAATACTATTGACGTTAAATCGAAATATTTTTATAAAGCCTTTTTTTCAATGCATAATGAGTTTAATCTGAAAGATTATTACTCACTAAAAACAATCAAACTATGCTATAAGGTTGTGTCGTTATCAGTGATGCATATTATTCTAGAGCATAATCTGCGAGATTTTGTCGTGAATACATTTTAAAGTTTTTTAAGAGTACAGAACGTGAGACTGTATCATAAAAACTATCCTAGATGCTCACAAATATTCTACTAAATATTGAAGATAAATGGAAAAATATATATACCGATTTTTTCAATGTATAATGGAGTTACCCACAAAATCAAATAAAACGATCGTATAAGGTTGTGTCATTATCAGTGATGCATATTATTCTAGAGCACAATCCGCGAGGTCGTGTCACGAATACATTTAAAAGTTTTTTAGAGTACAGCCCGTGAGACTGTATCATAAAAACTATCCTAGATGCTCACAAATATTTTATTATATATTGATGATAAATGGAAAAATATATACACCGATTTTTCAATGTACAATGGAGTTACCCACAAAAACAAGTAAAACCATCCTATAAGGTTGTGTCGTTATCAGTGATGCATATTATTCTAGAGCACAATCCGCGAGGTTGTGTCACGAATACATTTAAAAGTTTTTTAGAGTACAGCCCGTGAGACTGTATCATAAAAACTATCCTAGATACTCACAAATATTTTATTATATATTGATGATAAATGGAAAAATATATACACCGATTTTTCAATGTACAATGGAGTTACCCACAAAAACAAGTAAAACCATCCTATAAGGTTGTGTCGTTATCAGTGATGCATATTATTCTAGAGCACAATCCGCGAGGTTGTGTCACGAATATATTTAAAAGTTTTTTAGAGTACAGCCCGTGAGACTGTATCATAAAAACTATCCTAGATGCTCACGAATAATTTACAAAATAATATTCCAGAAAATAGAATTGAGGGTAAGTGGAACAATATTTAATACCGATTTTTCAATGTGCAATGGTGTTTATTCATAGAGATTATTACCCACTAAAACAAATAAAACCGTCCTATACGTCCATGGTGAAGTAATGTTCAAGCGATGCTCATTATTATAGAGCACAATCCGCGAGGTTTGTCGTGATATTAATTGAAAGTTTTTTAGAGTACAGCCCGTGAGACTGTATCACAAAAACTAACCTAGGAGCTAAACATCCTAGACTAAGGTGGGTTTATATAACGGTATGTAGCAATAATTATTATAAAGCATATAATTATGATTTATCATCATTATGAATATGTTGGGAGATTTGACACCAAACTAGGCATAGCCTGTATCATGAATATTAGACAACTGATATATACTGAGTTACTGAGCCCCACCGCCACGACAAGGCCTGAACCATGGTGGGGACCTAGACACTGATCAATTGATCATGCTTATCATACATGAGGGCCTGATATAAATAAAAATATAGCTAGCCGATGAACCGATATTATGGTAAATGGGCTTAGAGAAAATATCTATCTATATCCACTCTTAACCCCAAGAATAAAGGCGGCATAATGTAAATGATTGCCATTTTACAAGAAAAGCGAAATCAACTGATGTTACTATATCCGGTGTGGCTGAAAATTTTAACCTCATCATGAATGTTATTTAATCTCGCAATAATAACGATAATCAGTAAAAAATACTGAGCAATGTTGGTCGTATTTTGTGTTATGTATTTGTAAACCGATACCAAAAAAAAAAAAAAAAAGCTAAAACTCATAAAAGCTACTTTAAAGACTGACGCTGACATGAAGTTTTTTCAGTAGCAAAGAGGAGATCATTACCATCCAGGAGACGTAATGAGCCATCCACCTCTGGGTCTCTAAACTAAAGGGGCCCGCCTCCAACTCCAGCTCCTCAGCCCTCACAACTGAATCCGAGCTTCACAGCAGGTGTGCGCAAAGGGCGGAGCGACGGTGCCTGTGCGACGGTAGATAGCGCTCCTGACACAACTCGACTCCAGCACCAACAAGCAGGTACGCTTTCATTCTTTAAAAAGGCATAGGCGCAGATCACGAGGGACACTGTGATATTATCTTGGATACAAGGTTTACGTGTACCCTTTCATTCTGCTGTGGTCTAGAGTCTAGATAATCATACCTATGTTCATACATCTAAAAATATCATTATGAAAAAGTGTAATGGTAAAATTGATTTATTTTGAACTTTAAAAATTTTAATAATTTTTATACCTGAGCTGCGCCACACTTCAAACTTGAAGATTTCAGGACAGCGTTAAATCTTATAATGCCAATTTTTTCTAAGAAAGATATGAATTTCAAGTTTTACCATTCGGCTTAAGCATTAGCGCTTTCCATTTTTTTTAAAATCATGCGACCAGTTATACAATGTTTAACTAATCGGGGCTAATTATCTACCTATTACATAGGTATGAGATATTTTCTTATTACACAAATAATTGATAGTAATGGAAACAAAATTATTATCTGACAAAAAATTACTCGTAATTTTGTGATTTACATTCGAAAAAGGAAAAATTCCAAGTCAGTTAATCTTTTTTAGGTTTTTTCTGCTTGCCTCCTTGTTTTCTGTACCTATATAACAAACCAACATTTTCGAATTTCAAAGAGATGTAAACTGCGACGCTTTGCCCAATTGATAGGATTATTAATATCCATTTATCCAGCAATACAATGTATATGCAAAATGGTACTCATATACAAAAAATTTTGAACGCATTATCTTTATTTAAAAGAAAATGATGATTACGGGCAATAAGGAAAATATTAATTTACCAAAACATTTCATCAGTGATTTCGACGGATGGATTTATAATATTTATAAAATATTTAGCCCCATTCAGACAGGCAATTATCGAATGGAGATAGGTACTGCCTGTCCCGTCTCGTACAACATTCTTAAGACTTAAAAGTTTAAAGGCATTTTTCACATTACATACTTTTTTTTTTCTCAAAACTTAGAAAATAACTAAATTCTATTGAGAATTATTGACAGCTCCACTTCTTCCGCTGCGGTCATCTTACATAAATAGGATGGAGAGGGAGGTTATTCGGTACCCTCATTTAAATGATATTAGTAGAATAATTTGGAGGTAGTGGGAACAAAAAGATATATATTACGCATCCTACGAAAGGTCGAAAGGAAAAAACTGACGCAAAGTCCCGTCGCGTTCAGATCAGAGGATCAGAATGATCCTGAGTTGGAACAAAATCTTTGTAATAATTTTGGAAAACCAATAATACAAAATCGACGGAGATTCAGATCATTACGGATAACATAATATTACATATATAAATATTTCCTTTGTATAAGACAACGGTACAAATTTTGTATGGTCAAGAAGATATTTTATACCGCGTCAGTTTGTGATAAATCAAATGTAGGCTCAAATATTGTAAACGACTTAAGAATAAAAAAAAATGTAAGGGAGTGTATAATTTACGCACTCCGTTTCCAAAATACCCACAAATTGTATAAAATTATTTAGGCAGGCTGTATTATTATTATCCTAATGAAGAATAATCGTTTGAATTATACTTGAATAAAACTGGTATATAACTTGGCCTTAGTTACGACCCATCGTGTTTAAACACTAACGCTAATAAAATTATTAAATATTATAAAAAATTACAAAAATAATTTTAATATGTTTTAATATGGTTTTAATACATTTAGTATATTATAATATATAATATTAATATATATAATATTATGAGAAAACTATTTGCCTAGATAATACTATAATTTAAAATTATCTTCTGAAAAAGGTCCTAAAATTGTTATTTATTCCGAAATCGTTTAAGTATGTCAGTTCACAGACTTGAGCCGTTGAATCCAAGAGAGTGGGATTGACACATCAGTGTTTAGTGCCCACAGTAAGGGTTACGCAGCTACTCCTGCTGTGACCCGACTTAGTGTCAATATCTAAGAGGTTAGAAAACAAACAGCCGGTGGAACTGGCAAATTACAAACATTTTGCCAAATTTAACAATAGAGAGGTAACTACTGATCATCACATTCATTTGCTTACTCTCTTGTAGGTTGGCTTCCAACAGGTAGCGCTAATCTTATATTAATGTATAAATTTCATTGAGTGTGATTATTGCACTTTAACATAAGGAACATATTTTCTGATAAAATTCTTTTATTATATCCACACTGTGTTTTTTTTACAAGTGTAATTAGCTATTTCGTAGTTATCTAAACATCTACTTGTAAATATATGTAATCTCGAAGGGCGAATCACGAAGTTTAATAGAAAATCAAACGAACTTACCTGTAAGTGAAGTTCGATTGTTATTAAACGAAGTGATTCGCCCGAGAGATTACAACCCTCCCGGACCCTAATTACATCTTTAGTTTTTAAAATGTAATATCCCTTAGATTCTAAATAGCTAACAGGAAAGCCGTACACGACAGAAACGTGTATGAGGTGACGTCTGCAGGCTGTTATAGAGGGCGTCAGTGGAGAAAACAAGTTTACTTTGTCTAGCGTTGCTCTAAAAGTGTGTACGATGGTAGCACATGGGATGTGGTACTACTTGTAAATATATGTAATCTCTAAGGGCGAATCACTTCGTTTAATAACAATCGAACTTCACTTACAGGTAAGTTCGTTTGATTTTCTAATTTTGTTTATTTGTATATTATCAATGTATGGTGAAAGAAAGAAAGAAACATTTATTCGACACAAACAGGAGACACACAGAGACAGAGAGAGAGAGAGAGAGATAGGTACACAGAAAAACAATTTTGATTGCACAAACCTTAAAATAAGACAAAAATAAATAAATAAATAAAGACAATAATTATTGCAAACAAAAAATTTTAATAATAAGGTGTGTCAAAATTGTCCAGTTCAGCATTGTGTCAGGAAAATGTTTCCTGACGCTGATTTTCAACTGAATCAAGAGTATATTATCAGGTCACGTATACCAACCAGACACCAATTATTATGGCTACAATTTTTCTTTTATATTTTATTAATATTATAACAATAAAAATTTAATATCTATAATTAAATTATTGGTGGAATTGTGTACATACTAAATATGCCTACTGAAAATTCCGCGATGGCATACGTCTATATGTTAAAGATAACATACTACCTAATATCCATTTAAATAGGTATTTAAAAAAATTGCCAATTATAAAGCGGTAATGTAAAAGCTATTTACTTACACAAATACGGTATTAATCACTACATATTGTATACTAAGTCCTCCGCCCGTCCATAGATAAATGATCATCATCAATCCGGGTACGGCTGTAAATCTAAGTTTACGCGGGCGAAGCTGCGGGCAACAGCTAGTTTTCCATAATTCTTAATCCGGGTTTTTGATTTTGACCTGATATATTCTAACACTTTTTTGTGACCCTGTCCAGATCGACAGTTTATTTCGCACTACTATTATATTTTTTATGTAAACACTTTATGATTTATAAAAAAAAAAAACGAAATAATGCAAACAGTTTAAAACCAGCCTGTTTCTCTCTAGATATTTATTTCTGAATAAAACATTTGTATTAATTAATTCTATATACCTATTCCTATTGGGATATGAACTCGCGACCTTTAAACTAAAATCTCCACAACCGTAAATGGCTACAAGGATCGTATAAGGAACCGCTTTTGATTATGTCGATACTAATACAGGTAAATAATTGGTTTGATGTTGTTAATCTTTAGAAATTTAAGTTAGATTTAAACGTCTTTTATATTATTAATTAATTAATAATTTTAAAGTAGGTATAATTAGAAAAATAAATTTATTAAATATATGTAGTGTACAAAATCTATTAAATTAAATACATATTAGTAAAGTGATTATTCTACATAAATGTATTACAGAACTATAGACCGCTAGATACGTTTTAAACTGATATTGGTGTTCTATTTTCGATCTTTTTTTGAGCCCGGGACTGAGTCCTCCCCGAGGAGTTGTGGGATTCCCGGGGCCAGTATACCGCACTAAAACTACTGCGAGTTGCTCTCAGCCGCTTGAAGAGGAGTATTCCAGATCTGACTAACACTGGTCACCCCCGCGACAGGCCGGTTTCCTCAAAAGGGCTAACCTTCCTCCTAGTATGGGGGACTTCCGACAACCTGAAGCACCCCCACGAATACCGGAACTTTTCTACCGGGGCAGGGGTACCTTACCCAGAGTCCCGTTAGACAGGAGGCAGGAGTTGCGCAAAATGAATCTTGCATAGCCAATCTGGTGGCTGATTGCATTAGATCACATATCTAATTAAATTTAGAAAAAAAAGTGTTACTTAAACTTAAAAGTGTTACTTTATTAGAGTGATGGTCCAGTGGGTATATGGGTCCAGTATGGGCTCGGCCTTTGTGTGGCCGGAGGAGAGGTCTGGGTTCGATCCTGACCGGGGCCATGAAATAGGTTTTTTTTTAATTTTTACGTGCACCTGAACACACGACCATCGCTTGATCACCGGTGAAGGAAAACGCCGTGAGAAAACCCTTCATGTCTGAGTAGATTAAAAGTCTTTGAAGGTGTGTAAAGTTCACCAACACGCAGCGTACGCTTTGTACAAAAATAGAACAGTTGCCTGGGGCTAGCCTTTTTTTTTACGCCGGGAAATGCTCTGAGGCATCCCGTCTGGGGCGTGGGTCTCCCCAGGCGGGTATGTGGGACTCGCTGTGCCCGAAAGATGGTAAGTGGACGCAGCTCTACCCACTAAAACCGGGCGAGTGCCACCAGTGCCGCCTGGGTGAGGTGCCCCGGATCTGTTAAGGTAGCAGGCACCTCGACGGCTAGTCAGTCCCGCAAGGGACCGTCGCCACCTCCACAGAGGGGTTGTCCCGCACCACAGAACAACCCCTTCCAACCACCAACCCATCCTCGCCCCTTTTCCCCTCTTCTTATAAGAGGGGTACAAAGAGCCCCCTCGGCTTAATTAGCTTCGCCCAAGGTGCTGGGCTCACCCTAGGCTACTGAGCCCCACCGCCACGTCAAGGCCTGAACCATGTTGGGGTGCCTGGGGCTAGCCTACCAAGCCTCCAAGGTTATTTTTTTTTTGTTAAATAAAGAATTGTTCCGGGTTGCCCTCCCAAACAAGCTGTTTGGGAGGGCAACAGAAGATAATAACCAGGTGGGAAGACGATCTCCTTACGGTGGCTGGTCCATGTTGAATGCGAGTGGCAAGGGATCAGCCGTCTTGGCGTTCATTGAGGTATGCCATGTTCAGCAGTGGACGGATAGAGGCTGATTATGATGAAGCTTATGGTTTACAAACACGATGACCACTTCCCATCAGGAATCTAACATAAGACATTATGTTTAAGAGATTTATTTTATCCGCTTAAGTTTTTGCTGGTATAGTGCAATTAGATTAAAAGAAGCGCCAGGTTACTGCTCAGATGACCTTCCCGTGTCAATCAACGCTAACAATGCGGAAACTCTTAACTTCCATTTACACTAATATGTTAACTCAATCACCATTAGTTCTGTACGTTTTATTTAACAAAAATGCTATCTTACCATGGTCAGTTTTGTTTTTTCCTTCTGTGTGTAGAGTAAACTGCGACATCACTTACTTGTCCACACTTTATATCCAGTCTTTAAGAATGTCAAGTCTGGACTTCATTCCATAACAAAAAACCTACTCAAGGACTTCTTGTGTCATTGACATCATGACAGATGTTATATAAATATCAATATCTTGTGAATTGAAAATGTACACGTCCGAATTTGACCTTACGAGTAAAATAAACGGGAAATAGTCATTGAACTATATTACTAGCGTAGTAATTACAACTCCCTAGAAATAGTCATTGAACTATATTACTAGCGTAGTAATTACAACTCCCTAGAAATAGTCATTGAACTATATTACTAGCGTAGTAATTACAACTCCCTAGAAATAGTCATTGAACTATATTACTAGCGTAGTAATTACAACTCCCTAGAAATAGTCATTGAACTATATTACTAGCGTAGTAATTACAACTCCCTAGAAATAGTCATTGAACTATATTACTAGCGTAGTAATTACAACTCCCTAGAAATAGTCATTGAACTATATTACTAGCGTAGTAATTACAACTCCCTAGAAATAGTCATTGAACTATATTACTAGCGTAGTAATTACAACTCCCTAGAAATAGTCATTGAACTATATTACTAGCGTAGTAATTACAACTCCCTAGAAATAGTCATTGAACTATATTACTAGCGTAGTAATTACAACTCCCTAGAAATAGTCATTGAACTATATTACTAGCGTAGTAATTACAACTCCCTAAAAATAGTCATTGAACTATATTACTAGCGTAGTAATTACAACTCCCTAGAAATAGTCATTGAACTATATTACTAGCGTAGTAATTACAACTCCCTAGAAATAGTCATTGAACTATATTACTAGCGTAGTAATTACAACTCCCTAGAAATAGTACCTTTTTTTCATTTACAGAGGGAGAGGGACACTCCCCAGGCGGGTATGTGGGACTCGCTGAGTTTTATAAAGCGGTAACGTAAAAGCTATTTACATAAATACGGTATTAATCCTTATCGTTATAACATAATATAAAACAGTTATTTCTCGCGTCTCTCTGTTTGTACGCGATTAACTCAAAAACATATAACTAACTAAATGGATTTTCATGCTCTTTTTAACATGAGATAGAGTAATTCCTGAGGCAGTTTCAACCATCCATCAATTTTAGTTTTTAAATTAGTAGTAAAAAAAATTAGTTAGTAGTTTTTGATATTTTAAAAATTCAGAAAAATTTGTCGCTTGGGAGCTTACATTAAATACGCAGCCATATTCTCTGTAGAGATATAACAAAAAAAGTAAAAAAAAAATCGGCCCGGATACGTTCATAAATATAAGTGAACGCGAGCGTAGCTGCGGGAAACGGCTAGTAAGTTAAAATACAAAAGGATATTCTATAGGTAGTTCTTTGGTGTCTTCAATTCACTTCCAATTATCAGTTTTTATATCGAATTTTTAACCCTTGTAAAACCAGCTCAGATATTTTTCTTCTATCATCATGATCATCAGCCTTTGTCCGTCTACTTCTGAACGTCCTGCTTCAGTGAACGCCGAGACGACTCGCTCTCTTACTCATATCACGCTACACACTCCACCCATGTTGAAACGCGGTACCAAAAACATTTAAAAAATTAATTTAATATAAAACGAGACGAATAAATTATTTTCTAAAAAACTCGTTTATAAATGTACATTGTACCTCCATCGTCCAAAAGACATTCCTAGACAGGCTTTGGCAGGTGGAATTAAAACGCGGAAAAACAAGTTATGAATATATTTTTATCTCATACCTTGAGCTTATTGCATGGTTATAAAGCTTTATGTATTTTGTAATAAAAAAAAAACAATGTGGGTGTACTTTAATTAATATTGCCTTTTTTATTAAAATTAATACACAAGATTTTATAAATATAAAAGAAAGAAAAGATTTTACAATTATTTTTTTAAATATAATTCTTAATAAAGTAAACTTCAGTCGGATTCTTTCTAATATGTTATGTATTTTTCTTTCCCATGCATGTGGGATGATGAAATTATTATTATGATGATTTAAACAGAAACCTTATATTTATATATAATAACAAAAAAAAAACCTACGAATTGAGAACCTCCTCCTTTTTGAAGTCGGTTAAAAATGAGGTGTGCCACTCGTTGTAGTAAGAAAAATATACCTTAATTTTAATACATTGTTCACACTTATAAACAAAATAAATAATACTTATTATATGGAAATAATTAAACATAGTATCTTTATTGTACGGCATATCTTTATTCTCACGTCACGAGAAAGCTGCAGGCTTTATTTCGCGTAACAAGTGAGTGGTGAGTAGTTTTTGGTTGATAGCAATTATAATATAAACACTGTAGATTATAGACTATAAAGCAATTTATACAGAAGATGATTCGTCGCGGAACATTTGAAAAAACTAGAACAGCTTAGAGGATATTTTAAGTACAAAAATTTGTAGAGCGGGCCAGTACTATAAACTTTATTACAAAGCAGGGTCTGATAAAGGTATTTTATTTTGTCTTTTATTTTGTACGGGAGGTTTAAGAGGATTTTTATTTTTTTTTGATACTTATATGTAATCAGTATCTATTAATGATTGTGTATGTTACGAATCGCGGCAGAACATCGATGCGAAGTAGCAGCGGACGGCGCGGCGCACCCGAGCAGCGAGTGCAAGCGAAAGCGACGGTGTTCACGACGTTCACTTTTCAAAATTCGTTAACTCTAATTGTACGCGTTTAAATTCAAATATTAGTAATTTATATAATAATTGTAAAAATCAAGATATATAACGTTTAATATAAATTTTATTGTCCCATAGCTTATTCGTTCACAAACAGTGTACTAAAATTGTTTTGATGAATTAAAATTAGAGGATATATATTATATACCTTATTTTTTGCTTTTATAGCTAGGAATAAGAGAATAAGAAATAGCTTTATATTGGATTCATGTCTATGAGATGAAAAAAAATTAACTCAATAAGAATAGAACATACAATTCGTTTATATAAATGATATATTCGTATAAATGAAGAGGACGCATTGTAAATTTTGGTGTCAATAATTTCAATTTATTTCAGTTATTTCGACATAAACGAATGAAAAGCCCATCCTGAGACATAAGATGTTAAGTCTCGGTGCCAGTACTTACACTGCCTGTCTTACCCTTGATACATTCTTCACACAACCAAATTAAATATGAGGAAATAATTGAAATACGTGCTATATATTATTTATTTCACTTGTCCCAATTTCATTTTGTCCTATTTCTGGTTCAACTATTTTCCTAATAAGCTGGCTACAACACCTGCTGGTAGTGATTGAACCTGAAAAATTTAATTAAAGTCAAGTATATTATATTTCAATCTGGATTTTCGGAATTAGGAATTTGAATTCTGGATTATCAGAATTGGGAATTCTGTGTTAATTAAAGTGATGACAATAAAATTAATCAAAATAATCAAAGTAATCATGTATAATGTTTATAACATAAACACTAGCCACGATATACTGGGCCGTAGCAATAAAATTGCTATTTTTGTGACTCACGATATTTACTTCTAAGATATAACGTTCTTGGTAATCATTATGTTGAAATTTGATGTAAATGATGATGTGTAGACGACCTAAGCGATATGCATAAACTATCATTAAATTAAGACTGAGGTCAAACGTGCCTAATGTACGCTACACAAAATTTGCGTTACTTTAGTTCGAAAGAAATTGCGTCAACTCATCTGGTCTTGCGTAGATCAAAACAGTTGAATCTATTCGGTTAAGCAAGAAGTTCTTTTAATATACAATTTTCGTATACTTCTAATAAAATATACTCCGGGGGCCGAGGTTTTCATTATTTACTTAATGACTTTGGGAATGGATTAAGTCCCAATCAAAGTTGCCGCATTTCCGAGAACTATTTGCTATATTTTCTAATATTCATTTATAAGCATTTCATTATTATTAGCAATTATAGGTCACTGCTCGAAATGACCCTTTCAATAAATTCCGAGACGCATCCAACCATTTCGAGCAACTGCACGGAGATCGTCGTCAAATTTAATTAGAGGTTTTTTCAATGGCAAAAAGAAGCAAACGAATAGTTGAAGCCTTATGGTGGCTACTGACGCTCATGGATATCCGCACAACCAGAGGTTAACCAATGCGTTGCTTTCCTTTTCCCTGTTATATTATTGCCTTTTGGCGACTATCGACGCCTATACACTTCCGCACTACTAGATATTATATAGATGCGTTGCCCTCCTCTTCCCTATCCTCCCCAATGGGCCACTGGAAACTCGCAAACCGCACGAAACGCAACAGCATAGATGTCACTTTACGCCGGTGTTATGTGAGCGAGAGGTACCACCCCGGTCGTGTCGGCCAAATTCGACAGCAATGCAGCATGACACTACTTCTTACTAAAGGAGGTTAATCTACCCTTCGACTTCTCGGACGTCTTTTATAATTTGCATTATTAAAATCTATATATTTTGCTACCATCCTCCTATCTTCCTATAATGAGATTCTACGAGTTGCCCATGCTATAACCAATCTATTTTCGTGATTCCTCGAAAAGTTTGACAGGAAAGATTTAGAAAGTAATAACTAAGAAAAATTGTTAAGCATTTATCTTGCAACACATGGTTCCCCTAAACACAACACATATTCAGGTGAAATATATTTTCAAGTTCCTTTGTAGTGTTTAAAAAAATGTGGCTTTTTAGTGAAAATTAAAAAATAAATAAAAACTTCCATTCCAATCTACTTTATAGTTCTCATTAAAAATTAATGATTTTTGGCTATTCAAGTTCTTGTTTTTAATCCTTGAACCTAAATGACACTTGCTATAACGTGTATTTTATATAAACTTAACCTTGACCTTACCAGAAGAATTTAGGAGTAGATAAATAAAAAAGAATAAAGAAATTTTATAGCATTTGATAGCATGTGACGTTCGAAACCCACGGGTTTAGACTTTTAGGCTTATCATGTTATATGTTAAAGACATTCTGAATAGTACTTATCTAATATATGATAAATTAAACAATTACCGTTTGGATTTGCATCTCTGGTTCACCTTTCTGTTTGATTTTATATCCATCTTTGTCAGCCGTATAAAATACTATTTCTTCTTCCCCATCGGGTCTTACATAGGAATAAAATCCATTTACAACCAAATATTCATCTGGTTGTCCAGCGTGTACTAAAGTCCCAACCTCCTCTCTTTTTGTATGATCAAAGGTTTCAAAACTGTAAACATATTTTTTTAAGATGAAAACCTATTACCACACATAAAGGCATGAATAAGATAATGAAGCAAAAACCAGTACATCAACCAAGAGATCGTCGGTGGTCAAAGTTGTTGAACATCAATAAGTTCACAATAAATTTTAGCTGCAGAAATATGAAATTTAAAGACAAAAAATAAATATACCTAAATCTATAATTCCCTCTGCCATCATTTGTACTTTCGTAAGACAAAATGCCGCCATCTTGAGGAACTGCAGCAGAAGACACGACTCTCGCACTTGTAATAGTGAATAAAGTGAGTAAAACTGGAAATATCTAGAAATATAAATGCATTTTATCAGTATTTACTTGTGAAAAAAAGGATAATAATTCTTAAGAGATTTGAGTATAGCGTTCGAATGGCATGGCCACTACATTTGGAGGTTGCGATTTTGAATTTTGCCGGTTCACGGAAATTCTATTAGGTGCATACTAAAGATACCTAAAATAAATAAGTTTGATTATGAATATTTGTATATTATGTATTCACATTTTTTACGGATTGTGTATCTATACTAATATTATAAAGCTGAAGAGTTTGTTTGCTTGAACGCGCTAATCTCAGGAATTACTGGTCCGATTTGTTTTTTTTTTTCAGTATTAGATAGCCCATTTGTCGAGGAAGGCTATATAACGACACGCTGTGACTGACAGTATTTAAGTTGAGTAAGTTAACGCGGGCGAAGCTGCGGACAACAGCTAGTCATGGATAAAGCACAGATACAGTTTTTAGAAATCAATTATTCAAAGAATATAAGTAGGTATGTTCTACCTATAAATATATATTATAATATTTGTAATAGATCTATATTTAAGTAGCCATGGCTTTTGATCGAAACAGTGTTTACGACCATCAATCGATCAGCCATTGTTCAGAAAATATCAAACAAAATAAATTGTGAGCAATTCGAAGGTCTTACCATGCTTATATAAAATCTGCTACTTAAAATATAGTTATATACGTCTTATCTCAAACAAGACTAGCCTACAAACACGAAATCGGCTTACCTTAATTTATTATATAGTTTTTGCAACGTATAATTATAATAGCATAACCTTACGTATAAATTGTTGTAGTTATTGTTAACAGGCGCTAGATTTGATGTTAATCATATTTTTAAAGGCACATTATAGATGAGTGAGTCAGTGATTGTGGATAGATTACAACTCACTAAGATGCTTCTTGCCCTTGTAACTGGTAAAATACTAAACGTTTTGTTACGATTATGAAGCAAAAAATGTTTTAGACGTTACTTATTTAATAAATAATTATTATAAATACGTACGCCGCCGGTCATTTTAAGAACCATGGTTCATTTTTTTTTATTTCACCACTCAGCTTTGTAGTTTGTAAGAGTACAGGTTGTGCAGGACCTGTTCTATGTCAGGACGTATACTGAGAGAGAGACGAGACAGACTGAGACAGAGACACGACAGAGAGAAGTCATTGCGCGGGTAACCTTGCAAATTTCCACTGGTGACGATACCCATTTATCATTGTGTGCCAACCAACCATATTTCAGCGAATGAAAAAAAACTTTCCTGTCTGTAAAGTTGGTTTATGGATGATAGTTTAATGTGACAACGTCATAGCAAAACGCAAGCGTACAATGAGTGTAACGCTTATTGCATGCTTGCGGCCCAAAAATTGGTGCCGGCTACTACTACTACTCCTACTATAACGAGACAATGAGGCGTCATTTCGTGCATGCAGCCGGCGTTCATCGATTTATTAGACGTTGTCACGTCAATAACAGGACTTAGTCTTAAGCCCTATATTGGCAAATATCAATATTTGACGTTCAGATTTTATAATTTATTGCACAATAATGTCAGCAAATAAATTTTAAATGTTGACCGTGCCATGTTTTTAATTAGTATCTATTTAACATCAGCTCATTTTGTTGTATTATTTGTAATGATTTTAATATAAAGAGACGCATTATGTGGGGGGCTTCTTCTACTAAATAGTTTTACTTTGTTTTGTTTCACATAGAGACTGGACTAATTGTACAATAATAGTACCGATATTTATCGTATTGCCCATTGATAAAAAATCAATGGATATATTACTAAGGCATATGAAGGATACACTTATGCTTAGCTAAGAAAAAAAGAAACCACAAGCTAATTTGTATATAATTGAATTTTCGAATTTCGTCTGTCATATCACTACCTATTCGCATACCCGGACCTTTGGAGATGCTAATTTATTCGTTTTTTGTGTCTAAATTCCAATGAAATTCCAACAGCCAACTACCTGAAGTAAAGCAATTCAAGTCAAAATTAGTATCTACTAGAAGACGAATAGATACTAATTTTCTGGATAATAATTCCGCATTAATATTTGGAATAAGTGTTGCATGTGTGCAGCGCTTATGAATAACAAATCATCATCATCATCATCATCATAATCACCATCATCATCGTAATAATCATCATCAACCTTTATCCGTCCACTGCTGAACAAGTCTTCTTCAATGAACGCCAACACAGCCGTCGCCGCTCGCATCCAACACGTACCTGCAACTGCACGGGGATCGTCTTCCCGTCTGGTTAATGGCCGGCTAACATTGTCAACTCTTGGCGATAGCCTTACGCTAGACGGGATCTTTCAGGTTCGCCGACTAGGGCAAGAGGCGTTAATGCGAAGGTGGGGGGAGGACCTGGCGCAACAGCCGTACGGCAAAACCCTAACGGTGGCTCTGCGTCCGGTCCTTGAGCGGTGGATACACCGTAAGCGCAAACCCCTCACCTTCCGTCTGACACAGGTGCTCACCGGGCATGGTTGCTTTGGTGAGTACCTGTGCCGGACGGCCCGCAGGGAGCCGTTGACCGTGTGTCACGATTGTGGCGCGGCTGTGGACTCGGCCCAGCACACCCTCGACGTGTGCCCGAGATGGGCGGCGCTGCGTCATGATCTGACATCGGTCATTGGAGGGGACTTGTCTCTGCCGAGTGTCATCACCGCGATGCTCGGTGACGACGAGTCCTGGACGGCGATGGTTTCCTTCTGCGAGACAGTAATGTCCCAGAAGGAGGCCGACGAGTGGTTAAGAGAGGAGGCCGCCGACGAGGCCTCCCCCCGTGGGCGACGAACGGGGGCGCGCAGGAGGCGCTACTTAATGCGCCTCCAGTAACGCCCCTGTGCTCGTGTCGGGTTCAGGATGGGAACCTGGGCCCAGTATGACACGACGTCGCGGGGACTGCCCAA
This sequence comes from Helleia helle, assembly GCA_963853865.1. Classification (NCBI taxonomy): domain Eukaryota; kingdom Metazoa; phylum Arthropoda; class Insecta; order Lepidoptera; family Lycaenidae; genus Helleia; species Helleia helle. The sequence goes on from OY971425.1 coordinate 11,076,157, forward strand.
GCAGCCGGGGAGCCCCCCTTAAGAGGAGTAGTCTGGCCTTCGCCGGGGCCAGCCTGTCGCTGAGGTAATAGCCTTTCGCATCCAACACGTACCAGCAACTGCACGGAGATCGTCTTCCCGTCTGGTTAATGGCCGGCCAACATTTCGTCTACCTAAAGGCGAAACGATTTGAAGATATTTTTGCACTCCCGACGCAACAAGAGGGGTTTTATAAGTTTTACAACTATGTGTGTCTGTCTTAACAAGCGTAGCGATTGAACGGGTGAACTGATGAGACTTATTTATTTGAGAGCAGGTTCAGCAGTGGTGGTTTTTAAACATTATCATCATCATCAGCCTCTATCCATCCACCGCTGAACATACCACCCTCAATGAACGCCAAGACGACCGGTCCCTCACCACTCGCATCCAACAAGGACCGGCCACTGCACGAAGATCGTCTTCCCACTTGGTTCCTAAGTTCCTAAATTCCTAGCAAAAGTTCATCCGTCTACTGCTGAACATAGGCCTCCCTCAATGAACGCCAAGACGGCAGATCCCTTGCCACTCGAATCTAACACGGACCGGCCACCGCACGGAGATCGTACCTTTCCACCTGGTTAATGGCGGACCAATACTCCGTCTACCTAAACGTGGCCTCCTTCTCCTGATTCTGTGACCAGCCCACTGCTAATTCAACGAGCTTATTCTTTGCGTGATATCGGCAACCTTAGTTCTTTGGCGGATGTCTTCGTTTCGAATCCTATCTGTTAAAGAAACAACCAGCACAGCACGTTGAGCTACGGTAAACTTAAGTTCCAACCGTAAATTTTGAGGCCATGTTTCAGCCCTGTAGGTCATTACGGGGAGAACGCATTGGTTGAAGACTTTCGTCTTCATACTCTGCTGTTTGGGAGTGACTAAAGAATACTCCTACCCCAATACCAGTCCAGGGTGACGTAAAAGTCGTCAAAGGGCATTTAGCCTCCAAACATCAATGGAGGCTACTACTGCGAAACTTCTGTCTTAACGTGACAGTGAGATAAATTTGAACACTAAGCATCGATCGCAACGAGTGATGGTGACTCCATCAATCGGATCAGCGGCAGGCAGCAATGCCGCCGATTCGAATCCATCATCCTCTGCGATTGCCAATCCGCCTGCTCAGCGCGGCAATTACGAGCATTTCCCCTCCATGAATTATAGGCACAAGAATCGGTCTCTATTTCCCGGCCGTCCCACTATTCCTGACTACGGTAGTAGCCTAGGTAACGGTGGGACAGGGGGTGCTAAGGGGTTAAAAAAAACTGATTTAAAAAATGGAAGTTTTTTATCATGTCTATACTATTTAAGTAAAAGATTAGCGATAAAATGTTCCTTTCAGACCGTTTTCGATTACAAGCCAATCATTGAACATTATATTTAAAAAAAGGCTTATTTTTTGTTTTATCTTATAGCCTTAAAAGATGAAAATAAAACGACAATATATTTTCATAGTTTTATTTTTTATATTATTTTACTTTTTTTTCTCTATATAATTTTGTACAACTGCACTGGAGGGTGTAGTCTGGAAAAAAAACCAAATTTATTAAGCACCACAAAGCAAAACACAAAATTAAAGCAGAGCTGTCACTTGAAGCCGGTGTTATGGGAGCGAGAGGACCGGGACTACCACGGCACGACCGGGGTAGTCCCGGTCGTGCCGGCCCAATTCATACAAATTTTTGATACTTTCTCTTTTGACTTGTCTCGTTTCAACTACAATCATTATAAATAATAATAGATAATAAATAAATAATAATATAATAATATCTATGGACGCTTTCACACCACGTCAAACTGGTCCCGTGGTAAGTTCACGAAGAACAAAGTTGTGTTACGGGCACCAGACAACGGAAATATATTTAATAATTTTATACTATACATACATTTAAGATTTTTATTATATAATACACATATTTAATAAACGTCCATGACCCAGGAGCACAGAAAATATTTTTGTTCCCTGGCGGGATTCGAACCCGCAACCTCCGGCTTGAGCGCTAACGCGCTTACCACTGAGCCACAGAGGTCGTCACTACTATATCTATAAAATCTCGTGTTTTATATATCTAAAACTAATTTTGATTGTACTAAGATTCATTTACCCATCGGCAAAAAACCATCCACCATATTATTGTAAGGGCAGTTCTCTTTGCAAGAAAATGTATGTGATTGTTTCTACTCAATCCACGGACACGCTACTCATTAAATGACATATTTTGTAGGTGGTGCGTAGCCTCTGTGCGTACCTCGGTGGAGCCGCGCCTTAATGTTTGTAAGGATGTTTCTCTCTAAACTAAGTCTCTGACCAAGTATGAGCGCGGGGAGTGAATCACTAGGATCCGCACCCTGTGACACAACTAACATACTAATAACGGTGACAAAATAAGAGGAGCCCCTAACCACCAACTTGAGCGCGCGTGACCACTAAATACCGTGCAAACACTTTACCCTGACTGCCCACTGAGTTTCTTGCTGGTTTTTCTCAGGAAAGGGCTAGGGTTTGAACCGGTGATGGCATCCTCTCTCCCTCTTCCACCCAGCGGTTCCTCATAAGCTAATCAATCAATCATCATCAACACCTAACGAACTCCAATTTTGCGGCGCAACAGAATTAACAGTCAATCATCATCAAAACCAATCTAACAATGGTGCGAACCAAGTAGCGAGTATTTAAAAAAAAGGATGTTTCTCAAACTCGTATCTGTCTATAAGAGATTTCTACAAAAAAAATGGCAGGAGAGTAGCAACTGAAGATGTTAGTCATTGCTTATATAGGCACCTGCAGGTGGGAGGGGTACCGAATACCAAGTCCACGTCTGCATTGGTACCACCATGTTTCTTCCGTGAAATAGCTTTACTGTGTTTCGGAGAGAAGGGTAGGACAATTAGTGTAGTTACTGGCACAGAGACATAACATTGTATGGTCTCAGGATATGAACACTGAACACATGAATGAGTCGGCTAAGCTATTTCCCGTGGCGGTGCTGACAATTTACCATATATACACCAATTTTCATATCCAAGTTGCACAAAAAGAGCATAAAAGAAACTCACTTAGGCGGATCCAGTTGGTGCTGGTTGGGCGAATTCATATGGATACGATTGCGCAGGCTGCCTGTATCCATTCTCATCAGCTACATAACGAACATATTCTGGCTCTCCATTGGGCTTGATGTAGGAGAAAAATCCGTCCACAACGAGGTGTTGGTCAGGTAAGCCAGCGTTTACTACAGTGCCGGTTTCTGCTCTTTGGATATTGTTGGATGTTTGATAACTAGAAAATAAAAGTGAACTTTTTATTTAAAACATGTTATGCCAAGTTGTTTGTGACCCCACCATGGTTCATGGCGGTGGGTAGGCAGTAGCCTAAGGTAATCCCGGCACCAATTGAACCGAGGGGCTGCACTTTGTACCCCGACAAACGAGTAGGGACAAGAGACGTCCCGAAGTTGGGAGGGATTATTTTGTGATGCGGGACAACCCCTCTGTGGAGGTGGCGTCGGTCTCTTGAGCTCAACAGATCCAGGGAACCTCACCAAAGGCGGCATTGGTGGCAGTCGCCGGGTTTTATTGAGTAGAGCTGCGTCCACCTTACCTTACGGGCGCAGCGAGTCCCACATGCCTGGGGAGACTCACTCCCCGCGGGATGCATCAGAGCATTTTCCGGCGTTCAAGAAAAAAAAAAAGTTCTTTGTAAATAACTTCTTAACTTTCGTTGTTCGGTCTAACGTTAGAGACATATTATACTTTTGGACTTAAATGGAAGACCGAAATATATCGACCACTTTTAATAAATAAAACTGTTTCTAATACTTTGCCATTTTTACGATTGTTTTACTCGCATATTATATAATATATTTACATAATCTGGTTGAGTTCCGACTTTGATTGTGCGTTGTTATACATTGTAGCCATAAGAGCTACAATAATGTCATGTAATTGTAAAGCCACTTTCTCAAGAAGTGGACTATCTAATCGTTTTTTAATCATTGATACGTATCCTCTGACTAGTTTGTTAAAATTAAGAGCTCTTCTTTTTTATAGCATAGAAGGGCAAACGCGCAGTCGAAGCCTTTTGACGACTATCGACGCTCATAAACATCCGCACAACCAAAGATTGATTGCAGATGCGTTGCCCTCCTTTTCCCTATCCCCCCAATAAGCCACGGAAACTCACAAACCACACAGAACGCGACAGAATAGCTGTCACTTTACGCCGGTGTTATGTGAGCGAGAGGTACAACCCCGGTCGTGCCGTTCCAATTCTACTAGAACTACTTCAGTTTAATAGAACTAATTAATACTTAAAAAGTTTTTTTTTTTTACTAATCCTATTTATTTTATAAGCCATACATTAATTGATTAAGTCGGCTTAAAATTAATAACAACGATGCTTATACTTTAGGTGTTACGTTAACAATTGGGATTACTACCTAATGAGTATTTTTATAATAGTCAGATCTAAGATTCAACTTAGTTCTTTAGTGTAAAATCAACGAACAATCTAGGTTGGATTTCTTAAATGAAACTCGATGCTCAACTGGTGATTTCCTCTTCTTTCTCCATCAAATCTTAAGTTCAGGGTTCACTGCCGAACATAGTGCTAGATTTGTAAGTTTTCTCATAGAATACTTAAAAAGTTAACAATGCCAAAAACAAAGTGTCAATTTATACCTAAATCTGTAGTTTCCGTTACCGTCGTTTGAATTTTCATATGACACTATCACCGCCTGGCCGTCATACTCTGGTAATGAAGCGGAAGATGCCAATGCAATAACAGCAAAGGTCACTAATATACGGAACATCTACAAACGTAAGATATATTATTTTAAAATAATTGAAAAGAAATATGATGAAATCTTTGCCAAAAAGCAATCGACACTTTTTTTCTTCTTCAATGTGTTTTAAATTAACAATTTTGTTTTTACTTTCTTCTAGAAAATGTAAAGGTTTAGATCATTTCCTAAGATATCCACTGTACTGAGAAATACTACTTTAAAGTCTGTAGTTGTATCTCGAATATTATAGAATCTTTTGCGAGGCATTTCTTTTTTTATATAGATATTTATTGAAAAATAGCAAACTTAAGCTCTAACTCTTAACCTAATTGAGCTTTACTTATAAATATTGATTTGGTGCAAATTGGTATTAATACTATCGCTTTCGTAGTTATTCATTTAAATACAAAGATAGATTTAAAACTATGGTCTTTAAATTAAGTATAAACTTAACTTGCAACACAAATATTGACGTAGAGAATAGAGATAACTTACCATGTTTAAGAGAAACTAGAAACTATACTGCAACTTAATCTTGTGTGGATGTAGGGAGATTTGAAGACGAATCCAAAGAGATTTGTTTATATACGATTTAGAGATAAGGCTTATTATTATATTCTCTTTTATCTAGTCTTAATTACACTCTTTCATAAAATATTAAATGGATGAAACGGTTCCGCATATTTCTTTTTTAACTTAATAAAGGCATACTCATATTTGAAAGGCCGGCAACGCACATGCTAATCCTCTATTCTAGTGGGTGTCAGTCGATATCGCTTCTCACTTACTATCAGGTGAATCGACTGTCCGTTTGCCCCCTCTTCTATAAAAATACAATAACAATTAAATAGTAGCTCCGGATTCGGTCTTAGCCTCTACATAATAATATATACATAATATAATGGCATATTATGGCATAAGCAGGCAAACGAGCAGTCGAAGCCTTTTGGTGACTATTCACATCAGCAAAAAAAGCGATTATGCAGATGCATTGCCTTCCTTTTGCCTATCCCAGTATCCCACCCAATGGGCCACCGGAAACTCACAAACCGCACGAAACGCGACAACATAGCTGTAACTTGACGCCGGTGTTATGTGAGTGAGAGGTACCATCCCGGTCGTGCCGTCTCAATTTGGCTTCAAAGCAGCATGGCACTACCTCTTACTATAAAATCTGCATTAATTATTTAATTGACGCGCTGATTCTAAGTGTATCTTAGAATCCGACACAAGATTCCACCAATTTTTTTTTTGTCCTGGGCAGCTAATCTAATTCCACTCCACTATCACCAACTAATATTTTTAGTATGATGGCGTGTTTGTAAGTAAGTATATTAAATAGCATCGGTGATAGTTACATAGGTATTTTGAATGATTTTAATGCCAAAAAAGTGTTTCACTATCTTGTGCGTTTTTTTTAATAAATTTGTCAAATAAATAGGTAACCTTAGATAACTAAATTAGAACAACAGGTGTACCTATATGTACTCCAACTTATTTTCCTTTAGATATCTAAGGATGAAGATTTGGTCGAAAGTGCTGCTATTTCAGTGGGATTCGCACTCGTAATCTCCAAGAATAGTTTCCGCTTACAATAAGGCATAGAAGGCCCAAGAGTACATGAGCCAGTACTTTGTATGCCATTGGAAGCAGCCCTTATGATGTGCATAACTTTATTAGATTAACATATTGTAACAGATTAGATACATATCTAGTTTAGTTTATAATTTATATTATTATGTAGGTTACAAGTATGTTATGTAGTTTACAAAATATTATGACTTAAATAAAATTAATATTTACAAGAACTTAATAAGTAAGTGAGTAAACTAGACGCGGCCAGTAGAAGCATTGTTTTTTACGTGTACTTTATAAATGCGAATATCAGATGAGGATTTTTTGTATAGAAGAGGAGGCAAACGGACAGTCGTTTCACCTGGTGGTCAGTGACAAGCTACATCCATACATCATTAGCAGGTGCATTGCCGCACAATGCCGGCCTTTCAAATATGAGTATGGTCTTTTCTTATCAAGTATAATTTGATTTGTAAATACATTTATCTCGCTAGATAATGGAAATGTATTTACTCGCTACGAAAGTACACTAAAAAATAACTGTCGTATCAAATTAAACATACCAACTCCCTAACTGGTGCTAACTGCTAGTCAAGTTTACTGCGGAATCCTACAAGTTCCAATCATTTATGATATATGAATGAATTTCGCGTAATATTTATGTGCAGATTATGTTAAAAATATGCGTTATCAAATTAATAAAATATGCTAAATAAGTAACAGATATTAAAACTCATAATAATTCACAGACAATAAATAAAACTAATATAAATACATTTTCAAATGAAATACACAAATTTTAATGTGTTTATTTTATTTTAACAAAATCTTCGATCAACAATAGCAACAATAGCAAAAATAGTTGGTATTGTTGATAAAAAAAATAGCTATTATTGCTTACATGCAATATTCCTGTAGCCACTGTAGCCACTGAAAAGAGCATTACCTTTTTTTTGGAAATGTTCTGAGGCATCCCGCAGGGAATGGGTATCCCATCCTCGCTCCTTGTACCCCTGCTCTTTTGTCCCCTCTTCTTATTAGATGGGTAAAAAGAGCAGCTCCCTCCGCTCAAATTGCTTCGCCCAAAGTGCCGGGCTCACTCTAGGCTACTGAGCCCCTCCGCCATGACAAGGTTTGAACCATGGTTGGGAAAAGAGTATTTCCTACTGCGGTTTCTAAAAAAAAAATTACCTTCCTAGGGACTATTTAGATCTAGATTGTTGAAAAAAAAGAAACTTAATTTTGCTCAGTAATACTATGACTTTGCTTATACTGTGATAATACAATATCAACCTTAATCCTCGTAAATTACACATCCGAGTAGTACCTAATCACGTATACGTGCTAGATTTGAAAGGCAGAAAAAAATACTAGAGTATTTTCCGTTACTTTTTAATTGAATCTAAATAAATGACTTTCCTTTTTATTTTCCTAGCTATCATTTTGTGTAAAACATTCGAAAATAATAATAATAAAAATAGATAGCCTAATTTATGACTTTATTCATAAGTTGGATATCAATTAAAAATAAATGTAACTAAATTTAATGTAGGCACTCATAATGTCTCCACCATGGTGGCCTTCTCGTGGCGGTGGGACTCAATAGCCTAGGACCTAGGTGAACCCAGCATGATAAGCCATCTGACGTTATTCTAAAGTTAGTATGACGAAGCACACACTTTTATTTATATGCGCTAAGACATCGAGCATATAACCGGAAAGAGTAGTTATGTGAGCCATTAAATACCGAAACTGGTCAGTGATTTGTCACTGACATAATAGAAATTCAACCAACCAGTGATCTGTATGTATGTATCTGTAATGGCCACCATTCAGCCAATTAGAGCGCAGAACGGGCGCAGCATCGCAGCCCAATACATTTGTTTTCATACAAAACATAACATTACCGCTCTATAATTCCTGTCATATAATATTATGGTCGATGCCTATCTTCAGCCATCGATCACATTACCTTTATATAATAAAATATTTTTTTCTTTAAAACTGAAATAACTAAAAACTATTTATATGGTATTATAAAACTTACAGCAACATTTTCCTTATTTAGATAAACAATTTAATAAACAAGAAAAACAAATTTAATAATAAGTAAATGCTTAACATTGTAAGTCGATAGCAAAAGTTTTAAGGAAAAGTTTAATCGATTATTAATATAATCAATTTATTAGTATACAAAAATGTTTGACGCACATGTTACAAACTCGATTCATGCTTAGGTATATTAAAAACAAAGCACCAACGAAATGACAAAAGAGCCAAATAACAGAGATTAATAATTTGATAAAATATGTTTAAGAACCACCGCTAGGAAACTTGCTCTCAAATAAAAAAGTCACATCAGTTCCCCCTTCCCAGTCCCTTGTTGTGTCGGGGATGAAAAGCTATCTTCAATTCGGTAAAATGATTTTGTGAGTGCTGTATGTAATGACTTAAAAATACTTCCTATATTACTACCATAGACTTATGATATACTGTATTGCTACTGACTATTTATCATGACACCCGTATAGAGCACATTGAATGTCATGACGAAAAATAATCATAGTTCGTTATTATATTGTTTGACGCACGGTCAAAGGTGACTAGTTTGACCAATTTAACATATTAAAAGAATAAAGCGTTTTGCAATAGGCACCATTGTTAACTGATGCAACCATGATGTAACACATGTGCGGTGAAATAATAAGAAGTAGACAATATCTACTTCTGTGTACACAAACATGGGATTCAGGGTTTTTTTTTAAAAGGTTTTCTTGCTCATAAATCTCCTCTGGTTTTTTTAAAGAGGTTTCCGTCCTCTGGCCCCGCCTCCAGCGTTTCGCTCCCGGCACGCATTCCTCCAAGGGTGCGGATCCGATTAGTTTACCCGGCGATTGCACCTCGACTACCACCCCACGCGCGTACACCCACCCGTCCCACCACCACGTCAAGGCCCGGATCCAGATGGTGGGGATCCAGTTCAGTCTAGTCCAAAGCATTAGTAAATAGATTAAGGGAAATGTCATTTCAAAACCTTACTGCTCGATGCATATTATATAAAATACTAGTGGTACCAACAGACGTGTCTTGTTCATTTTTTTTTATATCCAAGCCATTCGTGAATCCACTTGAACACACACAAACAATTTCATCAAGATAGGAGGAGTTCAGTGACATACAGATGTACAGAAGAATTATAAAGATTGGCCTTATTTAATAATATCAAAAATGTCAAGTTACCTATATTATTATACCTATTGGATCTGTAAAACTGCCATCTATTGGCCAATGGCTCTACTACGACACTTATTGCCTCAAATCTCTACTCATCGATATATTATAACTTTGAAAACGTTGTACATATTTTCGTAAGTAATAACTTTAAAGCTACGCTCCTAGATGGCGCTGAACCTTGAACGTACGTGGTTGGTCGATGGGCTAATATTCTTCTGGAGTAAAGGCCAAGTTGGATGTGAATAGTGATTTCCTACTTCTCTTGTTTTAGTAGTAAACAAATAACGGCTGATAATAATGATGATGATAATTAACTATTTTCCACTGCCATGTTTTTCTCGTTGTAGAGGAAGCATTCAGCACAAGAAACTTGCTGCAGTCTGCCAAGGAATATTTTACACATACATTGTGCATAAGCCCACTCTTACTAGCTACAGTATGCACAATTTAACTTGCCCGGAATGGAAGGATCTGCATACGGCCCCACCATGGTTCAGACCTTGTCGTGGCGGTGGGGCTCAGTAGCCTAGGGTGAGCCCAGCACCTTAGGCGAAGCGAATTGAGCCGAGGGGGCTCTTTGTACACCTCATATAAGAAGAGGGGGCCAAAGGGCAGGGGGCAAAGGGTGAGGAAGGGTCCTGTGGTACAGGAGTGTGTGTGAGAGTGTGTCTGTGGAGATGGCGTCGGCCCCCTGAGGGACTGACTAGCCGTCGAGGTGCCCTCACTAAAGGCGGCATTAGTGGCACTCGCCGGGTTTTAGTGGGTAGAGCTGCGTCCACTTACCAGTTTCGGGTGCAGCGAGTTCCACATACCCGCCTGGGGATACCCACTCCCCCGCAAAGTGCATTTGGAGGCGTTAAAAAAAAACTAAATACGGGCTTTTTGGCAGCAGGGCCCTGTGAGGCGTGAGTATAAAGGGTCCCAGGCTGTTGAAAATAATGTGAATATAATATCAAAATAAAATATATCGAAAATTATTATCAATTTTGGCAATCCTGAGATTAACGTCTTATATTGTCGTTACTATAAAAAATATGTATGGATAAAATAATACAATTAGTATGTAAATGTAGTATGCCCCGAGTATCCTAGGGCCCCTCAAATTCCCGCCGCCCCTGTTGCCCGGAGTGAAGTTGGCGAGAGTCACGGTTGCGTAATGCAAACCTAACTTACCTGGAGTGGCTAGAGTGCTATCCATCTTCATTCTGGGTAAATTGCGCGTACTTCACTACTGATTAACTAAACTAAAAGTTTCTAAATTGTAATCAATATTTTATTTACGAGATTAGACAAGGACATCAACTTTTGCATTGCCTTTGTTATACGAAATTGGTTTCTAGTAATTCGATTACATTACAAATGCAAAGGAAAGAAGCAGAATGGTCTAATAACATTTTTTTTCAAATTTACGATATCAGTTGACATAAAATGTCATCACAACATACGAATAGAAATATCGATTTACAGCAAGTTGTTAAAAAACATTTTACAGAACTGACTGGTGAATCCATGTTATCTTAATATCGAAATCTATTCATGTTAGCCATCATCATCAGTGTTAGCCCATATTTATCTTCTACTGGATCTTGACCCTTTAAATGAATGCCAAGACGGCCGATATAAATACCATATCTTGTCATGTCTAAGTTAAGTAAAAAATCAGGAGCTATTATTCTCATTTTATGGCCGTCTTTAGTCTATGAATGAATTCAGTTTTGCCTGCTTCTTACACTTACGAGTACTGCAGTTCCATTGAGTTTATTTCACTTTATTCTGAAATTAGATTTCGAAGGAAAAGATGGGATATCTTTCTTCTTTCTTTCAAGCACATCCTTGCAAATTACAGTTGCTGAACATAGAACCCCCACCATGGTTCAGGCCTTGACGTGGAGGTGCGGCTCAGTAGCCTAAGATGTTAGTTGTTGGCGAAGTTAGTTGAGCCTAGGGGGCTCTTTGTACCCCTCTTATAAGAAGAGGGGACAAAAGAGCAGAGGACAAGAGGTGAGGACAGGAACCTCCCTCCATTGTACTATCCCGACGTTGGCAGGGGTTGTTCTGTGGTGCGGGACAACCCCTCTGTGGAGGTGGCGTCGGTCTCCTGAGAGACTGACTAGCCGTCGAGGTGCCCTGTTAGCTCAACAGATCCGGGGTACCTCACCAAAGGCAGCATTAGTGGCACTCGCCGGGTTTTGGTGGATAGAGCTGCGTCCATTTACCAGCTTTTCGTGCGCAGCGAGTCCCACATACTCGCGTGGGGAGACCCACTCCCCATGCGTGATGCCTCAGAGCATATCCCGGCGTTAAAAAAAAAGGTTTATAGAACCTGGTTTGGGAATTGGAAAAAGTAGAAAAATACTTGATAGTTATAATGGTGATGAATGCGGATGATGATGAATATGTAAGATAAACAATTTGTCTAAATTAAAAAAAAATAAGCCCTATCAAAGCAGAATCATATATTGCAATTAATTGAATTATTGGATTTGTCATACACATGCCTACTGTTTAATGATGGATATGCTATAAAACTGAGGTCAACTGACTGACATAACAGCTTCCCGATCGAGTCTCCATTTCTGAACATTCGACCTAGTGACATACTGTGATGACATCTGTGACGCCCACTACCAAGTTGACGTGTTGATACATTTTTCAAACATATTCAGCGGCGCTAATTTGGAAGTTTTTAATTGCCGATATCGGTACTTCTGTATTACTAGCTATTACTAGGCATATTTCGAGTACTTATTAGATATAGTGATTACATTAATATGTCTCAAGTGAATTTGTTTCCTCACCGTGGTTCAAGCCTTGTCGTGGTGGTGGGGCTCAGTAGCCTAAGGTGTGCCCAGCACCTTGGGCAAAGCAATTAGAGCCGGGGGAGCCCCTCTTATAAGAAGAGGGGACAAAGAGCAGAGGGACAATGGGCAAGGATGGGAACCTCACCCCATTGTACTGTCCCGACGTTGGTAGGGGTTGTTCTGTGGTGCGTGACACCCTCTGTGGAGGTGGCGTCGGTCCTTTGACTGACTGACTAGCCGTCGAGGTGCCCTGTTCGCTCATTAGATCCTTTAGTGAGATGCCCCTCACTAAAGGTGGCATTGGTGGCACTCGCCGGTTTATTAGGTAGAGTTGCGTCTACCTTACTACCTTTCAGTCGCATCGAGTCCCACATACCCGCCTGGGGAGACCCTGGGGAGTTCTTTGAAAGGCCAACTGTAAACGCTTTTACAATAGAATCCCAGAAAATGTTCAAAATCGCTCCATTCAAAAATTAAAAAAGTTATTAAACGACCTCTGTGGCTCAATGGTTAGCGCGTTGGCGCTCAAGCCGGAGGTTGCGGGTTCGAATCCCGCCAGGGAACAAAAAAAAAAGTTTTCTGTGTTCCTGGATCATGGATTTGTATCAAATATGTGTATTATATAATATATAATAATAGTATAAAAGTATTAAATATATTTCCTTTGTCTGGTACCCGTAACACAAGTTCTTCGAGAACTTACCACGGGACCAGATTGACGTGGTGTAAAAGCGTCCATAGATATTATTATTATTATATTATTATTAAAGAGTTTGCTACTTTATTACATCAATGTTGATTGAAGTACCTATCCACAAGTAATTCAGCAATCAACAAATTTAATCAATTATAATAATTAAGGCAGATTTGTACTTAAGAAAAAAAAGAAATTTCTGAATCAATTTATTTATTTATATTTACTTATTTATATTTACGTTACACGTGAGATAATTATTATGAATTATTTATTTTTCATGTGTGCCGCATTGCTTTAAATCAGTTATTACAACAGCAACAGTTGGCAGTTCGATCGTCTTGGCGTTCATAGAGGGTGGCCTATGTTCAACAGTGGACGGATAAGGGCTGATAATGATGGTGAACTTATTTATATTTAGAATAGTATAGTGACAAATATTTTAAGTAAATAATATATTATTTCGCTAGTCCATTATTGATAAGGTTACGATTTTTAAACTACTAATTTCTTGTTATAGAAAAAAAATTAAATAGTTTACAACTTACAGTACAGTCAAATGATGTTGACTGTATGATAAGCAGTTGTAATTCCTGCGTTCAAATTTAGTCAAACAATTTAACCGTACTTTACGAACCGGATTCCATTTTTATTATTCCTCCATTTAAGGTCAGATAATGGATACTTAAAAAATAAAAAGCTTTAATTGTTTACAGGCGCTTAATTATAAACAATATAAGGTGAAGAATTTACGCGGATGCCCATATGTACCTACTCCACTAAAGAAGGCCATCATGATTACGAATTTGTGCCTTGTGTTGCCATCTACTTGAATCAATTATAATCAACAGATTACAATTGATAATCTGGAATCAAGTAGATGGCAACTTACAATACCAGACCATAAGAGGTGTTTAATATCCTTTACCGCTCAAAGTCGACAACCTAGTTTTTGACCTATGGTCCCGCAACCAAAAAGAAATTAAAAGATACTCACATAATTATACTTATAATTGAAAGGCTGACAACGCACTTGCGAATCCACTGGTGTAGCGGGTGTTTATGGATGTCGCTTATCACTTACCACCTGGGGAACGACTGTTCGTTTGCCCTCTTTAAGAACTTAGAAAAATCCTTTTATAATAGCCATATTTAAGGTCTATTAAATAGGTTGGAGATTCTCTCAGGACTCTCAAACGTACTCGACACTCATTTTGATGAACCTTAGAGGACAATAGGCTAGCAGCACATAGTCCATCCGAAAAAAATCATCAAAGTTAAATAATGCATTTGGTTAGTCTTGATTTTTGTTAGTTCATTTGACGAGTACTACAGATAATATATGTACAAATCTTCTATGTAATGAAAAAGTGATGGTGTCTGTGATGTTGTAGATATTGTGTCCCGGCTTTTTCAGTATAGCATTAATTATCTGGTATATTTTAGTAGCCGCTATTGAATAATTATTTTGTAGTGCGTTTTATTTGATTTTGCATTTCACAAACTAAATAACATGGTGTAAAGCATACATAGTTTTCATAAATAGTATTTTTATTTTGTCAAATATTGATGTTGACTGTATGATAAGCAGTTGTAATTCCTGCGTTCAAATTTAGTCAAACAATTAAACCGTACTTTACGAACCGGATTCCATTTTCTTCTATGTAATGAAAAAGTGATGGTGTCTGGGGGTTAAATTTAGAGAAACAAAAAAAAGAAAATAAGTATAGTGTGTAAAATAAAAGAACGTTTTAAATTGAAATTTTGTATAATTCTAAATTATGAAATCCTTATAAAATATAATACATCACAGTAAAAGATCGTTTCTTATTATCTAAATATTATCAGCGCCATTATGTTCATTTTTTTTTATTTGGGATGTTTTTATTAACCTCGGAATCCTTGAGGTTGGTTCTGTGGCTGTGGTGGTTGGGAAGCGATGAACTGTAGAGAGCGCGCGATGGCTTCTGGGATTGGAGGTGGGGTGGGCAAATGGGCACCCTGAACTCTGAATCCTGTATAAAGAAAGAAATGTAAGTATATAATAAATATCAACCCATATAATATTATGTCCCACTGCTGGGCACGGGTCTCCTCCTCGAAATCAGGCGAGGAGTGTTTTGGCCATAGTTCACCGATGCGCTGGCAATGCGGGTTGGTGAACTTCACACACCTTCAAAGACTTTAAATCCCATCAGGTATGCAGGTTTCCTTACGATGTTTTCCATCACCGGTGAGCAAGCGATGGTATCATGTTCAGGTGCACGTAGAAATTTAGAATAACATTTCTAGGCATCACTGGGGAGTCAGGATGGAATCTGGACCTATCAGTTCTCATTCAAGAATCAAGATGCCGAGCCCATACCCACTAGACCATCTTCGCTCACTGTAAGAATATATTATAAGCTAAAATAATATTGAAGCCAGGAAGAATTGCTTGAAAAGTCAACGACTACGCCTATTTCTTATGAGTTGGATATATTTTAATAAAATTTAGTTTCGTTTAAACTATCTATACTATACTAATATAATTATTCATACGAAAGATTCGTTTTAAATTAAAAAAATCTTTCGCCATTAGAATGCTATCTTAACACTGAGTAATATATAGGCTATAATAATCAATCCGGATCCGATTGAATCTAAGTTCGTACGGGCGGAGCTGCGGGTACCAGCTAGTGCGAGATAGCTAGTGTAAGATCAAATAAGTAAAAATATATAATAAAATGTAATATAAAAATTCTTTATTTTTTCGGATGGATCTATGCTAATGGCCCGAAGGATCTAATGCTTCGTCGGATTAGTGTGAGCACATTTGGCTCACTAGTAGATTGTTAAAATGGGGGGTTGCCCCCCGCCAACCGTGCAGTCTGCGACCACACGGCCTCCTAGCGTCGGGTTAGATATAAAAGTTATAATTATATTATAATGTAATATAAAAATTCGTTTGTTATAATGTTAGCTAACTATAATTTAATCATTAATATCATATTTATATCTACTTTAAGATAAACTATCACGAATTTCTCACTACCACCTTGAGCGTAAGGCGGAGGCTTCAGATGTGTTACGAAATGATGTAATAATGGAATGTTTACATAAGTCAATGAGCTAATAAAATTAAACTTATGTGAATTTCTCATTTCTAAATCGTGTGTAAATATTGATAGGCTTTCAACATGAAGACTCATTATGACTTAACCTCTAAATAAATTAATAAGTTATACAATACTAGAAAAATAGTAACCTAATCGAGTCTACTTGGGCGGATTACCCTCTTATAAGAAGAGAGGACAAAACAGCAGGGGGACGAGGGGCGAGTATGGGAATGGGAATTGGTGTACTCGCCGGGTTTTAGTGGATGCAGCTGCGTCCACCTTACCATACCTTGCTAACTTTGCAGCGAGTCCCACATACCTACCTGGGGAGGCCCCCCGCGGGATGCCTAAGAGCATTTCCCGGCTCAAAAAAAAAGTTTTTAATTTAATATTTAAGTAGATTATAAACATTTAAATATAAGGCGAAGAAAATGTGATATGTAAAACCTGATTGCTATCGGAAATGTTCGTACTATTAAACTTTATTGTAGATATAAATAGTATATTACCGTTTTCGTCAGCGATGTATGACAAGGAAATTGGGATGCCTTCGGGAGAAGTGTAGGCGAAGGAACCTTGAGCTACTTGCGCTTCGGCGTCCTTGATTCCAGCATTCTTCAAGTAGCCCTGCTCCTGGGCTGCGATTCCATTACCGGTTTCATAACTGTCAAAGGAATGTTTAATTTAATGAGGACTTGGAATGTTTAATGCCTTGGACAATTGGCAATCAAGATGTTGTCTTAACGAGTTGTTTAATAAATGTTGCTATCTTCAGAACATTAAGTGTCTAAAGATAAATTGGACAAAAAGTCCAAGTTTGGCATCCTTATTCCTAACCATATTCTGCCAGACCGGGGTAAGTTATTCATATGACGCTTGCTCCATGTATACAGTTATATAAATATAATACAATATGCTAACTATTATAATAATGCTAAAACAAATAAATTATCAAGATTAAACTTAGACCTTTAGAATTCCCCACCATGGTTCAGGCCTTGTCGTGGAAGTGGGGCTCAGTAACCTAGGGTGAGCGGTGCACCTTGGGCGAAGCTAATTAGGCCGAGGGGGCTCTTTGTACCCCTCATATAAGAAGAGGGGACAGAAGAGCAGGGGGCAAGGGGTGAGGATGGGAATCTCACCCCATTGTACTGTCCCGACGTTGGGAGGGGTTGTTCTGTGGTGCGGGACAATCCCTCTGTGGAGGTGGCGTCGGTCCCTTGCGGGACTGACTAGCCGTCGAGGTGCCCTGTTTGTTTTCTAGATCCGGGGCACCTCACCAAAGGCGGCATTGATGGCACTCGCCGGGTTTTAGTGGGTAGAGCTGCGTCCATTTACCAGCTGTCGGGCGCAGCGAGTCCCACATACCCGCGGGATGCCTCAGAGCATTTCCCGGCGTTAAGGAAAAAAAAAAAAGACCTTTAGAATTAAACCCAAACCAAAGCGTGTCATACCTCGTTTCAATGAAAGTTAGAAAAATAAACAATTTCTAAAAACAAAAACAATATCACTATGCAAAATACTCTGAGAATTTTTTGATAAGTGCCAGAACAATAACAGTGTCCTTAAACATCGGAAAGATCAAATCTAATGAGAATTCCCGCGAGCGTCGAGTTCTCGCGGTCGTGATGTATTGTGAGCCTGTTCTTGGGAATATTTTTGAATTACCGGTTTCAGTAAAACACCTACATGACTTACGAAATGATTTATGGCATAAAGTTGTATATGGCATAAAGTTGAAAAATGTTTATGACAATAATATGATGTATTCATGACATATTGTCCAACATTGTGACATAAAGTTTTTTATTTGTTTGTTTGTTCAAAAATATATTGTGTCCCGGCTTTTTCAGTATAGCATTAATTATCTGGTATATTTTAGTAGCCGCTATTGAATAATTATTTTGTAGTGCGTTTTATTTGATTTTGCATTTCACAAACTAAATAACATGGTTTACACCATGTTATAGTTATATACAGCATACATAGTTTTCATAAATAGTATTTTTTTTTGCTTTAGATAACTATTTGTCAAATTTTGCTTACATTATGTACCAAATTTTAAAACTATAAACTTGGTTATTGTGACAACTTTTTGGTAGATGGAATATATTATGTATATTTTAAACTTTCTTTAAAAAAACGTTTCCAACAATTTTTTTTTTGTATTAATTTAATAATGTACCTACTGATTTTTTTTTTGTTATAATAAAAAAAAAACATAGAGCGATAACTTATTAATGGCATGTTCATAAATTATACCTCTAAAATATAATCCATCTTGCCATAGGAGACAGCTTACAATATGTATAGTTTCCGAGATTAATCCGAACAACTGAGTGACTACCATTCATAATGTTGTCGTGTGGTAATATTATGATTGATCAGTGAATAATGTGCGGTGCTATGTAGTCGATATTTGGAAATAATGTAGTATATATATGTAGTAATATTACTAGGAAGTTGCTGTACTGTTTGTATGATACGAGGAAGTACTTTTAGAACTATAACTTCTATACACAAGACGAATTTACGCTCTTTTTGGAGAGCTTTTGCTTTGGTGTTGCCTTATAATATTTTTTTTGTATTAATGTTTTACTAATTTTAAATATATTAATATTTTATATTTTTTATTTTTATATTTTATATTATTGTACGGCGTTATCCACTTATTATTAGCATGTGGTTCATGTGCCGGTTTGTTTACTTAAAATATAAAGAAAAACCTCAAAATATTTTTTTACTTTTTTCATCCGAGCTGATAAATCTAACATTAATAAATTCTATTGCTGCTTATACATGAATTTTCACAAAGGTTTTAATAAAAAAGTTGCGAGCTGAAGTTTTTCTGGTCCTGGCAATAAAGTGAAAATTTGTGAAATCTTAATGAATAAAAATATACAATTTAAGTATCTCTATATATAAGGGTCTCTTATTAATTTATTAAATTAATTTATGATCACTGATATTTGTTTTTCAAATTTAAAATTATTCAAAGCTTTTGTAATATGTGAAATACTCCATTTTATGTAAGACATAATTAGGTACGACAGAATTGTGATTTTATGTAAATACTAGCTGTTGCCCGCAGCTTCGCCCGCGTTAACTTTTAAAATTTGAGGGGTTGACCACCCTTATCACTTAGGGGTATGAAAAATAGATAGTAGCCGATTCTCAGACCCACTAAATACGCATATAAAATTTGGTAAAAATCGGTTAAGCCGTTTCGGAGGAGTACGGTAACTAACATTGTGACATGGAAATTTTATATATTAGATTTTAGCCTCATTAACATAAATGCACCATGTTATATTTACACCGGGTATAGTACCTATGCTATTAGCGATTATATATTCTCGCTTAAATCTTCTAGTTATATGGGACATATATGGGCTTACAAAATTTAGGTTTCTGAGCCAATTCGGTTGCGTAAAGAGGGCTTGGCTGTGCCTCACAGATGACTCCTATATTTTATGCGTAATATTCATGACACTTGCGGAATGTTCATTTTAAATTTTATGGTTTTATATTTCACAACATTGCAAACTTAATGAGAATACGCTCCTTTGTTTCATTATTTTAACAATTTTAAAGTTGCGTGGATGGAATTATAGAATACTAGCTGTTGCCCGCAGCTTCGCCCACGTTAACTAACTCAACTTAACTACTGTTAGTCACAGCGTGATGTTATAGCTTATAGACTTCCTCTATAAATGGGCTATCTAACACTGAAAGAATTTTTCAAATTGGACAGTAGTTCCTGAGATTAGCGCGTTCAAACAAACAAACTTTTCAACTGTATAATTTTAGTATGTATAGATACGAACAAAATGTCAGAAGCCGTCTTTTTGTTTGTCGTTTGTTTTTTCTTATTTATCATTTAAAATTATATAATATATTTTATACTTGTAAATGCTATATTAGAAAAATAGTTTAAACTTAAACAAGTCAAAACCATTTTAAACCTCCGAAACTCTATATGAAGCTCTTTTTTATAGATTGCAAAATTGTTGAAAAATTTTAAAGTAAAACTTGTGCGAACAAGGACAATTATATTTTACAGTGTACATTATATTTTAAGTTGACATTATTCCTAAGGAGGCAATGATGATTATTATAACCTAACTCACGATACATCAATTTTTTTAACCGACTTCAAAAAGGAGGAGGTTATCAATTCGTCGAAATCTTTTTAATAATCCATAATGTTTTTATAATAATAATAATTTTGATGTCCTTGCTTGTATATTGTTTTTAATATTAACGAGAATTTCACTCATTATAATCAAAAAGCTTTTACGGATTTTATCGCGGTTTATTAAGTTTTTTACAAGCCCGACGTTTACATTATATTGTATTGTAAAATATTTTAAGCACGAAGACTTGATCAAATCCCATAAGGATCATTTTACTATGGATATCGTTAATATTAATATGACCTTTTGTATTTAAAAAATATATTTTAGGTATCAAATATTAGAGTCAAAACCCAAACCTTAAGGATATAATCCACCTTTTAAAAAAACTATATAGGGGAATAATAAATATTGTTTTACGGAGGATCAGGGACTTGATATATCATCCCAATTGATTGATTGATTCATAATGACATTACCTGTATGTGAATATATATATATATATATATATAAACAGACCAAACATTTTTATAGATAACTAGTGGAACCGACAGACGTTGTCCTGTACAAAATATTCTTTTTTTTGTGAATCTAAACCATTCTCGAATCCACTTGAACACACACAAAAAAAATCATCAAGATCGGTCCAGCCGCTTAAGAGGAGTTCAGTGACATACACACGCACAGAAGAAATATATATATAAAGAAGATAATAATATATCTAGATTGTTCTAACGTAAAATAAGTAAAACCAAATATAAAATGTACCTGAACTGGTATGATCCATCGGGGTTGACTTCTTGTGATTGTCTGATGATGGGGATGAACTGTGGCGGGATGAACTGTTGGAACTGAGGAGCGGCACACGCGACCGCCACCAGGACTGATAGGACGATGAACTAAACATACAAAAATCATATTAAATATTAACATACAAAGCATATACTATATTTTGATATAATATGTCAATAATTTTTGAGTAATTTAACGTTACAACTCCTGAATTAGGATGAAGATAAGTCTTTGTATTTACTAAAACAAATTAGAAAAAGATTTTTGATATATCTAATACCGTAAAATTTTCTTTTTAAGCCTAATTTTCTTACCGATTTCATTGTGTATGTTAGAACAAATTTGTACAAAATTTGATGATCCTCGATGGATGTGTATGCTGTGAATGATTTTTCAGATCGAACGAAAAGGCTTTTATACTAAGCGGCGCTGGCGCACCTCGTGAAATTGGAGTACAACGCAGACGTAAGCGCAACGTAATACATCAAAGTACGCCGCCCGCCCGCCCGGCGTATTCGCCGAGTCTATAATAATATAATAATGTATGTTATTAATAATTTATTATTATTTTGTTATTATAAATTAAGAGTATACAGTGTAGTGTTTTATGAGGGAAATTAGAGAATTACTTATTAGAATCATACATAAGAGATCAACGCATACCTCTGATTGGAGTCTATTCTATTATAATTATAATATATACTTTCTAAAGTCTATTATAATATATACTTAACTAGTGGCACCGACAGATGTTGTCCTGTACATTTCTTTTTTTGTAAATCTAAACCATCCTCGAATACCCTTGAACTCACACAAAAAATTTCAGCAAAATCGGTCCAGCCGTCTAGGAGGAGTTCAGTGACATACACACGCACACAAGAAATATATATTATATATATATATATATATATATATATATATATATATATATATATATATATATATATATATATATGTGCAACGTATTGTTTGACGACTTTTTCGTTAAGATTTTGTATAGTTTAGGGAAATGTGTATTCTATGAGGAAAGTCCCAAACTATATCATATACCTAACGTATTGTTTGAGGAAAATTTATCAAGACGTTGCACATACATACATTACTAAATTAATTTATTTACTCAGTCCTTTCATGGAATCTCAATGAATCTCCATCTCTGTTCTTAAAAATATATGTTAACAGATGTTCTTAATATCGTTACAGAATACCATAAATGTGAAGCGAGACATCGAAATTTACAATTGTAAGAACAAAATATAAGACCATAGATAATATCTTAAAAATCCTCTTTATAGACATTGATGTCAGTATGTATAAATAAAATAAAAAGTGTGTGTGTACTTATGTACACGCGGTAGAAGTTATACTCCTCAAAGAAAAATACATAGTACAATTTCATTACACTGTAACCTTTTGCTTATTGTGTAGTTAAACATGAAATAGGAGGTTAATTATTTAAAGCTAAAGTGAGATTATACTAATATAAAGACTTAATAATGTACAAAGAACCTAAAACTAAAAACCTTAAAAAATGTTTAAAAAAAATAACTAAAATATATTATTAAAAAGGAGTCCCTTTAGGCATGGTTCCGAAGATACTGGCAGCTTTCCCCCTTTAAATTGCTAGACTAATTCTTTGTCCGAGGTAGCTGCCAGCTCTTCGGTCTCCTGTGATGTCTAAATACCTTTTTGCTATTTCCCTAAAATAAAATTATAAAAAAAATATTACATGAAGTTTAATAATAAAATATAAATATTGTTGTATACATTGTATCAAGCTCTACATAAGGTCTTAAGCTAAATACAGCTTTCAATCACTGAAGGTCAAAGGTGAAATATGTATGTGACCTCTTCAATTGTTAATGTCGAATCAAAAGTGTCAAGTGTAATCTGAGAAATATGTAACTAGTGATAAAAAACTGATGTTTATTTATTTTGTGATAACTGTGAATTTAAGTCAAGACCCATAATTTTGCGAAAAAAGGCTGATTAAAATCTTTCTTGTTTTACATCAATAATATTATCTCAAGTAGCTTTTAATAGCTAGCTAATTGCTGTGGTTTCACCCATATTAAAATTAATGAGTAATATAAAATAAATAACCTCATCCAAATCCCCAATAATTATAAAATATCAAATGTATTTTCTATTCCGACAAGTAGTTCCGGAGATCAACGTACCAAACAAACAGCTAAACTTTTTAACTACTTTTACATTAGTATGGACTGGAGTAATAACTTGGACAGTGACCTATTATCTAGATTTTCAGGATATACAACACATGGCCAAGCTACCTAGGCCTGGCACATTCAAAGGGATCACTTACCATCAGGTGCCATTTGCTACCTCACATAAATTAAAATATATTATAGACCATTTTTTTCTGCAGACTTATAATTAATGTAGTCCTATTTTGAACAGTCTTTTTATGGCGATCATATAAATAGCAGATCAGCCTTGACAAGCTAGTGAAAATAAGTTGCGTTATTTCCTAAATGATACTCAACCCATAGATGCTCGTAAAAATAAATTTACGTAACGGCTCCTATGTGGTCACCCGAGGGCAATTTGTATTTTAAATAAAGCTCGTAGATTTAGAAATTAGCCTGTTTAATTTTTTTTTATATTCTAAGGAGGCAATCGAGCAGTCGGAGCCTTATGGTGACTACCGACGCCCATAGACATCCGCACAACCAAAAGTTATGCAGATGCGTTACGCTCTATTCCCTATCCCCCCCCGATGGCCCACCGAAAAACTCACAAACCGCATGAAACGCGACAGCATAGCTGTCACGTGAGCGAGAGGTACCACCACGGTCGTGCCGGCCCAATTTGGCTGCAAAGCAGCATGACACTACCTCTTACTATCATAGAGCGGTAACGTTGTGTTTTGTATGAAAACTGCTGAAAATGCTGCGAAGCTGTGCCTGTTTTGCGCTCTGATTGGCCTACTGATGGCCATAGATAGATGATTTGCCGTTGAGATGTACATACATATTATCACTGGTTAGTTAAATTGCTATTACGTCAGTGACAAATCACTGAACAGCTTCGGAATTTTATGGCTCACATTACTACTCTATCCGGTTACATGGTCGATGAACCCATCGAGGCATCGGGCACGCACCTAGCACGTGCAAATCTTTTTCAGTATGAAAAGTTTTTATTTTTTTGTACTTTTTTTTTTCTTTAACGCCGGGAAATGCTCTGAGGCATCCCGCGGGGGAGTGGGTCTCCCCACGCGGATATGTGGGACTCGCTGCGCCCGAAAGCTGGTAAGTGGACGCAGCTCTACCCACTAAAACCCGGCAAGTGCCACCAATGCCGCCTTTAGTGAGGTGCCCCGGATCTAATAAGCAAAGAGGGCACCTCGATGGCTAGTCAGTCCCCCAAGGGACCGACGCCACCTCCACAGAGGGGTTGTCCCGCACCACAGAACAACCCCTTCCAACGTCGGCACAGTACAATGGGGCTAGGTTACCGTCCTCGCCCCTTGCCCCCTGCTTTTTTGTCCCCTCTTCTTATAAGAGGGGTACAAAAAGCCCCCTCGACAATTAGCTTCGCCTAAGATGCCTCCCTATGCCATACTCACTCTAGGCTACTGAGCCCCACCGCCACATCAAGGCCTGAACCATGGTAGGGATTTTTTGTACTATTCTGACGCGTGTTGACCATTTCATTTGACACAAGTCTCGTTTATAGTAACAAACTTAATCAGTATCTTAAATATTGATGGGGCCTTTCTTTGGGTTAGCTAAATTAACATTGCTGAAAGGAAACATTAAGAGTGATCACTTATCTCTTTGATTACCTACCCTCTTTCTAAGGATGACTGTTATAGATTATTTGATTTGATTTCATATGAACAAGAACTATGAAGGGCACAACCTGCAGAAAAACTGGCAAAAGTTGATCAACAACATGATTTTATTCGGAGGCAGATAGAAGATATATTACAGGTCATTGTGGTTAAAATCCTGGGAAAGATTTATTTTTGTTTTCAATTTTCTGTTTATGCTCAAATGTATGTACAATAGCTTTCCGTCGTAGTAAAAAACGTATATCGCAGTTTGGGTTACATAAAAAGATTTCTAACCTTTGATCTGCGTTGGCTGTTTTCAATGTGTTTTTGTTAATCCATGTCTTATCATCTAATAGGCTCTAATGTATTGATAATAAATCTCGTAATCATCATCTCCTGTTGAAAATCGATCAACCCAACTGTATTTAGGACATCCACGAGAAGAAGATATTTTAAAGCTATATTCATTATGTTCTTCACCAATGGGTGATTTATGAATTTTCACTGATTTTATCGTGGTCTATTAAGTTTTTTATATTACTATATTATTAAGTTTTTACATGCCATTTAGTAAGAGGTAGTGGCATGCTGCATTGCAGCCGAACTGGGCCAGCACGACCGGGGTGGTACCTCTCGCTCACATAAAACTGGCGTAAAGTGACAGCTATGCTGTCGCGTTTTGTGCGGTTTGTGAGTTTCCGGTGGCCCATTGGGGGATAGGGAAAATGAGGGCGGCGCATCTGCGTGGTCATGGTTGTGCTCGTTTGCCCCCTGGCGACATTAAAAAAATGCCCGATATTTCGGATACTTCAGCAACTTTTTAGTTTCGCTATAGTGATATTCACGTAAACATTAAAAAAAACAATAAACATTACAAACATAACAAACGTGCTTGCATGAAAATAGCAGAAACACAGGATGCAATCTAGAACGGGGATTTGAAAATATTAATTTCTGTAATGTACGTACAATTATAATTCCAACACATTGCATTGTTGTATTAGATCTAAGTTCTAGCAAACAATAACGTGTCTCGTCACTGACAAAGCCGGTACGCCCTCCGGCGATAGCTAATTTAATAAATTGCTGTCAGTCGCTCTAAAGTTAATTTCTTGTGTTATTTTCTGAAATTACTATCATCGTTTTGATGACTAATATATTATACACTATCTCTAGAGTTTCAAAGTTTACTAGAATTGAATTAAAATCTCATTAAAAATTTTCAGATATAGATTATTATTTACACAATTTACAACGGTTATTTCTCATAGTTCTTTTCGTATCCCAATTTACGCTAAATTGATTGGATTGAAATGCAATAATACTTAATGATTATCAATTTAATGCAAATTAAAGATTTTGAATTCGCTTTATCGAATAACTTGACAGCTATTCTTCGCCATCATCATCATCATCAGCCTTTATCCGTCCACTGCTGAACATAGGCCTTCAATGAACGCCAAGACGAACCGATGTTTATTTTGTGTGTAATGAATTCAAAAATAAAAGTTTGTATTAGGTGCACATGCCATTTACTCTCAAAGTTATTAAATTTTATGTTTGGGGCGTCAATCTGTTTCAACACGTGGCATTTAGACCCTCTGGAGTCCTTGCTATAAGACTAATTTATATCTTGTATGAAGTGTTATGCTTGTAGGTTTGTACTCTTTGTGCATTTTTGGCGCGGTTGTATGCATGAATATAATAATTATAAGTATTTCAACCGCCAAATACAGTGTTGTAGTGAAATAAAGTAAAAACTGCTTAAAATTATAGTTTGGCAAACAACATAATCCAAACTTGGCAGATATTCGATCTTGGTTTTTTTACGTTTTCATAATTAATGAGGAAAATAATGAACTTCATAGCCTCATATTTTTTACACTTTTAATATATTTAAGTAAGAACTAGGTATTGTCCGCAGGCTGTCTCTGAGGTGCTTCTGTTGACCCTGCAGACCCCTGCAGATTCGGGACCCTCAAAAAGTGGCTGAAGGCGCTTGCAGGTGATTTAGTGGGGTAGTTAGTGCATTCCCAAGTGCGAGTCTCCACATAAGGCCAGGAGCTTTACCCGAGGTAAACCTGGATCATACGAAAGCATTTACGTGTTTAAAAGTGTTATCCCGTATTTATAGCCCTTATACAGATTTGTGAAAGGATTGTTTAAATCATTTAAATAGTTTCAAAGGTTACATCAACATCCAAACATACAAACGTTACCTCTATATAATATTAGTACAGAGAACAATTATACTCGAAGAGGAAGTTGAATCAATAAAGAAGAATTAATAATATCAATACTAAAAAGTTTAGGATGATCTCATATTGTATGCACGATGCAAAATATAACAATGTAAATAACTCTGTATATCATGAATATAACAATGTAAATAACTCTGTATATCATGAATATAACGTTTAACATCAAGGTTTTATGGATTTGATTGATCAATCAAGAAAGGCATGTGTTCCGCGTCGTTTTTTAAATTGAAATGATTTTTTTATTGTCTCATTTTTTGTGGGCCTGAGAAGTCAGGCGCATCATCATCATTTGTAACAATAAAATCAAATATGCGTAATATAAAATCGTACAAACCCGTGACTAAATGAAGATAGGTAGGTACTGGTAGGTAGCCATCTGCAAGATAACTACCATTATGCCCTTTTTTGTTATAGCAGGGAAATGCTTTTTACGCATGTAGCCAGGATCTCGGGTAAATCCTGAGCCTATGTGGGACTCGCATCTGGGAGTGCCCTACCCGTAAACTAAAACCACTGCGAGATCCTTCAGTCGCTTTTGAGGGTCCCGGATCTGCATTCAACGGAATTACCTCAGCGACAGGCTGGCCCCGGCGAAGGCCAGACAACTCCACGTAAGGGGGGACTGCCCGGCCGCTACTATACAGTCCCCGCGACGTCATGTCATACAGGGCCCAGGTTCCCACCCTAAACCCGACACGAGCATAAGGGCGTTACTGGAGGCGCATTAAGTAGCACCTCCTGCGCCCGCGGGGGGAGCCCTCGTCGGCGGCCTCCTCTCTCACCCACTCGTCAGCCTCCTTCAGGGACATTACTGCCTCACAGAAGGAGACCATCGCCGTCCAAGACTCGTCATCACTGAGCATCGCGGTGATGACGCTCGGCAGAGACAAGTCCCCTCCGATGACTGATGTCAGACCGTGACGCAGCGCCGCCCATCTCGGGCACACATCGAGGGCGTGCTGGGCCGAGTCCACCGCCGCGCCACAATCGTGGCCCTGTAACCACCATTATGTCAATTTATTTCTTTAGCAAAGCAGCGCTGCTTTCAAATTACTGAAACCGGAAGTTCAATATAGATAACGCAAGGATAAGTTGCCTTGGATTAATTACATTATTATTAATTCAAAATATCAGGCTATATCATAAAGCGTGAATGACACTTTCCAGTAGAATGGATGCACTGTGCCGCTGCATAGGTACCATAAAATCTTGCTTGTTTTCTTTCGTGAAACAGCTTTGCTGTGTTTCGGAGAGAATGGCGAGCGAGGCAGTGTAATTACTGGCACCGAGACTTAACCCATAAATGAGTTGTCTGGGCTAATTACAGGTAAACTTGTTTATGTTTATGGGTGACGTCGACCACTTACCATCAGGTGGCACGTCTGCCATTTTGTAACATAAAAAACGTATGTAAATCAATATTTTATCTTCACTATTTCTTTTCTGCCATAAGAAGGCAACTGAGCAGTCGGAGCCTTATGATGACTGCTGACGTTCGTATCAGCGAACAAAAAGTTATGCAGATGCGTTGTCCTCCTTTTCCCTACCCCTCCCAATGGGCCACCGGAAACTCACAAACCGCACCAAATGCGACAGCATAGCTGTCAATTGAGCTGAAACTTT
The DNA here is from genome assembly GCA_963853865.1 of Helleia helle. Classification (NCBI taxonomy): domain Eukaryota; kingdom Metazoa; phylum Arthropoda; class Insecta; order Lepidoptera; family Lycaenidae; genus Helleia; species Helleia helle. The sequence goes on from OY971425.1 coordinate 11,104,975, forward strand.
TTCTCTAATATATGATTAATATAACCTAACATCTAAGTTCTTAATCACTTGGTTGTCGCTGCTGGCTTTATTTGACACACTAATATAATTAATCGTAGTGATTAAGATAGACTAAGAATTAAAACTTAAATGATTTGTTTAGTAACTTTTTCTTACATTGGGATATATTTTGAAGTTTTGGTAATGACAAATTCATTAGTACAAAATTAAATATATTGTTTTAAACTAATGCGATCACTAGTCTTATTTATTTAAATAATGTTACAGGTGCTATATAAATAGTACAAATAAGCTTATTTAATAATAAAATAATAACATATATTCCACAATATTAACATCAATTTCATAAGCATGTGTAGGCATAGAAAATTTATAATATTTGACATTTGCCATTACCATGAATACGCGATGCTATTATCTACGTACAAGAATTAGTTTAAGATTGATGAGTTTCCTACAATAATGTAAACCGATCGGAATCATCGTATGATTGGCATAAGCACATTAATTGAGTGCGTAAGGTTGGGCAACTAATATGTATTACGAATTTTAGATAGAAGCGCAAGTGTTACGCAAATAAAGGTAAGTCAGAACCTTGTTTGCTACTAATCCTAAGCTAAAAATAAAATATATTTTACATGCCTAAACTGAGCTACATGATATTATAAGCTTTATTTTTTTTTATTTGGACGGATTTCCTATTTTTAAAAATAGATAGATAGGCAATATTAAGACTGCCAATGAATGATTAATTAATTAATACTTAGACTCTTGTTTGACACAAACTATCGTATAGAAAAAGTTGTGTAAATAATAAAATTGATCAATTGTGTACAAAAAGCTGTAAGATCATTATTTGTCATGCGACTTAGAAACTTTTCTCTCGGCTCGGCCTCTTGAGTGAGATATCCGGGATCGATCCTGACCCCTGTGATGCCTTGAAATGGATTTTTCAAAATGTTTACGTGCACCTAAACATGAGACCATCGCTTGCTTACCGGTGGGCGGTGAAGGAAACATCGTGAGGAAACCTACGTACCTGATGAGATTAAAAGACTTTGAAGGTGTGTGAAGTTCAAGAACCCGCATTGGGCCAGCACATCAGTACACTAATGGCCCACCCTTTTCGCCTGATTTTGAGAGGAGGCCCGTGCCCAGGCCCCAGCAGTGGGACATAATATAAGGGTTGATATTATAATTATGTCATCTAATATACTTATAATTTTAATGAAACACTTTTTTACGGATTTTATCGCGGTTTATTAAGATTTTTACAAGCCCGACGTTTGTTTTCGAAGTGTTTCATTATAATGAGTGAAATTCGCGTAAAAATTAGAAAACAATACTTATATTTTTTTTAATTTTGCCGTTAGCATATGTTTCTTTTTGTACTTTTTAAAATAAATATTTTTATTTTATCATTATAATTAAACTTTTCTACTTAGTAGCTTACTAAGTTACTATCAAATCCTATCAGATATTCAGCGAAGATTCGCTATTACGACCATGACAGGTCAATGTTATTGCAATATAAATTTTCGAATCAAGTTATATTAATTTTCTGACTGTGTGGGAGCGACGTGACTGTAGCTAGCTAGCATGACTATTGGAAACAATAATGGTACATTGCAAAAGGTGTATGAAACTTTATCTAATCTGTACCTTTTTTTCTTTTCCGCTGGGAAATGCTCTAAGGCATCCCGTGGGGGAAGGGGACTCCCCAGCCCCCTAAAACTCAGTGAGTGCCACCAATGCCACCTTAAGCGAGTTGACCTGGATCTGTCGAGCAAACAAGGTGCCTCAACGTCTAGTCAGGGACTGACGCCACCTACACAGAGGGGTTTTCCCGCACCACAGAACAACCTCCCAACCTGGGAACAGTGTTATTTGGTGAGGTTCCCATACTCGCCCCTTGTTCCCTCCTACTCTTTTGGTCCCCTCTTCTTATAAAAGGGGTACAAACAACAGGCTTGAACCGTGGTGGGGATCTAATCTAAACTGCACCTAATTTTATTGTTTCTTTTAGGTATTTTGTAGGGAGACATAGACGCTTTGTTTTTGGCTCTTCCCCCAAAAATTTTATTACTTTTTAGTTTAGTATTTTTGAAGTCTGTTTTAATTTTTTTGTAAAATGTGTTTATTCATAAATTTTTAGTGATTCCGAAATTCGTCGTCTTGGCGTTCATTGAAGGAGACCCATGTTCAGCAGTGGACGGATAAAGGACGACGATGATGATGATTACGATGACCGCGACATACTATGGTGTTCTACCAAAGCATCCTATACAATTATTGTTACATCGACAAGTAATAAAATGAGCACATCAGCATATCATCGAGGTAAAAGAAACCAACCAAATAGGCATTATTGGGAATAACTAAAAAACTGCTTGTCAGATCTTAATAAAATTAATTTGGGACCAAATTGGAAGCACCAGCTTACAAACCTAAAAATAACCATCGAAATCTATTCACAAACGCCAGAGTAATCGTGTCACATACATGCAAAAAAAAAACATGCAGACAAATTGAGAACCTCCCCTTTTTTTAAGTCGGTTAAAAATTGGCGCTACGTTTGACCATACATAAATATTTAAAATCTTGTTGCTGTTAGTTTCTTTTGGCTTTTTTTAGGTAAGAAGAATAAATATTTACAGTTGTGCCATAAGAAAATGAAGTCGCCTGTGGTTTTTGAATTAGGAAAATGGTTGTTACTCCGTGCTAAACTTCCTGCGTTCCTAATTATTAATCTGTTTGAATATGACGCATTCTTAATTATTTTGCGTTCTGGGTTCGCTGGTAAGTAATTGTAAGGGTGAACCCAGGTTTTGTGATAGTTATTTCTGGACGACGGCGATGTTTCGACCCCTTGGTGACGAAACTTCGTCATATATATAGAAAACGGCAAAACGACAGTCCTTTTGCCTCAAAAAGACTGTCGTTTCACCTGTTGTTAAGTGAGAGCGACATCAATAGACACCCGCTACATAATTAGCAGGTGCGTTACCGGCCTTCCAAATATTCTACTATTCTACTCCCTAAATAAAATAAATTTACTACACATTGGTCTTTTAATTCTATCACACTTACATATTACATGTATCCTACTTAATCCTAATATTATTATTATAAGCGTGAAAGTTTGTAAGATTGTATGGATGCATATAATATATACAAAACATACATAACATATTATGTTTGTCGCTATTTCTCGCAAAAACTATAGAACGGATTTTAATGAAACTACAGTAACATACCTTATACATCAGAATAACATATTATAGGCTATTACTTGTTATAATAATAACATCGGTGGGAGGGAAGCGCTGTGCCGCGCTCCCGGCTGCATGGGTACCACTATCTTGCTGGTTTCTGCCGTGAAACAGCTTTGCTGTGTTTCGGAGAGAAGGGCAAGACAGGCAGTGTAATTACTGGCACCGAGACTTAACATCTTATGTCTCAGGATAGGCAACACATAAATGAGTTACCTGGGCTCGTCCCAGGTCAACTAGTTTATGTTCATGGGCGACGTCGACCACTTACCATCAGGTGGCACGTTTGCCAGTTTGCCTATTCAACTAACATTTAAAAAAAAACCATACCTAGTAATAATATCTATGTTCGCTTTTTACACAACGCCAATCTCCCGTCCCGTGCTCCGTCATCCGACATCCGTCATTCGTCATCCGTCATCTGTCATCCGGCATCCGTCATCTGTTATCCGTTATCTTGTATCTTTATCTTTTATTTGGTATTTGTTATTATGGCTTTCTCTCGCATATCTCTGAAACTGCTGGGCCAATTTCGACGCGACCTTCACTAACTGTATTTTTTCTGATGTTATAAGGAATAACTTAGGCTAAAAAATAATCATTATCTTTCCGGATACGGCTGTAAATCTAAGATAATGCGGGCTCAGCTGGAACTTAGGATTTAGGAAGCGTCACCAGGGGTCCAAGGTACAATAGCAGCCCCACCATGGTTCAGACCTTGACGTGGCGGTGGGGCTCAGTAGCCTAAGGTGTGCCCAGCACCTTGGGTGAAGCTAATTGAGCCGAGGGGGTTCTTTGTACCCCTCTTATAAGAAGAGGGGACAAAAGAACAGGGGAAGGGGCGAGGATGGGAACCTCACCCCATTGTATTGTCCCGACGTTGGGAGGGGTTCTTCTGTGGTGCGGGACCACCCCTCTGTGTTTCACCTTCGTGTACGTATGCCATCAAGTTTGCATCATCATCTTTATTGTCACACTCTGGGATAACGTGGCTGTGTGGCGATGGAACACATTGATTTGTGAAACCCTTTTTGTGTAGATGTCGTAAAATAGAGTCTGTCCAGGCCTTTTGCCATTTTCCTGAGACAATTCACACACGGCCATCTGATCCCAAACTAGGTCTGCCTTGATGATACAATGAAAAAATGATAAATACTGATATATTTTTAAATACATTCATATTATAGATAAATTACACCCAGACACAGAACAAATGATCATGTTCATTAAACAAACATTTGTCCTGTGTGGGGGTCGAATCCACGACCTTCTGGTTTAGCAGTAAGGATCACTAACCACTAGACTAACAGGTCATCTTTGCTACAAATTACGTGGAGCCCATCTATGCCAGATTCACCTAGAAATTTGAAAACTTTGCCGTTATTGCATCAGAATCTGATGTTTTCCTCATTTTAAGGGAGTTGAGAGCAGCATATACATTGGATCGCAGAGTTTTAGACTCCAGCAGTTCTAAATTATCCCAATCATACATAGGGCACACTACGTCAACCATCATATTGCTTTTGTACAACTCTTCACAATAGCTTCTCTCAGCGATTTATTCTTATAGATGAAGAGATATACCATTAATGTTATTAGCCGTGTTTTAGGCTTAAATTCTTTAGTAAGTAAACAAACTTTCCTAAATAGGTCTGCAATTTGCTACTTTATGAAGTGTTTTTCAATTTCTGAGCAAGTACTTCAAGGTTTCTGCGGATTTTAGTTTGTTCTCCATTGTACCAAAGTGAATTTTCTGAATGCGGTACTTCATCTGAAGTGTTAAGCTTCAAGCTGAAATAGGAATGCCAGTTGCTAATTTTATTTTAAAATATAGGGAGTATTTTCCCTACAACACTTATTGTAAATGAAAAATTTTGATTGTATGTCTGTTTCCGTTCAACAGCATCCTCATAAACGACACCTCATTTACGAAAATCACTAAAGCCGTTCAGTCAGCAGGAGGGGCCATAAACGTACTTACCTACATAAATTCACCCGAATAACATTACCCTCCTTTCTTTTGGCACAGTTGGTTAAAAAAGAATCTGTTTAATTACCTAATAGTAACAAAACTATAAATTCAAAAAATATCGGTTATCGTTATCAATAACCTTCATATACATCCTGATTCAGTGTCATGGTATGTTATAAAAAAAAAATAGTTAACTTTAATATTATAATATACGAATACTTACTTTTTCATAAATCTATTTTTGACTGATCTCCTTCTCGATGTTGAAATTGAGATCTTATATTAGTTTTTTTGTTTTTGTTTGCCATTTTTGTTTAAAACACGTAAAGAAAAATTTGACACAGATCCGACCGTGACAGCGGCCAAACTGTGACTGCGGGGACGCGGGCGGCACGGTATTGCATTTTTATGGTTTTTTAAGTTTTTGTACCGAAAAAGTGAAATAAATTAAATTTGAATAAACATAGTTTACGTAGGTTGAAATGAAGAAAATTATGATATAAATTTCAAATTTAAAAGAAATATTTTTTCCTACAAATGTGTACAGGCTTTGCTTAAATTTATGCTATGTTTGGGATTTTTTATGATCAAGTCAAGTTAATCTAATCGTGTAATGAACTTACAAGGGTTCTAGGTAATATCCTTGAATGTAACATATCTTTTTCCCAGGCCGATAAATAACGCGGGAATAATTTTCCGGTTTTTTTTGCCAAACGCTTCTCACTGTGTATTTGCCAATATACCGCCTTAAAGATAGGAACGTCCATAGATTTCAATTGGCCAAAACCGTTTCCCATTCTTGTGAGCAAGATGTCGCGTATGTAGGGTGGTAGGACCCACGATGCGAACAGATAGAAGTAGGGTTTGAAATAAGATGCTGTAGGGGTACCTTATTTTAAAGCCGAAATTTTTCTTCAGCTGACCCACGATCCGATAGCGTATTTGCACGGTAGAGAAGGACACTGGCCTGACTGGTGACTTCTGGCGAAGATGGCTGGACCCGGGGAGATCTCCTCCGGTATTCAATGCCGGTAATTCAGCCGGTAATCCAGCCGTTCGGCTGTTGTGTTCTTCTTAGATTTAGATAGGTAGCCAAATTTAGTAAATTCCCAGCGGAATTTAATACGTGTTTTATTTTCGAGGATTAGCCTCGAGAGTCGGCGGCGGTGTCCCTAGACTCCCGTTGACAAATCCGGCAGTCTAAACGGCATATCACAGACTACATCCGATCCATCGTTCAAAAATCAACATCCGGTTCTACAGTTCTGCAGTACGGCCAGTACTGCAGAACCTTAGGCTACTGAGCCCCACCGCCACGTCAAGGCCTGAACCAAGGTGGGGCTGCTATTGTACCTTGGACCCCTGGTGACGGTTCCTAAATCCTAAGTTCCAGCTTCGCCCGCGTTATCTTAGATTTTCAGCCGTGTTCGGAAAGATAATGTTTATTTTTATAGCCTAAGTTATTCCTTATAACATCAGAAAAAAATAGTCAGTGAAGGTCGCGTCGAAATTGGCCCAGCCCTTTCAGAGATATGAGAGAGGAAGCCATAATAGCAAATAACAAATAAAAGATAACAGATACAAGATAACGGATAACAGATGACAGATGACGGATGATGGATGACGGATGCCGGATGGCGGATGACGAATGACGGACGTCGGATGACGGGTGACGGATGACGGATGATGGATGACGGATGACGGGTGACGGATAACGGATAACGGATAACGGATAACGGATTACGGATAACGGATAACGGATAACAGATAACGGATAACAGATAACGGATAATAACGGATAAAGGATAAGGGATAACACATAACAGAAAACAGATAACGACGACCCCTGTAGCTTAATGGTTACGGAGATTGCGGGTTTGAATCCCGCCAGGGAACAAAAAAGTTTTCTGTGTTCCTGGGTCATGAATGTGTATAATATATTAATCATGTTGATATATTTTATTCAACATTGTTATTTAACAATTGGTGAAAGGGGTAATATTCAACTAAAGCGCCCCGCGCTCACCTGCGTAGTTCTAGTTCTAGGTCAAATTAATATTTAAAATAATATGAACACCAGGAATACCTTAAAAATATGGCTTATATATTGACCTATTGTACTTACTAAATACTAAAAATTTGATCAAGATACCTACCACATTTTTGAAATTTCTAAAAAAAGAATTGCAAAAATAATTCTCCTAACAACCTGTTTTTTTAAAGATCGAACATTATCGTTGTGTTATGCCCGTGTGAAATTAGTTTTGTACATATAAAATATAGATATTAATTATAAATTAAGTTAACAACCACAGTTATTTCATTATTTATTATAAACTCTAATTAAAGAACAGAAAAATTACAATATATATTAAAATTACGTAAGGAAACGCTTAAGCGTTTTATATTTTCTGTAGTTATATCTCTTAATGAATGGAGAAATAATTTGGAAGTATATAATATTTTGCATTATTCTCTCCAAAGCTTTCAGTCTCTTATGAATCAGTCTTTAAAATTTACCTGATGTCTGGATTTGTTACTTAATTTACTACATCATTTTGATATTTCCAAAAATTATATAAATGATTTCAAAGTTTTAAGTACATAATAGAGTTAATAGTATTTTATAACAAAAGTCTAAAAATTTTAATAATGGTATGTAATATAAATATTAAAATGTAACTAATTCTAAGAATTATCTGAGATAAATGTTAAATTACTATTATTATACAATTATTTATCTTTCTGAAATCTGAATCAACAGTTTACATTGAATTTAAAATTCATAAATTACATTTTTAATGAAATACAATGTTTGTCAAACTGTAAAGTAGTATAAATACTCAAATATCTACATGATCTGAAGAAGTTACATTAAAGTAATTCATTCCGTATTATAATTATTTACAAAAATGATTAAAAAAAAGAAATTCAACCTATATATTTTACAATTATTTTATACCTAATCCATAATCATAGCCATGTTCGTGTTGTTATATAGCATTATGTATAATGCCTAAAATCTTCCTCTATTCTTGAAAGGAGATGGTTGGTATTGTGGCTGGACGTTGGTAGCCGCGGTGGGTGGTAGTGTCTTCAAGTATTCCAGAGCCCTCTGTATTGCCAGCGGAATAGGCGGAGGGGTTGGCAAATGGTCACCCTGAAATATAAGAATAATAATAATATATATCATATAAAATGGCAATTCTTTTTTTTGGCAATTTTTCTTGTTTTTTAAGATACATTCACTCAGTGTTGTGAGAGTTTAAGTCAAGTCTCTTTAGACCTATGTTCATCAGTCATCTCATCGGCGAGGATGAGAACCTCACCCCATTGCACTGTCCCGACGTTGGGAAGGGTTGATCTGTGGTGCAGGACAACCCCTTGGGGACTGACTGCCGTCAAGGTGCCCTATAGCTCAAAAGATCCGGGGCACCTCACCAAAGGCGTAAAGGTACACGCGGGGTTATAGTGGGTATTCGGCACAGATATTGTGTCGAGTCCCACGACCCACACACCAGGGGTCGTTGACGGCGAGTAAAGGCGTTTCCCCGTGTTAAAACAAAAAAAGCAGTGGACGGATGGAGGCCGATGATGATGATATTATGTAGTAGGTACCCAAGCACGTGCTTTTGTGAGTGTATGCGTTGACAATTAAATATGATTTTTTTTCACGGGTTTTCTATTTATCCCTAATAGGAAACCCGTGAAACCCTTTTAAAATTAATTATTTCATGTCAAGTTATTCTCAGTAACAATAAGTGCTAATCGAAATTAAGTAGGTGACATTGACTTCTTCCCATCTCCAATAACCTGTGCATGTTTATCTTGTCATCTTTCGGCTGACTGATTGCGCTTATTACAGGTTTCATATAATTGCCGCTATGAGATTAACTGGTTTCAAAGTGGATAGTTCAGTGTGGCCTTTATTTTTATTATTTAACTAGCTGTTGCACGCAGCTTCGCCCGCGCTAACTAACCTAAGTTAACTCCTATTAGTGACAGCGTGACGCCTTCCTCCATAAATGGGCTATCTAACGCTGAAAGAATTTTTCAAATCGGATCAATAGTTCCCGAGATTAGCACGTTCAAACAAACAAACTCTACAGCTTTATATTATAAGTATACATGTATTTTATACAATTTATGGTAAAATTTTAAGGATTTTTATACACAACTGTTATAATATTATGCAACTGTAGATTCTAGAGAAAACATAAGAGTTTTTTTTTTCGAAAGGGCTGGACTTTACATAAGGAGAGAGACATAAGGTACCTCTTATGTCTCACTCACTCTCACCTCAAAAATAAGTGCATTTCAAAAGTTGTATGTAATATAATTTAATAATAAAGATACCTACTATCTAACCAATCACATAATATTATGTTCTATTATAAGTAATTGTATATAAAAATATAGTTGATAAAGAAAGTTACGTTAGTTAGAAAAATATCTTCATAATATTAGCAATAATGTTATCGCGAAAAATGTTACGCAGTTTTATCAATACGAGTTGATGCTCGCAGATTTGTCGACCTGACTGTGTGACTTGTAAATATCGATGATCTAGTTGCTATAAATTCGGCCTCAAAATGAGAGTTCTGTTTTTAATCTCAATTAGCTAGTGCACGTCGGCATCACTTACTCATGACTGATCGAAAATATCTTCAGGAAACCCGTGCTCCCGATAATATTAAAAAAGTATGTTATGGTATGTGAATTCATTTACCATGGCGGTGGGATTCCTAGGATAAAAACCCCTTACCACCTTTTGTCCTCCCACTGATGATAGTTGTAAAACATATTAATTAACTTGCTCATTTGCTGTAATATTAAAAACCGACAAAATACACACATAATATTAGTTGTAATTAAATAATAAATATTTAAAACACGTGTCGATAATATGCATTATATCAATATTTAATTAAAGTAGCACGATTTTTTTTTTTATTATTATTGTTATTCTTTCTGTATCAATAAATAATAAAAAAAATGTCTATAGCTAGGATATCATAAATAAAGATTATTTAAATCATAATATCTCCCCCGTGCTTGTGTAACTTTGCCGTTTTGGACAAAAGTTGCGTAGCCAAGGACAAGAAGGTTATATGGGTTCGATTGCGCCCATCTAAATATATATGAGATTTTTATTTATATCGATGGAGACGTGAACACTTCCTATTTCCAAAGAACGGGTCACGGGTCGCCGTTTGATATTTTGTAGCGACATTTATATGTACATTGCAAATCCAGACACACACCCGCGCCAAAACCTTTAGACGTCTTTACAGGTCCTTACGCAACAAATTAGCACTTTGAATTTAATGGTACTTCACCTAATTCTTATCGCCCAAGTGTATTAACAGACGGACATTTTAAATTTGATAATTCATCATTTGAAAATATATACAGCTATGATTCTATTTTATTTGGTAATATTTTTGGAGACCAGATTAGGTACTCGTTAATTTACCTGCTATAATAAAAGTGTTCGTTTTCTTCATTCGTGTTAGTAATTAGCATCTTTTGTGTTCTTTCTTCAGTTAAAGCAATACCCTACGGAAAAATATACATACGGAAGAAGTCGGTCGAAAAACCATTTGTAAGGCAAAAGTTGCATTTGTCCTGCAAGCATCATAATATTTTATGCTCTATCCATGTTTAGATATTTAGTGCGAATTTGACTCACATATTTTGTTTTAATATTTTTAGGGTTCCGTACCCAAAGAGTAAGACGGGAATTCTATTACTATGACTTAACTGTCCGTCAATCTGTCACCAGGCTGTATATCATGAACCGTGATAGTGTCTAGTTGAAATATATACACATAATATATTTCTTTTGCCGATATAACAAACAATTCTTAAACAAACTTGAATTTTTTGTTTAAGTGTCTAATGTTGTATATATAATAGTATGGAATCTTTAGTACACGAGTCAGACTCGCACTTAGCCAGTTTTTTTTACTTACTTATCTACTCTGCAGTATGTTGATGAGTGAAAGCGTTTAAAATATATTATTTCGTTTTTCATAACATCGGGTATATGGTAGGTATCCGTTATTTAATTATAATATAATTTTAATGGTAATTTGTATTAGGTACCCGTTAAAAAAAAAAAACCTAATATATATTAAAAAAGATTATTTTATGCGGCCAAAGTCCCATACAACATTAATATGATAAGTTTAGCCATATTCAGTGTGCGGAATTCCAGTTCAAGAAAGCCTTTATTCTCGATTCTGGTTAAAATGATTCACATTTCACATTGCACCAACAATTTCAATAAAGTATCAAAAATTGGTAGTTACTATCCCACGTCAGATTTTCAAAACGCTTACATAACACTAGGGATATTGGTCAATCTATTTTCAATCTATAATATCAGAATACGCCAAACCTGCGTCATAAAGATTTATTGATTATCGAAATCGTTATTTTACAAGCTCTACTTAATACGTCATCTAAAGTATAATACAAAATTATTTATGGTGTTATTATTATTTATATTATTTATTATCCGTGATGGTATTATTAATTATGAACCTCTTCACGGCCAAGTATTATTTCATATTTAGGGCATTTATTTGACCATGAGAGCGCCAAAGATATACTTTATTGTATTGCTTACGCAACCAAAATGTTTTTATAGTTATCGATTGAAACAACTATTTTCATAAATAAATAATATTATTTAAGCCATTTAAGCTAACATTTTCAGATTTTTTATTTATTTAAAGGCCTAAAGCATAAACGTTTTTAGGGTAACACATTCTCTACATTTCTCATGTTATCATCACTGTCCTTGAATTACCTCTACTTGTATAATAATCGCTTTCGCAAGCTCTTATCAGCGTAGAGTATAGACCAAAAGGACTTTCTGCATATGATTAATCTACATTGCAATTATAGATTAATGTATATAGAACACATATATTATGTCGTGTGTCTACAGATATGCCTAGATACCACTAAGTTTATATTTATGACAAAATTGTCAGTATAAAGGCGTGGCTCCACCGCGGCGCATGTGGTAAATTTTGCTTTGCAAGTGCCCATGGGTTGCAGTGGAGATAATTTTACATACATTTTCTTGAAAAACGAAGCTTGCCAACCGTGCTTCCTATTCATGCGGCACGGTGGAGCTGCGCCTTAATGCAATGATGATAATGATGACTTTGGTTAATCATAAAAATACCAGTGCGTGAACTTTTGAATGTGATACATCTCTGCCGTCCACTAACTAAAAGGCAGCTAAGTGCAAAAAGTAGTTTTCGAGAAAACGCAAAAATAAGTGGGAATTGATGTCTCTTGAAAAGTATGCTACCTAGGAACAAGGTTGCAAGTTATATACGTTGGCATAGTCTTTGTGTACAATATGTGATATATTTCATTCATTTATATTAATCACATTTTATTTAAATTCATTTTCTAACTTTTAGCTAAGCATTTTTTTTCATTTTTACATAATATACTGCACTATAAGGCCGCTAACCATACCTTAACTGCGTTATAGTAAAGCAATATCTAGTAGCTGCCATGTCTTGTCATTTTAGTAAAAGTTATCAAAATATACTTAGTTATAAAGCAGTTAAAGGATTTTAACAGACTTGTAGCCTAGTAACTAACACTTAAAAGACTAACTTTGCTTACTTAGAAAGCAGTTATGGGATTTTAAACGCTTTTAAGCTCGGTATTGTAAAACATATTTTTATTCTGATTCTCCTATTGCTTAACTAGAAGGCAGTTAAAGACATCTCGCTCGCAATTAACTGCCTTTTAAATAAGCACTTGCCGGTAAAAAGTTGAGAAGTTAAAAACTATTTTATGAAAATCAGAACTTTATTTATTAATAAAAAAGAATAGACAATCAGTACGTCTAATTCAATTGTGTAGGAACTTAACAAATAGCTTATTATCAATTAAATAATATAAAATTTATAAAAAAACTAAATCAAACGTTAAATAAAAAGTTAAATCAAACTTTTACAAATCTTATTGAGTAATGAGATCGCAATTACATCTTTAATAATAATTAATCAGTATTCGCGAAACAATAGGAAAAATTATATTATAATTATTTTATAAAAATACCCAAAACATGTAAGTATCGTTTTTGAAAGTTTTATGGCACACATTGGTTTTTTTTATGTAGATGAGTGGGTAAACGGATAGTCGGTTCACCTGATGGTAAGTGAAGAGCGACATCTACAGACACCCGCTACACCAGTGGATTAGCAGGTGAGTTGCCGGCCTTTCAGATATCAGTATACTCTTTTCTTGAACGTCCCTAAAGTCGTATCGGTTCGGAAACACCGTAGGAGGCAGCTGATTCCATATATTAGTCGTGCGAGGCAGGAAATGCCGTAAAAATCGATTTATATAATAAAATAATTCAAATTCCTATGCACTTATGAAATAAACATATCACAATCAGAGATCAATAATTGCAAAGTTGAAATAATCTAATTGTGCGTAACACATAACGTCATAATCAATTAAATATTAGAGTTTATATAAAAAAATATAAATTTGACCATTTTTTATGCTTAGGTAAATACTAATTAAAAACTTTAACAAAATGAGTAAATCAGATTAGATAAATAACCAATTTATATACCTAGTAAAACTCGTGTAGTATAATATTAAAATGAAGTAATAAAGTAAACAAAAATATTTAATAAAATATTTTAAAAAACAACATTATTCTAAAGGCACTTTTTCAGTCTTTATGTTTACTACATATCCTAGTTTATAAAATTACGTTGCTTTTGTTTTTCTTCTGGTTCAATTCAGATATATTATATCCTTCAATGATCGGTAAATTTTGCCAAAATACCATCTTATATTTAGGTATATTGGCGATAACTTTGTTAAAAGATTAATCTTTCTCTCCTCATCTATTCCTTTCGGTTGAGACACATATTCCTCATCAAAATCGACAAAAAATTACGGATTTAAACTTATCTAGTCGTGGTAAAATAATTACTTTTTCTAAGTCGCTACTAAAATATATCTGTTGAGTAGTCTGTTCCAAAGTTTTGTGTAAATCATTTAATTCTCTTGCCTTTTTATACTTGTCATGGTGTTTTGGGCAAATACCTATACCTGATTGTAATGGATGTTCGACATGGGCATGTCGAACATCCATTACAATCAGGTATAGTTTGCGTGCGAACATTATGGTTTGTATAAAGACTATGTAATCTGTAAGATTCGCATATTTCGCATTCCTCATTTCCTAGTCGAGCGAACGATATGTTTAGACTCTTTAGATGTGATCGGTATAACTCAAAGCCTACTCTGTATTCTGGATATTTCGAACAAAAGTCAGAATACATAAACGTAATATTAATTTCTCTGGGCAAATAACGACGATGAGGAGCGTGTTCACGACGATAGTGCGGTGCAGCGGGATTGGAAGATTCAATATGTTCCGTAATAATATCTCTACGAGCACCGAAATGAAAAGGAAGGAATTATAGCCTGAGCTGGTCAAACCGTTTGCGTTTGACCAGCTCAGCCTATTTTATTACGCTATTTTTGTTACGCAAAGCACAAGCGTTTAACTTCTTTTTAGTCTAGTATTGTCGTTTAGCTGCTCTCTAGCGATTGATATTTAGCTAATACTATTTTCAATACATAACTTAAAAGTCGCTATTGGCGTATAACTGCTTTCTAGTGTACTTTTTCTTTATAACTGCTTTATAGTTAAGGCACGATGTTCAGATGGTTATTTGTATGACACAATACATGGAGGTAGTTAAAGATGCTTAGCTGCTTTTTAGTCAAGCATGACTAGATAACGTACTTTTAGTTAAGTAAATTTAGAAAAAATGATACATAAATTTGCCGTTAAAGTATGTTAACGTCTTTCTAGAGAAGTATTGTGGCTTGGCCGCTTTTTAATTAAGGGAGTAACGAAATTTATGTGGTTTAACTGCTCAGCAAATTTCTGTATCTCTAAAACTATAAATCATAGAAAAATGATTCTTACACCAAAAGATAGAGCATCGAAAGTTGTTTAAGACTACATTAAAAAGTGAAAAACGACCAACTGTGGCTTAACGGCCTTTTAGTTAGTGGACGGCAGATCTGTCAGATATGTTGCGTTTGCTAACAAAAGATGTCAAGGACTAAATACCGTTGTACGCAAGTTCAACTTAGCAGAGGCACGTACACTACGCGAAATAATATGCATTAGCATATTATTTAGCATTAATTTAGTTTCTAAGAAGATCTCGAGTATTTTATTTTTATTACTTATCTTGTATAAACATTTATGAACCTAAAAATAAAAAAGCGATTTAAAGGTAAACTTAACTCTCAAAGAACTTAATTTTTATTAATGGTTATAATATCTGGTAGCGTCTTAAAACATGAAATATTAAATAAAAATACCTTACTATCAGACACTTAGTATTTTAATTATAATTTTTGATTTCAAGTTAAACATATCATAAATAGTTTTAAAGCGGATGAATTTCGACAAACTTAAAATATATTATTGCCAACCGTGACAATAATATTTGTAATTCAGTAAAGCACGAATACTAACCAAAAATAGGAACAACACGCGATGATAAAATAATCCCATTCCAATCTTGACTGACAAGTCATTTATACCATAGTTACATAATATTTTCTGGCTGAATCGTCAAAAAGCCTAAGCCTAAACCCAACAAACAAATATTCAACAATCCAACCCACTTTAAAATCATCATATTAATGTCATTAATTTGCATCATGTGTGTTACATTTTGTAACATAATACTATTTTATATAACCTATATGCATATATTCATATATTTAAACATAAAGAGGCATTTGCATATTGGAGTATAATATATAAATAATAACTAAACATCGGTGGAGGGGATGAAGTGACACCCAAAATTTTACTGCCTACCCAACCTAATTTACAAACCATAGTGTTGACATAATACAAGACAATATAGTACACACGCAGACAAGAGTCTCGAGTAATTCTTATAGATTCTCAGAAGACTTTGATGAGCTGTTGTCAGCATGTGCTTAGGTATCTCAAATAGCATATATACGTTAATAGAGAAAAAACAACAAAAATAAATCAGTGTGATCTTCTTTTTTGCAAATTATCAACACAACTAAAACTAATAGGTCTTTACCTATGAAATTGCCGTTCTGCAGTACTGGCCATTTCAAATCAAAATAATTTTTGTTTGGCTAAGAATTTTAATTTCAAATTAATTTTATTTAAAAAACATGGAATTCTTTTTCCAAAAGTAGTCATTTGTTTATTGATTAGTGTTACATTTTCATCGCATTTCAATCTTTTTCATCATCATGGATACGTTAAAAATTCGAGTAATTATGGAATATGAGTACCATCGTGGCAGCAACGCGGCACAAGCGGCACGCAACATCAACGACGTTTACGGAGCTAACACTACAAACCAACACACCACCTTTTTTTTTGGTTTTTTTTTTATTTGCTCGCTTCCGTTCTGGAAATTTCGACCTGAAAAATAAACCTCGCGGTCGTTCGAAAACTTCGGTCGACAATGACGAATTAAAGGCGATTGTGGAAGCTGATGATACACAATCTTCGGCTGAATTAACAGCAGCTTTCGACCTTAGCGTCAAAATAATATTGGTCCATTTGCGTCAAATTGGCAAGGTTGACAAATGGGTGCCCCACGAACTCAATGATCGCCTGCGCAAAGTACGCGTCGAGACGTCTCCAACCCGCATTGGTCAATCGCTCGTCTCCGCTGCTCCTGTACGACAACGCATGACCTCATACTGCACAGCATACGGTCTCCAAGTTGCAAGAACTGGGGTTGGAAGCTCTCCGTCATCCGCCCTACTCACCAGAACTTGCGCCTACAGACTACTACTTTTTCCAGAATTTGGATGACTTCTTGGCGGGAAAAAAAATTCAATACCCGAGAGGCAGTACAAAATGTCTTTGAAGAATTTGTTGCCTCCCGTCCAGCTGATTTCTTTAAGAAGGGCATCAATAAACTGCCACTGCGTTGGCAAAGATTCATTGATTGCATGGGTGATTACTTCGATTAATACAAAAAAAAAATACATTAAAAAAAATCGTTTAAATGTTTTCATACAAAACGGCAATTTCATAGGTAAAGACCTAATGTTACTATAGTCATATGGCTAAATTCCTACTATTTTATTAAAATAAGAAAAACATGAACACATGCACGCACAACTTATTTGTTGAGATAAAGCTAGAGGTTTATTATGATACATTTTTTATATTTAAATATTTGCATATACAACAACATTACAATAATTTATTCCGTTGAAATTGGATTAATAAAATAATTAATTAAGGATTGAAATTTGCACCGACATCGTATTCCCTTTCTGAATAGACCATTGAATGTTTTTTTGGGCTTAGTTTATTGTTTACATCTTAGACTGTTGAAATTAACTTAAAAATCAATAATTCCAAAGGGTGAAGGAGTGTCAAATTAATAATTAATGAATAACAATATTTCATTATGAATAATTAAAAAGATTATCATGAAACAAATAACAAGATGATTAAAAATTATGGCAAATCATTAATATTTATAATCATGTATAGTTATGAATACAGAAAAATTGTATTTGTTTCGCAGCGCTGTAAAACCTAACAATAAATTATTTTTTACGTCATGTTTATAATAAAAATTGTTCCAAACACTGTCTATATATTTTTCTGTAAAATCTGATATATTTTTTTGTAAAATGATTAGAAAAATGTTTTATCGACAAATAGATCTTATTTCTCAATATTTTATAGATTTTCGCTTATATTTTTTTATATTTATGAGTCTACGACTAAAAGTTACTGAACAAAAGTTGTAGATAATTTTATTTTCAACAAAAATGTTATTTTTTTTTGTGAGACCTAAGAGAGTTCAGCAGATTTGAACCATTTGAACCTCTTTGTCCAAGATGGCGGCTGTGGGATAAGGGTTGCAACCCCACAAACTTGGTTTTAACTTGAAGCGGTTATAGTGTCTCTTCATATTTAAAAACTTAATTTAAGTCTTCTAACAAACGCAACCCCAAATGTAACTTTTCAATAGACTAAAATTGCAATACCAAATTTACATACAGCTAAGAGTTAGAATTGTTTGAATAAAATACACGTTTTAGTCTGTCGCGTCATTTACAAACAAACTACCAATTTCGAGAGTTTAGACAAGACTTTAAAAGTTTCAACATTTTATTGCACCTAAAAATAACGTGTGGTATCTGCATACCTGGTGGGTCTGTACCCACCATATCTGTGAAATGGCAAAAATGGGAACTACAGCTTGGCAAAAAAGAGTATGGAAAAAATGAGGGCGCCACTTTCACTTAGGTCTCATTATAATATGGAAAATCAGTAAGATAATTTAATGAAATCGTTAAAAATAAATGTGAAACACTAAGCTTTGCTCAAAATCTAGTATTTGTTGGCCAAATATTGTCAACATCATAGGTTTCCATTTAGTAAAATATTTAGTTCCACCTGTCACCACGTCATACTCTTTTTTGCCAAACTGTACGGCCGAAATGTTGAAATGTCATTCGCTATAGTTTAGTGTTGTCAACTTTCTTCTTGAAATTTTACGCGTGGAATATTATAGAAATAAGGAGTACAATCTCTGTGAATGAAAAGTGTCCGTCGAAAAATATCAAGTAAGGGTAGCGCCAGAGTAAGCAAGACGGTAATTATTTTAACGTGTGTGTGCCATGAAAGTACGGACACACACACACACACATTTATTTACAAACACCATATCCTTTTTCTACACCATGCAGCGCTATTGTTTTGGAGGGTTTTGAACTGTTATTTTTAGTATACAGTTGGAAACTTTTTCAACCTTTCTCCTATATGATATGATTTTCCTTGCCTCTACCCTCCATAATAGGAATAAATAATAATAATAATAATATCAACCCTTATAAGCAGGGCACAAGTCTCGTCCTCAAAATCAGGCAAAGAGGGTGTTGAGCCATAGTTTGCCGATGCGCTGGCCCAATGCAGGTTAGTGAACTTCACACACCAAAGACTTATCTCATCAGACATGCACCTTTCCTCACGATGTTTTCTACACCGGTGAGCAAGCAAGGGTCTCATGTTCAGGTGCATTTAGAAATTGAGCCTAACCTACATTTTTATTTTTGAAGACTGTGAGTAAGACGTATTTTATTATACACGATGTTTTGTGTCATGTTAAATTAGAATTCCTACTTGTCAGAACATAACCAATTCTGTGCAAGTTATATTAATTAGCAACACTAAAGCGACGGTGTTGCTACCATTCAGTTTACAGATAAGTTGGTATGTCTGTAGATACGTTGTGGTGTAAAAATGTAAGTTAAAAAACAATTATTATTTTCTAGCACAACCTTAAACGTAAACAAGACTATCTACTATAGCTTTGATCTCGGAATTATTGTAATTTTTAAATTTTGTCGATTGTAGTAGACTAAATTTAAAAATTAAAATAATTAATATACAACAATGAAAATAGGTATAGAGTATGTTCTAATGATTATGAAATAATATATCAAATTTGATATATGTGGATTTATATGACAAGTCTCCCTATATTTGATATTCTTAGCATTGGAGTAATTAGCATGTTTACATTACAGTTACATAATAAATTCAGTTCTGATTTTAATATAAATGGCTTGTCACACTACAAAATCCACGCTTAAATTGTTCGTATACACAGCTTTAATCTGTAACACTACAACGCGCACGATTTAGTTTTTTTTTTTTTTTTTTTTTTTGTGCACACTGCTTTAAAGTGCAAAAACATTATGAAAAAAAGATGATATGCAGCGGTTACTTTTATGATACAATCTCAGACACGCTTTGTATACATATGACACTATTTAAAAGTACCAAGTCCAGTAACCTCGCCGTTTATGGGACAACAAAATGAACGTTTACTGGGAAATGAGTTTGGGTATTTCATTTTTTATAGTCATACTCATTATATTAACACGTCATTCTTTTGGACGAACTGGCTGCTTTTTGTGCAACCGCTCGTGTGTATGAAGAAGCCTACATGGAATATCTATCATGACACTGTACTGTAAGGTTTAACCTTATAATATCTATAAATCTTGTAAATTATACTTATATATTAAAAAAGTCGGGCTAGGCCCACCACTCGTTCCCACCACTGCTACTCCTGTATAGCCAGGATCGACAGCGGTAACCACTAAATGACCCTTTGATACGATCTCAGGGAGCCCGAGGGATACGTTAAAACTGCCTTGGGACCCGACATCGAATTTAATCAGAAGTATTCAGTAGGAGTAGGAAAAATTTCCAGTTTCCCTCCCCGGTTAAAGCGGGAGACAGTACAAGAATGCAATGACTAACAAAAGTCAAGAAAAGACAGCAGCCAGGGGAAGCCCAGCTGTAATGCACCACGGAGAAACTTTTATGTCTACAAATATCTGCATAGTATGATTAATATACATGTATATCAACTATGAGTTATTATGTATAACTTAGTGATTAACATTGTTGAAACTTGAAATAATAATTGTTGTTTGAAAGTTGGTTTGTATTTTTAAGTCAACTAATATCTACATAGTGAAGTAATATACTACTGTATATTAACTATGAGCTATTTATGTATGACTTGGAGATATGTTATGTTTCCAGTAATAATTGTGGCAAAATCGCTTGAATGCACGGAAGTTTTTCACGTCGTCCACGAGATCGCTGTAATAAGTTACTCCCGATTTGCTAAGGATGTTGTCGAGCATTAATGTTCGTTCATTTTGCCAAAGACTGCACTCCTAAAGAATGTGATGTGCGGTATGTTCCTGTTCATTGCCTTCCGCCGAACAGCCGCATAAGGGAGACGGTACGAGATTAAAGCCAAATAGTTTACTTCTAAAGTTTCCGTGGCCGGTAAGGAACTGAGCGACACAGTGGTCAACCTCTAACCAATCCTTTGATAAACGATCGAATACAAATGGAAAGAAGTTATAAAGGTGACGTCCTTTAGTTATATTATCCCATCGGGATTGCCATTCTTTAATTAAATTTTGAGTGGTTATTTCTATAGGGTCAAAAAGTTTGGTAATTTTTTGTCGGTCTTGTGGTCTTAAGAAGTCAGCACTAGAAATATTTCGCGAATGATAATACAAGGCAGCGCGGCGCTGTATCTCTAAGTAAACTGGTAGTACTCCGGCAAGAACTGGTAATGCCTCTGTACTAACTGTCCGATAGGCTTTACATAAGAATATTAGTGACAGACGTTGGCTTTATAATAATTTACGACGGGCTGCTCCAATGGTGGACCTATCAGCCCACACGAGGGCTCCGTAGCATAGACTGCCTAAATATGTTGCGGAATAAATTAATTTTAATGTTTTAAAAGAAAGACCCCATGTTGAAAATGATATTTTAGTAAATGCATAAAAATTTCGTTTTGCTCTTTCTCCTGTCTGAATTATATGTTCTAAAAAGGAGAATTTATTTTCAAGTATTAGTCCTAGGTAGCAAAGAGTTTCCTTCCGTTTAACCGATATATTGTTAAATTTGATACAAGGAGTTGATTGTAAAGAGCCCTTTAAGAGTATTTGATAAGTTTTGTGGGGGGCAAATTCTAGCCGATTTCGTTGTCCCCACTTATATATTAAACTGAGACATCTATTTGATTTAATCTCGATTTCAGATCGCGTGTTGGCTTGTATAATAAGTAGTGCATCATCCGCATAACCGACTAATTCACATGAAGCTGGTAGAGGTAAAGAAAACAGGTCATCGAAGCCTATATTCCACAAAAAGGGTGATAAAACCGAACCCTGAGGGCACCCGCGCGTTAGATTTTTAGATTGGGTGTGGTGGCCAAAACGGAGTTACGTTGAGCCATTTATGAAGTAGGAATGTATCAAGGAGTAGATGTTAGAGTAACATCCTCTATTTTTCAGTTTTAAAAGCAACATCGGCCACCAAGCGTTGTCAAAGGCACCTGTAATATCGAGAGATATTCCTACTACATATTTAAATTCTGACAGGTCCACTGTTTTTCTAACTACCATGACCGCATCCACCGTTGAACGACCGGCTGTAAATCCAAACTGTTGATTATGAAATTTAGGGCCCCCTGGAGTCAATCGCGGTACGATAAGTCGTTCAAGCAGTTTACCCAACGATGGTAGCAGCGTTATGGGACGGTAAGATTTTGGGTCGTCTGGTGGTTTATTACCTGGCTTAGAAATTAATTTGATTGTGCCGTTTCGCCAGATTCTAGGGAAAATGCCCTCGGAAATACACCGGTTCAGGACAGCTAAGATAGAGTGGCCCGCCGCTATGCATGCGTGTTTAATCATGTTATTCGATATTTTGTCTTCGCCAACTGATTTTTTAATTTATAGTGATTCAACGATTAATAGTAATTCAGTTATGGTAGGTAAGTCTGATACATGGGTGTTTATAGGATTTAAAGAATTGAATCTAATTTCGCGGTGGTAATCGCTATCGGTATCCGGCGTGTCGTCGGGGATCAGGGCATCAAGATAGGCCTTACTGGTATCTTCTAAATTCTGTGTGTAAGAGTTGTTAATTTTAATATTTGAGAAAAAGTGCGGGTTGGAATTCCTAGTAGGCTTCAGCTCATGATAAAGGGATGACCACGGGCCTTCCCTGTCTAGTCTATTGGCAGTGTTTTTTAACATATTACCTTTAGCTAATGAGACAGCTGCGCGATAACGAGACCTAGCCGTCCGAAGTTCTGCAAGAGCCGTTAAATAGATGTTATCAGACCGATCCATGCCTGTTCTACGGACTCTTAAGCTTGCGTCTAGCTCTTCGAAATTCCCTACGGATTGAATAAAGTCGGTCATTCTACCACTTACAGTTAGGCGACTTAGGAAGCGGCTGGCGACCCAAGGCAACGTCGGCGCAGTATACGAAGGTGTTAGTCATTATTATTTTGATACTTATATATTATTAGTAATTATATATTATACCGTAGAGCTTAATAAATATATACTTTACGACGATTGAGATCCTAATATAGAAACGTACCTACGTACATTACTAACGTACATTGACCCATAAAAGAATTACTGACCTTATGTAGCCTAAAATATGGCACATCACGTTTATGTTTGTTCCTTATTGTGATTAATGATTATCGCATTTTTTAACAAATTGGTTTATATTTTTGCGAACATACATCACGTTTACATAAATGTATTGAGATTCTACGGTCAAAATGTCTATTTCTTTAAATTTCTCTCCTGGGACCCAGACAGTATAGAAGTATAGATAGCCCGTATAGCCCGCTTCTGTAGTATGAAAATTGTATTGACATCCGCGGCATGTCCCCAAAGCAAAATGCCGTAGGACATAAGACTGTGGAAATACGCATAATATACTAGTCATATAGATCGGGTTTATGTAGACGAACTGTTGGTCGACAATTGACCAGGAGGGAAGACGATTCCCACCATGGTTTAGGCCTTGACGTGTCGGTGGGGCTCAGTAGCCTAGGGTGAGCCGCTGCACCTTCGGCGAAGCTAATTGAGCCGAGGGGGCTCTTTGTACCCCTTTTATAAGAAGAGGGGACAAAAGAGCAAAGGACAAAGGGCGAGGAAGGGAACCTTAACCCATTGTACTGTCCCGACGTTGGGAGGGGTTGTTTTCTGGTGTGGGAAAACCCCTCTGTGGAGGTGGCGTCAGTCCCTTGGGGTACTGACTAGCCGTCAAGTTGCCCTGTTTGCTCATTCGATCCGGGGCACCTCACCAAAGGCGGCATTGGTGGCACCCGCCGGGTTTTAGTGGGTAGAGCTGCGTCCACATATCAGCTTTTCGGGCGCAGCGAGTCCCACATACCCGCGTGGGGAGACACACCCCCTCGCGGGATGTCTCAGAGCATTTCCCGGCGTTAAAGAAAAAAAAGGTGCGAAGACGATCTCCGTGCAGTAACCGGTTCGTGTCGGATGCGGCAAGGGATCGGATGGCAGTGGACGAATAAAGTATATATTATTTTCTAATATTTATGTGAATTTTACTCATTATAATAAAACAATTTTTACGGATTTTATCCCGTTTTATTAAGTTAAATATTAAAATTAAGAAGACAGCAACCATGGTCACGGGAGTCTTCCTGTCACGGGTTGTTGCTGTATACAAAACGCCGGGGTTGTAAAAATCTTATTAAACTTTTAGCTTTATCTCAACAAATAAGTTGTTCATATTATTATGTTTCTCATTTTCATAAAATAGTGGGAATTTAGCCATATGACTTTAACAATATATTTTGATGGTGTTGATAATTTAAAAAAAAAACAACACTTTGTTGTTGCTTATATTATATACTTTTAAAGACGTACGAAGTAGTAAGTGTGTAAGTAAGAATCACGCTCTACATTATTTATGATTGAGAGATTTAAAAAATGCACTAAGAACTTAATTTTAGCCGATGTTGAATTGCAATAAAAATGCCAACAATATATTATATTTATAGTTGTTATTTTATTACATGCTTTAAGCCTCATTATTATTTGTCCACGTAAAATTCTAAGCAGGTATAAAAAACAGCAAACCCCCGCCCATAAGTACATAAATCTTACGACTTATTTTATGCATCAATATACTTTTGCAATAAACGGAGATTTAGTTTAAATTTGAAATGATAATATTACCATTACAATAATAATATCGATGGTGGGATATGCTTAGTATTTATAAGCTTGCGAAACGGCATTGCTGTGTTTTGGACTTATTATATGGCTCAGGCTATGAAAAGTATGGATGAATTTTCTGGTACAATAAAATTAAATCTCTGTTTTTTTATATGTTCTCAAGATAAGACACAATAGTAGTTTTATTTTGCTACTTGATTTTCTAATTACTAATTATTTTTCTAATTTCTAATTATTAATTACTTAATTTTTTTATAGTTATCAGCGGAATATTTTTATACGTGAAAACAATTAATCGATATAACTATAAATTCTAGTATGTTGGGTACTTAGACTTTTAATAATCATCCTAATTATTATTATAATTTATATATTTTTTTTATTTTACTACTGGATGTAAAAGCTCTTTTTAAATAAACCGCAAGATGGGTGCTTCTCGCGAATATCCCACAAATACAACCTGGTCCGACCATTGTACAGAAATCGCCATTATCACTTTCTCGAAGGAAGGATTATTGTTATAAAAACGACCGCAAGGCTTTATTAAATATTACATACCTGAGGCTGGAATCCATTTTCATCAGCTATATATGTAAGTACGATAGGTGTCCCCTCTGGTGACTTGTAACTGAACCTCCCTTCAGCGACTTGGATTTCTTCTCCTTCTCCTTTACCAAAATTCTTTACATAACCTGATTCTTCGGCTTTAATTTCATTGCCAGTTTCATAGCTGTAAGGTGAAATAAAATTAAAATATTGTTTTCTAATGTTAACGCGAATTTCACTCATTATAATGAAACAATTTTTACGGATTTTATCGCGGCTTATTAAGAATTTTACAAGCCCGACGTTTCGGATACTTTACAGCAATCATGGTCACGGGAGGATGGTTTTGTAACGCTAGGACATATGACAACTCAGCCCTTTTTTTATAGCAGGGAAATGATTTTTACGCATGTAGCCAGGATCTTGGGTAGATCCTGACCATAACCAACCCTTATATGTCACACTGCTGGGCACGGGTCTCCTTCTCGAAATAAGGCCAAGAGGGTTTTGGGTCACAGTTGGTGATTTTCTCACACCTTCTTAGACTTTTAACCTCATTAGGTATGCAGGTTTCCTCACGATGTTTCTTTCGCCGGTAAGCAAGCGACGATCTCATGTTCAGGTGCATAGAAATTTAGAAAACTCATTTCTAACCATCATATACCTATACATGGTCTAGACTCTAGTACCATCGTCGCTCACAAGTTAAGATTAGGTACATCATAAAAACTTACAGATATTTATAAGTACCATCAGCATTGGGCCCCTCAACTTCAAACTTTAGTATCGGTATAACTTCTCCTTCTTTCAAAGCATTTACCATAATATTAGCTGCCAGCAAACAAAAAACAAAAGCAGTATTCTGAAATGAAAAAAGAACACCAATATATGGCTTATTATAAAATTATAATTGAATGATAAGTCATTCAATTATAATTTTGTTGATAGCTAAAGACAGTTCCTGCGATTTGCAAATAGCTCTTGTACGAATGCATATATTTTGTCACAGTATGGCTTCAAAAATATTAGGCAGTTTTATTTTGAAGTGTCTATCAAAAAAGGATGCCTTTTTTATCCTCGATAGATTTAAACTTTTTTGGGATAATATTATAAAAAAATAATAATTTGCTACTAAACGTTCCCACCACTAGGGATTAAAACTGTTACCATTATTTGGAATTCATTTAGCTGGTATATCCTGATAATTCTGTCAACGAGTTGCAATCGTCCGATGCAAATTATTCTTTCTCATAATCTAAAGTAAAAAATCAATTTTAATTCGAAAATATAAATTATAATATTAATTCGAAAATAACAATAGCAAAAAAAAAGTGATTAAAATACATTTATTTCGAGACTACGCAGACAACACGAGCGAAGCATAAACAACTAGTAGAATTAACTATATGCAAAGCATTTCTTCGCTTTATAAGCTTAATATCGAAAAGGCGCTATTGTGTATACGAGAAAGTAGCTCTATTCAGCTTAAAATGAAGCGTTTCGCTGTCTGACCCTTAGCACTTTTCAAAGAGGACAGCTGATTAAGTGATAAGTCAAGTGTTTTGCAAACAGAGCGGCACTGAGTTTTCAAACTACATATTTCCTTATATAAACATTATTTCACAATCAAAATATAGCATTTCTAATCAAGCTCTATCTTTATATATTATTATTATTTAGCAATTACTTAAATATATTTTTTTCACCATTTCGAAAGAAATATGAAAAGTGAAAGTCTTCCTTATTTTTTTTTTTTTTAATACCTAATAGGTATAGGAGGAGATGCACTTTGCTGTCAATTGCTGATCGCTTTTGTTTTAAATAGCAGTTGTCCTAATAGTAGATGGTCAAAAATACTTAGTTTTATTTTAAATAGCTTATTTCCTTACCATTTTGCTATTCATGTTTGTAGAAAACGAAGATGCTCAAATGCAGCTAAACTTCAAGTATGGGCTCTGAGAAATTGCAATAGCTTTATATACTTGCTTCTTTACCTATGAACTTAGCGACCCGACTAAAGATTCAAACCGATTGATCTAACGCATAAAATTTATTCATCTACTTAAGGTACAACACAATTTCAACACAACAAAATTTCAACAAAATTATACATAATATTTATTACAAATGTTCTATGTTAAATATTATACTATTTTTATTTAATATAACTTTTTTAAAATTATTTTAACTAAGGTTGATGTATCAAATCAGTTTCGAATTAAAGTCCAATTAAGGTTATGTTCGATGACAGTTAATAATTTATTTATTACTTAACTAAATGTTAAAGGTTAGTGTACAGCATTTTGTAATTACCTTCTGTCTGTCCACTCTAAATGTTAACGTTATACGCTTAGCTTTTGTTTTGTAAATAAAATATTTAAATAAACAAGACAATTAATGGATTTATATATTTTTTCTATACGGTAGTAATATCTCAATCCGTACTTACTAATGTTAATGCGAAAGTATTTGTGTTTGTTTGTCTGTTACTTCGTGTATCTCCGTACATATTTATCTCAACTCTAAAGCGTTCATTAAATTGTGCATGGAAATTAATAATTTATTATTAATATTATTATAAATATATAATAATATCATCCATTATGTCATCAGGCATGCAGGTTTCCTCACGATGTTTTCTTGACCGGTGATCAAGCGATGGTCTGATGTTCAGGTGCACGTAGAAATTTAGAAAAACCCATTGAAAGGCATCACAGGGTCAGAATCGAACCCGGACCTCTCACTCAAGAGTCCGAGCCACCACACTAGACCATCGTCACTCACTAAATTAAATTCAATATTTTTTAGATAGCATGTCACTATCATCATCAGTTCAGATACGGTTGTAAGTTAGACGAGACCGCGGGCAGCAACTAGTAATATCATAAAGAAACATGTAACATGTTTATAATACCAATAACAATAACTTACGCCGAAGAACTGATAGCCGGTGGCTTAATCTTGCGGTGCGGGCGGCGGATCTGCCATCTTGGCGTTCATTAAAGGAGACCTATGTCCAGCAGTGGACTGTAAACGATAACAATGAAAATATGAAACACTCATTTTTTGCTCATACATAAATAATATAATAATTATTATTATTTCATATTATTTCGTGGCTTGTGCGTTGTATGTGTTAATCCTTTTTTTAACAAGGAGCAATAATAATAAGTAATTTATTTGTGATGACACACAGCAACACACTACAAAGGACATTAACATAAGTAAAATATATTATTATTATTAAAATTACTACATTAAAATAAACAGACGACAAAAAAGATAAATAAAAGACATTGAAACAAAGATTAAAATAATAATAAATAAATGAGTCCAATATATTCAAAAACACCGTAAATAAATTCATGCACATCTTGTCAAGTGTAATTAAGTCTTACAAACCATTTACTGATTTAATAAATCACTGTAATCGTAGATTGAAGATGGTCATTCGGCATTTCTAAAGGTCTGGACGACGAGTTATGAAACATTAGACTTGGACGTGGTGACCTGTACAAATCCTGTTTGTGTGGTATTTGATAACACATGGATGACACTAATTAAAGCCTGATCAGAAATATATAAACCCTGCATGGTGTCGCCACTATCTTTTTTACGTCAACATACAGTATCGTCCATACAGAAATTAGTTCCGAAATTTTCCGCAATATGGCGAGGGTCTTTATTTTTTTGGTCATGCTATAAAATTAAATGGCATTGGTGTTTATGAAGAAATTAATGTCATCTCAAATTTCGTAATTATTATAATGAAACAACTTTTATGCGAGTCTTCCCGTGAATATTATGGTTGAACGAAAGTATCCGAAACATCGTTCGTGTAAAAATCTGAATGAACCGCGATCAAATCCATAAATCATCATGATAATGATCCAAGTTCACGTAAACATTAGGAAACAATACTTTCGGAGTACCTTAATACCTCTTAAAGCACTGCAATAAATGTGTCGTATGTATTTTCAAAAGATTGGATTGGGTCAAAATCAAAGCAATAAATTAATATATGAGTAGGTAATATATTTAAAAATGGATATAATTTATTACTTTATATTTAAAATGGATGTAATGTTATATTTTCCTTTTTGTGATCTATTGTTATGGAGCGTGCTATGCTGGGTGCTTCTTTGATAGACATCCGCCAGAGAACCAAAGTTACCGATATCACGCGAAGAATGAGCTTGTTGAAGTAGTGCTTGAGACACACACTTGAGAATGGGTGGTGGTGGGTAGCTTTAAGTCTCGGTGCCCGTAATTACACTGCCTGTCTTACCCTTCTCTCCGAAATACCGCAAAGCTGTTTCACGGGAGAAGCAAGCAAGATGGCAGAAGCCCTTACAGCAGGAAGCGTGTCATAGCGCATCCCACCCACCGGTAAATGTGTTGTTCAGCCATTAACCAGGTGGGAAGACAATCTCCGAGTGGCCGGTCAGTGTTAGATGCGAGTGGCAAGGGATCGGCCGTCTTGTCGTTCATTGAGAAGCCCTATGTGCCAACAGTAGACGGATAGAGGATGATGATAATGATTATGATCTATATTCTTCATACTAGACACGACAGCAAAAATACAATGCTTTTGAAATTTTTATCTAGATGTCTATATGAAAGTTTGTTATGACAGAGTTTTCGGTAATTTCATAAATAATTTCAAAAAGCCGCATAGTGGCACCAAACGGATGAAGATGCAAAAAAGTAGTTCATACCGAATATTTTACATAACTTATGTGTTGGGCATAATTTGGGTCTTTTTGTAAACGAGCTTTCATTTTCTCAATAGATGTCAAATGTCAATGTATTATTATTGAACCTAAAGTCGAACGATCTTATATAACTATATATTATGTACTGTAGGCAAAATATTACTCGGAATTAAGAGGGTTATTGTCTTTGAGTGTTTGGTTATAGTCATACTTTAGTTATAATTCAAATGATGTATAATGATAATATTATATTCTTTATATATTTTTTTGTCATAAGGAGGCAACCGAGCAGTCGGAGTCTTATGGTGACTACCGACGCCCATAGACATCCGCACAACTAAAAGTTATGCAGATGCGTTGCCCTCCCTTTACCTATCCCCCGGATGGGCCACCGGAAAAACACAAACCACACGAAACGCGACAGCATAGCTGTCACTTGACGCCGGCGTTATGTGAGCGAGAAGTACCACCGCGCTGGCGCCGGTCTAATTCTACTGCAAAGCAGCATGCCACTACCTCTTTTGAATATGCGGCAACGTAGATTAAATGGATTTTTAAATCAAATTATTGAGCTGTCAATTCTTAATGATATGCTTTTCACTTAATATTACTACATTTCGGCCCCATAGAAAACGCATTGGTTGAAACTTTCGTCTTTAAATTCTGCGGTATATACGACGATGGCCTAGTGGGTGTGGGCTCGGCCTCTTGAGTGAGAGCCGAGAGGTCCGGGTTCGATCCTGACCCCCCCCTGTGATGCCTAAGAATGTGTTTTTCTAAATTTCTACGTACACCTGAACATGAGACCATCGCTTGCTCACTGGTTAGGGGAACGTAGTGAGGAAACCTACATGCCTGATGAGATTAAGTCTTTGAAGGTGTGTGAAGTTTACCAACCCTTTTTAACGCCGGGAAATGCTCTGAGGCATCCCGCTGAGGAGTGGGTTTCCCCAGGCGGGTATGTGGGACTTGCTTGACGCAGCTCTACCCACTAAAACCCGGCGAGTGCCACCAATGCCGCCTTTGGTGAAGTGCCCCGGGTCTAATGTGAAAATAAGGCACCTAGACGGCTAGTCAGCCCCTCAGGGGACCAACACCACCTCCACAGAGGGGTTGTCCCGCACCACTAAACAAGCCCTCCCAACGTCAAGACAGTTCAATGGGGTGAGGTTCCCGTCCTCGCCCCTTTTCCCTGCTCTTTTGTCCCCTCTTCATATAAGAGGGATACCCCCTCGGCTCAATTAGCTTCGCCCAAGGTGCTAGGCACACCTTAGGCTACTGAGCCTCACCGCCACGTTAAGGCCTGAATCATGGTGGGGGAAGCTCACCAACCCCCACATTAGGCCAGCGCATTGGTTGGACCACCACAGATGTGCGCTGGTCTCACAAAGTGATAGTGTAAGACTGAAAACGCCTAAAAAATCGCGTTGTTGTGGATTTTCGGATATCGAGGTGGTGGAATATGGGTGTAACACGATGTTCGGTGTTGTAATTCCACTGCAATTTAGTCACAACGTCTATAAGGATATAGAACTTCCTAGAATATAAGATACATCCAATAATAAAAAGAGGTCAATGTTACTTCATAGTCGTACTATTTGCATGAAGACCAGTATTTCGTCGCTTTGTTGCAAGAAGGACAAACAAACAAAGACACTTTCTCTTTTACATAATGTTTACATTACGATATTTTGTCTAAACTTTGGTGACGACTTGTCATCAAAACTTTTCCGCGAATATCATTACATTCTTTAATTACATAATAATAAATCAAACTCTATCACGAGGGCTCTATTAAAAGTTCTTAGAAAAACAAAGACTTAAAAAAAAATTATTATACCTTTTCAAAAATAGTGTCTTTTCACATCAATACATCGCTGTATCCGATGGGACCACTGAGAAAAGCACTTTGCCCACTCGTCCTTAGGGGTCTCTTCGAACCCACACCATGGTTCAGGCTTTGTCGTGGCGGTGGGGCTCAGTAGCCTAGCGTGAGCCCAGCACTTTAGGCGAAGCTAATTGAGCTGGGGGGGGGGGGGGGGGCTCTTTGTGCCCCCCTAATAAGAAGAGGGGACAAAAGAGCAGGGGGCAAGGGGCGACGACGGGAGCCTCACCCCATTGTATTGTCCCGACGTTGGGAGGGGTTGTTCTGTGGTGCGGGACAATCCCTCTGTGGAGGTGGCGTCGGTCCCCTGAGGGACTGACTAGCCGTGGAGGTGTTTGCTCATTAGATCCGGAGCACCTCACCAAAGGCAGCATTGGTGGCACTCGCCGGGTTTTAGTGGGTAGAGCTGCGTCCACTTACCAGTTTTCTGGCGCAGCGAGTCCCACATATCTGCCTGGGGAAACCCACTACTCAGAGCATTTCTCGGCGTTAAAGAAAAAAAAGGGTTCTATGAAATCTGAGTATATCAAGTTAAGGTACAAGAAAGTCGTTAAGGACTTTTTAAAATTGGTATAGACTATAGGGTGTAGTCATCAATAACTAAATGCATGTTAAAAATATTTTAAATAGTTAACAGTTTATTTTTGAAAGTAAAAAAACACGTTGGAAATATATGTACAATAGTGTTATACGATTTTTGCATTAAACATAATATCAATGTGGTGTGACATATCACAATAAAAAATAACAATAAATCTTAATTATAGGTCAGAGAAAAATCTTCTGGTTGTATTTGTATAAAAAGGTAACAAAATCACATTGTGATCCGTGCGTGCGTTCTACCACGCAGGTACTATGTTTTAAGAGTATATTTGAGACTAGTCCAGTAATTCTTTCACTTCACAACATATTAACCTAAAGAGTCCTTTGTTTTAATAGCTTATTGGTAGTAAAAGCCTTTGTAGTTAAGATTTGCCTTCTCTTCCTGTTTCAAGGCGGCTTCAGGGTTGTTTTTGGCTTCAAGTTCGTCGCGTTTCTAAAAAGGAGAACACATACGGTTAATTCAACATTTACTGGCCTGTTGGTCTTGTGATTAGTGACCCTGACTGCTAAACCAGAAGGTCGTGGGTTCGATTCCCACCCAGGACAAATGTTCATGTGATGAGCATGATCATTTGTTCTGTGTCTGGCTGTATTATGTATCTGGCTGTGTTTATCTATATTATGTATGTATTTAGAAATATATATGTATATATCAGTTTTTTGGTTGCCATAAGAACAGGCTCTGCCTGGTTTGGGGTCAGATGACCATTTGTGAGTTGTCCCAACATTATTATGTATAATGTATTTGATAATTTAGTTATTTTTAGGACACATGAAGTTTATTTCATATGAAGATATAAATAAAGTGACTGTAATTAGAACGATTCTTTCGATATTAATATTACAAATATATATTTACCCTGTTAGCTTCAATTCCAGCGTAGATGAGGTCTAATCCCTTTTGGATTTCAGCAGATACTGGTGGTGGGGTGGGGATATGGTCACCCTGGACTCTGAATCCGTTCTTGTCGGCGATGTAAGTGGCAACGATGGTTTGACCATCAGGGGCGATGTAGGAGTAGCTGCCTTGTTGGACCAGGGAGTCTACTTCGTCGACGTTTTCAGACCGTTGTAAGTATCCAGATTCTTGGGCGATGATGTTGTTGCCAGTTTCATAACTGTAATAATAGAAAAATATTATCTAATAAATGAATATAGATTCGTATTCAATTGTCACTCATCGTAAACATTTGTTTCTTTAAGGTACACCGTAGAATATTGTACAATATTGGTCATCGTAGTTTGAATAAATTGTTCTTTTAATACAAGAGTAAGGGAAAGTCGTGCTTAAATATGTCTTGATTTTATTTTATCCGTGAATAATTTATAATTAATTTATACAAGTACGTGTAAATATACATTTTAAATTGCTGCAAATATCATAAGTTATCTGGCGCATGTCATCGTTTCGAATCCTATCAGCCAAAGAAACACCCAGCATAGCAGTCGTAATTATAGGCCACGTTTCGGCCTCGTAGGTTATCATGGAGAGAACGCATTAGTTGAAGACTTTCGTGTTCAATCTTTGCGGTATAGACGTCGTGAAAATATGGCTTAGCTTCCTGTGTTGGTTGTGAGTGCAGGGATCGGTTGTCTTGGCGTTCATTGAGGGAGGCCTATGTTCAGAGTGGACGGATTATGATGATGATGATGAGACGATGAAATATCATAATCTTCAAATCATTGTATTCTTAAATACGTACTCTGTTTTGTAGCTGCCATCGGTTCCTTGTTCCTTGTTGAAACTGATGATGGGGATGACTGTGGATGAGGCTTCTTCGAGCACGACCTTGGGTCTGAAGTCCTCAACGGCTGATGTAAGCGCGAACGCCACGGATAAAACAACCTGGAAATAAGCGCATGATAGTGAATCGACTGTATCGTATTATAATGTTTAATCGGTAAAAAATTATCAATTTTATCGCGGTTTAAGAGGTTATTTCACACGTATTTATGTAGGTACACGAGTTGGACCCCATAATGTACCTTAGGGTAGTTTTCATCAACCTTGTAACGTTAGCTTGTCTGATATCTCAGTTCTCATAACCATGATTGCTGATTTTTTGTATAGCATAGGGGGGCAAACTTTTGGTGACTGTCGATGCCCATACACATCCGCACAACCATAGATTATGCAAATGCGTTGCCCTCCTTTTCCCTATCCCACCCAATGGGCCACCGGACAAAAATACTGTAAAGTGTAATATAATTCACGATAAAATCCGTAACAGGTATTTAACATTAAGCAGCATCATGACGTCATGAAGAGCTTAATCATATTCGTCATGTTGTAATAAGGTACAATGGGTACCTATTACAACATCGTTTTCGCTACAGCCAGGGCGAAAGCAGACACCGTGAAATATGTATTGACAATTACGTCTGTACGAGACGAGTAACGGATCTTTGAACTGGCTTTGCGCCAGACAAGATAATAATATGAACATATTACAAAGTTTTTAATTACGTTTTGTATTTAATTTAAGTAACAATTATGATAATATAAAATTAATTAGACAAATTGATTAAACTACCTAC
Source organism: Helleia helle (assembly GCA_963853865.1). NCBI lineage: Eukaryota > Metazoa > Arthropoda > Insecta > Lepidoptera > Lycaenidae > Helleia > Helleia helle. Next base: position 11,140,177 of record OY971425.1, read on the forward strand.
AAACATGTTGATTATTAATATTAATCATAATTAAGTATATTTAAAACGAAGAGATTATCGAATTAAAGAATCCCAAATATAGAGACTTGAGATTTTGTATGTCAAGGTCAAGATTTTATTGCTATGTTAAATATTAATGAAGATGAAAACTTGTTTGTAATACCAAATGTATATTTAAATACGAAAATCAAAATGATTATCATCCCGTGGACGATTGCCATTTGCCATTTTTAAAATGACCATATTATTAATAACTCGATTGTTTTATAGGAACCTGTATAAGTATGAATGGGATTTTTTTATACGTACTAGTAGTAGTATTTTACCTAAGTAAGTACTAATGAAGTGCGCTAGTAAGAAAATTATAAGGTATAATATAAAATCTTCTCTCGAACATTTCCCGTGCTTCACTTAGTTAACCTTGGATTGTATAACGTGTATACACATTTTACATAAGATTTGACCTGATGTACTCAAACTAAAACTCTGTTGTATGTGAAGTCGGTTTACAGGTGATAATTTTACGCGATAACGTCATAATGCGTGACAAGCCGAACGCTTAGCCCGATCGTGCCTCTCTATCGCTAATCCCGCGCTGTAGTTTGCATGCTCGGCTCAAGGCGGAACGTGACACTTTTTCGTGCAGCCGGCGTTTATCGATTTGGAAGACGTTATCACGTCAAAGAAAAATATCGATAGTCAAATCAGATCATCGGACAAATATACAAGACATGGGAGTGTAACATCATTTATATGTAGTCAAAAATGTATCGTGGCCCAGATAATAGTTATGCAATTTGTAGACACGGTGAACGAGAAGTTTGAATAACAAATGAACGAGGTTATTATGAAAGGTAATAGAATACTCTCACTGTCATTAGGTACAAAACACAAAAAGGAGAGACCATTTCCTGATTACTGCAAGTCGTGTAATGATTTATGCGAAGATTATTTTCTTTAATTTACTCGCGAAACTATCGTATCTTTATAGATAACTAAATGTTGTTTAGATTTACAGCCGTACCTGAAGGATTATTTTTATAGCCTAAGTTACTCGTTATAACATCAGCTATCTTCCAGTGAAAGTCCCATCAAAACCAGCCCAGCCGTTTCAGAGATTAGCCGCAACAAACAGGCAGACAGACAGACAGACGTAAAAAAATCTATTTTAAATAAATAAAACTTTATTTGGTAAACATTTTGGTATATGTACCGTGTCCTTCCTTATCCAATTATCCACTTCAATTTTATTTATCTGTATAGATGTGTTGATTAGCAACATAACTTTCAGTATTCTTATTGTTTAAAATTGGACCGAAAAGACTATTTAAATTATAAACTAAAATATATATTTTTATTAGTTTATTAGTTTTTTTTTTTGGTTTTGCCAAAGAAAGTCTAGTAATGTATTTTAAAACAATAGTTATATTAAATGGAACTAAGTAATTAAATTTTATATAAAATTTGCATTGACTACAATTAAGTTTGTCTTGTTAATTATTATTTGATTGGCAAGAAAATATTAAACATGATATAATATAATTACAATTATACAAAAGAAGACGAAAGAGCGCATATAATTAGTTAATGTAAAATTTCTTATTCTTGTAGAAAATAGAGTTTTAACATGTAGTTAAATTATTTGCTGGTTTATCGATGTACAAATTGCAAACTATAGTTCTCCGAATGTACTCTATGTAACCTACATTCCATGCAATGGAAGTAAAGGGCAAAGGACATCAGTCTCATAATATTTCTTCACATCTAGGACACAGGTCTTAAAAATAAAAGTTCCTCACCTAATGATCAATATATAACATACAGAAGAGAAAAAGAAAAGGATCTACAACTTTTTTATGTTAGTTGGATAGGCAAACTGGCAAACGTACCACCTGATGGTAAGTGGTCGACGCCGCCCATGAACATAAACTAGTATACCTGGAGCGAGCCCAGGCTCATTTATATGTTGCCTATCCTGAGACATAAGATGTTAAGTCATGGTGCCAGTTATTACACTGCCTGTCCTGTCCTTCTCTCCGAAACACAGAAAAACTGTTTGACGGGAGAAACAAGCAAGATGGTGGTACCCCTGCAGCCGGGAGCGCGGAACAGTGCTTCCCTTCCACCGGTAACATAGAAATAATTTTGAACAAACTTTGAAAATATGATGGAATTTTATAAAGATGACCACGAAATAAAAAAAATCCGTAAGTCAAAATTAAAATAAAAGTCATAGTAACATGACTTAAAGCTTATTACAATTAAGAACAAGTATTTAATGTAATGGCAGAGTTCATCAGTCTCATCCAATGACCTCCATAGGCCGGTTACAGGTATTGCGGAACCCTAAGCTTTCAATTCAATCGAAATGTATTGACCCATATTTTAATCAATGACCTCGATGACCTTTACTAAGTAAAAAAGAAAGTGATTGATTTTGTTTTGAAAAAAAAACGAATTATTAAATGATATTTCCAATAACTCACCAGTACTTTCATTGTGGATTTTTTGGTGTGGTCGAGATGCACGTGTCTCTAGAACTGTGTCAGTGGTGATATTACGCGGGCTTATATACTACACCCCTGCCACTCGCGTGGTCCTGACACATCGCTTTCATGCCAGATACATCTTCGCTATAGGCTGGAGTCTTAATCAGATATGTGATTCCCACACCCAGGAATACCTTTGTACATTTCTTAGTGCCCTATTTGTGAACCTATATATTTTATTTCCCTTTATATTTTAAGCTTTTTACCTTTGTCGATTATTTTCTTGTAAAATAAAGGTAATATGTTGGGGGGTGGTTTAACTTTTTTTAACTGGAATTATATGGGATTACACGTGAAAATAATTACCGAGTAATAATAATATTGATTTTCTCCAAAAATCATTTACAAAAATGTTTAAGATTAGGTCAAGGTCAAAACACCTCTTATATTTTGTGCTAAAATCGTATACAAATTATTATTATGCTTCACTATTTTTCTATATTCTTATGACACTAATGGATGGAATTTTTTTTTACTTTTCTAAATAAAAAAAACATGTTATATCTTGGTAGGTTTAAATATCGCGTTACCAAGATTATTATGACTTTATGTAAGAAATTTGAATAAATATTAATATAAAGTATAGTTAACATAAATCATAATGATCATCGCGTAAATATCCGGGTTGGAATCCATTGCCAAATTATACTACATCATAATACATTTTTAATATATTTTCTCTTAGATTTCAAAAGTATTAGAAATTGATTAAAAATCACTTAATTAACAATATAATGAATAATAGAATTTTTTATCATCATTGACTAATAGTTATCCTTATAATTTAAATTTTAATTGTATAAATATTTGTACATAATATGTAAAATGATATTAAGTTCAGGTTCGAAGGTGGGATGAGCATTCATAGGAATCAAGTTACATAAGTAGAAGGCGTTGTTTACGCTCGTCAGTGTGGCAACATCTCTGTATTTCTAGAAGCCTTGTGCAATAAGTCAAAAGGGTGCTTGTCCAGGCCCTAAAAACGTGTTCTAATTTGAAACACATTCTTAATAAACGCAGGTGAACATGAACACAATGTACATAATATAATATGTGTATTTTGGATTAGACAAATAATTATTCGTTCATGGTACAAAAGATTTTTTTATTTTATAAGCAGTAATTTTTCAGATATATTATAATATATGTAATTTATGAGTGTATACATATTTTAAGCGAAATGTCCTTTTTATAAATCGATGTTCGTTAAGAAATAGGAATAATAAATAATCAGTATGATGACATGATCGTTATGCGTGAATTCATTGCCATTTACGTAGTGATGGTATTTAAAAAGTTGTCGTGGGAGCCAGGTGCATGTTACACATCTCAAGTTCATAAGCTAGAAATAAAAAAAAATACAGTCGAACATCGAATCTCCTCAATTTTTTTTTTTATAGAAGAGGGGGCAAACGGATAGTCGGTTCACCTAATGGTAAGAGAAGAGCGACATCCACAGACACCCGCTACACCAGTGGATTAGCAGGTGCGTTGCCGGCCTTTCAGATATGAATTCGTTTAAAAAATAAAATATCACGTTTGAGAAAGTTAGGCTAGATTCTACTGCATCTTGCTGCTTATCGTAAGAGTATCGGGTTGAAAACTCCCCAAGTAGGTATATTAGATCAAGATTGTGTGTAAAGAGTAGATAAAGTGTTTCTCACAGTGTGTAAGTTAGCAAGATTATCATGAAACAGTTATTGTATTAACACTGAGAAAGATAGATACTTGTACAGTAACAGCTTTGAAACAAATCATGGCACGGGATATGACCAATTAGAAGCACCTATTTAAATATTACGTTTAACTAACTAAATCTCTTGAAAAGACATTACCATTTTATATTGAGTATAAATTAACTTGTATGGATACCACCCCCCGCCATGATTTAAGCCTTAATGTCGTGGCGGTGGGGCTCAGTAGCCTAAAGTGAACCCAGTACCATGGGCGAAGCAAATTGAGCCTAGGGAGCTGCTCTTTGTACCCCTCTTATAAGAAGAGGGGACAAAAGAGCAGGGCAGTACTGTCTCGAAACTGGTAGAGGTTGTTGTGTGGTGCGGGACAACCCCTCTGTGAAGGTGGCGTCGTTCCCTCTAGGGACTTACGAGCCGTCGAGGTACCCTGTTGGTTTATTAAATCCGGGGCACCTCACCAAGGCGGCATAAGCGGCACTCGCCGAGTTTTAGTGGGTAGAGCTACATCCACTTTTTTTTTTATTTCACAATGAGGCAACCAAGCAGTCGGAGCCTTATGGTGACTACCGACGCCCGTAGACATCCTCACAACCAGAAATTGTGCCCTGCGTTGCTCTCCTTTTTTCTATACCCCCAAATGGGCCACCGGAAACTCGCAAACCGCACGAAATGCGACAGCATACCTGTCACTTGACGCCGGTGTTATATGAGCGAGAGGTACCACCCCGGTCGTGCCGGCCCAATTTGGCTGCAAAGCAACATGGCACTACCTCTTACTACTTACTTTACCATCTTTCACGCGCAGCGAGCCCCATATACCCTCAAGGGGAGTCATTACTCCCCCGCGAATGCCTTACATTATTTGCCGGCGTAAAATAAAAAAATAAATAAAAATAAAAACTTGTAAGGAAACAATTTTTGTTTTCTTTGTACTGATGTGGCGATCGTGAACAAATCAATCATAATCTGACAATAGAGGACCGCCACCCGCATGTACCCTGATTACGGTTATCGATAATTTTAGCGAATGAGACCCATGTCAGCTGTCGACTTCAGTAGATAACGATGGTAGGTCGGCATCTCTGTTCAGCTTATTAAAATAACATAAAATTTTAGCTTTTCTTATATTCAAGTCAATTGCTGTCTCTTTTCTATAGTCTAGTCTTACAATAAATTTGACGGTCGGCTGGTCGAGTGGTCAGGCCTGGACACTTTATGCAGCGCCAAGTGCAGATGAAGCAGTCTTGGACGTGTACAAATGTATTTATGTGAATTTCTTAAATTTACTTCCGTTTCTAATACCAATTTTACTTGTTACACAAAATCTTACGAACTTACCACGTAGCTAGGTTAACGTGGTGTAATTTTTGAATAATCTATATCTATACTTATAATAAATCCCGGAAAAGTATACACATTAAAAACAAACTTATTTTTGCGGTTCGATCCTTACACATGGTTACTGTACCAACATATATAATAAGTTTGTCGTACTTTACGTCAACCGCAGTAGAGTTTATGCTGTAACAATAGGACCGAAGGTCCAACTTGGCTTAAAGCGACGGGTGGGGGCCGGGGACCTGCCAGCGAGCACCTAGCTAATTTCAGAGCGCGTATCGCATCATACATTTTTGACTGTTATTGCGGACGGACGTGTCGAGCGGGGAGTGTTCCTTCATAATATATTATTCTTGAAGACATTTTAGAAATGTATGCTTGCAACCGTGCTTTTCAGCGCGCAATTTTGCATTTACTTTATCTTTTATTAAGTAAAGTTTAGAATAGTTACTTATTAAATTTATTATAAGGTGTAGGAATAGATTTTAAAGTTAACAAAATTAAGTATAGGTTTTTTAAGACTGTTTAGCTGAAGTAAGCGATGACCCCCCAACCCGGTGATATGAATAGACGCACTCACCAGCGAAAAAAAAAAGATAGGATTATTCATTCGTGTATTATGTTCTAGTAGATATTTGTTTAGCGTACACCGTACGTAGGCATTATTATTCTAATTTTATTTAGTTTTTAAATCTTTGTATATATATTCTATAGGTATTAGTTAATTATTAATATATAATTCAATAAAGGTAATAGGTAGAGTTGGTTAGTTATTAATTTTCAGTCTCTAGATTAGGCGCTAGGTGGTTCTTTTTCTATAAGGATAGTTTTAAAGATTTCTATATTTTTAATACGGTTATAACACGATGTCTTCCAGAAAGAAAACTTCTCTTTCTGCTACATCGAAATACGCTAAGCGAATGAGATTAGTTAGATCACAAGAATCTGCTGAGGAGCGAGAGTCCCGGTTAAACCGCATGCGAGAGAGCATTACTGAAACAAGAGCACGCGAAAGCAGTGCCAATCGAGAATATAAAACAAAACATAAATAATATAAAAACAATAAATATAATATGAAACAAAGTCCTTCCTCGCGTCTGTCTATCTGTACAACTAGGTAAAACTAACTAAATGGATTTTCATGCTGTTGTCAACATGAGATAGAGTACTTCCTGAGGCAGGTTATAGTATATAATTTACCAAGACTGTATACATTGATAAACAGTTGGATATTTATTGTGAGAGTCGGAAAAGTTTAAGCAGCTTACATTAAAAACACAGCCATATTCCCTTTAGAGATATAGCAAAAAAGTAGAAAAATGTGAATGTAAATAAAAGTTAACGCGGGCGAAACTGTGGGCAACAGCTAGTATTAAATATAATTTAAACTCTTTAGTTTATCTGTCTTTATATTATATAGTAGCTGTTGCTAGCAACTTCGCCCGTATTAAATTAGATTTACGGACGTATCCGGACGGGACGGGAGCTTACACTGAAAATGCTGCCTTATTTCCTTTAGAGATATACCTAACAAAAAAATAAAGTGGAAAAATGATCATCAGATATAAATTTTTCTACTTTATTATTTTGTTATATCTCTAAAGAAAATGAGGCTGTGTTTTCAATGTACCTAAGTCCCCAAACAACTTCAATTTTTCATTAAATTAACCAATTTACACAAAATCTTGGTAAATTATATAACCTGCCTCAGGAATTACTCTTACATCTTATGTATTTTATATAGAACAATGTCGGGTCTGCTAGTTTTATTCTAATTCATCAATAATATTCATGGAATTGGTCTAAAAGGCGATATATCATTTCATGCTAATGATACCATGCCTTATTTTACTTTAGAGTTTAGACACTATGTTATGAGCGATGCTCAGGCTGATTTACAACTTTTAAATGTACCACACATTTAGTTGTACCACACATTCAGTGCAATTTACTCACCATAAATATAGCCAAAACCAACTATATAATATTTTTTGCAAAAATAAAAAAAAATATTACACAACTCGCCACTTACGTTAAATAACCAACTAATAAAAAAAGTTGATCACGAAAAATATCTTGGACTAATTTTGGATAACCACCTGAACTGGAAACCCCATATAGAAAGGATTAAGTCTAAGCTGACATCCCTCACGGAAGCCCTACGGAGTGTTGTCCGATGTCTTCCGCGTCAAGTACGCTACAATATATATTATAGTGCTCTCACTTCGAATGGAACGATCCAAATAACATGAATAATAATATATTATATTTTATTCTAAGATCATAATTAAATAAAACATTGTTTAAATTTAAAATACTGTCACTTAATTTTGATTGGTCGATTATTTATAAAAATATAATAAGTAGATATAAAATCTTTTTAGCGCCTAATTGAAATCAAGCAATTTTTTTTTCTTAATTTTTTGTTTTGAGAAAAGTGTTTATATTATTACAACACTAAATGTAACCTCAGAAAAAAATACTAAATCAAAATAAATTTAAACAAAAATACATGAACTTGGCTTCCGAAGAGGGAATCAATGTAGTGTGATTAATATGTCCATATTTTATTTTTATATATCCAGATTTCATACAAACTGATTAAAAATTACAGAATTTAAAAGAAAATAATTTAATCAATTGACCAGTTTAATTAATTTTATTATTCATGAATTAATTATTATTAAAAGCAATTGTATGTTAATTTATGGAACAATAAATTGAAACATTTGTGCAAATTTAAATAAGGTTTTTTCATTAAAACTTAATATCGAAAAGGTTATAAAAAATCTTTCTAGCACATTCTGGAAAAATTCAAACACAGACTCCATTGCAAACGTAAAAATGTTATATCAGAACGCTTGTTTCTGTAACAGATGAGTTTGTGACGCAACATCCACGGTAAGGTCGGTAACATTACGCGCGGTGTAAATGCTCTGTGCACATTTCGACCTATTACTTTGCCTCAGGAAATGTGCGTTTTGTTTGTATGTGGTTACTTTTTATTGTATTTAAATAAGGTAATTATTATTGAGTTATTTCTGTTATCTCTATCAGTCATATAATCATCAGTATTTCTTTATTGTCCATTGATATGGATTTAATTTAATAAACAATTCTCAACCCATTTATTGCAAAATGTTCAGTAATTATTTTATATTATACAATTTTTTAAAATAAAATTGTGTATAAATTCTTAACTACAGTTTAGAATACATTGCAAGCAAATGCAGTAAAACTTTACTTATAACTAGCTGTTGCCTGCAGCTTCGCCCGCGTTACTAAACTCCTATAAGTCACAGCGTGATGTTTTATTATTCTTAATAAGCTGTCTAACACTGAAAGAATTTTTCAAATCGGACTAGTAGTTTCTGAGATTAGCGCGTTCAAACAAACAAACAAACTCTTCAGCTTTATAATATTAGTATAGATTAATAATGAAAATAAAGCTTGGTTACACGACCAACAATCGCAATCTTACTGCACTACTTATACATAATTTAAACTATCACTATGTTCTACCCTTACAGACTCCCCCAAGTGCGTAAAAATATTTTTTTTACCCATTCATCATCATCATCATCATCAGCCTCTACCCGTCCACTGCTGAACATAGACCTCCCTCAAAGAACGCAAAGACGACCGATGCCTCACTACTCGCATCCAACACTGACCGGCCACTGTACGTAGATCGTATTCCCACCTGGTCAGTGGCCGACCAACACTTCGTATTCGTATAAGATACTGAATAAAGATTATTATTATTATCACAGATTTAGACGCAGCGACTTTAGTGGATGAAAATCCTACATAAACTGGCTTTTAAGCCCCAGGAACAAAGTGTATATTGAACTTACCTTGCACAAAAAAAAGTCAAGCTTGACTAACACTCCTATGACTAATTATAATTTCAAAACATTTTTATGAGACATACGCTCACGATTACATATTTGTCATCGAACATGAGCTACACGTTTCCTTTTCCTTTCCACTATGTGGAACCGATACGACTTAGGGACCTTTCAAGAAAAGAACATACTCATCTGGCTATTCCATTTGGGAGCTAAGGCCAATGAAGAAGAAGAAGAACATACTCATATTTGAAAGGTCGGATATCTATGGATGTCGCTTATCACTTACCATCAGGTGAACCGACTGTCCGTTTGCCTCCTGTTCTATTAAAAAAAAACAAAATCCAGCTAGTCGTGATCAATTAACCTACATTATTGGATAGACAAACGGGCAGACGAGTCAAATAAGTGGTCATCGCCCATGAACATAAACGAGTTTACCTGAGACTAGCCCTGGAAATTCATTTACCCCACCATAGTTTAGGCCTTGACGTGGTGGTGGGGCTCAGCAGCCTATACTTTAGGCTGCTGAGTCTAAAGTACAGGCTGCTGCTGCCTAACCCAGCACCTTGGGCGAAGCCTGTATATATAAATATTTCAGTGAGCGACGATGGTCTAGTGGTTATGGGCTCGACCTCTTGAGTGTGAGCCGAGAGGCCCGGGTCCGATCCTGGACCCCCCCCCCTGTGATGTCTAGAAATGAGTTTTTTTTATTTCTATGTGCACCTGAACATTGGACCATCACTCGCTCACCGATGAAGAAAACATCGTGAGGAAACCTGCATGTGTGATAATGGTGAGATTAAAAGTCTTCGAAGGTGTTTTTTTTTTTTTATAGAAGAGGGGGCAAACGGATAGTCGGTTCACCTGATGGTAAGTGAAGAGCGACATCCACAGACATCCGCTACACCAGTGGATTAGCAGGTGCGTTGCCGGCCTTTCAGGTATGAGTATGCTCTTTTCTTGAAGGTCCCTAAGTCGTATCGGTTCGGAAACACCATAGGAGGCAGCTGATTCCATATATTAGTCGTGCGAGGCAGGAAATGCCGTAAAAATCGAGTTGTTGTGGATTTCCGGACATCGAGATGGTGTGGGTGAAATTTGGAGTTTTTCCGCGATGTCCGGTGGTGGAATTCTGCTGCAGGTATTAGTCCGAACAATTCCTCAGAGCACTCCCCGTGGTAGATGCGGTAGAAGATGCAGAGCAATCCGACATCTCTACGCAGCGCCAAAGAATCAAGCCGATTGGAGATAACATTGTCGTCGACGATTCGAGCCGCTCGGCGTTGAATGCGGTCAAATGGAAGGAGCTGATACTGGGGCGCTCCAGCCCAGAGGTGAAAGCAGTATTCCATGTGAGGCCGGATCTGCGCCTTGTATAATTGAAGGCGGTGTGAAGGCATGAAATACTGCTTCGCCCTATTGAGCACGCCGAGTTTCTTCGAGGCTAGTTTAGCCTTTCCTTCCAAATGACCACGAAACTACACATCTCTCGATATATCGACGCCAAGTATCCCAATGCTGGCTGAGGCGGTTAGGGAAGTGCCTTCGAATTGTAGAGGAACGACAAAGGGTGATTTTTTAGCGGTAAACGCGCAAACTTATGTCTTGCTGGGGTTAAATTGGACTAGGTTAAGTCGCCCCCATTCCGAGACTCTGGCCAGCAGAGACTCGATTTCAGACACAAGTTTGTTCCCGAGAAATATTAGGGCGGCCAGTGTGTGAAGTTTACCAGCCCACATTGGGCCAGCGAATCGATTAATTATTATGACCCAACACCCTCCTTCGTTTGCGCTATCCTCTTAAAAAGGGGTACAAAAATTTTGCTTCACGTATTAAAATAAAGATAATAAAACAATATTAAATGGATTTCACTGCGGCCTCTAGGACTTGGGATGTTACTCATCGAGCATATAATATAACCGGATAGAGTATTAATGGCAGCCATAAAATTCCGAAACTGGTCAGAGTTTTGTCACTGACATAATTATAATTCAACCAACCAATGATCTGTATGTATGTCCTATCAATTGCCATCAGTGGGCCAATCAGAGCGCAGAACCAGTGCAGCCTCGCAGCACAAAGGCGGATTTTGATTTCATACATAACACATAAGATTACCGCTCTATTCTTGTTATATTACACGACTCTACAAAAAAAAAATTGTTCTTCGTCCTAAAGTTTATTTTATGATTTTCTGGTATAAAGTTTGCTTGTAATAGTTATAGTAAAAATACAATTTTTTTTTATATGTATAAATTTCAATTATATTAAATACAGATCAGAGTTGGGTTTTAACGTTCAGACAGTGCTTCTAGACAGCACTCTAGTGATAAACAACGATCAGGTGTTTTGTAGAAGTCCAGAATAACTGAAAATGTCGTCGCGAAAGTGTAAATATGATGCTGATGCATTTTGCTATAATATAATATGTGGACAATTAATTAAACTTCGAGACGTAAAATACGAACTAAATACATCTCACATTCTCTGTGAAGCCTGCAAAGCATATTTTGACCTTCCTGTTCGGGATCAAGACCAGATATGGGCTCCACATGTTTAAAAAATGTTTATTGAAATGATTTCATTTTATAATTAAAACCACAGATTTTGAAAAAATATCGTTCAATCGGTCTCCTAAATACAAAAGCAAACTTTTTAATGCTGTATTTTTTTTCGTCTAATTACGAACTAAAGAATCGAAATTTAATACTTTAAGGTCTAGGTAAAATTTTGTGTAGACCCGTGTTATGCTCGATGGTGATACTTTACACCAAGATCAAGTTATTCCAAGTAATCGAGTATCATACTTTTTTGTTCATCAATAATTTTATATTTTCCTATTCAATTTTGTTTAATTAGTTATTAAAAGTTGTTGAAAGTATTATTACTAACATTTTACGAAAGATACTTCTGCCTTAGAATTCCATTCGAATTCTTACATAATTATTTATTTTAAAACAGTATACGATATCCTGTTTGAAATAACTTTTAATTTTTAGGGTTCTGCACCTAAATAACGCAAATATCAGAGGTTAAAACTGCTTTTCCACTAGAGATGTGCTAGGGAAATGTGCTGTGCGAGGATGTCTAGCTGTGCTGTGAAAATATGTGGGAGGTTCCACCAAAACTGTACGAAGAAAATGTGTCGTACGAGGATGTGTAATGGAGCTGTGATATTTAATGAACTCTGTATCTTCTGCTTCCATTTCTTCATCACCATACGATATCGCTAAAAAATAACCCTTAGTCCTCATCATCGTTGATCGGCGATTATACGACTTTGGGATACTTGGCGTCGAAATATCGAGCGATATGCAATATATTCACATATTCATATGGAATCAGCTGCCACCTATGGAGTTTCCGAACCGATACGACTTAGGGACCTTCAAGAAAAGAGTAATGTCATATTTGAAAGGTCGGCAACGCCACTGTTAATCCTCTGGCTTAGTAGGTGTCGCTTTCACTTACCATCAGGTGAAGCGACTGTCCGTTTGCCACTTTCCGTTTGGACTGTCTGTCCTTCTATAAAAAAAATCGCAATTTGTTAAACCCTATATATATCCATATATAAATTCCATATATATTTTGAACACATCTATTTACAATAAACACCGTGTATTGACTGTTTTTTTTTTTTTTTTTCTTTAACGCTGGGAAATGCTCTGAGGCATCCCGCGGGGGAGTGGGTCTCCTCACGCGGGTATGTGGGACTCGCTGCGCCCGACAGCTGGTAAATGGACGCAGCTCTACCCACTAAATCCCGGCGAGTGCCACCAATGTCGCCTTTGTGAGGTGCCCCGGATCTGTTAAGCTAACAGGGCACCTTGACGGCTAGTCGGTCCCTCAAGGGACCGACGCCACCTCCACAAAGGGATTGTCCCGCACCACAGAACAACCACTCCCAACGTCGTGACAGTACAATGGGGTGAGGTTCCCAGCCTCACCCCTTGCCCCCTGCCCGGTGGCACGCTGGGTTTTAGTGGGTAGAGCTGCGTCCATTTATCATCTTTCGGGCGCAGCGAGTCCCACATACCCACCTGGGGAGACCAACTCCCCAGGCGGGATGCCTTAGAGCATTTCCCGGCGTAAAAGAAAAAAAAGGCAAGGTAAATGAAGCAATTCTATTGGTTCTCAGGTGGAAAAGCAAACTAAACCTCTACCATCCATATGTTATAAACTAAAATATGGTCTAGTAGTTCAAGAAAAGAACAATCCGTGGGTGCTTTATTTCCAGTACTTTTTATTCTACATTCACCATTTTCAATAAAACAATTATTTTTAACATTTTCTTTTATAATAGTTAATAGAATCTATTCTATTATTATATCCTATTCTATTATTATATTTATATATTTAAATTCAATCTTTGAAGAAAAGTTAATATTATCAATATTTATTATATTAAAGTATATTATTAAATTGTTTTTCAGGCACGTTAGTCCGATTCACTCTTGGAGATATTTAATGTTATTTTAACCATAGTCAAAGTTATTAAATAAATCATTATTTATAGCTCCATAATAAAATAGATAGGTATATTTAATTTAATAAAAACTAAGAAAATATATTTTTATGACAAAGACATTGTAACGTGTCGGCTAAACGATATTTTAGACAAGAGATTTATAAGTGAGATTCTTGTAGATAGTAAAAAAGCCATATTGAATTTACGTTAGGTCAGTATGACAGCGTCCATGAAGGACTCCGTTGTCAAGCTCAATATTTTTCTCTAGTAAATTTCATATAAGATACAAGGTAAATGTGGCCCAATTATACTAGCTAGAGTTTCCCTACACACTGTTGTTAATTAATAATTGTATAGTCATATTATTGCCAATTTTTGTTAACTTCGATCGATAACTGAGAGCAAGTCGCGAGTAGCGGTATAGATGTGGCGACGCTCGTCACAAACCATCTATCACGTTTTCTCTACTTTCTGTTGCAATTTAAAAGACTTTGCACCTTTATGTAGATCTCACTAGGACTCAAAAAAATATCAGGTTTTTTGAATTACTAAATTCACAGGTTCTTTAGACAATGTTGTTCATGATCTACACTATCAATAAATCAGCACATTATAATTTTTTAAATTGTAAAAAACTAATATATCTATAGTATTTTATATAATATATTTAAATATTCTGATAAGAAATAAACTTAAATTTATACATTGCTATAAATGACGAGCTTAGAGACTACAAATATTTTGTGGGTGGACAACTATTGTTAAATCAACCTTGTATGAGATGACTAATGTTAAATTATTGTCTATGTCGAAAGTTGTGTATAGTATGTTCATTTTGTGCATTTTTTTACATGACTGTGAGTATTAAACATCAATAAATCACAATACATTTATTAATTAGTTTTGGCATGATAGGGTATAAAATCTCAGTTCAAACTAGCATCCTACTATTTATCTTAATATAAATGTCTAATGTATAATATTATGGAGAATAATGCTTTTAACCCTAAATTTGTGATAATAAAGAAAGTAAAAAAATAGCAAAGTATTATTTTATATAATTTATATTTGACACATATACAAGGTTGATAAAAGCGAGAGGCATTAAATTAAACCACATATACTATGTACCATTTTCAGGCTACACACCAAAACTTAGACCAATAGAATCAATAGTTTAGTCACAGGATATTTTTAAAGTTTTAAAGCCGCTCAACTTTGTTCGACCCGGTGAGACGCACCCTGTGCTGTGCGACGTTGCCTTTTATATTTGAACGTCAGTGGACATTTTACAAAGGATATTTACGTTTTACTTTGACTATTCACGTATTTACTTTCTTTGAAAAACTTTTTTTTTCTCTCAAACTATTTTTTAATAGTTTCGGATTAACCGGAAGCATGTGTAGTATATGTGGTTTAATTTAATGCCTCTCGCTTTTATCAACCTTGTATAGTGAAAAAAAAATATGATTTAATTAATTGCTTATTAAATGAAACATTTTATGGTACTTGGATAGGCAAATTGGCAGACGTGCCCACTGATAGCAAGTGGGCAGCGTCTCCCATGAACATAAACTAGTTTACCTGGAACTAGCCCAGGCAACTCATTTATGTGTTGCCTATCCTGAAACAAGATGTTAACTCTCGGTGCCAGTAATTACACTGCCTCTCTTGCCCTTCTCTCCGAAACACAGCAAAGCTGTTTGACGGGAGAAATAAGCAAGATGGTGGTACCCATGCAGCCGGGATCGCGGCACAGTGATTCTCTCCCACCGGTAAAAGAATAATTGTAATTGTAAATACAATAAAGTTATTATATTTGCAATGAAATCATACAAATTTTTCAAATAAATATTATTTTAAGTAGATCGCTTTTTAAGAAGTCATCTTATTTTTTACAAATATTTATTATGCATTCACTTTTCAGTAATTCATAAATAATCTTATTTTTTTGCTTGTATATTTTGAACAGTTGAAAAATATCTTAATTCTCTACAAAGTCATATTGCTAATATATTTTGAAAGGAACTAAAAATATATTCGTGGCGAGAAATTCTATTCCTTGCAATCAAGCCAGGTCAAACATACTGTAACCACTTATTTAACATTTGTTTTGTTTACATACGCTGTTTTGGTGTTTATGTATTTAGGAAATATAAATATTTGTATACAAATTTTATTTAGAATTCAAATTTAAATTGGAAGATTGAAAAGAATCTAGAAAAAATACTACTCAAACCAGGTATGTACACACACAATATACCTACTATGTCTATATTGTTCGAAAGTATGTAAACCAGATATTTAAAAAAATATTTTTAATTATTGTTTATCAAAATAGATTTATCAATTTTCGTTTCACTAAAATCAACTCTATTAAGAAATTATCTGTATTAATATTTTTTAAGTGATTTTAACTAGGTTCAAAGTATCTGGGCTTTTTGTCGATGGTCTCAAGCATTCTTTCTAATAATTGTAAAATTAAACTTATAACAATAATTAGGTAACAATAAAAATCGCAATAGCAATGCTTTACATTTAAAATAAAGGAAACTCAATAAATACAGCGGTTCAAAATACTCTTTTAATACAGACGCCATAAAAAGGTATTTATAATGAGTAAAGAGCTTTTCTGCTTTATCGTACCTATATTTACAGAGTACAATAGAATAAAAAATCTTAACTAGAACTTAATAGCCGTATTGTGTTTTATATATTATCACATTTTTTTTACTTTTTTCGTCTGAAGCCCCAATAAAAACGAAGCAATCGGCTTGCGTCTCAATATACTGCGTATTACTGTGATAGGAAAATTCGTATCTAAACCAGGTAAACATAATAATTCTCATAAGTATATTATCACCCAAATGTCATAACCATTTCTCTTAACAAACAGCCTCTAAAATTGAAAAAAAAAACAAAAAAGTGTATCATTAATGAAACTGTTTAGTACAATTAATGTCATGAATTAATCGGACTGGCGTGTATTGACACAAGAGATACGTACGTGCAATTTAAATTGGCCGAACAAAATATTATGTTGGTTAAAATGAAATCCAGATTTTGTATCCAAAATACTTGAAGTTCATGTGTAAAACTTTGTAAAATTTACCTCAGCTGGCCAAGTTAATGTGCGCGTAGTACAAATTGACGCAAATTGAACGCTTCGGTTTGAGCGTTAAATTTAGTATAGGCCAATCAGTAAAAACTAGTGTTTGTGACAAATAGAAATCTAGGGTTTACTTGCACCGCGAACAAACGCTTGACAAATATAGAGTCCTTCAATTGTTTCAGTTAATTCAAACCGCTCACTTAACAAGCCGCCGTGCAAGTAAGCTCTAAGGATATAATCTTAGGCTGAAACAGTTGTTGCTTCTTCGGCAGCCTTGGATTCATTAGTTGATGGAGTTTCTATACCAGCAGATTCCCTTGCAGCCTCGGTTATCGAGTTTATTGTTGTTTGTTGTTCATTTGATGATGTAGTGACTTGTTCTGGTGTGGTAGTGGAAATAGGTGCTTCTGTGTTTTCAGCTGAAGCTGGCTGTGATGGAATTACAGTAGATGTAGATTCAGCTGAATTTTCTCCGGATGCTGCAATGGTAGTACTTTCATTAATTCCCTCAGTCGTGCTTTGTTTCGGTGAATCTTCCGATTTTTCCACAGGTACGGATGTACTCTCTGCAGTTGGTGCAGATGTATTTTCTGGGGCTAGTGCAGGTGTACTTTCAGAGGCTGCAGCTGGTGTACTTTCAGGGGTTGCTGCGGGTGTACTTTCTGCAGCTGGTGCAGGTGTACTTTCAGGGACTGAAACGGGTGTGCTTACAGGAGCTGATGCGGGCTTAGCTTCAGATGCCGATGCCTTATTGTCTGCTGCTGATTTTAATGCTCTTCCAGCTTTTTCACTCGAAGCGTCCACACCTTGCGCTGGAACTGGTACTCGGGGAAGATGTTTTCCAGTAGGTTGAAAACCATTTTCATCGGCAATATAACTATAAAATAGAAATATGACAATATTCCTTAATCAGGTAGTATTTTTTTATTCATGGATTGCAGATAGAACGTGAACGTGATAAATATAATTATTAGTAGAAGACCTTGTAAAAGAAGAAAAGAAAATCATCACACAATCTTTCTTGTAAAAGAAAAATTGTATAATGATGATTACTTATATTATCATCATCATACAATTTTTAGTAACTCAAGATGTTCATAAGTAGCTGTGGAGCTAAATGTTGTATTTTATAATATTAGCAGTTATTAATTTTAAAACAAATGAGTGGATTTTATACTATTCTTTATCACTTACTATACTAAGTTTTCATTATTGAAGAGGGTTTACGCTGTTTATAGGTAAAAGTGCAGCTTACTTACAAAATTTTCTGACAATGTATTGAAAGGACCATAAAAAATTTCAGTAGAGACAGCAAAGTCATATCCTCAAATATTGAGATATTATACAAGTTGTTCGATTTAAATATATGTGGATAATGTATGTACAAACTAAGTCGATCTATTTAACTTAATGAGCGTTGATGGTGTTGGCGTTTGAGGCTCTAGTTACGTAGTGAGATACGTGTACCCTTAAATAGGTACTCGTTTTTCACAATTTGTATATAAACTCTTTTAAGAGCAATAAGAAAAAAAATACTAGGAAATCTATTTGTAATTCAACATAATTTTGCCAAAGCTTAAGTAAGATTTGGATTCTTCAAGTTGAGCATCAAGCATAAGCGATGTTGATGATCTCACCTTAAAGTTATGACTGTTCCATCGGGAGCCGTGTAAGAGTACGAACCACGTTGGACATGAATCTCGTTACTATATTCATCACTCTCACCACCTTCATTGCTGCTACTATGACTGCGCCCTTCGATTTTGGGTAAAACTTTTTCATACGCCTCTTCCTCTCGCTTTATTCCATTGCCAGTTTCATAACTGAAATTTTTACATTAAAATATGTATTTTTGAAGGTAGATGGTTACTTAGTACATGTAATATTAAAACAGAATTTTAAAGTAGTGTTATAATAATTAAACAACATACACGGAACTAAGGTATTTTAAATTAATATTCTTAAAACAGTAAAATTTACGGTACAAGAGTCGTGTATGTAAATAAAACCTTAACAAAAATAAATTTCACAATATAAAATACAAATAAATATTAGACGTACGAAAAATATGATAACAGATAAATTTACTTTCATGAGTTAGTAGCCTGAGCTGTGGAATACCTTTTGTGTATATCATATATTTTTTATTACACTATTAATAATAGGGATACAAACTTATTCAGAAAATAAGATATAATAATATTTTCGTCCATTTTATTTATTCTGTGTAACATGAATCAAATAACCCATATTATAAGTATCATAACTTCCGTTTTTTCCGTGTCCATTAGTGCATAATAATTAAATGAACTTTTAATAATTATCAGTAATGTATGTGCTGCTTAATTTGAAGTTAAAGTGTATAGATATATATCTTCAACATTTTTTTATTAAATTCGTCAAATAATCGTAAATGGATTAACAATTATTGTTTTGTATGTAAACCTTGAAATTGCAGTAACAATATTCTACATTGTTATCCTGAGAATGTTCTTAGAGTGGGAGAATCATTTCCTATGAAAATAATTCACCTCGACCATAAATGGTGAATAAATTATTTTATTTATTAATTATATATTTTTATCTTCTATTTTTTAATTATTCCGAATAAAACTTTTTACTATTGTAGTACATCTTCAAAGTCTATGTTAAAAATGCAACATGAAATAAATTTTCGTTTCATACATAATTGGTTTCTAAACGCCCAAAGTGCATGAATTTTATAATTTTATTAAATATAATTGAAAGCAGTAAGGCAAAAACGAGGGCATTATTTTAAGGGTTTTTTTTTTAAATAACGGCCTTTACATCGTCACCAATTAGAACAATAGGTACTAATCACAATACAATTCACACATCGTAGGGTCTCAAAGTATTGTCATATTTAATTTATTTAATTTGCTTCGAGACCCTGAAAACTACTCGCTCTTTTTAATTAACTTGGTATATGGAAATGTAACGTAAATAATAATGGTTCTTCTTGTATATTAATATTTTTGAAAGAATATTAAATAAACAAAATTATGTAAATCCACAGCGGATGTATTATTATTATTATTATGTGGATAACTCCTAGATATTTTGCAAATTTTGTTTTTGTGTTTTTATTCATAAGACTTACCTAAATTTGTATGTTCCATTAGCTTCCAGCTCGTCGGATTGTGAGATGATGGGTATGACGGTCGGTTGCTGTTTTTCCAACGGCACCACGTCCGTGGGTGGTGCTGCGAAGACGCAGGCCGCAGCGACGCTGAGCACAATCAGTATTGAGTACATTATTGTCTTGCCTCCCGAAAATCACAAATGAATGACACTCCACACTTCATGAGCACATATATGTAAGACTCATCTATTTACACTACCCTCCTCCCACCTTCCCGAGGAGCCTTAGCGTACGCTAAATACTTCAACCTTAGCGATCGACTGATGTATTCTTCGAAAAATTGCACAATCGTCGTGGTGTCAATAATATGTGATGAAGGGTGACGATTGACCGTTATTAAACCGATAGACACTTCAAACAAGGTCTGTTGACGAACTGACTTGATCCTTCCATTTTCCATACATTACAATGTTTACAGCATAATGTTAGCATACTTGAAGATTTTATACAACGCTTCTGGCATTTATTTTATTATTTAATTTAATATATACGTACACTCGAAGTCTTGAGTTTTAATTAAATTTTATATCAGAAAAAAAATACACGCCAGGGTTGACAAAAGATGTGGCGCATTAGGGCCAGTTCTGTCGACTTCTGCGAACGAAAAGGAATAGAATTATTAAAAAAATAAACATGTTTAAGTTAGAGTTGGCAAGTGTGATTAATTAACGGTAGTTACAATCCACAGATTATTATTTTTCATTTCATAGTTCCTGATTTTCATAATCGCCGTTTTTGCATTTGAAATTGATTCCTCGATTTCGACAGTTGCACACCACCTGAAGAGAGCATATAAGATTGGTGGCAGTTTGTAATATAACTTTCTGCCTCATAGGTTAGACCGAACAGTAATGCCCAGACACGGGCGCAAGTTAGATAAAGGCTATTATGAGGTCTTACTCAAAAATAATATAATGTTTCAAAATAAAAATCAAATCAAAATCATTTTTTTTACTCAAATTAGTACCTATAAAATATCTTTTTGAATGTCATTTGAATCTACCACCGGTTCCAAAGCATGCCCACTGAGAAGAACACTGTAAAATAATTGGTTACTTTTGTGAGTCTAATAATTATAACTGGTACATTGTTTATTGCGTATATCCCTACTATGAACATCACTTTTCTTACAAAATTCATTTATGTTTTTTCAATTATGTATTCATCATCATCATCAGCCTTTGTGTATCTACTGCTGAACGTATGTCCCCTCAATTAACGCCCAAATTTTGTATAATGTATTTGTGGTCATGTAGGTGTGATAAAAAAATAATCTGTAATTCTATAATATTATTGGCAGACAGAACTTTCCTGCTTTTCTTTAATCATAATTTAATGTTATGGCTATTCAAATGTGTGTGCACATATTAATATCTACTCATCCTCATTACAAACAAAATACGTCAACTGATGGACGTTGGACTACCCCAAGGACTAGGAAATAAAATTTACAAGCAGTAGGTAACAATTTAGTAGTAATAATAATTAATAATATGTATTAATTAAAACATTTTGTGATTTAGCCTTATTTAAGTTCTTGCTCGAAGTGACTTCCCTTACTGCGTACGCAAAGTCGCATTCTTTTAACTAACAAAGCAGTCCAATTATTCCGCATCTCATTTGCTGCATTTATAATTCTTGTTTTGAATTGTTCCGCGGATGACAAAGGCGGACCGGAAGCAACATAGAAATCAACCGGTTTTAAGTCCGGACTCCTCGCAGGCTTGTGTACAATTGCTATGTGCATAAACTTTAATTAGGCTAAATTACAAAATGTCGTATCTAATTATTACTTATTATTAATAAATAAATGGTTCTAAATTTTATTTCAAATTTGTATTTTAGTTTTATTTACATTGGGTATTCTTTTTAATTAGTTTTATGGAAATTTTAAAGAACGACCTTCAGTTAAGTTTGAATACGAATTTCTGACTGCTTCCTTTGTGATAATTTTTTTATTTTCTTTGAAATAAGTTTCTAGTTTTTGCTGGAGATCTAAGAAAACGGTTATGCTTTTACAATAATCTGCAAACAAGTTTTATAACGTTTTTTTTTTGTTTATTTTAGTTGAAAATAATCTCAAAAAGATATAATTGAAATTATAATATCGTTTCATCATTATAATATCATTTTGAAATTTGGATCGATAATTGTTGTTTTATTATTGTTGAATAGCCAGTGCTAAATTATTTTTATAAATCAGTTGGAGAAATGACATTTCAATTGTTAACATTTTTGTTTAATTTTTGACTTGTTTTAATAAAAGCTACAAAACATGACAGCTCAAAATTGGTTCTCTTTTACATAGTGCACATAAGGGTTACAATTATCGCAAAAATCTCCTCGTACCGGGAATACGTCGAAATACCCATAATCCTGTATAATTACAATTTAGATAATTACCTCCCTGAATATTTCACTTAAGACTATCCATTCTCTGTTACAATTAAAGAGATAATACTTAAAAATACTGTGTGATGGTGTTCAAATGAATGAATACTACCACATTTCACAAGCATTTTACCTGAAATCAACTTTGACACAGAACTTCGTCTTAAAGTAGTGCTTGTAACTATGAAGACGACTACAATTTCAACCATTGAGATTGACTTTGAGTGAAAAACTGAACGCCTGGACAGATAATATTATGGCGTGTAAAGGATCCGTTTTTCCTTTAAAAAAATTGTTTAACATATTGTTATTAAAAATATATTTAGCCCACGATGCAAAAAACCTAAAGAGTTCTAAGTTTGATCTTCAAGTGCGTCTGTCTGTGGAACCGTTTTTTTCAAACCGATGACCCGATTCGGAAGAAATTTTTATATGAAAGCAGATTTTCTGGGTGTAATTCTTGTTTTACTGAAATTTTTCAGCCGTTTTAGGGTCATCAGCTTTAGGTATTTTATAACTTACAATAAAATAACGTATTTTAAATATTATAATATACAACCCTTAACCCATACAAGAAATAATTAAATGTATATATAATTTTAATAATAAAAATTTAAATAATAAATTACATCTAGGATAATAACATACGTTGTTCTATAGTGTACAGTTATGAAAACACTTCTAAGTATATTCTTATTAGAATCCATTCTAATTTGAGTATAGCTGGTACAACTATGTATAAATATGCCATGAAAATACTTAATATGCAATTATACAGTCATTAAATATATTATTTTATAAATACGTATTATTTTGTGATAAAAGTAACGATGAATTTATATATCTATCCATGAACGCCAAAACGACTGATTTCTTTAACTTAAATTTCGAGAAGTATCAGGACTTAAGATTATTTCGATATAATTATGGATAGAAATTAAGAAATATTCTATTTTCTTGCTAAATTAAAAATATTTGAAATTTTATGGCCATCGGATAATTAGTTTTTGATGATGAAAGGGTAACAAATAAACAAACTTTCGCATATTTTGTGATTTGAGTAAGAATATCACTGCTGATTATTAATTAACTTTTTCTTCATAATATCTGTGCTGGGAAGTTAACTAGGTACTTCACAGTAAATCTCCCGAACCCTCGATCACGTAACTAAGTTGTGCACTTCGTCCGGTATAATTTTCATAAATTTTGTAAGTAACATCTTAAAATATATCTAGTGGTATTAAAAATAAAGAAGCTATAATAAATTGTATATTTTTATATTGTTGTTAAACATCAAAAGTTAAATGTGAAGTTCTCCTACTTAAAAATTTACCCGGAACTGTGGAACTGAGTGAGTTATGTTATGTAGAAGACGTATACAATTTATGGAAACACAAAGATTGCTAGATTTTAATGATTATTTTTAAAGTTTACGTCATGTATGAGTGATATGCATAATATCGTTCTTGTTTGACTAGTGTTTTGTTTATAAAAATATATATAAAGGAATAGCCATAAAATACATAAACTCTCGTCCTTTATTTCGTAGTGGATACTCGTTTTTCGTGGTATTTCATTTAGCAAAATGTTGTTTAGGTATTTTATTATATTTGTGTGTTTTTATTTGATGAACGCTAATTGTGATGTGCGTGCTTCAAACAGAAATAAGCGTCCTCTTAGTGACGTCATTGGCTCTAGAAGTATCAGTCAGACTGAAATTATTAATGTCACCGATGATGTAGGCCTTGTCTCAACAATAAATGTTACTCCAGACACACCTATATTAAATACTGATCAAATCGTTATTAAAAGGAAAGTAACAAGAGTACGTAAACACAAAAGACGTAGGGAACCTTCTGGTAGATTACGGGTAGTGAAAGTTTTAGAGGACACCAAAGTAAACAAATTAGAAACAGAAAAACAGAGAAATGAAGAAGCAACTACGAAGAAAATAGATATCGTTTTTGAGCAGGCTACTCCAATATACAAGGAAGTAACTGAGAAGAAACTATCGATAGAAAAGTCTGAAAGTCCATCTGATCGGTCTGGTAGTCCTATAAAAACAGTTGTTCCAAAAACGTTTCCCAAGCGACCGCCAGAATTCAATCCAGTTTTTAAGAAGGCAGGGGGACGTCAGCCTCTAGTAAGAATCATCAATGAAAAAAATTTCGTTTATGGACATAATGGAGACTTTCACTACAGGTACGTACTAAAAAATAGGCTATGACAGTCAAAATAAA
Organism: Helleia helle; assembly: GCA_963853865.1. Lineage (NCBI taxonomy): Eukaryota > Metazoa > Arthropoda > Insecta > Lepidoptera > Lycaenidae > Helleia > Helleia helle. The sequence continues at coordinate 11,164,986 of OY971425.1, forward strand.
AAATGCGTTAAGTGTATTTTTGAAAAAGTACGAGTATACTGGACGAAACACATTAAATAATAATAATGAAAATTATTTCAAATGTTTGTGTTTACTGAATTATAAATATGTATGTATGGTATATGTATAAAAATTTTACAAAATTATGTAAAAGCATAATAATGGAATTTTTAGAATTTAGGAAAATTATTGATTCAATAGTATTGACCATTAGATTGGTAAATTATTAGCGATTTATGTTTAAATATGTAAAATCTCTAGCTAAACTGGATATTCCCCAGACAAAAAAAAATGGAATGCTGTCTTGTATCATTCCTATTTCATTATATTCTTATATCCACTTGACTGCAGAAGATGCTATACTACAATATTGTGAAGCATAAAACTCACTTTTTACAGTTTTGAAGGCGGCGACGGCACCAAGGTGTATAGTAAGGGAAACCTTATATCAGCTAACCAAGTAAAAGCTGGAGAGGCTGTAGAAGGTGGATTTTCATACATAGTAAGTGTCATAAGTATTAAAAAGGAAATGTTAGAAATTGTAGCTATACGGTTTATTGTACTTTAATATGATATTATAACTTAAAAATGGAACCATATAATGATATGATCATATAATATTATATAAACACAATCGTATTTTAATACCGTATCTACATTTCACTGAATTGCCGGTGGTATTTCTATATTGTGTTTGATAATATCTTGTACTTAAATATTTCGCCTAATCATTTTCCAGACAATGCTTAGACCAACTAATTCTTAATGAGATTAGAATGGAAATTTTGTTGGTTAGACGATGACTTATTATGTAATATTTTTTAGAATAAAACTAAACAAGTTTGCACGAAACGATAGCGTGTAACTAAGCTTAAATATAAAACCGGTACCCTTCGTACGCAAAAACTGTGCCGGACTATCGTAGATTATAATATTTTCCCTGTGACATTCTTTGAGTATCTGTATCTATTCTTTTTTTTTTGGTATCGCAAGGATTTGCGATTTTTATTGCTTTATACAGGATCACGGTTAGATCCTGAGCCTATGTGGGACTTGCATCTAGGAGTGCCCTAACCGTAAACTAAAGCCACTGCGAGCGCCTTCAGCTGCTTTTTGAGGGCCCTGGATCAAAAGGCAACAACTACTCATAGATATATTATATAGAGACAATTGCCATCCAGAACTCGTAGTAATGGAACATCGTAGTGATGACGCTCGGTAGAGACAAGTCTCCTCCGATAACTGATGTCAGATCGCGACGCAGCGCCGCCCATCTCGGGCACACCTCGAGGGTGTGCTGGGCCGAGTCCACCGCCGCGCAACAATCGTGACATACTGTCACCGGCTCCCTGTGGGCCGTCCGGCACAGGTAGCACCAAAGCAAATATGCCCGGTGAGCACCCGTGTCAGACGGAAGGTGAGAGGTTTGCGCTTACGGCACATTCACCGCTCGAGGATTACACGCAGAACAGCCACCAGTCCCGTAACATCCCGTCTTGTGGAGGCTCTCACTGAGAGACCTCCTATCCGAGACATAGGAATGCGCCTCGGCAAGAACCTCTGCCACTAGTTCCCAGAGGGGGTCACCGGCCAGGGCAATGGCTGCCGCCCACGATACCGTATGGTATTCCCGAATCACTCTTACCGCGATAACCCGCTGCGCCGAGCGCAGCTGGGCCTTATTTCTCGCGGTAAGGTGACCCGCCCAGATGGGTGCACCGTAAGTTGCCATACTCCGAAAGACTCCGAAGTATAGCTGTCTGCAGGCAGCGCTTTATCCTCCGAGGTTTGGGAACAGTCTGCTTGCCTTCCTCGGTCCCAACATGGAGCCGTGTGTGGGCCGAAGGTCCACCCTCCGTCAATGATGAGCCGCAGATATTTGATATGGGGGCTCATCCTGACCCTTACCCCTCCGACCTGGAGGGCAGCCCCCGGTGGGGGTCCTTTCCACCCAGTCCCGCGGAAGAGAAGGGCTTCGTTCTTCTCAGGTCTGTCCCGAAACCCTATCCTCTGTATGCGACTGATCACGAGATCGATTCTGATCTCGGCCAGCCGCGCCACCTCCTTAAAGCCTCGTCCCCGGGCGTATACGCGTATATCCGCGTAGCATATGACACCCATCCCGGGGAGGAGGTGGCCTCGCAGGACCCAGTCTTAGCCGATGTCCCACAGGATTGGGCCCAAAACCGATCCCTGTTGGACATCGCACCCAACTCGTCACCACTCTACGGACCCACACCGGTTCTCGCAGGCTACCCTCCTCTCGGATAGGTAAGCCGCAAACAGCCTCCTTAAATACGGGGACACTCCGGAGAAATTCAGCGCCTCCCGTATCACACTGTTGAAGGCGTTCGCGATTTCCAAGGACTCCGCGACCCCCCCCCCCCCTCTGTGTTCCGCCTCACCCGTCACCGCTCGAAGGCATTTGAGGGCGTCGACGGTCGACCGGCGTGCCCGGAAACCAAATTGGGACTCTGAGAGTCCCAGTCTCGGGCCCTCCTCCAGGTGCTGAACGAGCTGGGAGGCTACTATTCTCTCCATGTTGAACATAGGCCTCCTTCAATGGACAAAATAGCTGCTTTATTTCTAACAACGTCCTCAAACTTCGAGAAGTATTTCTTCTAACTATACAAGATTAGTTTTTTACATGATTACTTTAATATAATTTCAGGATAAAGAGGGAAACGACTACAGTCTGTCGTACACCGCCGATGAAAACGGATACCGACCAATTGGCGCACACCTACCCACCCCTCCGCCAATACCGCCAGAAATTGCTCGTGCCTTGGAATTTCTTGCAACTAAATCCACACCGGAACCTGTTACGAGGGAATACAGTGATTATTAAGTACATATAAGATTCCTACAAGTTGTTCTAAGTCACCATGTAGACATAATCGAATTAAATTTTTTTGATAAGTAACTTTACAAATTTAAAAGTCACGCATTTAAAGCAAAAAAAAATACTGATATAATATAGGTATACCTTAAAATAACGCTCTACTATGACGTTTCACTCTATGCGTATGGATTTTTGACGTGACAACGTCTTATAATTCGATGGAGCCGGCTGCACGAACGAAAAAACATGACGCATGCGGCTTTACCTCGCTCGGAGGCGTTCCATTATCTTATGACGTTGTCACGTTCAACTATCGTAAGTAGACTTTACAGACGACCGATATTTTATTTCATAAAAGCGGGTGAGCCTCCTTTGTGTTTGTAAATGTACGTCATGTACATTGTCTTTGCGTGAGTAAGCTCGGGAGCGCTCAGTTCACTACGATGATAGTTACACTTACAAGACTTTATAGAGTAATATTGTAATAGTTATTATAATGTACATAGCCTGCAAAGATTAGTATAGACGTAAAATATTGTTTTGAAATATTATTTACACAAAATTTTGTTGTAATTAAAAATATGTTTCTATTATTTCGTATCTATGGCATAACGACGAATATATTATGTAAGTTTAACTAATTGAGGTAGGAATAGTGACCCCACCATGATTCAAGCCTTGCCGTGGCGGTGAGGATCAATAGCCTAAGGTGAATTAGTGCAGTTGGGTCTAATCTGAGCATACCATAGTTTAGGATGAAAAGTGGCGCCGGGGTCAGCCTATCGTTGAGGTGATCCTGTCTGTTGCCTGCAGATCCGTGACCCTCAAAAAGAGGCTGAAGGCGCTCGCAGGAATTTTGGTGTGGGTAGGGCATCTACCCGATGATCATTATTTGAGGTTATTTTTACTAAAATATGTTATATCACTCTAGTCACCAAATATATTATTTTTCTATACTCTACATACTTTATTTCGTCTGGAACTGCTACGTCCACAATTAGTCCATTTGTGTGTATTTCATTCTGGGTGTTACGTCCAAAAGACGACTTATTAACTTACTTAGTATGTAGGTAGCTATTAATCTAATATTAACATCTAACGAAAAATTACTCATTACTCCAAATAGATTTAATAAATGCACTTGTCAGTCAGTCAGTGTTAAAATTTTGTGTGTTCGCTATTAATGTATGTAAATTATATTATCACACATATTTTGGCACTTATAGTGCGAATCGTTTAATTATGAATATTTTAGTCTCTATTTTTCTTACTGCATACACTGACTTCATTTTGGCTAGATTAGACTATTTAATTCTTAAAAGAAAAGTGATTAAGGATTTGCTAGACGGACAGATTCATACCTAAATATTTGAACAAATAAATGCGTACAAAAATATTATGCCAAATGTAGGTATTTCTAAAAATCAAATAATAGGCTAAAATCTTTTGTAATTGTAAATGTTTTCGTGAGTTTCTTTTTTAATTCCTTGAAGTGTCCTAACATTCTCCCAAATAAATAATAATAATAATATCTATGGACGCTTTCACACCACGTCAAACTGGCCCCGTGCTAAGTACTCGAAGAACTTGTGTTACGGGCACCAGACAACGGAAATATATTTAATAATTTTATACTATACATATATTTAAGATTTTTATTATACGCGAATTATAGGTATAATACACATATTTAATACACATCCATGACCCAGGAACACAGAAAATATTTTTGTTCCCTGGCGGGATTCGAACCCGCTGTGGGATTGTAGGTTAACAGATCCTGGGCACCTCACCAAAGGCGGCATTGGTGGCACTCGCCGGGTTTTAGTGGGTAGAACTGCGTCCATTTACCAGCTGTCGGGCGCAGCGAGTCCCACATACCCGCGTGGGGAGACCCACTCCCCCGCGGGATGCCTCAGAGCATTTCCCGGCGTTAAAAAAAAGGGTACCATGGGTAGGTAATACAACCTAGGATATGCACACTAGTGATAACTGACAAGCTTCGCCGAGGTACTGTTGAGTGGCTTGTCTAAATTAATGTAAGTACCTATGTGAAAAAAGATACTACGGGTCTGAAACTCGTTTTTTTTATTTTTTATAAACAGTTTTTAAGCCCATTTTTCTTGTTTGTATTTCCTATAAGTTAACAAATTTAGTTGAATCGTGTAGTCGCCATAGCATAGTAACATTAAGCATAACAACCTTGCATGGACGCTCACTTCCACAAACAGGTTGTAGGTAGGAGGATTATAAGTTCACATTCTTTATGTTTATTTGTTAGTGAAGAAGTAACCGGCGTAGTATTGCAGTTGAGATTTTTTTTAATAATCAATATATTTTTTTAAATTCATTCGAATACTTGAATATCGCGTCACGGAAAACCTTCAAAAACTATAACAGTTTTTCATGGTTCCATGGTTCAAGTCTTGTCGTGGCGGTGGTGCTCAGTAGCCTAAGTTGACCCAGCACCTTGGGCAAAGCCAATTGAACCGAGGGACCTGCTCTTTGTACCCCTCTTATAAGAAGAGGGGAGAAAAGAGCAGGGATGAGAATGGGAACCTGGCCCCCATTGCACTATCGCGACGTTGGGAGGGATTCTTCTTTGGTGCTGGACAACCCCTCTGTGGAGGTGGCGTCAGTGTTTTGGGGGACTGACTGGCCGTCGAGGTGCTCTGTTGCTCCAGATTCTGCCCCTTGTATAATTACAGACGTTGAAATAGCTTACTATTCAAATAAACCATTGTTTCTTTTGAAGTAATCGTTTTTCTAGGAATTATAATTTTGTCGATAAACATATCCATTTTTAGCACGTTTGATCTCTTTATATTAGACAAACTCAATCAATACAAGGTAAATTTAAAAGAATTACAATATTTGCCCGTATTATATTTTCTTTTCAAAATTTTGGGGTTACGGCTCACAAAAAGATGCTGGGTAGACGATGGGACTCTCAACTGTTGAAACATTAGATGCAGCTTCATGCTACAGTGGCACGCTTAAAATTTTGATAAAATGATAAAATCCACTAATTGTTTTATAAATTTATATTTTTATATAAAATGAATTGTTTACTAAGACTAGAATTAAGAAAATTGTTACTAACAAATATGGATATAAAAGTCTGAAATAAATTTTCAATTGGAATTTGAATATGACTCGGGTATAATAATCTCTTACTTATTATACATTTATAAAGAAGTGCGCAAAATAAGTAACATTATTGTTGTAATAAACAAAATTGCCTCTTACCTTGAAATCTACGTCATCTATCCGGAACTAGCAGTAAGTCCGATCATCATATATTTTTAAATAACGTCCACGAGACCCTAAAAAAACTCAATAACGGGGAGAATAAAACCCTTTGCAAAAAAAATTCTACGATAGCATATGTATATATATATATATATATATATATATATATATATATATATATATATATATATATATACCCACACATATATAAATAAATAAATATTATTCACGAATCACACAACCTAGCCTCGTGATATTATATTCGTAAGATCCTGTGTTACGGTTACTAGAAACGGAGGTAAATTTAATAAATATATATAAATCTTATGTATAAATACATTTATACACGTCCATGACTCGGTGCAGACATCTATATTCATCATACAAATTATCTACATCTAGCGGGATTCGAACCTGCGACTGCTGCGTAAAATGTTCGTGTCCAGTATCCTGACCACTCGACCAGCCGGCCGTTATAAAATATATAAAATTTTTTTTTTCTTAAAAATTGTAAGATACCAATAATATCATAGTTACGTAATAACCTACCATATTCATTCTATGTCCGTCATACTACGTTCTTCCTCCTTTATCCGTCATTAGTCAACCAATCTCCAAAACCTGATACTTAGCATCAATCACCCTTTATTCATATTCTTACCATTTGTCAATCATTATTTACCATGAATACGCAGTATGCAAAATTGATTCAGGAAAACGTGCTTAGCTATAAATAATATTCATAAGATTTACCTTTATAGGGTAAATAGCTTTTAGACGTCTAAACAGTACTGTGTATTCATCAATGTATACTTGGAATATGTTATTAGGTTTTACTCCAATATTATATTACGTTATATTAAAAAAAGAAAAAACATTTATTTGCCATCATCATCAGCCTCTATCCATCCACTGCTGAACATGGGCCTCCATCAATGAACGCCAAGACGACCGATCCCTTGCCGCTCGCATCCAACATGGAAAGGCCACTGCACGGAGATCGTTAAAAGTAGATGATCCTTCATTAGTTAAGATGATTTTAAATATATTTATGTAAGTGGGGTAAACATTTAATAGACTCTATTAGTTTTGTATTTAGTTCAACACGTTTGAGGAAATCCATCTCCTAATTTTTGTAACATTCACCCAGTTACAGTAGTATTAAACCAGTTACCAAGTTTGCCAAACTGTGTACCAAGCATAGACCAGCGTCTTCTTACCGAAATATGGGATGCTCTTGTGACCCGCTTCCGTCTGCATGAGTAGGTACCTACCACCATCCTGCTAGTTTCTTCCATGAAACAGCTTTGCATTGTTTCGGGCAGGACAGGCAGCGTAGGCAATTACTTATTACACATATTTTTTTTATTACTTATGTCTTAGGATAGGCAACACGTGAATGAGTTTACCTTTTTTTCTTTTGCGCCGGGAAATGCTCTTATCAGGCGGGTATGTGGGACTCGCTAAGGTAGTAAGATGGTCGCAGCTTTTCCCACAAAAACCCGGCAGGTGCCACCAATGCCGCCTTTGGTAAGTTGCTCCGGATCTCCACATCGGTGGCTAGTCAGTCCCCAACCGACGCCACCTCCACAAAGGGGTTGTCCCGCACCATTTTTTTTTTGGTTTCGCTGGGGACTGCGTAGTGGACATACCACCGGGTCCGGGGGGTTCGGGGGTTATGTGGGACTCTCTGCGCCCGAGAAGATGGTAAGGTGGACGTAGACTCTACCCACTAAGCCCCAGTGGTGTTCTCCTCGTCGTCTGGGTGACCCGGCACGAGAGCTGTGGACAACCGCACCGGGTCACAACGGTGTGCCATCCGGCACTCTTCTCTGGTTGCGGTGGGTTGCGTCCCCTCTTCCTTCTCCACTTAAGGCACACTGAACACATAAGTGTGCCTTATAGTTCGGACCTTACTCGCGCGCGGCCTTACGCAGATGCGACCGCCTGTCGCCGGTTTGCTGTCCTACGGGTTGTCCCGCATCACAGAACCACCCCTCCCAACTTCGGGACAGTGCAATGGGGTGAAGTTCCCATCCTCGCCCCTTGTCCTCCCTCGCTCTTTTGTCCCCTCTTCTTATAAGAGGGAGAGAGAGATACAAAGAGCAGCTATCGGTTCAATTGGCTTCGCCCAAGGTGCTGAGTTTACTTTAAGCTACTGAGCCCCACCGCCACGACAAGGCTTAAACCGTGGTGGGGTGAAGGAGTTACCTTGGCTATTTCAGGTTAAATTGTTAATGTTTATGGGCGATGTTGACCACTTACCACCATGTATGTCGCCTGCCCTTAGCCTACAAACATTTAAAAACATTATAGACTCAGAGTTAAGATATAAATGTTAGTTCAAATAACACAATAAGTTTATAACCAACACAAGCTATTTGGGACAAACAACAGGCTACACAAAGTCCTATCAATATTATAAATGTCAAAGTATCTAATTATATCAAATACCCATCTAAGTATCCAATTACATATAATAATTTTGTGGTAAATAAATATAGGTATTCAATAGTATTTTAATACCAAGAATCCAGCTTATAGGTCATCCGAGAGACGACGCCTATGTGTCAAGGTCAACTTAAACAAATGTCAACATTTTAAATGGCTTTTGTAGTCTCTTTGTTTTGTAATTTGAATTCTATTTCTGACTCCTCTGACGTGTTAAAATTCTTGTATCGCGTTGTTTGTTTGTTTGTCGGAAACGATTCCAGTAATTAGCACCTATGACATTTTGTCAAATCTATATAGGTAGGTATACTGTTTTTCTATTCGATTGTATATTACTTAATGACAAAACAATGTTTTTTGAACAACCATGTTGATATACCAACCTGGGAAGCTAATAACTGAATAATTTTAGGATATGTAAATAATATGACAGTTCCATGACCCAGCACAAACGTGTAAATATACACATATTTACCTGCGTTTGGCAGGATTCGAACCCGCGATCACATATATATAATCTTATTATATTTTATAGTTTATATTCACCGGCATACACAGTTTTAAAATAAAAGTCGTTAGTCAGTTGCAATGCATCTTTGGCACTGAATTTGCATTTATTAAATAACTTAACATATTTTCTGTTCGTACATTTATCACAGTTCGACATTTGAGCATATATTTTTATTTGTTTTCATTTGCTGAGTATATAATATTAGTACCATTTTGTAAGCTTCTTATTTTCCCACTATATTATATATTTCAACCGGAGTATGTACATGAAGAAGTAAAGTTTGGGGGAAGCAGTACAAATTGGTACACAGTATTGGTGCTTCGTTGGAAGGAATGCCGCGGGTCTTGCAGTAATGAAGTCGTCATCTAGTTTCTTCCTGGAGGCGCTGGCGGTTGGGACGCGATGTAGTCCAGTGCTTTCTGTATTGCTGGTGGGATTGGTGGCGGGGTAGGCAAATGAGCACCCTGTGACATACAAAATGATTAATAACTCAAAATAAAAATATGTTGTGAAACGTATTTTTACATTCGCTGGCTAACAACACCCATGAGAACATAAACGAGTTATTTCTTAATTTTAGAGTTACACTATTCATTATTATTATTAGTCGTCATTTCAAGCATTTCCAAAATAGCGAAGTCGCTTTGCAGAAAAAGTAAGTTGGTGATACCAAAAGACGCGTGTTAAAATATACATCTTTCTCACGTGTTGCTTAAAATAATATTTTGCTTAAAATAATATTTTTGATTTAAATCTATGCCTGTGAATGGTAGAGTATATAAAAATATTTTTGCGATTGCTAATATAGAGCCCGCTTTTAGTAATAATATTAACAATGCCCAAATATTTGTTGCTAATAAGTAGCCAAGTCACACATCCTAAATGTCAAATAAAACTTGTGTAGGTAAGATACATGACGCAAATATACGAATTTGAGAATTAACATAAGTTGCTCTGTAATTTATTACTTTGTTCAGTCTAGATCCGGGACCTTCAAAAAGCGGCTGAAGGAGCTCTTATTGGTTTTAGGATTTCCCTGCGATATTTAAAAAGACTTTTTTAACTTTTTTTTTTTCGCTTTTTTTTTCTTTTGCCACGGACACAGACAATAAAATTGTTACAAATAATGTTGGCAATAAAAAGCCATGTGTAAAAACTGGCGGTTTTATGGTATTCGGCCCTATGTATGATGTAAATGACCCTAACTCCGAATGCGAATGCAGCATAAAATACTTACCAGTATTTTATGCTGCATATAGCCCTTACTCAATTAACTCTTAATAAATGTTCATTACCTCTGGCTTGAAGCCACCTTCGTCATCAGCGACGTAGTTAAGGTTTATAACGGTTCCATCAGGTGCCGTATAGCTGAAGCTTCCTTGAGCTATGATAACGTCGCTACTGTCAGGTCCCGTGGCTTTCTTTAAAGTACCTTGTTCTTGCGCTTTAATACCATTTTCTGTCTCGTAGCTAAAAATAACATGTACTGGATGAAATATCGAAACCTTAGTACGAGTAGTAAGAGGTCACGCCATGCTGTTTATCAGCCGAATTGGACCGGCACAACTGGGGTACCTTTTTATGTCATAAGGAGGCAACCGAGCAGTCGGAGCCTTATGGTCACAACTGACGCCCATAGACATCCACACAACCAAAAGTTAGGCAGATGCGCTGCCCTACTTTTTCCTATCCCCCCAATGGGCCACCGGGTACCTCTCGTTCACATAACACTGCCGTCAAGTGATAGCTATGCTGTCGCGTTTCGTGCGGTTTGCGAGTTTCCGACATAATAATATAAAATTCCCGAAAAAAAATTAAATGGTGAAGTCTATTCACTTTGGATTGACCGGAGAGTCGCCAAAATGTTCCAGACAGATCCGAGTTCACCCAACAGAGTACCTTTGTATATACAGAAAGTGCACTCGCAGTTGATGCAGTGCATTTCCTACGCGAAAAAACGAACAAACGTACGTACAGGCGCAGCTAATAAAAAGCGTGAATAAAGATAACCCTGACTAGGCGTTGCCTGTTACGCTAGATGATAGGTTTTAGTGCCAGTATATACTGCCTGTTCTGCTTTTGTTTACAGAACACAATTGCTTCACAAAAAGTAGGACGGTAAAATCCATGCAGAAATCACATCCCATCCACGTATTAAGGCTTTCATAAGCATCATGGCCCAAACCTAAAAGGCAACTTTATTTTCCATGACATGTTATACAAAAGTGTAATATAAATCCAAGCTAAAATAGCGTTTTGAGCATTTTAAAATCCCAAATTATTAATGTTATCTAATTATATTTTATAAAACCATAATATTTTTAGTGATACATAGGTTGCACTACAAGTATCGGGAATGGAATATTTCCACTGTTCCTGTCATATTAAAATCTTTTTAATTGAAAACTCCTTGGTTTTAAAAATAGAATACCATTTATTTATTTAAAAAAAGATTCTCGGTCTTGTCACAGGGTCTTGTCAAACTTGGTTAGTCGTTGAGAAAATGGAATTGACTCGAGAAAATTCTAGAGCGATGATTTATTATGACTTTCGAAGTGGTTTAACACAGAAACAGTGTGTTGACCGGATGATTTCTGCATTTGGTGACGAAGCCCCATCCAAAACCACAATATATCGCTGGTTTGCTGAATTTCAACGTGGACGTGTCAAGCTCAGTGATGATCCCCGTCAAGGTCGTCCAAAAACTGCAGTCACCCAAGAAAACGTTGATGCTGTGCGTAAGCTGATTGAGGAAGATCGACATGTGACATACCGCGAAATTCAAGCAACTTTAGATATTGGCATGAGTCAAATACAAATAATCTTGCATCAACAATTAGGTGTAAAAAAGTTGTTTTCCCGATGGATACCGCATTTGCTCTGTGAAGAGCAAAAAGCGGCTCGCGTTACTTGGTGCGTCAGAACTCTCGAAAGACTCCACGCAGGATCTTCAAATGTTGTATACAACATCGTATTAGGTGACAAATCCTGGATATATGCGTACAAACCCGAAATAAAAAACCAATCACGAGTTTGGGTGTTCGAAAATAAGTTAAAGCCAACAAACATTGTTCGTTCACGGAGTGTTGCAAAAAAAATGGTGGCCACGTTTGTCTCCAAAACCGGCCATGTTGCGACTATTCCTCTTGAGGGACGAAGAACGGTTAATGCAGAATGGTATTTTTTTGCTTACAAGCAAATGCGTTTGCATTCTCCGTAAAGAGAACTGCAACCGCCGCATCATCCTCCATCACGATAATGCGAGTTCTCACACCACGCACAGAACAAATGAGTTTTTAGAGCAAGAAAACATAGAATTATTAGACAATCCGCCATACAGCCCCGACCTAAGCCTAATGATTTCTATACATTCCCTAAAATAAAGAATAAATTGCGTGGTCAGAGATTTTCATCGCCTGAAGAAGCTGTGGACGCCTACAAAACGGCCATTTTGGAGACCCCAACTTCCGAATGGAATGGTTGCTTCAATGATTGGTTCCATCGTATGGAAAATGTATCAAATTTCGCGGAGAATACTTCGAAAAGCAATAAATACATTTTTAAATAGTAATGTTGTGTCACTTCCTTGATTCCCGAAATTTTCAGTGCCGCCCTCGTAAATAATATTATATTGCTTTGAATTATTTTATTCATAGAAAAACATATACTAAGGTTCTTTGATTAAATAGTTATTTTGCTTTTAAGTAGTTTTGCACTAATTATTTCGCAGGCGTTGTTACTTAAAAATATCATAATATTATTTTAATTACTTTCTTGGTATTATTATACACAAATTAATGCATGGAGAAATTAACTATAAAGAGTTAAATTCAGTAATAACATAAATAGAAAATAAATAAAATCAAGACATGTCAAAATATATTTAGATTAAAAGCTACATTAAAACCTTTTAAACTGAAGTAAAATGTCGGATGTTGGCAAATTCTAGCGTAAGTTAGAATTTAAAAAGGTATAATTTCAAAAGCGTTTATAGAAAATATAGGTATGTAAACATTATATGTTAAAAGTAACAAAAATATAAATAACTTACTTATAAATGTATGATCCATCGGCTTGCTGGTCGAATTCCTGCTTCAAAATTGCTATAACTTGGTCTGCAGGCTTTTGAGGAGCTGCAGCAATCAACGCAACCATAGCAAGGCAAAAAAAGATTTTCTGGAAATAAATATAAATTTTAATGCAAATCTCGTCGTTTTCTTTAGTAAAATTATACCACAAATACGTCGAAGAAGAAATTAGTGTAAGTCTGCTCCACATCAGTCTATAATTATTTTAAGTATCACCTTATTTCTTCTGTGAAGCAGAAACTTTTTCGCACTTATTACTGATACCTAGACATACCATATCGAGGGGCATCGCATACATGGATGGGCACAATAATACCGAATAAACTTATTCATGTTCATGAAATTTATTGACCAACATAAGGTTGCTTATCTATCAGTTAATTTATCTCAATTAAATTTAAAGTTTTATTATTTCTGACCTTCATCATTAAAGTTAGTCATGATGACCAGATTAATTATTAGAGTCACATTTCATTAAAGTTGTCCTTTAGTGTCAACGGTGACCATGGTAAATGATTCTTATAAAGTATACTTAACATCAAGAATGTAATTATTATTATTAATTAACAGACAGTTGAGATTAAATACCATAATATTAATAAGTAAATCACAATAAAATCGCTAGAATGACTTTTATTACCTACAACGATCGAAGTAAAGGAAATAAGACAGTAATGTTTTTAGAGTTTGAAGTTTATGTGTAGTCATCCGCTTACCTACTACAGCCTATTAGGCCATGAGCATAGGATTATTCGAAAAAAAAGAATTTAAATATTTAAAAAAGATTTTTGTTGTATATTTATTTTATTTTATTATATTATTAAAACAATATAATAAAATATATTATTATATATTTTATAATATTGTTTTTTGCTGCAGTGAGAATAAAAGTGAAAATTTATCATTGCTTATCCGTTATGTATGAAGTCTATATAAAGATTTTTTTTTTTGATTCACGATTAATAATATTATTTATAACTAATAATATACAACTCTTATTTATTTATTATTAACGCCTGTCGGATTTATATTTTTCGAATTATGTGATATTGCATTTACCTTTACGCAGGCGTATTTGTATAATTATTACGTCAACTTTACGTCGGTATATACAAATTTTTAATCATGTGTAGTAAGAGAAGGTAAACTATCAAAAGACGTCAAGGGACATGCATATAATATAATACCGGGTACTGTCTATGAAGCGGTTGCTCCGACCCAAAGTTAAAGTAAGCTAAAATTGAGAACTTTGAAACGATTTATACGTACAAGTAATCTCAGTACCAGTGAACACACTGCCGTATATATACTATTAACATACGTTTAAGGTGGCCATAAATATGACGATGAATGTATGTATGGACATAATATTATATTCGGAAAAATACATACCGTCATACATAACGATATATTGAGCAAGAAACATTCATCTGTGGGAACGTGACACAGAATCTGTGTTACCTCAAAATACAATGTCCTAGGTACGTGCTAAAACAAAAGATACGCACCTAATTAGCTCTTGCATGCTAAGGAGAACAGTTATGGATTCTAACGTCGATAATAATAATGTGTAACTAATCCATTGCTTATTATGTTCTCGTTGATTTACTTATGTGGGACAACAAACAGTAATAGTAGTATTAAGTTGGATAACATATTTAGTAACTATTGTTTAGCAATATTTATTAAATGTAAAGGAATGTTGGTATGTAATTCCACACATAAGAAGATCACTATTGTTTCTTTTAATTTATTTAGTATTAGATTTTTCTCACTATGAAGCAATAATTTCAAAAAAAATCTTTCAGGATATTTGGATAGGATTAAAGTTAAGAAGTCTTCAACTCATGTGTCAAAACATAGCGTGGGAGGTTCGAGGTCAGCCGAAAAATCTAATGATAAGCTGATTTTATATAGACACCAGACGGATCAACATGATATTATAATATGTTTGTAATGTAGATTTTGGTAGCAATAATCTACAATATATAGATATGTACTATCGATATAGCATAATATATTTTTATATAATATCCCAATGTGAGTGACAATGGCCTAGTGGGTATGGGCTCGCCCTCTTGAGTGAGAGCTGAGAGGTCCGGGTTCGATCCTGACCTACTTAGAAATAGGTTTTTCTAAACTTCTATGTGCACCTGAACATAAGACCATCAGCAGGAAACCTGCATGCCTGATGAGATTAAAAGTTAAGATGTATGAAATTCTCCAACCCGCATTGGGCCAGTGCATCGGTAAACTATGGCCCAAAACCCTCCTCGCCTGATTTCGAGGAGGGTACCCGTGCCCAGTAGTGTGACATAATATAAGCATTGATATTATTATATTATTTCTAATTTCTCAAGAGATCAATGTAATATATTTATAATACCTACCTAAGGTATTATAAAAATATTACATTGATCTCTGTAGTTTATAAATATTATATTTAAATAGCAGCTCTTAACCCTTCTGTTTCCGGTTTATTAAATAAATATATTAATCGCAAATATTGAGAGTAATAATGTTGATATTTTAATCCATATTTTGATCATCTGACCTATTATACCGTATGGCTGCTAAATGAGGAGAATTATATTTTTTTTTTTTTATAATATATATTTGTTCTTCTTATAAGAAGAGGGGATAAAAGAACAGGGGGCAAGTAGCGAAGACGGGAACCTCACGCCATTGTACTCGACCGTTGGGAGGCGTTGTTCTTTGGTGCAGGACAACCCGTCTATGGAGGTGGCGTCTGTCCCTCGAGGGACCGACTAGCCTTCGAGATTTCCTGTTTGGGCCACCAAAGGCGGCATTGGTGGCTCTCGCCGGGTTTTAGTGGGTAGAGCTGCGTCCACTTACCAGCTTTCGGGAGCAGCGAGTCCCACATACCCGCGTGGGGAGACTCACGCCCCGCGGGATGCCTCAGAGCATTTCCCGGCGTAAAAAAAAAAAAGTTAAACGTTTGGATTGTAAATTTAAGTGCCGGTGGAACAGGAGGAAGCTTTAAGCTTTTAAGCTTTTTTTTACATCGACACACCCATATTTTAAATCAACTTCTATAATTTATTACGATCGCCAAGGTGATAGCGAAACATAATGGTGACGGCGTTTACTATATATGGAACAATCTATATCGTTATGATTCCGCTGAGAAAACTTGGCAATAATATTCGTATTTTCGCAAGGCATATGTCATCCGAGTAAACATCGCGATTAGTAAAGGTTTGCGTAGGTGCAATAAATACACGAGAGGTTGCGTAACGTGACCCGACACAAACGGATGCCCTATGTAGCTTCTTCTAACACTGAATATATTATATTCTCGGTGCATATAAAACCATTCTGCCTATGTCTTACGTCAAACAGATCTGCCATGTTTCTAAGGGCAAGACAGGCAGTGTAATTACAGTGGCTCAGCATCTTGTCTCCAAATGGGCAACAAGTGAATAAGTTGCCTAGGCTCTTTCCAGGTCAACTCGTTTATTTTCATGGGCGACGCTGACCACTTACCATCAGGTGGCACGTGTACCAGTTTGCCTATCCAAGTCATGTGAAAAGCTGATTTTCGAATTTATTTATAAAATTATTACTCACGTACGGATGTGTATTTCTAATCTAACACCATATTAGATTGGTTTGGATGAAGTTTTATGTGTATTCCACTTTTAACACCACAATTAACCACGTAGGACAGTACAAGGTCTATCTAGTCCGAAGTAGTATAAAAGTATCTAAAACTTTGAATTAAAGTTTCATATAAATAAATAATACTAATTATATAAAAATAATAAATACATAAAAATATTTTATCTGTGTTCAATTCGGAATCTATCAGAAAAAAAGGAACTTAGTTAATTCATTTTTTTTTTATTTTTTTTTATGTTAGTTGGATAAACAAACTGGCAAACGTACCACCTGATGGTAAGTGGTCGACGTCGCCCATGAACATTACCTGGAACGAGCCCAGGCAACTCATGTATTGCCTATCCTGAGACATAACATGTTCATGTAATGTTGTCACATGTAAGTCTCGGTGCTAGTAATTAGGTACACTTCCTGTCTTGCCCTTCTCTCCGGAACACAACAAAGCTGTTTCACGGGAGAAACAAGCAAGATGGTGGTACTCATGCAGCTCAGCCACTCCCACCGGTACATTATTAATAATTCATTTACGTTCTTAAAAAAATTGACACAATGTTACGATATATTGCGCTAGAAAACTTGTTGATGACTACATTAGTTAGACTTGGTCAAAATATCATGTTCGATGTTAAATAACTTAAAATACCCTTGTATAAAAAAAATATATTAATTAGACCTAGAATACGTACACTTGCCTTTATTTTATCCCAAGGTTTTTATTCAAATGATGTCTCGGTACTAGTAATTACATTTTCTCACTGTATTTCTACAGCAGTACGACCAATAGACAGACCTTTAAAATATTTTGAGATTTTTTACCATAATTATGTTATTAAAATTTAAAAATATGAATAATAAAAAATTATGAAATTCGTGTATTATTCTAATACAGAAATCAATCCCAATTCAAATCGGTCCTGTGCTTAAGAAATTGTTAGATAGCTGTCAAAAACATAGTTAAACAATAACATTAGCATATTGCTTGACAATATAAGGAAAATTTTAGTATGGTAATTAAGTATTAATGAGCAATAAATAAGACAACATTTTTTTAAATCCTGGCAATAAAAATTAATTTATATTCATGGAGTTCATAAAACAATCAATTCCGTTTACAACAAAGTCATGTTTATTCAAAATTATTGGCTAAATATAAAATATGAAATCATATACTTAATAATTATGTTTAACATTTATTTAATCATAAAATTTTTAAGTCCAATAAAATATTATTAAGTATTAAATTTCATCCGTCCCTTGTCTGTTGATTAGAGCAGTATTTCGCTGGTAAAATCTTCACTTAAAAAAACATACAGACAAATTGAGAACCTCCTCTTTTTTAGAAGTCGGTTAAAAAGTAAAGTTCAGAGCAAACCTTCAAAATAATACATGCGTTCATGTTTTTAAAAGAAATCCATAAGCTTTGAAGTAACCGCTGAACATTATAATTCTATAAACATGTTGAGTATGTTTGTCAATGCAACCTTTTTTTTTCTTTAACGGCGGGAAATGCTCTGAGGCATCCCGCGGAGGAGTGGGTCTCCCCACGCGGGTATATGGGACTCGCTGCGCCCGAAAGCTGGTAAGTGGACGCAGCTCGGCCGGCGAATGCCACCAATGCCGCCTTTGGTGAGGTGCCCCGGATCTAATAAACAAACAGGGCACCTCGACGGCTAGTGAGTCCTCCAAGTGACCGACGCCACTACAACAGAGGGGTTGTCCCGCACCACAGAACAATCCCTCCCAACGTCGGGACAGTACAATGGGGTGAGATTCCCGTCTTCGTCCCTTGCCCCCTGCTCTTTTGTTCCATCTTCTAATAAGAGGGGTACAAAGAGCCCCCTTGGCTCAATTAGCTTCACCTAAGGTGCAGCGGCTCACCCTAGGCTACTGAGCCCCACCGTCACGTCAAGGCCTTAACCATGGTGGAGACAATGCATCCATTGTATATTGATGTATATTATTATTAAAAAAAAATCCCCATAAAATCATCTCTTAATTTTTCCGATAAGATTTTAAATGGTGAATAGTTCGCAGCTAACACCGTAATGCAGTTTTTACGAAAAAATCTTTTTAGGGTTTTTTCATCTTTGTATAGGAAAAATCAATAATGAACACCTTATATAATATGCTGATTGTTATCCACAGTTTCATAATATTTTTTATGCTAAGATTGGCGTAAAACTGCGTAAATATTAGTTTGAAATTTATAATAAAAATTCATGCATACATTCATTTATGGTTCATAACAGTTATTCCAAGATTTTTTTTTTTGTATCCGACCCATTATGTCATACTCTTGTGTCGCATTCGCGCATGTGCCACAAAGTCGACTTAATGCACTACAAATAGTCCAAAATATTTTTTTACGGCAACCGGTTGTCCGTGGTATGTAAGAAACATCGACCTGCACAGGGAATTCAGATTAGAGTCCGTTAGAGGCCACTTCAAAATGACGTCAGAACGTCACTTTTTTACCTAACTTTAACTTTAACTTAACTTGGTTACCTAAGCATGTTTTAACAGATCCAGCTGACGAAATCTCTCAGCTACTAATGCGCGACGCAAAAGCACGACGCGAACGTCACAGCATATACAGATACACACACGGTGCTACGTACACCTGCACACCGCTTGGGCCTCGGGGTCGTAAGCGACGTCGAACCCTACACATGGAAACCACATTGATCTGGATCGATCGCGGAAGCTTAGGTTCGAATCCGATACGAGTAGACACAAACCCAGACCGTGCAAACAGCGCTAGCACTACGCTACCGCTAGATTGCTTGGGCACCGCGCATGACCCGCCACCCTCTCCAGAGGGAGGGTTGAGGGCCGGCCCTTATGATGATAGGTTAAATTCAACCGTAAAAGATTCGTCGACCGTATCGGATTTGCCTATTCCAAATCCTGCTCTCCCGAGCAGCGCGCGCGATGCACAGGGGGCGCGGAGGGGGGCGTCCCCCTTTCGAATATTTCTTAAGTGAGCCATCTGCTCACTTACTGTACCGATTGAGCTTAAAGGCCACCAGGCCGAAGAGTCTAGCCCTTCCGAAAAAAAAAAGATTTTTTTCCATTAAATATCTTTGTTATTTCTAAAACACATAATCGTCTATCTCAAAAAAATCAAAGTTTGACGGATCTTCCCAATTCCCGGAATCTCTACAGATCTTATTTTAGTAATTAGTTTTATCACCTTTTTTGTATTGCATGGTGATCCTTTAGCCAAATATTTTATCGCAGACATTTATAAAATAAATAAATTTTCAATTTGTAATTCAAATAACCAGTTCTGCAATAAGATTGCCCTTTCAACCTTATAACCTATGAACACAGCACTGTACTTAATTCAGCATCATTTTCTATATAAGGTTGTATTTTTTATCTCGGTAGAGATAGATAAGCCGAAAAAAAAAACACTTTTAGGTAGTCAATATCACCTAATAAGCGGTTATAATTTCGTGCGGCACTACTCCTAGGTACCTACTCATACTTAGGGCTAGGTCATCGACTATTATTGGATGAGATAGGCCAGGACAAAAACTGTGCGGGAGGTGACCTGTGCTAGTCAGATCTCGGATCCCCCCTTCAAACGACTGAAGGCAACTTGCAGATGTTTTGAGCCATCTGCTCACCTACTGTTCCGATTTAGCGTAAAGGCCAACAGGCCAAAAACTCTAGCCCTTTTGAGAAAAAACCGGGATAGCGGGGAGCGTTTGGAATCCCGCATATCCCCGGGCGAATGGGCAAAGCATTTCCTCTGCGCAAAAAAAAAAGACTGGATCCAAAGCATGCAAGAAGTACGCAATACGAACACCGCCCTTAAGATAACCAAGAGCTGTCTTTAGTAGGTCAAAAGTTTTGCAAATTCTCTCAACTCTCCTACGGGGAGGTTGACAATTTACACCCCGATAAAAATATGGCTACTTGAGATACAAGACGTCAGTATAAAATAAAATCTGTTGTCATTTAAAGTGAAACACAATTAGACTTAATTAATCGATGACAAGATGAAGGTTTTTAATTTATTGGTATGTTCATTTTTTTTTTTTTATGTTAGTTGGATAGGCAAACTGGCAAACGTACCATCTGATGGTAAGTGGTCGACGTCGCCCATGAACATAAACTAGTATGCCTGGAACAAGCCCAGGCAACTCATTTATGTGTTGCCTATCCTGAGACATAAGATCTCTCGGTGCCAGTAATTACACTACCTGTCTTGCCCTTCTCTCCGAAACACAGCAAAGCTGTTTCACGGGAGAAACAAGCAAGATGGTGGTACCCATGCAACCGGGAGCGCGGCACAGCGCTTCCCTCCCACCGGTAAATTCTACCAAATCTAAGATGCAGATATCTCATATTTTAGTATGTTACAAAAATTATAATAAAAATATATTATAACCACAAATATATCTGCTTTCTCTTGTTTCGTTGTTTTACAAAGAAATATGAGAATTATGTACAGCAAATTTACGATATTTTTCAGGAGAAGATTTTTTTTATGATCACACATGTGATTACTTGATCGATAAAATGGCTTCAATTCAAAATTTAATAGCTAATTTTCTATTATGAAATGAAAAACGCCGTTTCTAAGTTTTAAGAAGAATATCCCAACTTTTTACTTAAATAAAAGAAAAAAAAAACACTAAACAATTGCCGTATTATTATATAATACTTTTTTATCTAAAAAGACTTATTTATAAAAATAATAATAATAAAATACTCACGATTTCGATCATGTTGGCAGTACTTTGTTCAATGTGTTATATGTATGAAACTATTGTGGCATCCTATGTAGTGACGTTTAGCGTGTGCGCCGGATTGTACTTAGCATCTAATCACTTGTCCCTTTTATAGAGACGCAGGTTTGTCAAGCAATTGCATATAGCAGGGGGAGCCTGCAACGACTGCACAATACAGGGCCGGATTGTACACAAATTACCCCTTTTCCCATTTCTACAACAGTTTACATAAATAGCATAAATTTACATCACCTGACTCTCTTTTTATAAAAACCAAATAAATATTAAATAGAAATGCACCAAAAGTAGGTATAAGAAATTTTACACATAAGTAACATATTATGATAGAATAGATTTTCCATATGATAGAAAACGTAAGATGTTATGTGTTAAAAAAATAGGTTTAACACTTAATTACGGTTTAATGTAATAATGTTCATGAAATGTATATTTTGTGTTAGCTAGATAAGCAAACGGACAGACGAGCCACATGATGGTAAGTGGTCAGCGTCGCCCATGAACATAAACAAGTTAACCTGTGACTAGACCAGGCAACTAATTCATGTGTTGCCTATCCTGAGACATAAGTCTCTGTGCCAGTAATTACACTGCCTCTCCTGCCCGTCTCTCCGAAACACAGGAAAAATATTTCACCAGAGAAAAAGCAGGATGGTGGTACCCAAGCAGCTGGGAGCGCGGCACAGCGCAACCCTAACACCGGTAAAAATTTATTGATTTAAGTCACTGGAATCTTGTGATCTGTCACACTATAACTGGGGATGAAAACTGAAAAATGTTTCCTACTCCTCCTGATTTTTTGACAGCCTGAGATCGACCCTGGCTACTAGCTGTGGTGGGAACGAGTGACCCCACCATGGTTCAAGCCTTTCGTGGCGTTGGGGCTCAGTAGCTTAAGGTGAACCCAGCACCTTGGGCGAAACCAATTGAACCGAGGGAGCTGCTCTTTGTACCCCTCTTATAAGAAGAGGGGACAAAATAGCGGGGGGACAAGGGGCGAGGATGGGAACTTCACCCCATTGCAATGTCCTGACGTTGGAAGGGGTTGTTCTATGGTGCGGGACAACTCTCTGTTGAGGTCGGTCACTTGGGGGACTGACTAGTCGTCGAGGTGCCCTGTAGCTCAATAATCTCTTAATTTTCTGTTATCTAATAATAATAATAATATGTTGGGACAACTCACACATGGCCAAACTAGGCAGAGCCTGTTCTTATGGCAACCAGCAAATGATATATACTTATATATTTGTAATAAATAATAAAATACATATATATTTTAGATAAATTACACCCTGATGAACCTGCTCATCACACAAACGTTTTTTCCTGGGTGGGGATCGAACCCACGAACTTTTGGTTCAGCAGTCAGGGTCACTAACTACTAGACCAACAGGTCAGTCTTTTAGTAAAGATAAAAAACTATTACATAAAATACTATTTTCATAAAATTGAATGCTTAGTCCGGACCATTGATGCAACATTATCTCGTTCATGGTTACAATAGAATAACTATCAAGAGGCTCGTAAAACTAAACCCAACACCTAAATGGTACGTACGCTTTATGTCAAATCTATTGCAACCAAATGAAGAAGATTTTGCATATTATTTAAAATTCAATTTATCTAAATACTTAGTCTTTAGAAAATAATTTAAAACGAGTTTTCATTGGCCTATTTGTATTAGACGTAGTGGTTAAACTGCGAGCTATCTATTGGTAACAAGTTCAAATCCGACAGAACATAAATATTAATAATCTCGGCATAGGTTTTATAATAAATAAATATTTTAATCTGCTCCGAGATTGTATATCATAAAAAAGCCTGTGATAAATATCTATGTTAATTTCTAAAATTAATAAAAAATTATAAAGAAAGATATAATATATAGAAGAATGTAATAAAACCATATCATGGCACCACGGCATTTGAGTTGATTCTACTGACAATAGATGTTTCACTTAAAAACATAAAAAACTAAAAATAATAAACTAATCTATAGTTTATTGTACTTTTCTTACTTCCATCTGTACATTGCAAAACTAAAATAGTGACCAAAAGTAATTTTTGCACATGATGTAATTTTTCGATATTTCTGTATGCTGACGTATCTGCACATCCTAAAGTGCATTACACTTTATTCTCAATGTGCATATATTATTCGGAAGCATTCAATGGTTAATAAAATTTGTCATTGTAATAAGTTTTTCACCACAAAACATTATATTGTTGATGTTTTTATGATTCGTTTATTGTATTTAATAATTAGTTATTGTATATTTATATTCCTAAGAGCAATTCACCTACTTTTTTTATAGAAGAGGGGGCAAATGGACAGTCAGTTCACCTGATGTTAAGTGATAAGCGATGATGATTTTCATTCTTATTTCAATTAAAATTATTGGTTACGAAACATATGAAGACGTCACAAATATAAGCTATGAATGTTGAAGGATATTTGATAAAATAATAATAGCTTTTGTGTATTTTTTTTAATTTTACATGGTTAACTGCCAGATTTTTACCTTTGTGTCGGTGTTATGATAAAAATAAAGTGTTCGAAAATAGTTCAAACACACTTAATATCATATTTAATAGAGATACGATGAACATGTCGAAAAGCTAGCCCCAAGGCGCTTGTGTACTACGTATTTACTAGGAACGCACACGAGTAATTTATTGCAATAATAATGCGTTTCTTCACCCGTCACTAAATGACGCTAAAATGTACCACTTATGAATTAGACGAGGCAATTCAGTTACAATAACTTCTCAATTTACATTAGTCTACCAAAGAACAATAATTATTGTATTTAGATTCCTTCCAATATGATTCAATTGCTATTCGGGTACTGGTTAATATTTATCAGTAATTTAATGTTAAAAACTATTTCTAAGTTAATTAAATATTTATGAAAATCCACCCTTTTTGTGGTATAAAAAGATTTTTATCCTTTGGACACTTGCAAAGAGGGTACGTCGTCGAATCTCTATGGATAATCCTTGAGGGCAAGATACTAGATAGAAAGCCACCAGAAAGACTCGACTAAGATACCACCAGATGAAGAAAATATCCCATGGTCGGACACTTAGGGATCATGGGCTGATAACATTAATACAATAAACGAAATAAGATTTATTACATTAGCTATTTGTATTCAATTACAAAGGATTTTTTTACATAACACTTATAATTAAAGTATATAAAATATAATAATAATAATAATAATAATATAAAAACAATATACACTAATAATTGTTAATATCCATTTCTATATTATAATTATAAGAAGCGGAGCCAAACAGACAATCCGGTAGTAAGTAATCGGTAAAGGAAGACACCCGTTGCACCTGATGACTCTTATGCATTCCATTTTTGGGCATTATTCGCCTCAAAAAAGGATATAGGAACTACCTTTCTTTGCCGGATATCTAATCAGGCAAAGAAAGGTAGTTCCTATATATATATATTTTCTTTCTTTTACGTCGGGAAATGATCTTAGGCATCTCGCAGGTGAGGGGATCTCCCCAGGCATGTGGGATTCGCTGCGCCCGAAAGATGGTAAGTTGGACGCAGCTCTACCCACTAAAACTCAGCGAGAACCGCGAATGACGCTTTTGGTGCCCCGAATTTGTTAAACAGCAGGGCACCTCGGCGGCTAGTCAGTCCCCCAAGGGACCGACGCCACTTCCACAGAGAGGTTGTCCCGCACCACAGAACACCGGTGGGAGGGAAGGGCTGTGCCGCGCTCCCGGCTGCATGGGTACCACCATCTTGCTTGTTTCTCGCGTGAAATAGCTTTGCTGTGTTTCGGAGAGAAGGGCAAGACAGGCAGTGTAATTACTCGCACCGAGACTTAACATCTTTTTTTTTCTTTAACGCCGGGAAATGCTCTGAGGCATCCCGCGGGGGAGTGGGGTCTCCCCACGCGGGTATGTGGGACTCGCTGCGCCCGAAAGCTGGTAAGTGGACGCAGCTCCACCCACTAAAACCCAGCGAGTGTCACCAATGCCGCCTTTGGTGAGGTACCCCGAATCTGTTGAGCAACAGGGCACCGACGCCACCTCCATAGAGGAGTTGTCCCGCACCAGCACCACAAAGCAACCTATCCCAACTTCGGGACAGTGCAATGAGTGAGGTTCCTATCCTCGCCTCTTGTCCCCCTTGCTATTTAGTCTCCTGTTATTATAAAGAGCTGCTCCCTCGGTTCAATTGGCTTCGCCCAAAGTGCTGGGTTAACCTTAGCCTGCTGAGCCTAACCACGACGACAAGGTTTGAACCATGGTGGGGATATTATCCAAATTGGTAACAAGTATTGTTTTCTAACGTTTACGCGAAATTAACTTATTATAATGAATGTATCCGTAAAATGTTTTTACGGATTTTATCGTCACCGTCGCTACACTAAGTCTGCCATCTGTGAACATAGTCTAGACAAAGCTCGCCATTATATTAGATTTGATAAATCACAAGTCCTCGCAAAAGAACACCGATTCCAACCAAGGATGATCCGTGAGGCTATTGAAATTAAAAAAATATCCTAATTTCAATACAGAAGATGGCTGGCTCTTACCACCTGCTTGGGATCCCATTATTTAAATTATCAAATCAAAGTTCAAGCATAATATTATTATGTCACAGATTAAAGATACAGTAAGCGCTTCCTGCGTAGATAGGACCAACCAAAATATTCATGGATCATAGGGTAGTATCAAATAACTTTGTAACGATAGGACGTATGACACCATAGATTATACACTTATATTGGTACACGTCAGTCCTCCCGTGTAAAGTATCCGAAACGTCGGGCTTGAAAAAATCTTAATAAACCGCGATAAAATCCATAAAAGTTGTTTAAGTATAATGGTGGGGATAGTTCCTATAAAGAATACGCTTATGTTAAACGCCCGTCTGCTTTGTTAGCTACTATTATCCTGACACCAGGCAGGTGAAAAAAAATAGAGCCAAGCTTTTCAGCCATATTTTGGATTGTAGATATATTGTTAAAATTGACTAATAAATACTTAATAACAATTATACAGTTATTAGTATTTGCAACAGATGCATTATATATTGTTGACATATTATGAACATTTAAATATGTAAATACTAACATTCCTGCTACTATACTGTTAAACTACTTGAAACATATGCTAGCAAGCTCGTTTATGCAATGTGTGCACTTCAGACATGTAATATGCATTTTAAGCTCTTCGTTGTACCTATTTGTTAGAAAATATTTTATATAGACGTCAACTATCACTAACTATTGCATTTTCATATAAAAAAGGGAAAAGGTACGTGAAACGAAAGTAAGAAAGTGCAACTCATGATCCTTTCCAAAATTTTGTCCTTATCTTAGGTTACAGCATAAAATCAATTATTAAACAGTAGAGGAATCAACTTTTGCGTTTAGTCAAATTTTAGTGTATTTAACGCGATTTATTAGGATTTTCTCATTCCCGACTTTTCGGATAGTTAACAACAACCATGGTCGTAGGAGGATGGTTGCCGTTTCTTTCGCCAAACAGTGTATCTGAGTTTAGGACCAATATAATCCAAAAGAGCGGATACAACCGCATTCCTAGTTTATTTATATATTATAAATATAATTATTATTAATCAACCTGCAATTAGATCTTTAGATGTTTTTAGTTAAAATGGAATTTAATAATAAACACATGTTTACTGACACCTACTTATATTAAAAAAGATATTAGCATACTAGTCCGCCTTCCAAACGAGGCTATGAAAAAATTTACATCTAGTGGACACGGGTGTCCATTATGATCGTTAAATTAAATACTTCTAGAAACATCATTGTCATTCATGACAATCATCAAGTATTGTTAGAAGCATGAACGGCTATTATCATTGCAATTTTTCATTTGTCGTCGTGATGACCATCATGACCACCACCGAAGGATCCTTTTCTTTGATGACGCAGGGATCTAGGCATTTATTCGGGATCCTTGGGTGACCCTATGTGCGAATCGCGCCTAGGAGTGTCCTACCCATACTAAAACCACTGCGAGCGTATTCAGACGCTTTTTGAGGGTTCCGGATTTGCAGGCAACAGGGTCACCTCATCGACAGGCTGGCCCCAGCGAAGGCCAGACTACTCGTGGTAAGGGGGGACAGCCCGGCCGCCACTAAGCAGTCCTCGCAACGTCGTGCCGTATTGGGCCCAGGTTCCCAACATGAACCCGACACGAGTAAGTACCACTGAGGGATCCACCGTCGAGGATCTGGTCACAATGATGCAACAACACAGGACTATTAGGGTTGCTGTTGTCGCATCATTCAATACTGAAATGAAAATAGTTTCCCATGATACATACTAAATGATGTCAAGTTGTGGCTACTCGCAATCAACCATTTTCAGTTCTTAGATAATAATAATATCAATTCTTATATGTGTGCGTAGTGTGACCACTGCTGGACACTGGTCTCCTCTCCTCCAAATCAGGCGAGGAGGGTTTTGGGTCATAGTTCACCGATGCGCTGGCCCAATGCGCTTTGGTGAACTTCACACACTTTCAAAGACTTTTAATCTCATCAGAAATGCAGGATTCCTCACGATGTTTCCTTCGCTAGTGAGCAAGCAATGGTCTCTCTATCTGGGCAAAATTTTGAAAAACCAACTTTTAGGCATTTTCGGCTCTCACTCAAGAGGCCGAGCCCACTAGGCCATTGTCACTCACCAGTTCTTAGATATTGAAATATAACTTAAATCTAGAGCCCATCATTGAGATCTTCATCATTATTTACTTTTAAGACTCTTTCCATTACAGTAAAAAGGATTTTTTTTTCGGATGGATGTATCACTTTTGGTTTGTAAAAGTGGAGGGTTGTCCCCCACCAACCGTGCAGTCTGCGACCACACGGCATCCTGGCGTCGGGTTGGAGTAAAAGGAGCCCTCTGTCACTTAAAATGCAACTTTGTCTGGCTGGAGATTCTTGTAGCAGACTAAATATAAAAGAACATAATATTGTAACATTATTCTTATTGTTGATTTTTCCCTGTGATAAAATAAATTCTTGTAATAAAATTGTATTTTATTCTGGATTAAAATAACAATTAAATTACATTCTATAAGAAAGGTTATGTATAAAAAGGTTATATTATGTATAAAATTTAAAGTTGAGATTAATTCACACACATTTAGAAGTATTTATATTATTTTATACTATTTATATAAACTGTATAATATTCTTGGTATTTATTTGCCTTTTTTCTTAAAATCTTGAAGCCGTGTTTCCTTACATACATTACATAACTTAGAGATGTTATCTAGTTATAAATAGGCCAAAATTTAAACAATAAACCGATTAAAGTATTGTTCCCGAACAAAGGTAATTGTACTAACATCTATGCGAATTTACTTAGAGGTCACTTGCGAATGTAGGCTTTTTAATAGATTATAAACTATTTGGCACAGGGCTACTTAAATACGTTCTAACTTTTTGTTTGTTTTGACAATATGTGTGTTAAAGTTATACTAAATAAATCACAGTACGCACTATTAGTTGCAAAACCGCAAAATAAACTCGGTAAAAATAATTATTACATAGTAGAGTCTTTTTTATTGTAGAGTATGAAATTATCATTGGTATAGTGTTCATTCGACTTCATCATCATCATCACCAGCCCGTTATTGCGCACTGCTGAGCATACCCCTCTCTTTTTTCTGTCAATCTCTTCTGTACCTTATTCGACTTGATGAGACTAAACATGGAGTGCGGTTTAGAATGTTGTACGGTAGGAACGCTTTATTTACAAAAGGTGATGTAAATTACTGTTTATTATATAAGTATATTGGAAAATAACAAATGGTGGCTGGAGATATAAATACAGGATACGGCATTACGATTTTTGAATAGTGGTGGTTGCTTATAACTCAGCTCTACTAAGTGATCTTCTGCAGAAAACTCTCCAGCATAGACACCGTATCCTTTTATCCTCCTATCGCTAGGCTCAGATTTCTTCCTCTTAATAAGGCGAGGACAAAGGCTACAGTTCGTTTATATACTCACCTAATGCTGGTTGTCAATTGTTATACTCAGCTATTGAGTATCATAATATATGTACTTTCTTCAGAACATGAATTCTTACGTGTTCTTCTTCTTATGTAGTTTTAACATCTCCATTCGTTTAGACCTTAAAACGAACAGCTTATCGCTAGTAGTAATTTGATTATAATTCAATTTGCAATATTCCTACAGACAAAAGGTAAACGGCGTTATTATCGTCTAGATTCAATAGTTCCAATGTTTAGAGAATATAATTTTGTAATATGTTACTGGGATTAGTTGCGTAGGTACATCATTCGAGCGCATCATTAAGCACTGCATCAAAGCAAAGGGCATCCAGTATTGGCGGCAAAAAATAAACACGCATACTTGTCGCTACAGGTAATAAGAAGGCACATAACATGCGATCCATTCACCGCTTTGTTTAATATGTAAAGGAATATATAAATAATTTATTGGTGAGAAAAGTCACTGTATGGCAATAACGGCTAAGGAATATGCTTTAACACAATTGTGTTGCGAACATTTGATATGGCGACATCTTGCATTATTGTATAAATGATCGGTAACTTAGTATATTGAAATAAATGTGATTGAAAGTATTAAAATTACAATATTTGTACTTTCACTGCATTAGTAAGAAATATTACAAAATTATTTACATTTGCAGTAAACCCTGTGATAGCCCTGTAGCTCATTAATATCTAGCCATTTATATTTTGTTAGACATATTTATTATTTAATTACCAAAAACATTACTGAGTGCAAGTTTTTTAAAATAAATATTATTATACATTTTTAATTTTTAAATAAATTTATTTAAAAATTAAAAATGTATTATAAAGGTGATATAAGAAGAGGGGTACTCTGGAAATTATCAATTTTCACTATCTGTAGTCTGTTTTTAAGTAGGATTCGAACATTTTAATGCGTTGCCTTTGATACCAATCATTTAATCAATAAAACTCCTAACACAATTTTTTTATTATCTATATTTTCTTTTATTTTAGTAATTAGATCGATTATGGCTGCTGTAGTACTGCTTTTTGTTCTAAAACCATATTGCCTTTGTGAAATAAAGTTGAAAGATTCCAGATAATTATTATAATATTATATTTCATTTCTTTCTCTTACAGTAAATACAGCCCTATGACGAACGAACATACAGTCAGCGGAGTCCTAAAGGAGAACATTCCATCCATTAGCAATTTTAGAAAATGAGACTTTTAAAAAGTACACGAAATAAATGTACATAAGGCTGACTGATAGAGGCTGATGATGATGATGATGATGACGACGACGATGATGATGATGATGATGATGATGATGATGATTATGATGATGATGATTATGATGATGATCATGAAGGCTGACTGTCTACTACTGACTATTACGATACAGACACGCAGAACACTACTGAACATACCTTACCATACTAATTAAAAGTAATTAATTAGCATAATAAGCATTATCATCAAATTAATTTCGTAATCATAGTCCAATCACTATGGCTATGAAATTAATTTGATTAT
Source organism: Helleia helle (assembly GCA_963853865.1). Taxonomy (NCBI): domain Eukaryota; kingdom Metazoa; phylum Arthropoda; class Insecta; order Lepidoptera; family Lycaenidae; genus Helleia; species Helleia helle. The sequence goes on from OY971425.1 coordinate 11,196,096, forward strand.
ATTATGGCTAATTATGTTATTTCAAAATGATTGAATAGTTATTTTTAAATATTATCATCCATCTGTTAATGATAAGTGTTCCTGGGGTTTTGTTTATTTGTTAGTCATTAATATTTGATTACATCTATTTTTCTTCAAAATCTATTTCATCGTCAACCAAATGCGCCTAATTTAAAGTTTATTTATTATAAAATAAAGGAAGTGTCTATTAGGTTTGACATTTATTTATCGAGAGAACATTATTAAAGTTTTTTTTTTTTTTTTTATATTGAATATTTTTTTGATCCATATATTTCTAGCATATAATATTGACATGAATATAATCAAATTCGATATGTATGCACTTCCTCTTAATTGAATTTGAACTATGTCAAATCTTACTCCTCGGTAAATTTTAGTTTTTTATTTATTTATTATTATTATTATTATGTACCAATTAAAAATACAACAAAGAAGAGATCAAACATTTAGTTCTGGAATCAGGTTTAAAAAGGCGTAAAAATAATACGGTCATTTTATTTTGACCAGGCTGAAGTTACCTAAGTGTAACCTTGCAATGTGATTATATTATACAAGGTAAGTGACGCATGCTTAAAACTTTGTAAAATTAACCCCAATTCCGTCAAGTTAAATCGTGAATATTATATAATATCCAATAGACGCGGTACACAAAAATATATTTAAATACATATTTGAAACCCATAATAGGAACATTATTTTAATAATATTAAATTACACTTTGTATGTTAAGGTTAAAATCATAAACGTTTGTGGTCGGTAAGATGCGTTGTAAATAATAATTAGCACATATTATTTATTTTTAATGTTAGATGTTCAATTTGCAGGTCGATTTTATAAACATATTTATAATAAAGCCGCCTTACGAATACTGTATTGATGAATTGGGAACTTAGAGTAGCTAAGGTTCAAATTCAGTCAAGTACAGAAAAATCGTATTGTCAATTCCAGCCTTTTATTAGGCTTATATTTTATTTTTTGTTAACTCGGGGAAACGCCTTTACCCGCCGTCAACGGCCCTGAACGGGTCCGATGGTGCGTGTGACTTGCGGCAGATATGCCGCCTTTGGTGAGGTGCCTCGGATCTGTTGAGCAACAGTCAGTCCCCCAAGGGAACGACTCTTCCTCCACAGAGGGGTCGTTCCGCATCACAGAACAACCCCCCCAACCTCGGGACAGTGCAATAAGTTGAGTTTCTTATCCTCGCCCCTTGTTCCCCCTACTCTTTTGTCCCCTCTTCTTATAAGAGGGGTACAAAGAGCAGGACCCTCGGTTCAATTGGCTTCACCCAAGGTGCTGGATTCACCTTAAGCTACTGAGCCCGACCACCACGATAAGGTTGTGGGGATTATGCTTAAATATCTATTTTTAGCACTCGTAACATAAAATTTTGTGTACCGTTCATACTAGGCCAAAGTTGAAGTAGTATAGTGGTTTCTGATTACCTACCAATTTTATTACAGTAGGCACTGTGACTTTGTACCTTGATTTACTGTACAAAGTTTTTTTTATATCAAAAATAAAGATTTAATTAGATAAATGTAAAGAAAATGATTAAGATAGACAAAGTATTTGCATGAACAAATGGCGCCACCGAGGTTAGCCGCAATGCTTCTTTAAACAAGAAGTAATAGCTTTTAAGGTGTGCCACTAGCCTTTAGACATCAATTGCCCATCGTCAGTTCTACTATAGCTTTCCGTTGTTTCGTATTTTTGCGAGTTATATTTAACGAGCTATGCCAGTTTTACCCTAGAACTGTAAAAAAAGTGCCCCGTAAAATGAAGAGCCTATAGCTATTTTGAATAACCTTCCTTAATGATCAGGATATCTAATTGAAAATAGACTAGTTCTGGAAATTGGCGCGTGCAAACAATTTTTTTAGCTTCATTCTTATTATTTTAGAACACATATGCAGCTGAGTTTTTGAATTTCTTATGTTAAACTTCTTAATATGTGAATTTTAGTTACATTTTAAGCATGTTAAGAACCTGCTGGAATCTAGCTTGAACTTTTACCGTAATAAAGCCTTGAATAATATTCCATCATATCCGTACATCCGTCCGTCCGTACACTTTCACAGTCATTAGCGTTTAGAAGTAGCATTGTACTAAAAAAGCAAGTAATGTATTAATAAATAAATTGAAGCTTAAGGGCATAATATATTGAACAAAACGCTGACATTTCGATACAACCACACAGGATGAGGATTACTCAGCGTAGAGAATTATTATTTAATCGTGTGGCATTATCATAACCTACATTTTGTACACACACCAGCCATTCATTAATATTTCTAATATATTTAAATATTCAATTATTACAAAAACTTGTATCGAAATGCGAAACGGTAAGAAGAAATTTAAACTCTGAACTTTGACATATCTAGTAGTTTCCCAATGCGGCGTTGTCTTCTAAACGCTAGGTAATGTTTGTACCAATTTACATCTAGCATTTAAATATCTCTGGTTGAAATTAACATATAAGTGGGGAGACTGGCCGTATAGTTGCAATATCTTTTCAGTCAAATTTTATGAATTTTCAAATATTTCAAAATAAAGGACAAATAGCATAAATACCTACCACATAATACATGTTTAATTATGTTTTATATTGTAAAAAAAAAATTAGGAGGATTCTTAAATTATTATTATGACATATTATATTTTCCAACAAAACTATTTTACATTGAAAAAAAAAATTAGGAGGATTCTTAAATTATTATTATGACATTTTAATTTCCAACAAAACATTTTTTCATTGAAAAAATATTTTTTTAGGAGGATTCTTAAATTATTATTATGACATTAAAATTTTCCAACAAATCTATTTTTCATTGAAGAAGAACAAAAGCATTTTTTACTGATTTTAAAGCTTTTTTCTTGTTTTTTCTAGTCTGCCTAATTACAAATATAAAAAATCTGGCAAATATAAAATAATTATTTTGTCAACATTTGATTGTTTGCCACAAAAGGTGAAACATGTTATGAGCTGTTAATTTCCAGCCGTCGCGTGCAGCTTGATTTTTGTGGGCTTTGTTTTGCAACCGTTTACGGACTGTTGATAATTTATTTTATTATAATTTTCGTTTTACTGTTTTTTTTTTAAGTTCCGGCCGAAAGTTTAAGAATAAAATACTAGGGGTATTTTTCTAAAACTTTCGATAGAGGTTTTAATTATCTTTTTTTATGTCATGTCGGAGGCAACCGAGCAGTGGGAGCCTTATGGTGACTACCGACGCCCATAGACATCCGTACAACCAAAAGTTATGCAGATGCGTTGCCCTCCTTTCCCTATGCCCCCCCAATGAGCCATAATTGATGATAATAACGATTAATATAACATGTACAATAATATATATTAGTCGTTTACTGATTGCTATAATCCTAACTGATATTGTAAATGCAAATGTAAGTCTGTTTGTTTGTTACTCTTTCACGCTTAAACCATTGAACCGTTTTAAAATATTTTTTTACTAGTAGAAAGCTATTATCAGCGAGTAATAGCTTATATTGTATCCCCGTATTCTAACGGGAACCGCGGGGCGCTGCTAGTCATAAAATAAAAACCTACTCATATAAAATTATTTTTTTATTTGCACTTTTATTTTGTTTTTTATGTCTCTAATTTTGTCTGAAAAATAAATTAAAATGTATATTAATATATACGTAATAACATATTATTATAGAGCTTGAATCTTTAAGGATTTAAAAAAATACGAATTCGCTTCACATCTTTATTGAAGATTGTTGCTAAGATATTTATTAATAATAATATTGTTGTAGATGTGCAATTATCAGCAAGATCTAGAGTCAAGGAGGATACTGGACAGTCCTGTAATTATACACTAGATAATAATACCTTCCAGCTCTGTTTCCGAATGTAAAAAACTAAATGAATATCATATTATTATTATCTACATCATATAGCGATGTCGCAATTGGAAAAAAATCTGACATTTTGAAAAAAATAATGACCACTTTTTAAAAATAATAGTCATCATTATAGTTATCTTCAGATTCACAGCTACGATATATCAATTTTTCACTTTAGTGGCAAAATGTAAAAATAAAGAAACATAAAAAAAATATTTTTTATTCTTCGAGATATCTTCTATTATATGTTTTGATCGCAATACAGGACTAAGTCTTAATTTTCTCAGAAACATTGCTGTGCTATAACGAATGGACGGATATGACTAATTTACTAGAGTACCATTTCGTCACTTTGTTTACTTATTTTTAAGTTGCACTGATTCATCCAAGGACATCATATAAAACTATACTATATATACCGTATAAGGCATTAAATACCCATTAGAAAAAACGAATAAATAATTAATTATTCATGATCAACACGAAGTTTACCCCGAGTACTTGGTCAGCTCGTTTTAACTTGTGTTATGAGTTATGCATATACATACATACACCTGCATGACTTTACTACAGAAATTTGCTCTAACTAGAATCTATACCACTTTTCTTTTCTTTTTTTTACACCGGGGAATGCTCTGCGGTATCCCGCGGGGGAGTGGGTCTCCCCAGGCGGGTATGTGGGACTCGCTGCGCCCGAAAGGTGGTAAGGTGGACGCAGCTCTACCCACTAAAACCCGGCGAGTGCCGCCAATGCCGCCTTTGTTGAGGTGCCCCTGATCTAATGAGCAAACAGGGTACCTCGACGGCTAGTCAGTCCCTCAAGGGACCGACGCCACCTCCACAGAGCGATTGTCCCGCACCACAGAACAACTCCTCCCAACGTCGGGACAGTACAATGGGGTGAGGTTCCCATCCTCGCTCCTTGTCCCTCAGCTCTTTTGTACCCTCTTCTTATAAGAGGTACAAAGAGCAGCTCCCTCGGTTCAATTTGCTTCGAGCAAGGTGCTGGGCACTCCCTATGTTATAATTATTATATTAGACACCCTTCTTATAAGAAGGGCACAATGAGCAGCTCCCTTGGTTCAATTGGCTTCACCTGAGGTGCTAGGTTCACCTTAGGCTACTGAGCCCCACCGCCACGATGACGCTTTAATCAAGTTTCGGTGATCAAACTCAGGTGGTATACGTGCAGACGGGCGCTCGGCACCCTCGCATTCCTCCCACTCGATGTAAACGCCGTTTACCAGTAGGGGGACTTGTGAAGGTGTGTACGTTATTAGCTATATGTGAATAAGATGAGCAAACATCATCATTATCATCATCATCATCATCAGTCCATATCCATCCACTGCTGAACATAGGCCCCTCCCTCAAAGAGCAACAGTAATTTTCGCAGTATGCAACTTTTATTTGTGAATTAGGAAAAAATATTCCATGCATAAATAAATTACTCAATGAATTTGTTATTTGATTTGGTTTTATTCGCTTGGGTCCGATTATCCGATTTAGGTGTTTGCATTAAAAAAAGAATGAACAGGAACATTCAATTCAAAAACATATGATCTAAGATAAACGTTATCTACATTGCTATAAAATTATAATACTATCGACATAATTTATGTATTCCACTTGTTTTAGAAGATTGAGCAAAAATAGCTATGACTAACTTAAAAAATATGGTATATTAATACAGACTATAATATTTAAGCGACTACAGAACCCGGACACAAGTAAAATATATACTTAAACCTCATAAATTTTATAATTAATGGCTTTTTTGTACTTTGACCTATTTTCATATTTTTTACTTTATGTTCATTTTATATAAAGTTGAAATTTGTGATTTAAAGTATATTAACTGCTTTATTTTATTTGCTTTAATTGTGTCTATTTATCAAACAAGATACTATACGATATTTTTATTAATGATATTAAATATGATCACTCAGTTACACAGTTGGAGTTTATACTCTCCTCAAATTTAAAAGTCACAGTCAAAAACATAGGTACCTACAAAGTATCTTGTTAAACGCCATTTTTTTAATTTTAGTTGGATAGGCAAACTGGCAAACTGATGGTAAGTGGTCAACGTCGCCCATGAACATAAACAAGTATACCTGGAACGAGCCCAGGCAACTCATTTATGTGTTGCCTATCCTGAGACATAAGATGTTAAGTCACGGTGCCAGTAATTACACTGCCTGTCTTGCCCTTCTCTCTGAAACACAGCAAAGCTGTTTCACGAGAGAAACAAGCAAGATGGTGGCACCAAAGCAGCCGGGAGCGCGGCACAGCGCTTCCCTCCCACCGGTAAAATAGATAAAAGGTACCCTACTATAAAACAAACCCTATCTATACCTAAATTCATGTAACTTTACGAAGTGCTGCCTTGCAGCGGCAAATGTCGTCGTGTTTCGTTTGGTTTGTGAGAGATCCGGTGGCCCATACCCCCCCCCCCCCCCCCCCAACATACATGACAGCACAGACTACGCAAAGACTACCCCAGGAGGGTACCGGTCGCACAAGCACCGGAGAATCCCTCTCTAGGCTTCCGGGCTCAGGACAGGTACCTAAACCCGGAAACCTGGGCAGCCCCGCGTATTCTCGGGGGGCGAATCTGTGCTCAAGACAAAAACTGCCCGGGGTAAACGGAGCAGTCGTCAGAAGTGCCCTACCACTATGACCGTGGATTTCTGTAACATTAGGGGACTTCATAGCAATCTCAACTCTGTCCACTACCACCTCCAGACGGCGAAGCCGGCCCTGCTCTTTTTGACTGAGACTCAGATATCCTCTCCGGCTGATACTTCCTATCTCTCTTGTCCGGGGTACAAATTAAAACACTTTTTTGTACCGCGGGCTGGAGTTTGCGCGTACGTCAGAGAGAATGTCTGCTCTCGTCGCCTTGGCAGTCTTGAAGGTAGGGACCTCTCCATCCTCTGGTTGCGCATAGACAGCGACGACCATCCCCGCGTCTATGCCTGCCTATATAGGTTCCACGGCGGTAATGACGAAACCGATCGACTCATAGAGCACATCCAAATGGCTACAGATTCCGTACTACAGCAGATCCCATCCGCAGAGATCGTGATACTTGGTGATTTCAACGCCCATCAAACCGAGTGGCTCGGCTCACGTACAACCGATCATGCAAGAAGATCTGTTTACGACTTTGCCTCTGCATATAATCTGACACAATTGGTGGTATCACCAACTCGTATCCCTGATGTGGAAGATCATACGCCTTCCCTGTTGGACCTTCTGCTGACCTCTCACCCGGACAGTTACATGGTTTCCGTGGACGCTCCACTTGGCTCATCGGACCACTGTCAGATCCGGAGTTCTGTGCAAGTTGCCCGCTCATCATGGCCACTTTTTGCCAGCTGCCGCCATGTTTGGTACTATAGGTCAGCTGATTGGGATGGAATGCGGTTCTTCTTTGCATCCTACCCATGGGGTCGAATTTGCTTCTCGCTGGATGATCCAGACATCGTTGCCGATTCTGTTGCCGAGGTGGTGCTGCAAGCCATGGAGCTTTTTATTCCAAGCTCTGCAGTGCCTATAGGCGGCAAATTCCAGCCCTGGTTTGGTCAAACCTGTAAGATGGCTGCACGCCACAAGCGGTTAAGCTACCGAGCCTGGCCTAATGTATCGATGTCCCAGGATGTAAAGACCAGCGCATTAAAAAAGGAGTTTAACTTTGCCTCCAGGTCCTTCAAAAGAGCTATTGCTGAGGCAAAAGCGGAGTACGTGAACAGAATTGGCGAGAGATTGGTTCGACTTCCTTCGGGAACTCGTGCATTCTGGTCGCTCGCCATGGCTGTTCAAGGGAATTTCTGTAAGCCATCCCTACCATCTCTCTGCTGAAGGAGCTGATATTGGGGCGCTCCAGCCCAGAGGTGAGAGCAGTATTCCATGTGAGGCCGGATCTGCGCCTTGTATAATTAAAGGCGGTGTGAAGGCATGAAATACTGCTTCGCCCTATTGAGCACGCCGAGTTTCTTAGATGCTAGTTTAGCCTTTTCTTCCAAATGACCACGAAACTGCACATCTCTCGATATGTCGACGCCAAGTATCCCAATGCTGGCTGCGGCACATAGGGGAGTGCCTTCAAATCGTAGAGGAACGACGAAGGGTGATTTTTTGGCGGTAAACGCGCAAACTTGTGTCTTGTTAGGGTTAAATTGGACTAGGTTAAGTCGTCCCCATTCCGAGACTTTGGTCAACAGAGACTCGATTTCAGACACAAGTTTGTTCCGACACTCATCGACTTGTTCCCGAGAAATATTAGAGCGGCCAGTGTATAAGGCACCTCCAGTGCTGTCATCTGCATAACAATGAATGCCGCTGGTTTGCAGCATATCATTGATATGCAGAAGAAACAAGGTTGGAGATAGTACACAGCCTTGCGGAACACCAGCATTAACAGACTTGAGGTCCGAGCATGTACCGTCGACAACGGCCTTGATGCTCCTGTCTGCCAAAAAACTGGTGATCCACTTACATAATTTCTCGGGAAGCCCATATGATGGTAGCTTCGCTAGAAGTGCTTTATGCCACACCCGATCAAAGGCCTTCGCTATGTCCAAACAAACCGCCAGCGCTTCCCCCTTGCTCTCAACTGCCTCCGCCCATCGCTGCGTTAGGAATATTAGAAGATCACCAGCTGAACGATTCCGTTGAAAGACATATTGGCGATCGCTAATCAGCTGGTGCTCCTCCAAATACCGCCGGAGCTGGCGGTTAATTATAGATTCCATAATCTTTGAGAACAAGGAAGTTATGGCTATTGGTCTGTAATTGGACGGGTCTGAGCGGTCTCCTTTCTTAGGGATCGGGTGTACCAAAGCTGTCTTCCACGAGCATGGGACGACGCCTAATGAGTATGAGTGCCGAAAAAGACGCGTAAGGACGGGTGCCAACTCAGGAGCACAAGTACGTAGCACTAACGGAGGGATGCCGTCAGGCCCACTCGACTTATGGATGTCAAGCGAAAAAAGCGCTTTACGTACGGAGCTCTGTCGAAAAATTATTTCCGGCATTGAAGTATCACATCGAGGGATCGTCGGTGGTATTTTTCCCTAGTCATCCAAAGTCGATTTGGAAGCAAAAAGAGAGCCTAGAAGATCGGCCTTCTCCTTCGCGGTGTAGGCCAACGAGTCGTTCCTCATGTGCAGAGATGGTAGGGATGGCTTACAGAAATTCCCTTGAACAGCCTTGACGAGCGACCAGAATGCACGAGTTCCCGAAGGAAGTCGAACCAATCTCTCGCCAATTCTGTTCACATACTCCGCTTTTGCCTCAGCAATAGCTCTGTTGAAGGACCTGGAGGCAAAGTTATACTCCTTTTTTAATGCGCTGGACTTTACATCCTGGGACATCGATGCATTGGCCCAGGCTCGGTAGCTTAACCGCTTGTGGCGTGCAGCCATCTTACAGGTTTGACCAAACCAGGGCTGGAATTTGCCGCCTATAGGCACTGCAGAGCTTGAAATAAAAAGCTCCATGGCTTGCAGCACCACCTCGGCAACAGAATCGGCAACAATGTCTGGATCATCCAGCGAGAAGCAAATTCGACCCCATGGGTAGGATGCCAAATTTCACCCACACCATCTTGATGTCCGGAAATCCACAACATCTAGATTTTTACGGCATTTCCTGCCTCGCACCACAAATATATGGAATCAGCTGCCACCTACGGTATTTCCGAACCGATACGACTTAGGGACCTTCAAGAAAAGAGCATACTCACATCTAAAAGGCCGGCAACGCACCCGCTGATCTCCTGGTATAGCGGGTGTCTGTAGATGTCGCTATTCACTTACCATCAGGTGAATCGACTGTCCGTTTGCCCCCTCTTCTATAAAAAAAAAAAAAAAAAAAAAAAAAAACTTCCCTTTATTATTTTGTTATATTACTCAAGTATACATCCAAGTAACATTATACTTGGATAAGTAAACGAGCAGGCGACCTTTCTCACAGTAAGTGATCAGCGTCGCATATCCCAGGCAACTTATTCTTCCCCACCATGGTTCAAGCCTTATCGTGGCGGTGGGGCTCAGTACCTAAGGGTACTGAGGGAGAACCTAGCACCTCAGGTGAAGCCAATTGAACCAAGGGAGCTTCTTTTTGTGCCTTTCTTATAAGTAGAGAGGACTAAATAGCTGGGGGGAAACAGGAGCGAGGATCGGAACCTTGCTCCATTGCATTGTCCTGACTTCGGGAGAGGTTATACTGTTATGCGGGACAACCGCTCTGAGGAGGTGGCATCGGTCCCTTAGGGGACTGACTAGCCGTCGAGGTGCTCTGTTGCTCAACAATCCGGGGCACCTCACCAAATTGGTGGCGCTCTCCGGGTTTTAGTGGGTAGAGCTGCGTCCAACTTACCACCTTTTGGGCTAAACGAGTCTCACATACCCGCCTGGGGAGTCCCCTCCCCCCGCGGGATGCAAGAGCATTTCTCGGCGTAAAAGAAATAAAGGGAATGTATAATATAATAATTATAAAGGGACCCAAATTTTCCATCTATCATAATACACCAATCACCTACACGATAAGAGTTAATCGAAATATTTCACTAATTCACTAATATTATGACCACGGCCGAGATTACATTTCCCAAAAATAGTAAAAAGGGGAATGCCAGTTTTAGGCCCAGAAGTGCACACATAATTGGCTATATTCAAAAATTGTATTAATATTTATTGTAGTCCTTCCTTGTATTCATTATTCTGTACAACTCGGCAACTTTATACAAAAAATATTAAACAAGTAAACGAATAGGAACCTAGATAAGTACTTTCTATGACTTTCATGTACTAGTACATCAGTCATCAACATTAGAATGTTGCCGTTACTGAAAATATTATTTTGTCAGGTAATGTATACACTGCTATGATATAATATTTATACCTAATGTTAGTTTTTGCAATGATTTCGATTATATAAAATAAAACTAATTACATATATATTTAGATTGTATTGCAAATAAAAATAATATAGTATCGTATGTTATCCTTCTCTTAACCTTTTAATCATTTTTTGTTTTTTGTGTTCTGGCAACACCAGCTCTAAGTGTCAGACACCGGAAAACTTGAAAACGTTGTTTTCAATTTTTGTGCTGTTTGAGTTAAAGACGTATTCTGTGATTTTTCATTTTGCATTTCAATACCAATTTACGACTATTATCATGAATACTGACTTTGGCGATTCTTCTACACCCGATGACCACGGCAAAGTATACTTTGTGTATATTTTATACAGTACAATTAATACAGGCCGCGAAACAGTATTGCTGTAATTGTATTGTAGGCCGTCGAACGGTAGGATGCTGTGCCCACGTCATGACTGTGTTGTGGTACCAGTACTTAGGATGGGCACGGCATCAAAACAATATTTTACCGCCGGCTCAATTTTTAGATGAAGTATTAGTAGTATATAATGATGATGAATAAATGTGTAAAACTGAAATATAATATTGTTTTATTACATTGTACTCCCAAATAAATTAAAATAATTTATAAAATGACATTGCACATATTTCATATAACTTGTGTAATACAAAAATAATTGATAACTTAAAAATTCCAAGTTTTTTATAAACCACTTCTTTTAGGAATTAGTTGTTGCCATCGCCTACTATAATTATCAGTCCACAGTACAGGTGTGCACCGTGGGCCAAAATTACTATGGAGACTTGGCATGCCCCTTTCGTACCTTTTTTTCTGGTTGATGTCCAGCATAAAAAAACTAATTATTTTAATTAGCACACTGTTTAATTTTTTTACTATTTATACAACATTTCTTCAATGTATCTATTTACTTAAATTTAAATAAAAAATATATAAATCATAAACTAAGTTATTCAATTGGTGTACATGAATGAAAAATACTACCTTGTGAAAGAATTAGATAGCTATTTAAATAAATAGCCTATATTTTATATGAGTCATACAACACTTATTTTGATTTATGTAAATGTTCTGATAAAATATGTCTGAATTGTGATCTGGATCAAAAAATTGTAGTCTTCGTATTTTATATTTTATGATAATAATATGCTTATCTGTTGCTAATTTTGTAAGAGCTCATAAATAAATTTACACCGATCTAAAGAATTACTATAAGATACAATTACATTTTTTGCACACCACATTGATTTAAGAAACCGTTTCAATAATGTTGTTGATTTTTTATTTCTAAATATGATTTTTTAAGTCTCAAGAGTAATGTCTCAAATCTGTTGAGCGTTTTAGCTGTCCCAATGCTTTCAGCAAGGCATTCCACTCTATGGATAGACTTCACTGTAAAGTAACAATTATATAATGTGGAATGATGAATGTAATAACTTATCTATGGACGCTTTTACACCACGTCAATCTGGTCCCGTGGTAAGTTCACGAAGAACTTGTGTTACGTGTGCCATGCAACGGAAATATATTTAATACTTTTATACTATACGTATATTTAAGATTACATTGAGCCACAGAGGTCGTCAATAGAAACCTAAGGAAAGTGGTAGTATGGGACATAGTCCCGTACTAAATCCAGACAGAGAAATGGATTAATCAGTACATTTATAGTCATATTTTACTACGTTATAAGTTAAGTGTGGAATAGGTGTTCGAAGACTTTAGAAAGGAAAAGAAGGTTAGATATAAGTAGAAAGTCATTAATGCTGGCAGAATCGTTTTTTTAGGTTTAGGAATAACATAGGCGCCCTTCCACACACTAAGAAACATGTCTTAATTTATAGAATGATTAAAAATGTGTTTAATTTGAATGAACCTCGGGGGAGTGGGTCTCCCCACGCGGGTATGTGGGACTCGCTGAACACTCACAGAACAACCCCTTCCAACGTTGGGAAAGTACAATGGGGTGAGGTTCCCATCCTCACCCCTTGCTCCCTGCTCTTCTGTCCCCTCTTCTTATAAGAGGGGTACAAAGAGCCCCCTCAGCCCAATTAGCTTCGCCCAAGGTGCACCGCTCGCCCTAGGTTACTGAGCCCCACCGCCACGACAAGGCCTGAACTATGGTGGGGAAATTAAGACATCTAACCTAACCTAACATTTTTTTTTTTCTTTAACGCCGGGAAATGCTCTGAGGCATCCCGCGGGGGAGTGGGTCTCCCCACGCGGGTATGTGGGACTCGCTGCGCTCGACAGCTGGTAAATGGACGCAGCTCAACCCACTAAAACCCGGCGAGTGCCACCAATGCCGCCTTTGGTGAGGTGCCCTGGATCTAGAAAACAAACAGGGCACCTCGACGGCTAGTCAGTCCCGCAAGGGAGCGACGCCACCTCCACAGAGGGGTTGTCCCGCACCACAGAACATCCCCTCCCAACGTCGGGACAGTACAATGGGGTGAGGTTCCCTCCTCCTCATCCTCTCCCCTTGCCCCCTGCTCTTCTGTCCCCTCTTCTTATAAGAGGGGTACAAAGAGCCCCCTCGGCCCAATTAGCTTCGCCCAAGGTGCACCGCTCGCCCTAGGTTACTGAGCCCCACCGCCACGACAAGGCCTGAACCATGGTGGGGAAATTAAAACATCTAACCTAACCTAAACTTACTTACTTACTACTTACTTACTTACTACTTACTAAACTTACTTAATACTAAAATAACTTTTTTCTGAAAGTTTTATTATACCTATTAACTAGTTCCAAGCTGGGATATTTAATTGTTTTGTTTGTAGACTGAGAGTGTGTGAATCCGTGTCAGTGTGTGTTTTCCCGGAAGGGCAGATTTAATTTATACAAGTCTTGGCTGGTGACATTTACGATGCTTCTCTATTACTAAGATCACGACTATTAGATTTGAATAGAAGTTGAATAAAGAAAAACCATGCAGACTGCCATTCTCACATTTTAGGCTAACTTTGCACAGAGAGATGATATTTGGCGTCTCTACTGATTTCATCATCATCGCTATTATTAACTTTTTTTCGTCCACGGTTGGACATCTTTTCAATGAACGCTAAGATGGCCGATCCACGTTTACACACGTTCAACAAGATTCAGTCACAGAATAGATCGTCGTCCCACCATGGTTGCGTAAAAGTTGACCTACCCTCAGTATTTCCGAACATGAAATATACTAAATTATACGTATGTATTTGGTAAAGGGTTTTTAAACCAGATATTGAAAGATGTGATAATTGGCACATTATTAAGGAGCCATATGGTGACTACCGACGGCCATAGACATCCGCACAACCAAAAGTTATGCAGATTCGTCGCCCTCCTTTTCCCTAGCCTCCACAATGGGCCAGCATAGCTATCACTTGATGCCGGTGTTATGTGAGCGAGAGGTTTCGGCTGCAAAGCAGCATGACACTTAGGTCTCCCCAAGCGGGTACGTGGGACTTCCTGCGCCCGTAAGATGGTAAGTGGCGAGTGCTACTAATGCCACCTTTGGTGAGGTGCCCCGGATCTGTTAAGCTAACAGGGCACCTCGGCGGCTAGTCAGTCCCGCAAGGGACCGACGCCACCTCGCATAGTTCGACATAATACTGATAGGGATAAGATCAGTCTTAACGTAATTCCAGGATAAAATCTAAATACAATTATTATAAATTATGAATATAATAAATTATGCTCGGATATGAATGTGAACTAAAGCAATTGGTTGATAAACATATTGTGTTCGTGACTGTACATTTAGTGGCGCATCTGAAATGCTAAGGTCAAACGGACCACATAAATTAACGATCGCTTTACCTTGTTTAAAGATCTATTAATATATTTTTATTAAATGTAATATATTTCACCTATATACAAACATTTAAATGAGATCATGACTTTGGTCCGACCTTTTTATTACAAAACTTGAGCCCATTCTTAAAGCGAAGCTCAGTTATGCTCAACCTTTTTTTTTGGATGAATATTGATTCTGCACCAGGCGGTTCCACAACAAAACCTTGCAATAAAATACATTCAAACGTAACCCTATATTTAAATATAAATTATAAAAACCGGCAGTCACATGATAGCTGGGTCCAAAAAAAATAGTGGGTCGGGTGTAACCCGGAGAGTGAAGCTGATTTAGTTTGTATCTTTATATATAAAAATCAATGCCACTTTTCGTTGTAATTTTATAACTCAAGAACGGGCTCACCAATCCTAACCAAATGGCTTTGTTCGGACTATTTAGTAGATGGTATATGTGAAGTTTGCACAAAATCGGTCGAGCGGTTCCTCATTTATCACATTTTTTTTATTTCACTTTATACGTAGCGAAGCACGTACCGGGCCGCTAGTATATTTATAAAACATATGAGATATTATGTCAAAAAGTAATTTAATAAAACTATATGACAGTTTCTAGAATATATCTATTACTTCTAATCATCATCATCATCAGCCTTTATGCCTCCACTGCTGAATATAGGCCTCCACCAATGAACGCCGTATACTTTTCTTACTACTAACATATAACAATTATAAATGTAAGTTTTTTTTATAAATATCTAAAGGTTTCTAGGCCATTACTACCATTCCATCATTTTCTTAAGAAAATTCTGATTTGCTTTTTTTCATAAAAAGTACTATCGTCGAAAATAATATAATATTGATGCCAATTGATAAATTATTATATAATTTACATAATTATATTAGCGTTGTCCAGTCCTAAAACTTATTTATATCGATATCGATTATGCGAAAGTGACAATTTTATTGATTTCCTTTTCTTGTTTTGGTAAGTATACCATCTTACGTTACAGGGTAAAGTAGTAAGTCCCCACCATGGTTCAAGCCTTGTCGTGGCGGTGGGGCTCAGTAGTCTAAGGTGTACCCAGAACCTTGGGCGAAGCAAACTGAGCCGAGGGAGCTGCTCTTTGTGCCCCTCTTATAAGAGGGGGTGGCAACAGGGCAGGGGAGGCCAAGGGGCGAGGATGGGAACCTCACGTTGTTCTGTGGTGCGGAACAACCCCTCTGTGAAGGTGGCGTTGGTCCCTTGGGGGACTGACTAGACATCGAGGTGCCCTGTTGCTCAACATATCCATGGCACCTCACTAAAGATGACATTGGTGGCACTCGCCGGGTTTAATGGGTAGAGCTACACCCGAAAGATGGTAAGGTGTACCATCTTTCGGGTGCAGCGAATCCCACTGCCGGATGCCTCAGAGCATTTCCCGGCGTAAAATAAAAAAGGGTAAAGTAGTAAGTAGCCTAATCACCAAAAAAAATGTTAACAAGGGCAAACTAGCCAACGAGCCCCAGTTATGGTCAATTCTTTCTTGGCCGATGTTACTCTTAGATCTCAATAGCCTGTCCAGTTCTTATTTCAAATATGCAACAAAATGACCGGAAAAAACTGTAAGTTGATTATGGGTAGATTCTGCTAGCGCGAACAATGTTTTGTGACTTAAAAATATAGTGCATAAAATACATTGTCGCTATAAGAATAAGACATCTCTAAAAGTATTAATTTTATGCGCCTATGAATAAATTAATAGTTTATGCGAGCTTCCAACAACAGTCTTACGTGTGGTAACAGGCGTTCATTTTATTTTATAAAAAATCGTAGTTTTTGATTTTTCGTCATTTCCACATTCAAAAATAAAGTTTTTTTTTTAATTATGAATTGTACGCCTTAGAGTTAAAATCATACAAAAGCTGTTATAAAGTACGGTCAATTATCATTAAACTTAAATTTCATATGTACGTTAAAATTTTCAATATTGCTGCATTATTTTTTTAATGTATCATTCAGGTTTATAATAATTTTACATACATAAAAGCATTTCGCTGCGTCAACAAGAAGAGGTTTATAAAAATTTGTTGATTATATTATAGTGTTATATCAAAGAAAAAATAGCGGCATTATTTAAAAATAACCCCTTATTGAGCAGTGTTCTATTCACTCAGGCCTAAGACTGGGATATCAGATTAGATGATGATTTTACGATGCCAGATCACACTGAGTAGTTAAGCACTGCCAACCCCACCATGGTTCAGGCCTTGTCGTGGCGGTGGGGCTCAGTAACCTAGGGTGAGCGGTGCACCTTGGGCGAAGCTAATTGGGCCGAGGGAGCTCTTTGTACCCCTCTTATAAGAAGAGGGGACAGAAGAGCAGGGGCCAAGGGGTGAGGATGGGAACCTCACCCCATTGTACTGTCCCGACGTTGGGAGGGGTTGTTCTGTGGTGCGGGACAACCCCTCTGTGGAGGTGGCGTCGGTCCCTTGCGGGACTGACTAGCCGTCGAGGTGCCCTGTTTGTTTTCTAGATCCGGGGCACCTCACCAAAGGCGGCATTGGTGGCACTCGCCGGGTTTTAGTGGGTAGAGCTGCGTCCATTTACCAGCTGTCGGGCGCAGCGAGTCCCACATACCCGGGTGGGGAGACCCACTCCCCCGCGGGATGCCTCAGAGCATTTCCCGGCGTTAAAGAAAAAAAAAAAAAAAAAAAAGGTAAGCACTGCCATATAGTTTTTAGAGGAATTAGTAAGGGCCAAATAAAAATTTTGCCCTGAGTACTTATATTGAATCTTATTTATTTATTTAACAATTTATGTACACTGAAAATTATACATAGTGCAATAGTGATAACAAACACTGGTACAAATGTACTACTTATCATCTCCCATATGCAAGCAGAAAAGGGCAGAATACGGCTCCCAACTCTATGTTCAACAATACAATTTGTAAAGCACTCAAAAATTAATTTTAAATTTTTATAATCCTGATATTAGATATGTTTTTTTTTTATGTCACAAGGAGGCAGCCGAGCAGTCGGAGCCTATTGCTGACTACCGACGCCCATAGACATACCCACAACCAAATGTTATGCAGATGCGTTGCCCTCATTTTCCCTATCCCCCCAACGGGCCACCGGAAACTCACAAACCGCACGAAACGCGAAAGCTTAGCTGTCACTTGACGCCGGTGTTATATGAGCGAGAGGTACCACCCCGGTCATGTCGGCCCAATTCGGTTGCAAATGGCGCTACCTCTGTAGGACGTCGATAGTTAAGACCTTCATTAGATGCCCATCTCATATTATGATGACGATCATTGAAAATTATTTTTTCACACATAACTAATAGGACCTTTATATGTCAAAAAATAGGATTTCCGAAACGGATTTATCTTAAAATTAAAAACGTTCATGTCATCAAAAATACAAACTAATTCGATGGGTAAAGATCATGATTTAGCATAAGGTCAAGATATTAAACATCTTAAACCAGTTTCGTTAAATATCTATGGCATTGCGTAATGGAGAGCACAGCCCAATCGCGTGGGTCCATCACAGCAACCAGCTTGACACCTAGGAAATCAAGGACGACGGCTGAACCGAACACAAGACTGTCTTCTGAAGATTTATAATATCGTTAAAAGCGAATGGCTACTCGTACCATTTGAATAATATGTGACCCCGGACGTATAAAGACTGTTTATTTTTATATGACTATTACCGCGCAAATTTTGCTGAATTATTGTTTTAGCGCTGTTGCCTTTTGATCTACGCAATCTTAATAGCTTTTTACCTTAGTGATATTTTAAACATGTTTTTGGTTTTGGGAAAAGCGCGGCATTTTTGTACAAAGGTAAAAATGATAAGAATATTTATGTAGGTGATGAAACAGCGACGAAAATAAAATGTAAATGAAAAACGTTCTGAGACTCAAAAGGGAGAAAGAATGAAACCCTTATAAAATTAATTAGTTATCTTCTATGAGTGGATATTTTGTGTTTGCTTTACTAGTAAATAAAAATTTAAAGATTTTTTTTTGTATTAGTATGATGTAAAATAATGAACTATGCAATAGGTGTCACAGCATAAGTAAAAAAAAAGTATCCAAAAAACGTCTTTTTTATAGCAGAGGAGGGCAAACGAGCAGCACAACCAGAGATTATGCAGATACGTTGCCCGCCTTATCCTTATCCTCTCCCCCAATGCGCCACCGGAAACTCAGAAACCGCACGAAATGCGACAGCTGTCACTTGACACTGGGGTTATGTGAGCGAGAGGTACCACCCCGGTCGTGCCAGCCCAATTCAGCTGCAAAGCAGCAAGGCACTATCTCTTACAACATTTTTATCTATCTATTTAAGTTAGTCTTTGAATTCGATTTTTTATAGAAGAGGGGGCAAACGGACAGTCGTTTCACGTGGTGGTGAGTGATAAGCGACATCCACTGACACTCGACGCTACATCATTAGCAGATGCGTTGCCGGTCTTAGTACTGTTTAATTAAATATTTTTTATTGACCTCATATACACATTAGTTGAGTATAATATATTATTCTTATGTTGAGGCCAACAGGTTTTTGATTTATATACGTATACATAATATGTAAAAAAATTGGGATGTGGCTTAAATACTTTTAACAATAGAATCTACTTTTTACTATTTTCACCTCGGAAGCTTATTGCAGGACGATAAGCTTCTGAGGTGAAAATCTCTATGGCTCAAGCTGGAGGTAGCGGGTTCAAATCCCGCCAGGGAACAAAAAGTTTTCTGTGTTCCTGGGTGATCGATGTGTATTAAATATGTGTATAATATAATAAAAATCTTAAATATATGTAGTATATAAGTATTAAATATATTTTCATTGTCTGGTACCAGTAACACAAGTTCTTCGAGAACTTACCACGGGACCAGATTGACGTGGTGTAAAAGCGTCCATAGATATTATTATTATTATTCCACATACTGCGCTTGACGATCGCCTGGCTTTTATAAACGTCAGCAATTTGTTCTGGGAGTGACCCTTATAGGGATAGACTTGGGCGACACATCTAACTACAATGCTCTGAGCTAGTAGACAGGTAAAATTATATATGAACGATGAAATTGTACATATGCACAGTAAAAACTTAGAAATTAGCCTTCGGTCTGCCCCGTCTGTCCTTCTGTCTTTAGTGATTAGTCGGTCCGTAATCTGGCCTTAAAGGCTGGATATTTACAATCGACATTTCAGGTGATCTCACCACCCCACCATGGATAGCCTAGGGTGAGCCAGCACCTTGGGCGAAGCTAATTGAGCCGAGGGAGCTCTTTGTACCCCTCTTATAAGAAGAGGGGACAAAAAAGCAGGGACAAGGGACGAGGATGGGAACCTCACCCTATGGTACTGTTCCGTCGTTGGGAGGGGTTGTTCTGTGGTGCGGGACTACCCCTCTATGGAGGTGACGTCGGTTCCTTGAGGGACTAACTAGCCGTAGAGATGCCCTGTTTGCTCAACAGATCCGGGGCACCTCACCAAAGGTGGCATTAGTAGCACTCGCCGTATTTTAGCGGGTGGGGAGACCCGCGAGATGCCTCAGAGCATTTCGCGGCGTTAAAGAAAAAAAGAAGTGATATCACAAGGGTACCCACATCAATCGTGCACTCAAGCATAATTTCTTTGTCTTCTCTTTTTTTTATTCCTTTTCAAAATCTTTTAAATAGCGCTAAAATACTTACAAACGAATTTTTGCCAGTTTCCCCCCCAAAAAAGCAGGACAGCTAGAGTACAATGACTCCTTCCTATAAGCGAAAAAAACTTCAAACCGCCCGCGCCGGATTAGTCCAACTGCTATGCACCGCAGAGATACCTATTAATTATTCTAATATCTGGTTTTTTGTATCAAAGCAGTTTCTTTTATCTGTACAATGTGATATTTCCAATGATTAGGAATATTTTGTTTTAATGAATAAGTGTGGCTGATGTAAGCAAAAGGCTTGCACGCATGGTTAATATTGTTCATAAAATTGCTGAAACGAAATAAATTTTGTAAACATTTACCAAACGTTTGCCAAATGCTACCCCAATGAAGGTGCGATTTTCGAACGATTCTCGTTCGAACAATCGTACAGCACTTAGCACTTTTGTAGTCAATATTATGTCATTATTTTATTTCACATGATTTTACTTCACACCTTATCTTTACTTGTTAAATGCAACAGTCAGTCTGACTTTATCAATTATTGATAGTTCAAGTAAGCAACGTAGATACTATTTTAAAAATTATTTACATATCACATATTATCTTTAGTGTAGGTACAGTTTTCTAATATTCACTACTTTAATCTTATTTACGGATCTTGTCGCTTTTGATAAGCTTAATGATCTATACAGAAAGTGCTTATTATTTTATGTATAGATTACCTACTACCTTGTCTAATTTCAAGGATGGACATTCCTCGTCTAATTTCAAGAAGGCCATGGATAATAGTTGCACTTATAAGGGTCGTTTTTTTATGTCAAAAGAAGTTGGAGCCTTATGGTGACTACCGACGCTCATGGACATCCGCATAACCAGAGGTTACGCAGATGCGATGCCTTCCGTTTATGCTATGGTAGATTATGCATTAATGAGTTTTTTTTTATAGAAGAGGGGGCAAACGGACAGTCGGTTCACCTGATGGTTAATGATAGCGACATCCTCTGACACCCGCTACACCAGAGGGTTACCAGGTGCATTGCCGGCCTTTCAAATAGGAGTATGCTCTTTTCTTCAAGGTCCCTAAATTGTAACGGTTCGGAAACACCGTAAAAGGCAGCTGTTTCCATATATTCGTTGTGCGAGGCAGGAAATGAAATGAGTATAAATCCTTTTAGATACAGACATTGTAAAATCATTTCAGAGGACACAAAGTAAGGGAATTTTGTTATCATTAAGAAGAATCTTCCAGAATAAAACAAAAAATATCTAATATAAAGACTACTTCGAAAATTCCCAAGAGAGAATAATTTAGAATAAATTAATTTTATTTCAAAAACTTGCTGATGTCAAAGTCCTATTAAATATTTTTTTAAATTATCCACCTCCATACAACAAATTTTATACGGGCTAGCTTTGTTAAATAAATTCACATGAATCTCATATGAATGTAATAAAACACGTTTCAAATTATCAATAAAACGAATATAATAGATAAAAAGATTTAATACAGTGATTTAAATTTTTATCACAACAAAATACAACAAAATTCATTACATATTAAGCCACTGATATCATTTGAATCTAAATGTTTATTAAGTTAAGTTATATACTACTTAAACTACTATTTAAATTACCATAATAGAATTATTATACGTTATTTAATCGAATAATAATAATAATAAAAACAAGGTGCGTATAATTATGATATAGCTCGCTATTCCGTCTACATCGATAATATGGTGGTACATCCTTTTTTTTTTTTTTTTTTAACGCCAGGAATTGCTCTGAGGCATTCCGCGGGGAGTGAGTCTCCCCACGCGGGTATGTGGGACTCGCAAGCTGGAAAGTGGACGCAGCTCTACCCACTAAAACCCGGCGAGTGCCACCAATGCCGCCTTTGATGAGGTGCCCTGGATCTGATGATTAAACAGGGCACCTCGACGGCTAGTCACTCCCCCAAGGGACCGACGCCACCACCACAGAGGGGTTGTCCCGCATCACAGAACAACCCCTCCCAACGTCGGGACAGTAAAATGGCGTCAGGTTCCCATCCTCCCCCCTTGGCGCCTGCTCTTTTGTCCCCTCTTCTTATTAGAGGGGTACAAAGAGCCCCCTCGGCTCTATTAACTTCGCCCAAGGTGCTGGGCTCACCCTAGGCTACTGAGCCCCACCACCACGTCAAGGCCTGAACCATGGTGGGGATGGTGGTACATCCTACCTGTGATCCTACTATGTAATTTGTTCCGCGATAAAACTAGGCGTGTTTTGGAAAGAAGGGTAGGTAGTAAAATATGGCACCTCCTTACGTCTTAGAATTAGTAACGCATGAGTTTCACAATCTCGTTTATGTTCGCGACTCTGATCACTTACCATCAGCGACCACGCATATAACTCGACTACCAGTTTGTCTATCATAAAAATACCAAATTATTTTTTGTTACTGAAGTACTTTTTAGCATCCACTACAACTTCTTAAACATGTTTTATTTAAATCCTTTAAAGTTTCGTTCAGATTTTTTGTTATATTTTCAAATAAGCACTCGAAGGATACGAATAAAAATTACTGCTAGATGGATGCACCCACCGGTGAGGATAAAAAAAAGTATATAAAGGTTGCCAATTTGTTACACTTCTTAGAATTTTTCAATACCAAAACGAACCCAGGGTCCAAGGCCTTCTGTTTATAATGCTTACATGAGGTGACATCAATAGTGCTATATCATCATGTAACCTTGCAAAACGATCTAGGTGTCTTGCAAAATGATCAGCGGCCCGCTATTTCGCTTGCGTACTTCCCATTCCCGTAGGAGCATAGCGATAAATCATAGCCTACGTGTTATTCTGATGTGTAATTATTGCAGTTTCATTGAAATCCATTCAGTAGTTTTTGCGTGAAAGAATTACAACATCCATACATACAAACTTTGGCGTTTATAATATTAGTAAGAGGAAGGATTTGTAAAGATATTTTGATGCGTAGAATTAGTCATAAACTACGATGAAATTGCCAAAACTATCCGCATGTATTTTCTTTTAAGTGATAGTGATAATGAAACAGCCATTTATGAGTAATTCCAAACTGATGTAGACTAAAAGGCAACGAAAAAAGACTTAAAAATAAATTATATCAACGAAAACTTGATATGTTAATAGCATTTTTAAAGCATTGTGTCAGAACGTAAATATGTAATCTTGGACCTCATGAATAACTATTAAGAATAATATTAGAAAATAGCAATCAAAAATAAAAGCAACAACCAGCAATTCACCTGCCCATAATATATGTATCTCTATGTATAATATTATCTTAATCTTAAATTAATATTATGAATAAAAGGAATACAAACAGATGTGCAAAAATACCATTCAATATATAAAAATAAATAAGAATGAGATCTGAGATTTCAGAATAAACGACGATCTCGTGTGAAAACCGCTATTTATTCGATACCTAATCATAGTTTTTATATCATTATTATACTCATTTTGAACAGGTTCCTAAGTGAGTGAAGAAAATTCTAATGGATTCCTTAGGGATTAAAAGAAGAATCTTTATGTTTTAGTGTAGGCTTAATTTCCCCGCCATGATTCAGGCCTTGTCTTGGCGGTGGGGCTTAGTAGCCTAAAGTGAGCGACCTTAGGCGAAGCAAATTGAGCCGAGGGAGCTCTATATACCCCTCTTATAAGAAGAGGGGACAAAAGAGCAGAGGGCAAAGGGTGATGATGGGATTCTCACCCCATTGTTCTGTCCCGACGTTGGGAGGGGTTGTTTTGTGGTGCGGGACAACCCCTCTGTGGAGGTGGCGTCGGTCCCCTGAGGGACTGACTAGATGTCGAGGTGCCCGCGGGATGTCTCAGAGCATTTCCCGGCGCTAAAGAAGAAAAAAAGGCTTCATTTAAATTGTGCATAATTTAGAATATTATATTCGCGATATCTAAAGAGGAAAGCATAATCATAAGCGAGCTTTTACTATAATATGAAATAATACGAGAAAAGGGGTAGACATAATTTTGTCGTGCACGCATTCTAGCCCCACAGGGCGTCTAAAGTAAGTCCTATAAGGGAAGGAGGTCTCTAGAGATAAGGACCTCCATCAATGATGATATCAGGACTAAGTTTGCACATGCGCTGGTCCATAGGTTTGATAACACAAAAATACTACTTTAAATCTTAACAGACTTTCTTAAAATATTTTTTTCATAGAGATATAGTCAGACAAGATTTATTTTAGTATCCATATCTATTACACTCGAAATAAATTAAATAAATTTAAGAGAGTGACATAATCGCTCTTACCATAAGGCCCTTAAATACAGCTTCAAATGTGATAAAAACAATTTTGTGGGATTTTATCCTTCTGCGACATGCATCATTGTAGAATATTATAATATTATCATCATCAACCTGTACACAACAAGAACGATTGGATTCTCTAAATGGAAGTCAACATAAAAATATTAGCACACATTAAATTGAAGTTATGTTAAAGTATTACATGTTTCTTATCTACAACTAATAATATCAAGTAGGCATTTGACTCTAAATCTTCATAAAGATACATCTAGATAAGAAAATGTTATCTTAATATGAGACTGCCTAATTTATTGTGGTTTAACATTATATGTTTAATTTTTTTTCCCGACTATGGTCGTATAAAAATCGTTAGCATAGTAAGAGGTAGTGCCATGCCCCCACATGGTTCAGGCCTTGACGTGGCGGTGGGGCTCAGTAGCCTAGGGTGAGCCTCTGCATCTTGGGCGAAACAAATTGAGCCGAGGGGGCTCTTTGAACCCCTCTTATAAGAAGAGGGGACAAAAGAGCGGGCAAGGGGCGAGGACTGGAACCTCACCCCATTGTGCTGTCCCGACGTTGGGGAGGGTTGTTCTATGGTGCGGGACAATCCCTCTGTGGAGGTGACATCGGTCCCTATGGGGACTGACTGGCCGTCGAGGTGCCCTGTTTGCTCATTAGATCCGGGGCACCTCACCATAGGCGGCATTAGTGGCACTCGCCGGGTTTTAGTAGGTAGAGCTGCGTCCACTTACTAACTTTCGGGCGCAGCGAGTCCCACATACCCGCGTGGAGAGACCCACTCCCCCGCAGGATGCCTCAGAGCATTTCCCAGCGTTAAAGAAAAAAAAAGTGCTATACTGCTTTGTAGCCGAAAGCTATGCTGTCGCGTTTCTTGCGGTTTGTGAGTTTCCAGCGGCTCATTGTCGGGATAGGGAAAAGGAGGGCAACGCATCTGCATAAATTTTGGTTGTGCGGATATCTATGGGCATTATTAGTCACCATAAGGCTCCGCTCTCCGCTAACTGCTAAGGCATTGCTCAGTTGCCTCCTTATGACATAAAAATATATTTTTTGATGCTCAAATTTATTTGAATGTTTAATAATCGTGAAACAGGTTTCCCCTGGAAGAAGAGTATGCTATGCCGCACGTCCATCTGCATGAGAATAGCTCCATCCTGTTTATTTATTCTGTACAGCAATTTTGTTGATTCGGTAAAGACTGGGAAATTATTGGCCCTTCTAAATTTACTTGCATAGGTAATAAGCGTGGTTTAGTACTTACCATAAGAAGGCTCGTCAATTAGTTTTTTTAACCCAAATATTATGTACTTACAAAAATAGTCTCTTTTTATTTGAAAGGGCCTATGCTTTTTGGCTTGATGGCCTTTAAGCTTAATTGGTACAGTAAATGAGTGGATGGCTCACTTATGAAATAAATGTCTTTGATTTTTTGACAAATATATTCCGTAGAAAATTTAATAAGGTCGTGAAATTTACATGAATTATGTTTGAAGCAAAATAAAATAAAAATAGAGAATTCAGACTAATTAATTCTAATTATCCAACAGGTTATTAACCTTTAATTAATTTACAAGATTCGAGTATATAGAAGCAAAATTCTAATCTTACACATATTAGCAAGAATATGCTTACATATGCGTCCATAGATATTCTTTAAATATTTACGATCACAATATCATCTCTTAAGATTGGTGATCTATGGACGGTGGTCACGCAGCGCGGTGCACGCTCTATATATTTAGTCCATTCCTCAGCTCACGTTCTGACACCTAGACATTTACACGTAGTTTTGAACGTAAATTTTAAATCATAAACTTAGTAGTAATATTATATTTTTTATAATAATAAAACTACCTTAACACTTGCTTGTTTCTCCCGTCAAACAACTTTGCTGTTTTTCGGAGGGAAGGGCAAGACATTCAGTGTAATTACTGTCACTTAACATCTTATGTCTCAGAAAAGGCAACACATAAATGAGTTGCCGGGGCTAGTTCCACGTAAACTAGTTTATGTTCATGGGCGACGTCGACTACTTACCATCAGGTGGCACATCTGCTAGTTTACCTATTCAACTAACGTAAAAATATCTCATTATTTAAACAATTTGATAATAAATGATTTAAGGCGACGATTTCATTGATTGTAATAGCCTTATACCCTTTTACCTAGAGATTGATGAGCCATTACTGAAGATGGGTCTTATTTCAATATAACAAATGTTATTCCAAATTTTATTGATTAACAAAATGTAAGAGGTTTGTTTACCGTAAATTGGTAAATGTTAAGCGACACATTAACAAGTCAACCTGGGACTTATATAATAAGATTCATTACGAATAATCAGAATACACATGTTTTCAAAACTTCTTAGAAGTATGTTGATACCCACTGCATAAACTACGTTATTTTCATACAATTTTGACCACGATGTGTGAACCACTAAGTGTTTTTTTTTCTTTTACGCCGGAAAATGCTCTGCGGCATCCCGCGGGGAAGAGGGTCTCCCCAGGGGGGTATGTAGAACTCGGTGGGGCCCGAAAGGTGGTAAGTTGGACATAAGTCTACCCACTAAAACCCGGCGAGTGCCGCCAATGCCGCCTTTGGTGAGGTGCCCCGGATCTATTGAGCAAACACCCTTAACCTTTAACCTTGACGGCTAGTCAGTCCCTCAGGGGACCGACGCCACCTCCACAAAGGGGTTGTCCCACACCACAGAACAACTCCTCCTAACTTCGGGAGAGTACAACGGGGTGAGGCTCCCATACTCGCCCCTTGCACCCTGCTTTTTTGTCCCTCTTCTTATAAGAGGGGTACAAAGAGCGGTTCAATTAGCTTCGCTCAAGATGATGGGCTCACCCTAGGCTACTAAGCCCCACCGCCACGTCAAGGCCTCAACCATGGTGGGGAACCACTTAGTGCTAGTAATTCGTATAAAGAATACTGATTTCTATAATTCTAAGTCATTTATGTGCGCTTTGTTTCTATATATTTTCAATACCAATTTGTATTAATAGTATTCGTAAAACTGTTCAGTTGTTAAATGTAATTTTTCTCGTTGATTTAGAAAAAAAGAAGTTATTTTTTTTACTAATATTACCTATATTTATACTAAACTATATTATCTGTGGACGGATAAAGACTGATGATGATGATGATACTATCTGTTAAGGTAAAAAAGTACTCTGCAATACGTATAAGCATAGAATTTACAACCCTTATTTGTCACACTGCTTAGAACTGGTGTAATACGTGAAAACAATTTAGAAGGATTTAAGTCCATTATAGGCCATTAAAGACCAGCAAAGTTAAAGTACTTGCAATGTAGTAAACTTCACTTGCTCACAAAGACTTTAAAATTTATCAATCATTCAGGTTTTCTCACGACGTTTTCTTACACTCATAATCAAAATATTTTGGCATGGTCAGGTGCACAAGGAAATTTGAAAAACCCATTCAAGAAGTCCAGATGCGTGCCTGTCAGGCTCGACTTCACACTTCTCACTTTCGAGACTTTGATTAGATATTGTCACTCACAACAACAATAATATAAAATTTTCTTAAATTTTAATTATAGTTATGATCAATTCCTGTTTTGGCACTTTAATCTCAGTGAACAAGAATGGACTAATGCCTAATTGAAAACATAGCAGAAATGAGATATTAAAATTAGTCCATAAAAAGTTTAATGATTGAGACTGACATTTATTCAGAATTATACTAAAGAAACATGCATAATAAACATATTTTCACAGGTAATGAAACTGCTTCGTAAATTGTTAACCGTCTTAATTTATTTAGATACTCTTCACATACACGAATTAACAATTTAAAAATCACTGATTCAATAGTTTAAACTACATTTCGTATTTGTAATTATATTATACTATTTCATATTATTTGTTTTGAAGATGTTGATAATATTTAGTTCTTCCTTTAATTTAGTTGTTGACGGCGAGATTTCTTCTGATGTATTCCAAAGCACGGGCCAGCTGGGGTGAAATAGCGGAACCCTAAGAAAAAAAAACATTTGTTAGAAATTATTTATACAAGCTCATAAAAAATATTCGATACTAGAATGAGTTGCCTATGCTAGTCTCATCATAACTTGTTTATGTTCATGAGCGCCGCTAACCTCTTACAATCGTGTGGCTCGTTTGTCCGTTTGCCTATCCAACTATAATAACAATAAGCGCAGTCTATCCTCCGCACAACAGCATTTTTCAAATATAATAAATAGTAGTAAGCTAGTATTAATTGGGAAAACAATTTAAAAATTTGGAAATGGGCGGAACCGCGGAGAATAGTAACTTTATAATAATAATTAAATTATAAGAACTTACGGATGGGAAGTATCCGTTCTCATCAGCAACATAGGTCATGGAGGTTTCTTGACCCTCGGGGCTAACATAACGGTAAGATCCTTCTGCGACAACAGGGGAAACTTTGGCTTCACCAGAGTAGAAAGAGCGGGGAGCTCCATGTTCTTGAACGACGATACCGTTGTTGGTTTCATATCTGCAAATAGAAAATATTTATGCTTTATCATATATTCGAATATATTGCATTAAAAAGACTTGGGAAAGAATATTACTTACGCGTACTCAAATGCACCATCTTCGTTAATTTGGTTATTGAACTTGAGAGT
The DNA here is from genome assembly GCA_963853865.1 of Helleia helle. Taxonomy (NCBI): domain Eukaryota; kingdom Metazoa; phylum Arthropoda; class Insecta; order Lepidoptera; family Lycaenidae; genus Helleia; species Helleia helle. Next base: position 11,225,320 of record OY971425.1, read on the forward strand.
CTCAGCGGCACGAGCATCATCATAATATTTAGGAACAGGGACGACGGAGATAGTTTTAGCAACGGGAGCTACTGGGACAACTGAGATCATGGAAACTGCTGGTGCTACTTTGGCTGTAGGAGTAACTGGGGATTCTGCAGGAACTTCTTTGGTTACAGAAATAACTGGAGTTTCTACTGGGACTGCTTTAGCTGCAGGAACAACTGTAGCCACTGGAGTTTCTGGAGCTACTTGAGCATTAGAAGCCCAAGACCAGGCAGGTTTAGACCAGGAAGGAGTCGCGGATGGAGCAGATGAGACAGTACGGGAAGGATAAACTGATCGAGCAGGGATGGCAGATGCGACTGGAGTGTTGAAGCGGCTTTGGAAAGTTGCAGATGCATCTTTAGCAACTACTTTAGCTGCAACAGTAGATTCGGCAACAGGTTTCCTGAGTGCCACAGATTTAGCAACAGAAACCACAGGAACTGCTGCAGTTGGGGCTGGGATAACAGGCTTAGTTGAACCAAAGAAAGATAATACACGAGCAGGGGCGACAGTTGATGGAACAGGGGTAGAGCTCACAAAGAGACTGGGCAGGGGAGTAGAGCTAACAAAAGGCTTCTTGTAGGGGTTATTTTGGTATTGCTGATAACGGTTGTAGTATGGTTTGTTTGGGTTGTACTGGTCATATTTGTTGTACTGGTTGTATCTGTTGTAATTGTACTGCTTTTCTGGGACATATTGTCCGTCATTTGACTCTGCAGTAGCAACTGCCAGCACGCATGCCAATACAATTACCTGTAACAATATTATAACAATTAGGATACTCATTGTACTCTTTCAATACTATATTATAAATTTATTTTTGTAAGATGTATAACACTTACGGAGTACTTCATCTTCACTACTTGGTTGCAAAGCTGAGACACCGAATGCTGACAAAAAATTCGCGCAAGCTTATATATTATAAGAAGAACCACCCACTATAAACGGTAATAGGTATAGAACTAGTTATCCCACAATACCTAACCCATTAAAAACAACTGTCATCATAAAAATTGTCGGTCAGTTTCCAGTTCGAAGTATGATCTCAATAAACATCCACGTGACGAAATTAGTCCATTTAAATACTTGTATAGTGAAAATTTATAAGCAGTGAAAAATAAATTAAAAAGGCCATTGACATTGTAGTTTCCGTGGATGAATCATCTTCAAAATAAAATTATAAAATAGTTTAGGCTAATAAATGAACTTAAGGTGTGATACGATGCAAGTAAAAGAGAAAAAGAACTTTTAAGGTACAAATAGTCGATTTTATTATCTTTATTACAATTTTCATTTACTTTTACAACATATTTTAGTATTTTTCTTGGAACCTAAGTAATTTTTTAACCCCTAATAAACGGTGAATCAAACGGTTAACGGTTTATCCTTTAAATCAACTAGAAATATAATATTTGCATATATGTAAATTAAAATTAATAGCATAAATATATATTCTCATCCAATCATTCGGGTCATTAACCTATTATATTTTTATTAACAAGAAGAAGATGTGAGGAGCCTTTGTAATCATGGATAAAACGTGTATTAAATTAAATAGTTTTATGAACTGTTGTTTTAATTCAAATGTTTAACATAGTATTTAAATATGTGTTATATTACCGTTTTAGTGTCTAAACTTGAAGTAAAAGCTGAAGCTTATTCGTCTGCAAAAACTTGTTTTTTTTTTCTAGTTTGTCTTTTACTACCGTTTTTATAAAAAGATTTCCATGTCAAATATTGAGTATTAGATCTAAGTACTAAATTTTACATTTTAACGTTTACATAAGTCAAGCCAAATTGAAAGGAATTTATAAAAATGTAGTCATTTATTTGCATATTTTGACCTATTATTCCGTTGTAGTCAATGTTTAATATTACGAAACTTGGCAGTATCACAGCACAAATGCAGGAAACATCTTAAAACTGTTAATTTTTAGATTCAGTTAATATAGACCTTATATTTTGTTAGGAATTAAGCATATAATAAAGTAAAAAAGATTTTTAACCACCAAGTTCAGTTATTACTTACTTTACCGACTTAATTTTAGATAAATTATGTGGGTACAGTTTAGTAACTGTTGCCAAAAGCTTCGCGCAGGAGAATTGCAGACTAGCTTATATTTGCGGCTATATCCTGATATGCTAAGCTACTAAACTATGGTGATGGTGATTATTTCTATAGGCTCACTGATAAAGTGTCATTTGCCTTTAAAAGAATAATTGAATGAATGAATGAATGAAATATACGTTATTGCATACATAAACAAGAGCACAAACAATCAATTAACACAAACATTTAACATATTTTATGTACACAAAAGGCGGCCTTATTGCTTACTTTTGTAAGTCTAATCACTGGTACATCTAGTCTGTGTTTATTGTGTATATCCCTACTATGGATATGACTTTTGTTACAACTTTTCTTTCAACAAACACAAAGTCTATACAAATGCTACGTAGCATTCTAGCATGTTTTATAAATTACGTACGTAGCATTACGTAGCATTTTCTTTCTATGGACATTTTTCAGAAAGTTAATTTTAATGTATTAATAAGTGTTTAATAAATATCATGCATCATCCATGTGTTTACTTGTATGTATGACTACTTAAAGATCGTTATTGTTTAACTTACAAAGTTGAAACGAAACTAGTTAAACAATCTTTAATGGAAAAATAATGTTAAAATTTTATATCATAATTTCAATAAAATTTTATAACGAATATTTATTTCCTTTTATTAATCTTTATTCAATTTAGAGATTTTAGTAGGTAATGATGATAATGATGATGAAATAAATACGTACACGTTAGTACCATAGCCAAGGAAATAAGTCACCGTCGCTCTTTTTTTTATCTGTAAGTATTAGGTATAATCTGCACTGTGAAAACTATAAGGACATATATTATCCCGAATTACATTTTAAATGGAAAAGTTTTTGATATTCTGTTTATTTGTATTTTAATCAGAGAAAAACTACATAACATGAAATTTGGCAAGAAATATTATCATCGACTTTTCTCTATATTCACTTCTGAAAACGAGTCTCGTCCTCGACGTAAGTATACTTTACTTAGGGCAAAGTACGCATATATGTTGGTTGGTGAACTTACTTGCATGCAGGTTAGGTGCACGGGGAAATGAAGAAAGCTCATATGTTCAGGTAAAGATTATACCCGGACCACTCTGATGGAAACTGAGCTTTTACCAACTAAACCAACTTGGCTCCCTTTTTTGCATACGAATAACCAAGTTTATATATTATAATGAAACAATTTTTACGGATTTTATCGCGGCTTATTAAGATTTTTACAAGCCCGACGTTTTGGATACAGCAATCATGGTCACGGGAGGTAAAAATTGTTACACTATAATGAGTGAAATTCGCGTTAACATTAAAAAAAACATTTAAATTATACAAATTATAGCTGACATAAAGCATGTTTTCTTCCCGTATATAAAGATACATCAAAGATGTTATAGTAAATAACTGCATTCATATTCTAAACCTAAAACCACAAGTTCTAATATCTTACAGAGGTAGGAGGGGCCAAAAATTGGTTATTAGGGCCAAGTGGCCGGCAATTATCAGCTATTCAAGCATATATATCGACTTAGGGACCTTCAAGAAAAGAGCATACTCATATTTGAAGGGCCGGCAACGCACCTGTTATTAATGTAGGGTGTCTATGGATGATGCTTATCATTTACCATCAGGTGAAACGACTGTCTGTATCCCCTTCTTCTATTAAAAAAATGAAAATGAAGGTAAACAGTTTTTCGAGTATTTGAGGTAGTTTAGTTATTAATCAAATACACGTTAAACCTTATTACAGCTATTTCCTGAATCATAGTTTGTCTGACAGGAATACCAGATTCTTGTAAGAACTATCGAGGTCTGTTTTGGTAGGTAAACTTGCAATGATAAGAATTATATGAAAACACAATAATTAGTAGTTTGATACCCAAAGGGTACGACGAGAATCATATTACTGAATTAGGAATATTGTCGTCTGTCTCGGTCTTATATTTTGAAAAATAATTCAATTAGGCCAATTATGAATAAATATGAACATCTATAACCCGAAACTAACCTTTATTGTGTGAGGCCCACGCAACGCCTTGCCGCGCCCTTACCTTGCCTATACTAAGACGCAAGATGGTTAGTCTCGGTACCAGTAACGGTATGTACCGGGATCGTCGCTGAGGTGTTACTTTTGCCTGCAGATCTAGAACCCTCAAAAAACGGCTGAAGGCACTCGCAGTGGTTTTAGTTTGGGTATACACAGCCCAAATGTGAGTCCCACATAGTTTCAGGAACCACCAAAGATTAATAACGATTATATATTATTACCATCATCATCATCATTATCAGCCTCTATCCGTCTTCTGCTGAACATCAGGTCTCCTTCAATAAACGCCAAGACTTCGGCCGTCTTGCTCCCCTTGACGGTCGGCTGCCTTGCCACCATATACTTATTACCACAGCTCCTACATTAGCAGACAATTGAAGTAAAAGATTATGGGCGTTTTCTGATTGTTTTTAATAATCATAATTCTAAAGTAATTTAAAGATAAAGCATAATATAATCAGTATAATATATTATTATATACCTACTTCGAGTGCGAGTTCATTTCGCTTTTGGGCGGTTTTTATTTAATACCCAAGTATTGATAAAGGTTTAGAATTTTGTTATTTAAATTAATTATTGTTTCACTTTTATACTAATATTCATAGTCAAAATATAAAGATAATTTATTTGGTAATGAAACTGCTGAATAAATTACTATCTTCATTTATTTCATTTTCACACAAGCGTAAAATGTATCAACATTTTACAAATCACATTTGATCAGTTCAATTTTAACAAAGTAATTTTACATATACCATTTCATGATAGTAATAGTTTAGAAATCTTATTAATTAGTCACTTTTATAGTTGGTGGTTGACGGCGAGATTTCTTCTGATGTATTCTAAGGCACGGGCGAGCTGGGGTGAAACGGCAGAGCCCTAGGAAAAAAAAAGAAAAAAAAGATTTAAATCCAACTTGATGCAAATTATACAGACTAGCATCTGTGTCATGAATAGGAGTCATAATTATATAATTAAAAAAAAAAGTTTATGATAGAAATAGATTGTTGTAGTTGTTTACTACATGTCTCAGTATAAATATGTTATAAATGATGTAATGATTAAAAATTCCTTGTTTTCTTGATAATCAAGGCAAACTCATACGATGATATTGGATTATGGCCTATTATACAATTCATAATGACACAGGAAAATAATGAAAACTTCTTGAACTCACAGATGGGAAGTATCCGTTCTCATCAGCAACATAGGTCATGGAAGTTTCCTGGCCCTCGGGGCTAACATAACGGTAAGATCCTTCTGCGACGACTGGGGAAACTCTGTCTTCACCAGAGTAGAAAGAGCGGGGAGATCCTTGTTCCTGAATGACGATACCGTTGTTAGTTTCATATCTGAAAATAGAAACACCTTTGTTTATTATAAGTTCAAATATATTGCATGAGACAAAACGTTTGGCAAATATTAGGCACGTACCCGTATTGGAAGGCACCATCATCGTTAATTTGACTACTGTACTTGAGAGTCTCAGCGGCACGAGCATCACCATAATATTTAGGAACAGGGACGACGGAGATAGTTTTAGCAACGGGAACTACTGGGACAACTGAGATCATGGAAACTTCTGGAGCTACTTTGGCTGCAGGAGTGACTGGGGTTTCTACAGAAACTTCTTTGGTTACAGAAATAACTGGAGTTTCTACTGGGACTGCTTTAGCTGCAGGAACAACTGTGACTACTGGAGTTTCTGAAACTACTTTGTCATTAGATGCCCAAGACCAGACGGGTTTTGACCAAGTGGGAGTTACAGATGGTTTAGATGAGACAGTTCGGGAAGGAAAAACAGAACGAGCAGGGATAGCAGATTCACCTGGTAAATTTACGGTACTTTTGAAAGTTGCCGAAGCATCTTCAGAAACTACTTTAACTGACGGGTTTTCAGAAACAAGTTTAATTGGTTCTACAGATTTAGACACAGAAATTACAGGTGCAACTACAGTTGGGGCTGGGGTAGAACTGAAGTAAGATATGCGAGCAGGGGCAACAGTTGATGGAACGGGAGTAGAGCTTATAAAGAGACTGGGGAAGGGAGTAGAGCTGACAATAGGTTTCTTGTATTGCTGGTAACGGTTGTAGTATGGTTTATTTGGGTTGTACTGGTCATATTTGTTGTACTGGTTGTATCTGTTGTAATTGTACTGCTTTTCTGGGACATATTGTCCGTCATTTAACTCTGCAGCAGCAACTGCCAGTACGCAAGCCAATACAATTACCTGTAAGAACGTATTATTACAATTAGAACACTAGTAGTAATATTAAAAAATAAATAAATATTATCCAAATTATATATAAATTTTCAATAAATATTTTTTTTACTTACGGAGTACTTCATTTTTACTACTTGATTGCAGAGCTGAGATTCCGAATGCTGGCAAAAGATTCGCACAAGCTTTTATATAAGAAGAACCACCCACTAATACACGTTGATAGGTATAGAACTTGTTATCCCGCTATATCTAACCCATTAAAATTCCTGCCATCATAAAAATTGTCGGTCGGTTTTCAGTTCGAAGCATGATCTCAATAAACATTCACGTGACGGAATTAGTCCACTAAAATACTTATAAAGTAAAGTGATAATTTAATATAAGCAGAAAAAAATCTATTTAAAAGGTCATTGACATTGTATGTTTCGCGAAAGAATTATGTTTAAAACAAAACGATATTGGCTCTTTGTTGTTACAGCGATATAAATTATTCACAAAAAGTATTTCAGGGCTCATAACCATATTTGTACATTTCCCTGCCTGTGATCCTTTACAGAAGGGTGGATACGGCTTCTATTGGTACCTCAGCTCTACTTGAAGCTGCTGTGATAATTCACGCAACTATTCTGCACAAGCTTGTTTCGCTTGTTTTGGCACGTGAGTAGGATTTCAAGAAAAACTATTCCCTTACGCTATCCCAAATCGTGTTTCATCATAAATTTCATTTTTTTTTAATCTGTCCAGTGTTCCAAAAATTAAGCATTTTCTTTTCTACTAATGTACTGAAATTTATGGTTGGCTGTAATACCTAATCAATTAAATAAAATTACTTGTTTGTCTCCTATATAAAAACCTCAAGTAAAGTTTTACCTTTAAAACGGTCAATCGAATAACGGTTTATCCTGTATATCAACAATAAATTGATTTAATTTACTTTTCAAATAAATTAAAATCAATGACATTAAAAGATATTCTTAATTTTGTTCTCATCTTCGCATTCGGGTCATTAACCTATTTAAATTTTACATATACGAGAAGCTTTAAGGAGCCTTTATAATCACGGATAAAACGTGTCTGAGTTGAAAATCAAGTAATATTTTAATTATTTTTCCTTATTTATGGTGCTATTCACTTTAAATTTGACAATTTAAGAAAAGGGTCAATAAACACTAAGGGTTCCGTTTATACCATGTTTATATTAACTCGCTTTGAAATTTGCATGTCCCGGTGGAATTTTATAATTAATTTTAATCTGAATCTATTGAGATTATATAGAGAGATAGATACCATACTTTAAATTTAGAATATAGCACAGAAGTGGATAAATGCACAAAATATGTAAAAAAGTCAAATAAAAATTGTATAATTTCTAGTGTGTTATAAAAAATGCAACTTTAATTTTTTATTGAGTTTTACTTGGTTTACCATTATTTTGGGATTCTAACCAGGAGTCCGCTTCACAAATAGTAATTTTTATTGCTTTTGGAGATTTTATTTTTAACTTTTGCGTTACTCTTTTCACACATGTTCAATTTCTGTCGTAAGAACTAGTATATAAAAATGTTATTATACTAGTATTAAAAATATAGTCCTATACTCGTAAGAAAGTAGCGTAATAGCACTAATAGTATTTGCAGTGAACGAAAAAAGTATTTCTCATTTTTGTGTTAAATTTGTTTTTTTATTTATTTATTTATTTGTTTAATAGGTACACCAACAGCACTACATATTACATCATTCGTATATAGAATATATTACCAAATTAAATAAAAAATTAAATACATAAAAAAATAAATTTAAAGTAATAATAGAACCTTTATAAAACCACTTCGTTATTGATTACTTAATGTGCACATTATTGGAATTTTTTGAGAAATATTTAAAGATACATAATATTAAGTTCCTGTTCAAGATGTAAGAAAGTAAAAAATATATAATTTATTGTGGACATAATGTTAGGTTAGTGAACTCTTCCCCGCCATGGTTCAGGCCTTGACGTGGCGGTGGGGCTCAGTAGCCTAGGGTGAGCCACTGCACCATGGTCGAAGCTAATTGAGCCGGGGGGCTTTTTGTACCCTCTTATAAGAAGAGGGGACAAAAGAGCAGGGGGGGCAAGGGGTGAGGGTGGGAACCTCACCCCATTGTACTGTCCCGACGTTGGGAGGGGTTGTTCTGTGGTGCGGGGCAACCCCTCTTCTGTGGAGGTGGCGTCGGTCCCTTGCGGGACTGACTAGCCGTCGAGGTGCGCTGTTACCTTAACAGATCCGGGGCACCTCACCAAGGCGGCACTGGTGGCACTCGCCGGGTTTTAGTGGGTAGAGCTACGTCCATTTACCATCTTTCGGATTCAGCAAGTCCCACATACCCACCTAGGGAGACCCACTCCCCAGGCAGGATGCCTCAGAGTATTTCCCGGCGTAAAAAAAAAAGAGAAAAAAAAGGATAGTGAACACTTTACGTATTTGTCGCTTTCTTTGTTCTATTGCTATTTTGGAATTCGGCTCGGATGTTTAATATCATCGGAGTGCATAACCCTTAGCTAAACAAAATTTAACGATGGGCTGACGCTGCTTAGATCTCGCCAATCACTCATCTTACCGTCATCAATTCGGGAAATGAATATTTTATAAAATCAATCTTTTACGATAATAAAGATGAAAGGATGAACAGACGGGCTCTTTAGAGTCCGAATTATAATAGATAAAACAACAACCTCATCATCAACTTGATAACAGGTTTGATATAATATAATTATAAATGCAAAATTTCGTTTGTTCTCGGCATATCGAGAGATGTGCAGTTTCGTGGTCATTTGGAAGGAAAGGCTAAACTAGCCTCTAAGAAACTTGGCGTGCTCAATAGGGCGAAGCAGTATTTTATGCCTTCACACCGCCTTCAATTATACAAGGCGCAGATCCGGCGTCACATGGAATACTGCTCTCACCTCTGGGCTGGAGCGCCCCAGTATCAGCTCCTTCCATTTGACCGCGTCCAACGCCGGGCGGCTCGAATCGTCGATGATAATGTGATCTCCAATCGGCTTGATCCCTTGGCGCTGCGTAGAGATGTCGGATCGCTCTGCATCTTCTACCGCATCTACCACGGGGAGTGTTCTGAGGAATTGTTCGGATTAATACCTGCAGCAGAATTCCACCACCGGACATCGCGGAAGAATTCCAAATTTCACCCACACCATCTTGATGTCCGGAAATCCACAACATCTAGATTTTTGAGGCATTTCCTGCCTCGCACTAATATATGGAATCAGCTGCCACCTATGGTGTTTCCGAACCGATACGACTTAGGGACCTTCAAGAAAAGAGCATACTCACATCTAAAAGGCCGGCAACGCACCTGCTGATCTCCTGGTATAGCGGGTGTCTGTGGATGTCGCTATTCACTTACCATCAGGTGAACAGCCTGTCCGTTTGCCCCCTCTTCTATAAAAAAAAAAAAAATTGACGAGAAGATAGATTATATCATGAACAAGCTGCCCGCACAGACTTCGTTCTGTCAAAGGGGGAGGGGGAGGAAGTTCTTAAAATCCGTTCTTAGCTGACCTCTACATGGCAAAAGTAATATTTATACCAAATATATCGTGAAGAGTCAATCTATCTATAGAACAGCTCCTATATATATAGGTCGGTTTTAATCTAATACTATTAATAAATAATACTAATATTATAAAGCTGAAGAGTTTGTTTGTTTGAATGCGCTAATCTCAGGAACTACTGGTCCGATTTGAAAAATTCTTTCAATGTTCGACAGCCCATTTATCGAGGAAGGCTATAGGCTAATAGCATCACGCTGACATATATGAGTTGAGTAACGCGGACGAAGCTGCAGCTGCTGTTGCAGCTAGTGATTTTATAATCCCTATCTCTGGACTATAAAATAATCATAACCGAATACAACCGATGCATTAATAATTTCGTGATTACTTTATTCCATAAAATGTTGCAAGGTTAGAATGAAAATGTAATTGAATAAACGTAAAAAATATATTTTGGTATCATTGTAATAACGGGGCCGGGCGGAACTAGCAAAGCTTAATTGACGATGATGGCATTAATTATACAAAATAATATAATATAAAACTACATACATACTAAATAGATTATTAGAAAATTTATTGTTCGAAAAAAATTATATGATCTGATGATTTGTATTAAAGAAAATATTGAACAAAAAATTAAAACCTACTTAAAAGAATAAAAAAACTAAAGAAATAAAATAATCGCATTTCATTTCATGATATTACATGATATGATAATAATATGATGACTTGCTAAGGCAATTTATGTATTTTAAATCCTGAGATAAGATGTAAGGCGACACATTGTTAAACAATAATTCTAATACCAGATCCGCGCCTGAAGGGGTTGATCGTCATAAGCGGGGTGAATCTCTCCATACGCGCGCGAGCTTATAACTAACGGACGTAGACGACCAAATGATTTTTGTTATTTTATTGCGTTAAGAACGATAATTGGATAAATTCCTTTTATCATTTTAAAGAACATACTATATGGACTCATCTACAAAGAAAGTTAAGAGTCTTAAATCGGTCCCGTTTGCCCTTAAGATGTGAATCTCTTTAAAAAAAGATGTTTCATATTTTTTCCTCTGTTACAAAAGTTACCAATACATGTTTTGAAAACTAACAAAATAAGGTTTTTATCATGAACTATTAGGTCTCCAAGTTATGTTTTCATCCCTTTTGGAATTACTGAAAAAAAATGAAATTATTCACTGCCTGTCTTGCCCTTTTCTCCGAAGCAGCCAGGAGCGCAGCACAGCGCATCCCTCCCACCGGTAAATCTCATCTACCTTGTTCTTCTACTGATGAACAAAATTTGCGTTTACCACGTCATTATTGCTATTTTTTAAGTTAGTGTCGGATTTGTTGCCGTACCTTTCTAACTTGGCTGCCACCGTTTCCAAAAGTTACATGTTGTCAGCGATGGGTTGTAATAATTTGTGTCAAAATTGGTTAGTGCTGGGGGTAGCACGTGTTTTAGTTTCCCAACCAAGGTTCAAGCCTTGTCGTGGCGGTGGGGCTCAGGAGCTTAAGGTGAATCCAGCACCTTGCGCGAAGCAAATTTAATAGAGGGAGCTGCTTTTTGTACCCTTCTTATAAGAAAAGGGAACAAAAGACGGCGGCAAGGATGGGAACCTCACCCCATTTCACTGCGCCGTCGTTGGGAAGGGTTGTTAGTTGGTGTGGGACAACCCCTCTGTAGGGGTGGTGTCGGTCCCTTGAGGGACTGACTAGCCATGGAGGTGCCCTATTTGCTCAATAGATCCGGGGCACCTCAAAGGCATTGGTGTTACTTGCCGTTTTAGTGTGTAGAGCTGCGTCCACCTTACCATGTTTCGGTCGCAGCGAGTTCCACATACCCACCTGGGACCCACCTCCCCGTGGGATGCCTAAGATTCGGCGGGAAAAAAAGAGTGGACAAGAAACTAAACCATAACCAAATTTCCAGTTTTGCTCAACATTAATATTTAGATACAAAAAACTACTAAATAAAAAAGTGTACTCCGATTTCATTTGTACTTTTATTTTTATTTACTTACATCCTTTATCCGTCATAAGGTTTTTTATTTATTTTAATGACTGTTCCTTTAACCTTGACCATCGAAAAGCGACAATTTAATTGTATTTTAGGCACTAAAACACATCATAGCTGTCATTCGATATTACAATAATAAATACAGCCTTTATTGAACATAGAACAACTATTATAGCTGGACAAGTCTATAAAATTTGACAATGTTAATATTATATTCATGTTTTTTCGGAATAATTTGATGATGGACAAAGTATACCTTTATTTAAATAAAGTGTTTTGAAGTGAAATAACGTGCGATAATTTAAAGGTATTTTTACATATTATTATAACGCAAGAATTGTCGTATATACACGATTATGGAAAATGTCATGCCTTGGAGCATAATTAATCGGTAACCGCAGTTTTTTTTTTGATAAGCAGTCAGGTAAAAAATCTTAGAACTAAAAACCCTCTCTGAAATCGCTGCTCAGCCAACAACGATCCATTTTTAAAGTCGATTCCTGATGGATTGCCAGTATATCCAGTATAACATTGAGTGTTAGGGCCTCATAATTCATTGTTAACATAAGATTGCATATAAAGCATTTATCATCATCATCATCAGCTTTTTTATCAGCATACATCCGTCCACTGCTGAACATAGGCCTCCTACAATGAACGCCAAGACGACCAATCCCTTGTCACTCGCATCCAACACCAATAATCATCATAAAATATTACTTTGTAGGAATAATCGAGTCCTGTTTTGACTATTAAACTCGTAGTATATAAAAATGTTTATTATCGCCTTAAACATTATTCGAAGTAAATTATTATTAATCAAAACATATAACAAAGTTAAGCTTTAAGGTTGTGAGTGATTTATACAGAGTTATTTATTGTGATACAAATTTACAGTAAAATGGGAATAAAGGATATTTTCACGGGTAATGAAACTTGTTAGTAAATTTAATAACCATTTCATTTATTTCATTTTCACATAGTGCAAATGTATAAACATTTTATGAATCACATTTTATCAGTTTTATTTCACAGCGTATTTTCAATTATACTAGTTAATAATATAAAAGTTATGAAAATATATTAAAGTTAGTTAGGTTGTGCAGATTTGACGGGGATGTTTCTTGCGATGTATTCTAAAGCACGGGCCAGCTGGGGTGAAATTACGGCGCCCTAGGAAGAAAAAAAAACAAAAATATTATAGATACTTTAAAATAAATTCTCACATTTTTTTTTGTAATGAGTATGAGTCATTTCATCAATCCATTTCATGTTGTCCTCCTTGGTTCTTCTTAGATAGTTTATTGTTTTTAGCAGTGTTATAACTGTCTGACAGCAAAAATCTTGTATAAACACTAATATTAGGTCTAAACGCTCAAAATTTACTTTTATTTATTGGAAGCTATAGTAATCTAAATATGAGATTGAATATGTAAATAACAGTGTATAATGAAAAATTGTCACACTTACAGTTGGGAAGTATCCATTCTCATCGGCAACATAGGTCATGGAAGTTTCCTGGCCCTCGGGGCTAAAATAACGGTAAGATCCTTCTGCGACGACAGGGGAAACCTTGGCTTCACCAGAGTAGAAAGAGCGGGGAACTCCATGTTCTTGGACGACGATACCGTTGCTGGTCTCATATCTGCAAATAGAAAATATTTATGATTTAGCTTTTGGAGCATATTGATTCAAGAAAAAGTTTGGCAAACATTACTTACGAGTACTCAAAAGCACCATCTTCGTTGATTTGGTTATTGAACTTGAGAGTCTCAGCGGCATGAGCATCACCATAATATTTAGGAACAGGGACAACGGAGATAGTTTTAGCAACGGGAGCTACTGGGACTACAGGAGCTACTGGGGCAGGAGAGATGTAGGTAACCTCTTTCTTAATTGGCAGGGGTTCTTCGTATGTTACAGGTGAAGCAGAAGGGGCAGGTAAAGATGAACGGGACGGAACAACTGGTAAAGAAATTTCTGGGCGGTACACTTCTGGTTCAGGAATCTTGGTGGGTGCTACATAAGTGAATGTAGAGCGAGCAGGAGCGATAGTCGATGGGATAGGAGTAGAACTCACGAAGAAACTGGGAACGGGAGTAGGAGTAGAACTCACGAAGAAACTGGGAACGGGAGTAGGAGTAGAGCTGCCCAATGGCTTGAAGCCGTTGTTCTGGTAACGGTTGTATGGCTTGTACTGGTCATATTTGTTGTACTGGTTGTACTTGTTGGTATTTTGCTTCTCCGGGATGTATTGCCCATTGTTGACCTGTGCAGATGCAACAGCCAGTACGCACGATAAAACAATTACCTGTAAGAACATAATATTACCATCAGAACACTTTCGCTGTTTTTTAGAATGTTTAATGATTTTCTTATTATTATAAATAAAAAACAAAATTAAAGATTTTGAAAAAACCCACGACGGTTAAAAGTCAATTGAAAAATGAAAAACCGTCTCAAAACAAATGTTTACTGCAGCGCCCCCTGTTAAGTTGTAATCGTAACACCTATCTAAGAACATGCATCAATCAAATCCAAACCCATCATTGAAAATCGCATCAAAATTAGAATAGTAGTTTTGGAGAAAAATGGTAACATTGGATTGTACAAAAAATGTTTGCTGCAGTGACCTCTGGTGAGTTATAAACGTAATACCTATCTATATAACATGCACCAATCAAATCCGAACCCATCTCTGAAAACCGCATCAAAATCGGACTAGTAGTCTTGGAGATAAGCGGCAAAATAGGTTTACACACACAAACTGCCTCTCACCCCAAACGCATATACAGTCTCCGTTCCGTGGCGGGTAAAAATGATTTTTAATATTATTATAAAATACAATTACTTACGGAGAATTTCATCTTTACTATTTGACTTCCACAGTAGGAGTTCTAATGCTGAGACAAAACCTGCGCAAGCTTTTATATTCGACGTTGAAACACCTAAAAAAACTAATAGTACACAACAAGTTATCCCAAAATATATAACCCGTTGAAACGGCTGTCACCGTAAAATGTCTAAATGTTTCCAGTTTGGAGTATGGTGTCAATAAACATCCACATAATTATGTTTATCAACGATTATTTTTGCATAACAGAAATTATATCTAATATACATAAAATATTAAATATTAAAAAATAAGAAGTTCATTGACGCCGTTGTTTCCACGATGAATCATCTTTGATAAAAACGTGACAATAGCTCAGATCAATGAAGTAACTACGAGGTTTTAATATAAAAGAATATATTTATTTTGTAACTGATGATTTTTTGTTTTGAGATCTTTACCTACTAGCTTAGTGTCACCACAAAACACGGGATCACCATCGTCTTAATCATCATATTTCATATTTTATATGTTAATTGGATGGCAAACGGGCAAAAGAGCCACCTAATTGTAAGTGGTCAGTGGCCATGAACTATAGTTACACCTAGGAATAACTCAGGCAACTTATTTATGTGACCTGTGTCGGATCCGGCTCCCCTTCAAGCGGCTGAAGCAACTCGCAGTGATTTTAGTGCTATACACCGGCGATGAGAAGAGCGCATCGCCGGGTCAGATGAATGCGCAAAGCATTTCCACTGCGACAACAAAGAAAAGGCTATTAATTTATGCGTTGATAATTATTACACTGCCTGTCATATCCATCTTTCTGTAACACAGCAAAGCTGTTGGACGGGAGAAATAAGTAGGATGGTGGTACTCATGCAGACGTTAGCGTGGCACAGCGCATCCTTTTCATGTTAAAATATCACTCTAATTTAGAGTTTTCCTGGTCACGAGACCGCAATATGATCGCATCTTGTCGCCTGCTCTGGAGGTGATGGTTTTAACAATGATACATGAATAACGTAATACGAATGACTAATGTACATTATCTTATTTAAATAGGAAACTGAAATGAGTTGCTGCTCTGGGGGCGTGGCAGTGACGCCATGTTCAGCAAAAAAGCGGCATGGCAGTTCAGGTTTCTAGTAGTTATTTACAACTTACTAGTTACTACTAACTAAAAGTAACATTTTTTGGTAATTCATTGAAACATTCAATTGGCAGACGAGTCACCTTAATAGAAGTGGTTATAAGTTGCTTATGAATACCCCACCATGGTTCAGGCCTTGTCGTGGCGGTGGGGCTCAGTAACCTAGGGTGAGCAGGTGCACCTTGGGCGAAGCTAATTGGGCCGAGGGGGCTCTTTGTACCCCTCTTATAAGAGGAGGGGTCAAAAGAGCAGGGGGCAAGGGGTAAGGATGGGAACCTCACCCCATTGTACTGTCCCGACGTTGGGAGGGGTTGTTCTGTGGTGCGGGACAACCCCTCTGTGGACGTGGCGTCGGTCCTTTTCGGGACTGACTAGCCGTCGAGGTGCCCTGTTTGTTTTCTAGATCCGGGGCACCTCACAAAAGGCGGCATATTTGGCACTCGCCGAGTTTTAGTGGGTAGAGCTGCGTCCATTTACCAGCTGTTGGGTGCAGCGAGTCCCACATACCCGGGTGGGGAGACCCACTCCCCCGCGGAATGCCTCAGAGCATTTCCCGCGCGTTAAAGAACAAAAAAAAAGTTGCTTATGAATATTAACATTTTCACTAGAGTCTAACCTGTAGTGAAACTAGTTCATATCTCTTCTTTTTACGCCCGGAAATGCTATAAGGCATCCCGCAGAGGAGAGAGGACTCCCCAGGCGGGTATAAGGGATTCAATCGCTGCAACCGAAAGATGGTAGCGTGGACGCAGCTTTACCCACTAAAACCCGGCGAGTGCCACCAATGCCGCTTTTAGTAAGGTGCCCTGGATCTGTTGACGGCTAGTCAGTCCCCCAAGGGACCAACGCCACCTCCACAGAGGGGTTGTCCCGCACCACAAAATCACCACTCCCAACGTTGTTGATAATCTTGGTATCTGTAATAACATTATCTTTCCTTCACGACCAGCTCTCCGAAACTCCGCAAAGCAGCTATGCGGGAGAAGTAAGTACTATGAAGGTAAAGTTCCCTTTCATTAGTCTACTAAACTAACATCCATAATAATATAATTAATTTAATTAATTATTTAATATAAACTACACAATAATGCTAGTAAGTAATACTTTTTCTCCACGAGCAATGAGGTACTGTCACATTTTTTTCTTTGAAACCGACCCGTTTGGATGCTCAATAGGTATTTTAAGGCAAAAATGAGGGAATACATGTCTAAAGATACTTTTGAATACTAACTGTATTTAATTTTATTTCATCAATAAGTTTTTTTGGTATTCACTTTGTTGATGTTTTAAATATTATTTATAACTGTATTGTTTTAGGGAATTTTTTAACTTATTTCTTTAATATTGTAGTGAATATTTCACTGGTTTTTGTATAATTTTTAATAGTATTATTTTATGTTTTAATATAATCGTTGTGTTCCTTTAAAATGAAAAAATAAATAATAAATCGTGTTTACTTAAATTATTTAAAACGGGTTATTTACCATGTTTTTAATTTTTTTTTACTTTTTATTTCGTCGAGCTAGTTTTTTTATGTTACTTGGATAGGCAAACTGGCAAACGTATCACCTGATGGTAAGTGGTCGACGTCGCCCATGAACATAAACTAGTATAACTGGAACAAGCCCAGGCAACTCATTTATTTGTTGCCTATCCTGAGACATAAAATGTTAAGTCTCGGTGCCAGTAATTACACTACCTGTCTTGCCCGAAACACAGCAGAGCTGTTTCACGGGAGAAACAAGCAAGGTGGTGGTACCCATGCAGCCGGGAGCGCGGCACAGCGCTTCCCTCCCACCGGTATTTCGACATTATATACTAATGTCTATTTGTTCAGTCTCGTGAACAGACATTCGTAGATAAAGAATGTGAAATCAATGAAAAATGAAAATAATTATTAACTTAAAATCATAAATCGTGTTTATTATTGATTGTATGTTTTCTTAATTAGAAAGACACTAACACAGTATGAAAATCTATTTTCATTTAAAAAATGTTTTAGATAACTTATTATTTTTTTATTTAATAATAAAAGAAAATACAAAAAGGCTCAATTCATTTATATTTTATTGATTAATTACCCTCTTTCTTTGAATACTGAAATTTAATGTGTTTGAATAAAAATTTAAATTATGCTATATGTATATTCTAATTTAGTTAATTTTCATCAAATCATTCAGGTCATTAACCTATTTTAATTTTATTAAGTAGGTATAATACTTTCAGGGGCCTTTTGTGAATTAAAAGATATCAATCATTCCAATTTTCATTCGTATCAAATTTTTCAGTGATTTTTGGAAGAAAATCTCCATGAAGTGACCGGTGTTGCTTGGAATGGAATGGTTGTCTTGGCGTTAATTGAAAGAGGCCAATGTCCAACACTAGACGGAAAAGACTGATGATGATGATGATGAATAATTTTACTACCAAATTATTTTATTGTTACTTGTTGCCCTGCAGGGGTCAAATGTGATCGTAATTTATTAAAATATACTTTTTTATGACTTTTATCATCTGCTTGATGTATTAAAATAGTAATAAGTAGGTACATAAACTTTTGTGCGACGATGGTCTAGTGGCTTGGCCTCTTGAGTGAGAGGTCCGTCCGGGTTCGATCCTGACCCCTGTGGTGTCTTGAAATGAGGTTTTCAAAATGTTTACGTGCATCTGAACATCAGATCATTGCTTGCTCACTGGTAAAGAAAACATCGTGAGGAAACCTGCATGCTTGATGGTGTGTGAAGTTCACCAACCCGCATTGGACCAGCGCATCGGCGAACTATGGCCCAAAGCCCTCCGCGCTTGATTTCGTGAAGGAGACCCGTGCCCAGCAATGGGACATAATAAAAGGGTTGATATTTTTATGTTTATATGTTTTATTATGTATTTTTTTTTTATGTATATGTATATGTGTTTTTGTTTATATGTATATTTAAATGTTTATAATATTGTGCGGAAAATAAAAAACTCTAAGAATACTTAAACTCCATATAAATTTGTAGATAAGGCTAGATTCGAAATTATTGTCGTATAGCATTAGAATAATAAACACTTTTTTTAAATATTTTTTTATTAATTATACCAATTCGAATTCAATATTCATAATTAAGACAGAACTACTATCTGTTGGGTCAGCTAGTATTATTATATAATATACACAAATCAAACTTATATAAAAAGGGGTCATTATCGAGGATGGGTGCAGGTTGATAATGGTGATTTATATATTATTATCTTTATACATGCTTTTTTTATTTTTTATAATGATGATTTTTTTATTGTTTAGCCTAAGAGGAGCCATTTAGATGATGGAGGAAGAGTGAGATATTACCTACCGGTTCGAAACCTAGCCCTATCCTGAGAAGAACCGGCAAGAAACTCAGTGGGCGGCATCCCTATACTTAACACGTCTTGATGATTGTAAAGCGTTTGCGCGGTGGATGGTGATCACGCGCGCTCAAGTAGGTGATTCTAGGCTCCTCTTATTTTGTCATCGTTAAATTACATATAAACAGTAAGGGTCTTGTGCTGAATGATTGCTTTATTTTACTGGAAGAGTATAATATACCCTTGTGGATGTTTCTGAGGGCATATGCTACGTCTTGTGGGCATCGGTGTGTACATAGTAGTTCTTCCGTGATAGATGTCATTACGGTTGGGCGGTGGTAATGGACCGGGAAAAGATTTGCGCGCTCTATGTAAGGCAGCTGGTTGATATCGCCTAAAAGGAGCAGCTCTTTGGCTTTTAAGATCTTCAGTATCATCAGTATGGAGCTGAAGTGATTCATGAGTGCTTTATTTTTTTGATTTGATTGATTAATCGCTTGCACTCAATCCTCTCGAATCCTTTTGCTCCATTGGCGAGTACCGAGGCCAGTGTGCGGACTCTGCGTGGTTGGCGATCTTCTCCTTTAACTTCTTTAACTCCTTTCTCGCCTCTATGGTTGCTGTCACTACGACATCCCTTTCTTTGTTGAATTTGAAATAATCCAGGTGGTAACTACGATGGGGTCTCTCCTCGGTGTCTTGAATATGGGAACACCTTTCCTTTTTGTGGTCTCTTCGTCTAGGTGAACTCTGCCTGCTGTGGCGTCATATGCGGCCATGTGGTATCTTATCTTATTCCCCTTTATTGTCTTGGTGGTCATCACTACATAGTATAAAACAAAGTCGCTTTCTCTGTCCCTATGTCCCTTTGTATGCTTAAATCTTTAAAACTACCGAACGGATTTTGATGCGGTTTTTTTATTAGATAGAGTTATTCAAGAGGAAGGTTTATATGTATAATAACATCCATTAAATAGTGGAGAAATACTGTTATTTTTGAGGTTTCTAATGTGATGTCGTAAATAAACACATTTTTTGCACTTACATTGCAAACGCTGGATGAACACTAACAGATAGATCAAAATTATGTACTACATTATTGTACACCTTAGAAAGATCTACAAAAAAGTCCGCGATGGCATATGTGTATCTCTTAAGGATAACATACTATATCCATTTTAATACTTAAAAAATGGGCAATTATAAAACGGTAGTTGGAAAGCTATTTACACAAATGTGGTATTAATCCTTATCGTTTTAAATATGTTAGTTAGCTTGAGCATTTCATGAAGTATGTTTTTTCCATTTACACCATGCAAATGAAATGCATATCTTAGAAGATATAGCAAAATCAAAATAATGCGTCACCGTGATTTCGACCGAGCCGCGCGAGCCGGGCGCTCAGTGATGCCGCGCCTCGCGCCCGAGCCGGGCCGAGGCGCGGCCGTCCATAGATAAATAATCATCATCAATCCGTGTACGGCTGTACATCTAAGTTAACGCGGGCAAAGCTGTGGGCAACAGCTAGTATTGTTATATATTGTAGCCTCTGCCTCCTCCAATCTGACATCTAGCAAGCCCTTGTTCTCACGGTGGTAGGCTTCCAGAATTAGCTTGCACTCTCTTATGAAGATAAGAGACCTCCCTGGTGGCAGATGTTATTGCCTCGTATTCGGTGGAGGCATTGGCTAGGTGGTCCTGCACCTTGACGATTTTCTTCAGAAGAGGCGCTTGGATTTTTGCGCCTTGGTGTGCGTCTCGCTCTGATTTTGTTGGTGTTCTGATGGTGTCTTCCTCACAAATTGTCTTATTGCAACCGCTTGGCTCTATGGGTTACCGCGGGGGGTAAACGCCGTTGAAGATATTGTAGGAGGTTCTTTTATCAACCTTTTTCTTGTGCGGCTGTAATGTCTAAGAAAGGTATATTTGTTTTGGCCGCTTTTATCGTCTGGTTGACATCCCTTGCCCTTTGTTGTTCGTTAAGGTCTTTCTCTCTTTCTCCCCGCTTGATGTTAGCCTGTATGGTAGCCCATCGTTCCGCGCTTGATGGGGTATTGTATTGTATTGCTGTATTGTAGTTGTGATTTGTGAGGTGCTTTGTTTTTCTCGCTCTATTTTTTTTTGGTAATATTTGCCTCCATTGACGAATAGTTTTCATTTTCCCTAGAATCTTTTGGGTCATTTTCTCTTTTAGGTGTTGAGAGACGAGCTCCTGTTGCGGTGTGTGAGGACTCTGTGGTATCCGAGCTTGGGATGTTAAAGCCTGTAGTGAGGTGAGGGGTGGTTTCTCTGTCTCGAGGAAACTGAGGTCCTTTCCTCTTCTCTCATAGGCCATTATCGGGTATTGGCCCAGCTTTACGCACCCCAGGTGCGCCACCTCTCCTTGGTAGTATCCCACCCACATTGTATATACACTGATGATCTTAGGTGTTTGGTGTGTGGACGTGTCCTTCTCTGGCATTTTCTTTAGAAGCATTCGTTAAGAGCATGCCAATGAGAATTGGGTACTCTCTTGTGTTTTGTTGAATAGAAGCACGGTCTTTTTTTAATGCGTACCACTTTGCATTCTATGCCCATTATTTTCCTAGTGTTAAGGGCTTCATACTTCTTTCTTCTCATTGTCGTTTTTGTGATGCTTCCCTTTAGCAACAGGGCTACGCTTGGTGATATTGCCATAGTTGAAGGGCCCTGCTGGTTACAGAAGCTAATGACGTTTGTAGTACGTGTTCATGAAAAGAACTACGTTCCTCGTTTTGATTTCAGGTATCCCTCTTTTGCCTTCTTCCAGCCATTGCTACGGTGTTGTGTTACATTGACTGAATTGTGGCAACAGCGTAATCGGGGGCTGTGTTGTGCCATCAGTGAGTGTCGTCGTTGTATTTGCTATGTTTTTTAATCCTGCGTCCATCTTTCTATTAGCGTGCCTACTGTTGGCCGCACGCATGATGGTGTCTATGTACTCCAGCAGTATTCCTCGTAGTTGTTTGTCCTCGAGAATTTTACAGAGATTCGCTTCCTCCAGCCTGGTGTTAAGCTGTGTTTCCAGGTTGTATTTTTGATGTAGGAAGCGGGGGCAGTGAAGAAGTAGGCCATACCGTTTCTTGGATGTCGGGTCACATTCGCATCCAGGGCTGCCGATGAGTTTAAACCGGAACAGGCATTCGGCAAAGCCTCCGTGTCCGGTTAGCGCCTGTACGTGGTTACTACTTATACATGATTTTAATTTTTTTAATTGTATGTCTGTCTGTCCTTTTGATTCCCTAGAACGGCTTGACCTATCGTCTTGAAATGAGCGAGGGTAAAACAGAGAAACATATAAATATATAGGAAACCTTCTTCTGAGAAACAGTTAGGGGAATATTTCAACCCCACCATGGTTCAAGCCTTGACGTGACGGTGGGGCTCAGTAGCCTAGGGTGAGCCCAGCACCTTGGGCGAACCTCACCCCATTGTACATTGTACGTTGGGAGGGGTTGTTCTGTGGTGCGGGACAACCCCTCTGTGGAGGTGGCGTCGGTCCCTTGCGGGACTGACTAGCCGTCGAGGTGCCCTGTTTGTTTATTAGATCCGGGGCTCCTCGCCAAAGGCGGCATTGGTGCTACTCACCGGGTTTTAGTGGATAGAGCTGCGTCCATTTACCACCTGTCGGGCGCAGAGAGTCCCACATACCCGCGTGGGGAGACCCACTCCCTCGCGGGATGCCTCAGATCATTTCCCAGCGTTAAAAGGGGAATATCTCAAGCCGTTTCTTTTGATCATAACTAGGTACCTATGTCAAATAAAAAATCCAAGTTTCTAAATTAATCCCTGTAAGTTTACTACAACTTTTTATCGTTTTTTTTTTTGACGTATTTCAAGTGTACGAGTGGTTACCTACAAAATAAAGATATTTTTATTTGATTTGATTTCATAACTTTTAATTTGTAAACTGAATTTTTTCACTTTGGCTTTTAAATAATATGATATAATAATATAATATCTTTAAAGGCCGAAAAATTCAAAAATTTGGCAACGCTTAAGTCCAAGCTGTCCAAGAGTCTGTTGAGACAGCAAAAACTAAAAATGTAGGATATAACAAATAATACTAAAATCAGTAGGAACTACAAGTACCATGGAGGACAGTATGTGCCTCTTCACACGTCCTGGTTGCCGGGTAGCCGGCGCCGGGTATTCGGTAGCGAAGTGTAAGCAAGTTATGCCGGTACGTGTGAAAGCTGCCATACATGCCCAAACACTTCGCTACCGGTCACACGGCGCCGGCTACCCGGCAAACGGTTCGTGTGAAAAGGGACTACGCCTTTAAGGAATTTCTGTGACAATTTAATAAATTCAGTGACATCCGTCTTATATCTTTCCCTTATCTTATCTTTTAATATCTCTCAAGAACTGTCATTTTCACCCTGTTTACTATTAAAAGTATTTAATATTACCGAGAGATATGGTAAGAGAGCTGGCAGGTTTTGTTTTTCGATATAGGAGTACCTTTAGCTAATCACAACTAATAAAATCTGCATATTATGATTTATATTGCCATGTCAGCACACGTTTGTCGAGAATAATGCGCTTTAAATGTACCCTAAGTTACATCCTTCAACTATTTTCGGGCAAAATGTTGCGTCGATTTATTGCTCCTTATGAATAAAGACGCGAATAAATTAAAATAGACTTTTCGCTTTACATTGAATACATATTGATTAACAATATTTTAATAGCTTATATTATATTCCTGATTTGATAAATCCGTTGAGAAGTTTTTTTAAATCCCTCATCATTCTTATTTTAATATAGGTACTTAGTAAAATAAAGGTTACTAATTAAACCACAATGTAAATTATTGACTGTTTCTTTTTAATTAATTTATACATAGGCGTAAAAGAAAAATATCAACATTATGTAAATCACACAGGTTTTTTTTTTCGAACTTTGACATTCAGCATTCTTCGGCCGTAACTAAATTATCTGTTTAGATAATTACTTGGTGTTGGCGACGGGGGGCAGGTTTCTTGCAATGAATTCCAAAGCGCGGGCAATCTGGGGGGGAATTTCAGGTGCCTGAGGAATGGCATCACTCTGGAATAAAGAAAGTACATAATATAGTATGTATAAAATTGTGAAAACCTACATCTAAATCAAATCTCATAAAGTCCAATGCCATAAACTTGAAATTTGGCAACTTGGTTCTTTCAAGAATCTTAATATAAAAAGAGTAAGTATATTATCATGAAGTATGATAAGATTTTTAAAGTTTAAAGGGGTTAATAGATGTTTTAAGCTCAAATCTTAAGTGAATTCATTTATTACAACGAACGGGAAAACGATCTGTATGTTCGTCAGTTAGGTTTTATGCTTATATGGATGATAATTACTTTAAAAAAATATAAACGGAGATAGATTACTTGAGTAGAAACGAACCATGCCAACTAAAACAGCTGGTTTTATGTACAATCAATGTTACTATCTATATTGTTTATTGACTTTCACAAGTACGTATGAATACCTATATACACATTCCAAATAAAAATGTGGCGACTGTTTGACCAATTCGTATCCTTTGGAAGGCATTATTTTATACTTCTTTATATAAATTTGTGTTTTTTTTAGTATACTATTCAGGTCTAAAAAACGTAGGTACTTACAATTGGCTGGAATCCGTTTTCGTCAGCTACGTAACGTACAACAATTTGTCTACCCTCGGGGCTAGTGTAACTGTAAGATCCTTGTTCAACAACTGGAGCAACTTCGCTATCACCGAAGTTGAACAGACGAGGTACTCCTTGGTTCTGAACAGCGATTCCGTTGTTGGTTTCGTAGCTAGAATTAATATAATAATTGATATAAGTTTATTCGTACTTAGTTTTCAATGTTTTCTTTTTTAACTGGCAACTGGAGAGTGCTTTTTTAGCTTCGACGTCGCACAAGAAAATAAACTAGTTTACCTGAAACTAGTCCAGGCAACTCATTCATGTGTTGCCTATCCTGAGACATAAGATGTTAAGTATCGGTGCCAGTAATTACACTGCCTGTCTTGCCCTTCTCTCCGAAACACAGCAAAGATGTTAAACGGGATAAACAAGACGGTGGTACCCATGCATCCGGGAGCACGGCATATCACATCCCTCCCACTGGTGAAGTACATTACAACAGCTTATAAAATTTAATAAAAAATAAGCATCTAGCTAATATTACTTACAAGTACTCGTAGGCACCATCAGGATTGATTTCGTTACCGTACTTAACAGTTTCAGCGGCACGAGCGTCATCAATGTATCTGGGAACAGATACTACGGAAACAACTGGGGCTACTGGGGCAGTTGAAACAACTTTGACTACTGGAGTAGGCTTAGCTTTAAGAGTCACTGGAGCGACAGATACAACTTTGACTACTGGAGCCTTTGAAATGACTGGGGCTACTGAAACCACTGGAGCAACTGAGGTTGCTGGTGCTGCTGAAGCCATCAAGACCACTGGGGCCACTGAAGCTACTGGAGCTACTGAGGCTTCTACTGGGGCTGATGTGGTCACTGCGACTGCTGGTGCTTCCGAGACTTCTGGGGCTACTGGAGCTACGGGGGCATCTGAGGTAGATTCTTTTAAGACAGGGCTGGCAGAAGAAGATACATCAGATAGAGCAAAATCTACAGAAGATTCAACAGATGATGGTTTAGGAGAAGCCAAAGTCTCGGAGACAACAACCAGAGCCGGAGAGGCGGTTGAAGCAACAGATGGAGCAGCACTTGGGGCAGCTGATGGAGCGGGAGCAACTGATGGAGCTACAGAAACAACTGGAGCAGCAACAGATGGTGCTGGGGTTACAGATTCAACTACCGAAACAACTGGAGCTACAACAGATGAGGATGGAGCTGCTGAAGGAGCTACAGAAACAACTTTAGCTGCAACAGTTGGCACGGGGGCTACTGGTTTAGCTACAGAAATAACTTTAGCTGCAACGGAAGGGGCGGAAGCTACCGATTTAGCTACAGAAACCACTGGTGCTGCAACAGATGGGGCTGAGGTAGCCTTTGCTGCTGTTGAAAAGAAAGACACACGAGCAGGGGCGACAGTGGAAGGGACAGGGGTAGTGCTGAAAAACAGGCTTTGGCGAGGAGCTACGGTGGAGCTGAAGTATTGCTTGAATGGTGTGTTTTGGTATTGTTGGTAACGGTTGTAGGGGTTGTATTGATTGTATCTGTTGTACTGGTTGTATCTGTTGTACCGGTTGTTCAACTGATTTTCTGGCACATATCTTCCATCGTTGAACTGTGCGACGGCAATTGCCAGCACGCACGCCAAAACAATCGCCTGAAACAAATTATGAGCATATTTAAAATGACAAAGATTCACTTTATTTTTATACCTATACAATGAAAAATTATTTAATTTACTTACAGAATACTTCATCTTTTCTAGCTGATTGCCGAAGTTCGAATGTCAATGAAATATCTGCGTGGGTTTATATACAAGAAAAACCACCCACTAAAAGGTCAAAAAATATAGATCAATCTACATACATATTGATCAGGCAAGATATAGTAGGCCTATATCTTGCTATGCTATATATTGCTAACTTAACACGATGAATCTAAATTACATAACACATTGCTAAAATTTACACATTGCATTCACATTGCTAAATAATTGAGAGTATTTTTATTTTTAAACAGATTCGTATACAGAAATTTTGAACTTTTTGTAAAGAAAGCTTTCACAACAAGCGGTTATATCTTCGATTACTCAGCTACATAGTTTTATAAATATTTTTTATTACTTTTTCCACTTTTTACGAATGTTTTCTAAAATGCCAAGAGTTCAAATACTATAATATTAAGTATTAATTGGGATATATTAATACAATATAAATAAACACAATATTAATTTTGAATTTTGACTAGTTGATTTTCAACGAGATCAAGTTTTTTATAACCCCTGTGTAAAAATATCATATTTTACTTTTCTTTTCATTTAAATTACATATTTTTATATAATAGTCTTTTAACTTTATTAAAAAGTTTATATTTCTTTTTACTTAAAGGTAAAAAAAAACATATCGACATTTTGATCTGATTCTAGAGCCTTCCAATGCTTTTTCATCGCTAGATCCATCACATTTTGAACCCATAAAACAAGAATTTTAGGTTAAATAATTAATCACCGCAGCATAAATTATAAATTCATAAGCGGTTCTCATAATTTTCTTGATTATGTATTAATGATTTAAACTACGCTTAAATCTGGTAAAACGTCATATTTAATAGCCTTAAAAGGTAATTATTACCAAGGAGGCGTTAGACCAACCTAATCTTAAAGGAATCTATAACAATATACCTAACAAATTTTTAACTTTTGGTTTCATTCCATTTAAAGCTTTTGTAAGTAATCTCTTCCTCATTTCACGGGATCCGTACCGGACATGAGGATTATCCTGGATCCACTACAATGCCACAGTGACGATAGTCCGAATTTTATAATGTTATAATTTACTTAACTAGTATA
Organism: Helleia helle; assembly: GCA_963853865.1. Classification (NCBI taxonomy): domain Eukaryota; kingdom Metazoa; phylum Arthropoda; class Insecta; order Lepidoptera; family Lycaenidae; genus Helleia; species Helleia helle. Next base: position 11,253,084 of record OY971425.1, read on the forward strand.
GAGGTCCTTTTTTAACGTTAGGGGATACCACCTTTTGCATACCACCAGGCCCGGGGGGACCCGGTGGTTATGTGGGACTTGCACCCACTAAAACCCAACGACGTTTCTCCTTCCTGCTATTGGACAGGGTCATGGGAACGCCAGGCATACAACCTATGACCCTGTCAGCAGATGCCTTTGCAGGCCCTTCTGACGACGGAGGATGATGACGTTAAACGTCATCATCCTCCGCCGAGGGCTTCCAGGAACATTTTCAGGAGCCCTACAGCTCAGCTAGTGCGAATGGCCACCCCCCAATGCCCCATTCGCAGCCCCTTATAGTGGCGGAATACGCCCAGGGCAACTTGGCGCGCTAGCCGACGCCGCCCAGGCCTCCTACGGCGGATTGGGAGTGAGTCAACAGAGTCTCCTCGCACCCGCTCCGCCACTTTCTTTAGCGAAATGACTATGTCGCTGAAGGTGGCGACCGCTCTCCAAGCCGCTTCGCTCTCCTCCATTGCAGTGATCATGGTGGGAAGCGACAGGTCCGAACCAAAGACTGTGATACTACTACAGGTGTGCCACAAGGTGGTGTACTCTCACCTTTACTTTTTGCAATTTTTATGAATTCCATTACTTATAGCCTATCATGTTTCTACCATATGTATGCAGACGATCTTCAAATTTATACACAGACTAGCGTTTATGACTTAAACACTGCTATTTACCATATGAATCAAGACCTTACAGTCATTTCAAACTGGACATATAATCATGGCTTAAAACTCAATCCAAATAAATCACAAGCCATAATAATAGGCAGTCAAGGTTTGTTAAAAAGAATTGATTGGGGTAACATATCTCCCATCATATTGGATGGAATTCAAATAAAGTATAGCGATAAGGTTAAAAATCTAGGTGTAATGTTCGATAATACTCTTTCTTGGTCACATCAAATTAACACAGTATGTAAGAAAATATACGGTGCATCCGCTTCAGCGTCTTTAAGGCGATTAGGAAATTTCTTACCTAGATAAGTAAGCCCTGGTGGGTATATAGACCCACCAGGGCTGCGCTAGTTCAAACTTTACTTCTTCCTATACTTGACTATGCTGATGTGAGTTATATTAACTTAACGGATGAGCAGTTGGGCAGGCTTCAGCGTATAATGAACTATTGTATTAGGTTCATTTTTGGCCTTCGTAAGTTTGACCATGTTTTTGAATATCGTTCAACTCTCAAATGGTTACCAATCCATCTTCGCAGGAATACATATATTGTGTTGCATCTACTTTATAATGTTTTTTTTTATCCCAGGACCCCAGTTTACTTAAAAGAGATGTTTACCTTTTCGTCAGATAACAATTTGAGAACTACTCGATTCGCTTATAAATTAAATGTGCACCCACGAAAGACGAAATTTTTTAGCAACTCCTTTGCTGCCATATCTGTTAACAGACGGGAATTAACAATTCTTCGCGCAGATAAGGGCAATGCTACTGTAGTTATGGATACGTCAGATTACAATGATAAAATTAAACAACTATTATCGGATGAAAGTACATATAAACACGTCAAAACCGATCCAACGAACAAAGTTTTGAAAACTACTAGTGATATAATTAAAGAAAACTCCGAGACATTGAATCTGGACGTCAAATATTTAATTCCTTCATGTCCAAAACCACCAAAGCTGTATGGGTTGCCGAAAATACACAAGGCTAATGCTCCATTACGTCCAATTGTAAGCCAGATCGATTCACCAACTTATAGATTGGCTAAGCATGTGGCCCAAGTACTGTCACCACTGCGTGGACAAACCAGAGCACATACTCGGGATTCATACCATTTTGTTAATGAGATCAAACATCTACATCTCAGAGACAATGAAACAATGGTCAGTTTTGATGTGCAATCTCTCTTCACCTGCCTACCTGTGGAAGACTGCATAACAATAGTAAGATGAAAGTTAAGGGAAAATGACATACCAATGGAATATGCTGACCTTTTGGAACATTGCCTTACATCTGGCTATATGTTGTGGAATAGTTATTTCTACAAGCAAGTAGATGGAGTAGCCATGGGCTCACCAGTATCCCCTGTTGTTGCCGACATATTTATGGAGGACTTCGAGGAGACTGCTCTGCGAACTTAATATAACACCCAGGTTCTACAAGCGGTATGTAGATGATACTTTCACAATATTACCATCTGACAAAGTGACCATATTCCTAGACCATCTTAATTCCATTAATTCAAAAATTCAATTCACAATGGAATTAGAAGCAAATAATTCTCTAGCCTTCTTAGATGTATTAGTGATCCGTAATCCCAACAATACCTTAAGCCATACAGTGTATAGGAAGCATACTCATACGGATAAGTACCTAAACGGCGAATCTCACCACCATCCAACACAGATAGCTACCGTGGGTAAATCTTTGTTTCAGAGAGCACAAGGGATCTGTGATGAGCAACACCTGGCAACCGAGCTTCAACACGTTAAGCAAGTACTGCGAGACGACAAGCTTCGGGTGCCGCGTCTTCATCACCGTGACCGCGTGAAAGCAGCCACTGTTGAGCGAGTACCTGCTGTGCTATGCCATTTATGAAAGGAGTCACTGACAAGATTGGCTATATCCTAAAGCGAGCTTCCATCAAAACCTTTTTCAAGCCGCCAAAAAAGATAGGTCAATTCTTACCATCTGTCAAGTGTCATATACCCTTACAATATGCAGGAGTATACAAGCTTGATTGCGACTGTGGTCTCTCTTATATAGGCCAAACAAAAAGATCTATTAAAACTCGCGTCAAAGAACATATAGCTGATTTAAAACACCGTCGCTACACTAAGTCTGCCATCTGTGAACATAGTCTTGACAAAGCTCGCCATTATATCAGATTTGATAAACCACAAGTCCTCGCAAAAGAACACCGATTCCAACCAAGGATGATCCGTGAGGCTATTGAAATTAAAAAACATCCTAATTTCAATAGAGAAGAAGGCTGGCTCTTACCACCTGCTTGGGATCCCATTATTAATATTATCAAATCAAAATCCAAGCATAATATGTCACAGATTAAAGATACAGTTAGCACTTTCTGCGTAGATAGGACTAACCAAAATATTGATGTATCATAGGGTAGTTTCGAATAACTTTGTAACATTAGGACGTATGACACCTCAGTCCTCCCGTGACCATGGTTGCTGTAAAGTATCCGAAACGTCGGGCTTGTAAAAATCTTAATAAACCGCGATAAAATCCGTAAAAAAGTGTTTCATTATAATTTGTGTTTTTTTTTCCTCAGCCTATAGCTGGTTTCTACTACATTCACGAGCTATTGCCAAGTGAATGCAGGTGTGGTGTTTTGGTGTATTTATGTTATGTAGTGTGTTTATGTTGAATGTTCTTGTGTGTTTTCTTCTATTTGTAGGAATTTTCTAACTATTCGGCATGTATTTAAAATAGCAGCGTTTTTTAGGTGGATGTATAGGGATTCTTCGAGTTTTATTAATTTTAGGCTACGGAGAAGATGGTTGGGTATAACGCCGGTAGTAGAGAGAACTATGGGAATAACATATACTTCTTCTTGTCTCCATATTCTTACGACCTCTTCTCTAAGTTCCGTATATTTGCTTACTTTTTCTGTTATCGTTTTTTGTAGGTTGTGGGTATTGGGAATAGCAATGTCTATAATGTATATAGGTTATTTTTTGTGTTTTGTCCTGTAGTACTATGTCTGGTCTGTTATAGTGTATAGTTCTATCTGTGAGTATGGCTCGATCGTAATAAAGTTTATGTGTGGTGTTTTCGAGTACAGTGTCTGGGGTGTATTTGTAGTAAGGTGTGCCAGTGTTTTGCATGAGATTGTGTTTGATTGCTAGTTTTTGATGTATGATATTTGCAACTTGGTTATGTCTGTGAGAAAAATATGTCTGTGCTGGTGATGTGCATGCTCCTTTGATGTGTTGAATGGTTTCTGATTGAGTGTGACATCTGCAGCATTTGTCGTTTGTGATAGTAAGATCTTTGATGATATATATTCTGTAGTTTTTTGTGTTGATGACTTGGTCTTGTATAGCCATTATGAAGCCTTCCGTTTCAGGGAATAGATTTCCTACCTAAAGCCATTTATTCGAGGCTGCTGCATTTATGTGTGATTGTTCTAGATCGTGTGGATGTCTTCCGTGAAGTACTTTCTTTCTCCAGTTTTCGATTTTTTGTTTTTGTGGATCAGTGTTGTTTAAGTGTTGTATGTTTATTGTTTGAGATAAGTTTAGTGGTGTAAAGTTATTATCATGTAACGGCTTTGTGTATGGTGCTAGTATCCGATTTTGTGTGAAAGAATGTTTGTAATGTACTGATTTGTTTTCGCCATAGATGATGGATGTCGATTAGGCCTCTCCCACCATTATGTCTTTTAAGTGTAAGTCTTTCTACTGCGGATTTAGGATGAAGATTATTGTGTTTGTTGTGCGTGTATTTCTCTCTAATTGTTCGATATCAGTTTTTGACCATTTTATAACTCCAAATGAATAAGTTAGAATTGGTATGGCAAAAGTATTGATGGCCTTGATAAGATGTTTTCCTGATAATTGTATGTTACATATGGCGTTTATTCTTCTTTTGTATTCAGTGTTTACTATTTTTTTAGTTGTTGTGTGATCAAGCCCCTTAAGTTGTTTGTACCCTAGATATTTATAAAGATCTGATGAATGCATTGCTACGATTGAGGCACTGTCATTAATTACATAGTTACCTGATTTGATTTTACCTCTTATTATGTGTACTGTCTTGCATTTATCTATTCCGAATTTCATGTTTATATCTTGACTAAATCCTGTGGTGACTTCTATTAACTGTTTCATTTCTTTTTCTGTTTTGGCGTATAACTTAATGTCGTCCTTGTATATTAAGTGTGAAATAATTGTATCTTCAGTACCATGTTTAAGAGTGTATCCAGCTTGACATTGGTGTAACAAATCTGATAAGGGATTCAGTGCTAGGCAAAACCACAAAGGGCTCAGGGAATCTCCTTAATAGATGGCCTTTTTAATACGTATTTGTCGTGTTGTAAGTGTGCTGTGACGAGTGTTTAGTTGTAGAGTAGTTTTCCAGTGTGGTGCGTAGAAAATCGATTGTTTTTGGGTTGATTTTATATATTTCTAAAATCTGTATTAGCCAAGAGTGCGGGATGCTGTCAAAAGCCTTTTGGTAGTCAATATAAGTACAGTGTAGGTTCTAATTTTTTGTAGAAGCGTGTTTATGTACTATTGAGTCAATGACTAGTTGTGCCTTGCATCCCATGTGACCGCGTCTGCATCCCTTCTGCTCTTCCGCTATTATATTGTTTTGTGTTATGTGTGCATTGATTTTAGTAGTGATTACGGATATAAGGATTTTGTAAATTGTGGGTAAGCATGTGATTGATCTGTACTGTGAAGGTTGTAATGTGTATTTACTTTTGGGTAGCATATATGTGATTCCGGTTGCAATAAATTCGGGTATAATCTGTTGGCCCAATATGGTATCAGTTAAGTTTTTGGCTATGTGTTTGTGCAGTGTGGTTAACTTTTTATACCAAAAATTGTGAATTTTATCTATTCCTGGGGACTTCCAATTACCCTGGATGCTACGTTCGCAATATCGGATTCTGTGATCTCTGTAAATTCCATTTCGTCGATTCCTATCCATTTTATTTTTTATTGTGTTATCCAAGGTGCTGTGTCGTTGTTCCCATATGTGAGACCAGAATGTTTCTAATTGCTCTTTGGTAGGTGTTTCTGTGTTTACTGTTGTTGGTGTTGTGTCGTTGTGTGGTTTTTGTAATTTTCTATAAAATATTTTTTCATTGGTAGCAAATCATTTTATCATTTTTGCGTTGTTGTGACTTTTTGTATCTCCTAAGCCTGTGTACTTTAAGTGCTAGTTTTTTGTTTTATTGTATCTAAAAAATCTTCGGATTTTCTGTTGCTGCTTTCGTGTCTAGTGTGTGTTAACCTAATTTGAATATTGCTTCTACTCTCTTTACTTCTTTATGCGACCTGTTATTGTTGATGTATTGTGTTAGTCTACCACAGTCGACCCTTAATTTTTCGATATCGTTTTCTTATCGTATTTGCCATACTGGCTTGGTATTGTGTCTTAGTCTCATATTTTCGCTCTGTTCTGTGATTTTAAAATTAAGTTATTCTGAAATAACTACCGCTGTGCTGTAAATCAAGGTATGTATGTCTACAAGTTGCATGTTCTCAGATATGTATTGGCATAGTATATTTTTATTAAAAAGATGAACTAAACGGAAAAGATTAGGGGTGGATTTTAATTTAGGTCATTTGGGTCGTGCTGCTGGGTCCATCCCAGAGTACTGTGTTAGCGTTGTTCTGAATTTGTTTTGTATTTCCTGTATGTGTGTTTCTGTTATCGTAGTTTGCTCTCTGTAGGCTAACGTCTCAATATCATTTTCTAGGGTAAGGGTTATGTATTCAGTCTGTGTAGATATATGCGATGTTTGTGTGTTTGTTTGTGATTGATTGTATGTATGACTTTGCGTAAATGATGGTTCCGGTTGTGTAAAAGACGATCGTGGCTGTTCGTGTATACTATTTTCAATTGTATATTGAGTTAGTGTAGGCGTATTAGTGAATGCGTCACTTTCATCTTGTAGTCGTATTTGTACTTCTTGTTTTAGTAATTAGTTGGTCTATTTAGATTTGTGACAGCAGTTTATTTCTAACTATAGTTCGTCTTTGGTCTGAAATTCTTTGTTCCGATACTGTCATTTCTGGATACTGTCTTGTGAAGTGTTGATGAAGTTTTTGTCTGTAAGTGGTCGTGTCGGTTTCTAATTTCGTGATGTATAGGTAGGTCCGCATGATGAATACATTTATTTCTTTGCTCTATTTCATGCGCACTCTTGTTTTACCGGCCTTGGTGAACGCGGGTAAAAACGTACTATGTACTTCCCGCGCAACATTCAAGGTAGGAGGAACTGTTGTTAAACCAGTGCTTATTGGTGACGATGGTAATGATGGTGATGATGATCTAGATGGTGTATATGATGCGGTGCTTGGACTATACGGTTCTACAGGGGTGTCTTTCCTGTCTGTTAGTCGGTTACCATAGTCAGTGATTTCGGCTGTAGTATATTTGTCGGTGGGTGTCCGCCTGCTCAACTCCAGACGGCCGACATTATTATTATTATTATTACTGTGGACATGCCAGCGTGGGGAACCACCCAGGCCGGGCACTCTTCATGCGTATGTTGTGCCGTGTTTATAGCACCTCCTAAACAGGTAATCGCGGGCGTCGTCCCTGTACCTCGTGACCTCCAGCGGTTGTGGGAGGACGCCCTCGCTCTGGCCTCTGCACATAGCCTATATGTTGCCACGAGAACACCGGCATCCTGTTCCCATGGTGGACTGCCGGCTATGAGGCACGCCGCGATGAACGACACCGTGCGGTACGCCCGGGCCACTCTGAGCGCCATGGCCCGATGCGGACGTCACAGTTGGGTCCGATTGCGGGCGCACAGAGAATTCGCCCATATGGGCGCCATCGAGCGCACCACCCTGATGTACAGGTGGCGGCACGTTCCACCAGGCCCTCCAAGGTTTGGAAGGTTTTTTTGGATTGGAGCACCAGCCGCACTCACCAACCAGGGTCAAGCGCCGGAAGTGCTCGCGGAAATTCCACCTGCCATCGAGGACGTGTCCAAGGTACTTCATCGCCGACCCGATGACAATTGAGGTTCCACCCACCACTATCTGTGCGTTTGGAAGTGGCGCGTTCCTAGGGCCATGGAATGTGAGGGCCTCAGATTTGTGAAGAGCCACTTTGGGGCCCAGCCGCCGTATCCGATTTACGACCAGCGCCACTCCTGCTGTGGCAAGAGTCATCGCCTCCGGGTGGGTGCTACCTCAGGCCGTCACGAGGGTTTCGTCAGCGTAGCAAGTCATGTCAACTCCCATAGTACAGAGGCCCTTGCAACTAGTATGTAAGCAAATCTTGTTACGAAATAAAATATTTTTTATTTTCATTTTCGCTGGTTTTCCCCATTGAGCATTAAATATATACCCTAACTCTACAGTTAATACCTAGAATTCGCTCTAAAGGGCATAAATGATCTTCATGAAAATGTCTAATAATATTTTCTTATCTTATATTTATAAAAATTTCGTATCACGATGTATGTTCGCGATAAGCTCCGAAACTACTGAACTTTTTTATCAAATTTTGTAAGAATTTGTAATTTGGTCCAACTTGGGAGATAGGTTGTTTATATCTCAATTTTTAATCGCAATATTTATTTATTTCAAATTATTTGTTTATATTTTGTTACTGTATGCAGATGTCAAATTCTCAAGATGATATCAAATCCAAAACTCATTTAGACAGAAAGATGTATCCAACAAAAAACTGTTTCACTGTAAATCATCGCGATAAGTGCACATTCATAATTTATTAAAAATAAAAATGATTTTGATTCTTTACAAAAAAATAATGAAATCCTGAGACGGCTGATCCCATGCCACAAGATTACATGATGATGGTGATGATAATAATGATGATGATGATTTGAAGTTTGAAATTACTCGTATAATATGATAACATATTATGATATGATACAGACACTTCAATTTTATTTATAATAAAATAATATATTTGTATAGTTTTAATAATTTTTTTGCCAATTCAAAAGAAAACTAGAACTAATCTTTTCAAATATGTAGTATGTATTCTATAACAATTTATAGTATTTACTCGTCCACACACCACTCTTCACGTTCGTATCTAAGTAAATTATGTAAGTATTTCATCATCATCATTAGCCTTTATCCATCCACCGCTGAATATAGGCCTCCTTCAATGAAGGCAAAGACGGCCGATCCATTGCCACTCGTATGGCGCTAATACGGTCCGGCACATGTAAGTATTTACAATTTAAAAATTATTAAGATCCATTACCATACCATATATTGTGATATAAGCTAAACATTATTTTGTAAAGACAGACAAGTAGGTAGTCAATATCGACTTTCTTTTATTTCTCAAGGTAATATTAGTTTGTTTACTCTTGCTTTGGACTCGTAACTTTCGCGGGTTCCACGTGACGAGCGACACAACCCCCGCATGCGAATGCCGAAGCGGTACTGGGTCTCACAGGTGATGGGTGGTCCGGGGTCCGCGTTTAGTATGGAAACTTCGAATTTTTATCAAAAAGTTAATATTTTTTTAGTTTTTGGAAATCTAAAACTGTTAACACATCGTCAGGGTAAAAACCTATGTGTTTGTGATTTTATAGGAATGATTATTGTAAAACACGGTCGTAATATTCATTTATATAAAATTTTAGATGTTACTTCAGATTTTTTTTCTATCGAGCAAAACTTTTCCAATCGTGTTTTGAAAACTGTCATCACTTCATACATACGTTCTGTAATACATATTGGAAATTTCAGTGCCAGAAATCTTCAATTTGTTAAATAGCAGCTAATAGAAAACAGCAAATTTTGCCGTTTTCACCTACCAAGGGCCCTTAACTTCTAAGCTATCAGCCATTCAGATTAGAATATTTAGTCTGTAATATGGGAAAAACGATGAGAAACACCAAGATCTTAGTTCTAGTCGCCATTAATCAACTATCACTTCCTACTCGACCCACCCAGAACAATCCACCAATATATTCACCTACCAATCACAATATACATATACAGATTAAGTTTTTAAAACAAACACTATATTTAGAAAACTGCTCCGAATAAACAAAACATAAAATAACAATTAATTAATGGGAAACCAAAAAAAAAAACGCAACCGCGCACCCCAAAATTTCCCGCTGTTCCCCGACAAGGTAGTTAGTACTACACTTTTACATGGGAATTCGTCTAAAAACATCGGAAAGATGAGCAAAGCAAATTTATAAAACTGTATTAATTCACACAATATAATAAATGAAAACCATATAAAATTTGATACAAGTGATACAAGATTAATCTAGGAATTGGTCAGTAATTATGGATTTAAGAACATCACATTTGATATTTTTAAGTTTGAAAAGTGAGTGAGGTTAAACCGGCATATGAGCTGTAAATATAGACACAGTCGGATCACCCTGACACCCGTGTTTGAACGTGTACTTTTTGTACTTTTTCATCTAGTATGTATATGGATATGGACTATACTTTTCCCTATGTCAAAATAAAAAAAAACTAAAGTGAAGTGTCAAGGGACACCCGGATGGAACGAAGTTCCTTTCGATTAATTAGTAAAGGAATTGTAATAAAAAACAAAAAAAAAGGTGTAAGGAAAATATTTATTCAGGTAGGTATAAATTTTTTATAATTTTTTTATCAATAAAAATCAGAGTATCTCCCGGCGTAAAAAAAAAGAAAGTCACCGAGATCAAAAGGAGGGATTTGAACTGGGTTTTTTTACTAAGCAGCCCCAATAGTGTAATGAAAATAGATACCGACGCAGTGATGTGTCAATCAAAAAGCCCCACGGCTTACAACTATAATAGCAAAAAGTGTCGTTTTAACTTTTCATCTTAATTTTTTCCGTCTAGCCCCCTTGCATAACGCGCGATAAGGAACTACGTTCCAAAAGTAATACGATAGTGTCAAACTGTCAAATTACGAAAATTCAACTTTTACTGGAAATTAGTCTAAACATCTAAAACGTGGGCAAGCCAAATTTATAAAGCTGTATTTCATAAATAATAAATGGATTTGGAAAAATTTGGATTTGAAATAAATAAACCGCAATATTTATTTATTTCAAATCCAAAACTTATTTAGACAGAAATATGTATTAGACCTTCATTATTGTTTGACGTTTGTTAAGTATAATACCATACCTTACAAACTTTATATACCTTAGCCACTGCAACGCGTGGCCGGGTATGCTAGTAATAATATAAAAAACTTCCCAAGTAAAGGTTTTGATGTAATACCTTTTTTGGGGCGCCATCATATCGAGATGCTCCACCTACGCAGCAGCTCTCGACTCCTTTCTATCTGTCAAACGTCCCGTGACACGGAACTTTTTTTAAAGCGAAAACTTGTTGACACCTGTAGTATGGTTCTCCGATTTGATCTTTAACCACTATCCAGAAAAGTAAATTTAGAGTCTCTTTACGAGTCATGAAGCTACTACTATTTTAACACCTAACATACCGTATATTAGGTGTTAAAATAGTGATCCTGTAGAATTAACCACTCTGCGCTTAACGACAGGAATATCAGGTATAGGTGGAATAACTTGACAGCTCGAAATGAGGCTGGTCACTAGTATGCATTTATCTAGACAGGTCGGCGCCCCAGATTCTAGACTGGATACTGACAGATGATTAGTGACGTAGAGGTTGATCAAAAAAGAATGCGATCACTTGGAAACATTATTATGAATGAATGGTCAACATTAGCACAAGATCGCGTCCTTATACTCCGGTGTCTGCCGGAGTATGGCGACGTACGGTGCTCCGATTTGGACGGATCCACTTACCGCGCGGAGTAGGGCCCAACTGCGCTCAGCGCAGCGGGTGATCGCGGTAAGAGTGATCCGGGGGTATCGTACGATATCATGGGTGGGAGCTACTGCCTTAGCCGGCGACCCCCCGTGGGAACTCGTGGCGGAAGTTCTCGCCGAGGTATACTCCTATGTCTCGGATAGGAGGTCCCTCGGAGAGGACGTGACGCCGGACGGGATCCTACGGGTCCGCCGACTAGGGCAAGAGGCACTAATGCGAAGGTGGGGGCATGGGTGCTTCGGTGAGTATCTGTGCAGGACGGCCCAAAGGGAACCGGTAACTGTGTGTCACGATTGTGGCGCGGCGGGGGACTCGGCCCAGCACACCCTCGAGGTGTGCCCGAGATGGGCGGCGCTGCGTCATGATCTGACATCGGTCATCGGAGGGGACTTGTCTCTACCGAGTGTCATCGCCGCGATGCTCGGTGACGACGAGTCCTGGACGGAGATGGTCTCCTTCTGCGAGGCAGTAATGTCCCAGAAGGTGGCCGATGAGCGGGTGAGAGAGGAGGCCGCCGACGAGGCCTCCCACCGCGGGCGAAGAACGGGGGTGCGTATGAGGCGCTACCTAATGCGCCTCCAGTAACGCCCCTGTGCTCGTGTTGGGCCCAGGATGGGGTTTTAACCTGGGTCCAGCTAGACACGACGTCGTCGGGGACTGCTAAAAGTATCGTGCAAACGAACAGCCGACCAGTCCCCCTTTAGAAGGAGGAGTCTGGCCTTTTCGCCGGGGCCAGCCTGTCGCCGAGGGTCCTGCGTTGCCTGCATGATCCGGGACTCTCATAAAAGGCGGCTGAGGGCACTTGCAGCGGTTTTAGTGGGTAACGCATCTCTAAGTGCGAACCCCACACACGGCTAGGTTTAAAACCCACCCCGGTCCTAGTTACGGTTTGGTCTGCAAATTTCCGCTGCAGAACAAAAAAAAAAAAAAAGATCGCGTCCTGATATAAAAAGATCGAGGAAAGACCTACGCCTACCAGTTGAATAACAATAGCTAAAAAAAGTGAAATTATATTACCTGAAGATAATGTGTAAAGTAGTATAACGTGTTCTTTATCTACGTCTAATCTTAGCAAGTAGGCGATCGACTTCTCTGAATCTTCATAAACGTGACATCTTGAGAAGCAAATAAATTTGTCCATCTTTTATTCAAATCTGGATTAAAAGACTTAACTAAGTAAATTCTTTTGCAATTATGTGGCTATTGCAATATAATCGTAGAAAACTTTCAAAGCTTTGGTATTAGGGTGTTTCACTCAATCTGTTTAGTTTAGTACAAACCAAAGTACAGTTTTTTTTTTTTCGGAGGGATCAGGGAGAGGGAATGGCCCGAAGGCCCTAATGCTTCATCGGATTAGTGTGAGCCCATTCGGCTCACTTTTGATTTAAAAAGTGGGGGGTTGCCCCCCGCCTACCGTGCAACCCCGACCACACGGCCTCCTGGCGTCGGTTGTGAAAGTACAGTTCATTTTAAAATATTGTAAGGATTAGTCCCAATGCGTAACTATGTTTTGTCGGTTCGATAATAGACACAAATTGAAGTTCGATAATAGACACAAATAGAAGATAATAGACAAAAATATAATATTTATCTCGCATCCAGCACGGACCGGCCACTGCACGGAGATCGTCTTTCCACCTTTTTTTTTCTTTAACGCCGGGAAATGCTCTGAGACATCCCGCGGGTGAGTGTGTCTCCCCACGCGGATATCCGGGACTCGCTGCGTCCGAAAGCTGGTAAGTGGACGCAGCTCTACCCACTAAAACCCTTTATTGAGGTGCCCCGGATCTGCTGAGCAAACAGGGTACCTCAACGGCTAGTCAGTCCCTCAGGGGACTGACGCCAGCTCCACAGAGGGGCTGTCCACAGAACAACCCTTCCCAACGTACAGTACAACAGTACAATGGGGTGAGGTTTCCGTCCTCACCCCATTACGGTACAAAGTATCTATTTGAAGTCTTTTTTTTTCGCAGCCAGGATCTTCGGGTAGATCCTGACCCAATATGGGACTCGCACCTTGGAGTGCCCACCCTAACTTAAACCACTGCGAGCGCCTTCAGCCGCTTTTTGAGAGTCCCGGGTATGCAGGCAACAGACAGGATCACCTCAGCGACAGGCTGGCCCCGGCGAAGGCCAGACTACTCCTCGTAGGGGGGGACTGCCCGGCCGCTACTAAGCAGTCCCCACGACGTCGTGCCATACAGACTCAGGTTCCCATCCTGGGCCCGACACGAATCTAGTCTGTGCCAGCCAAGCCAAGTAGGCATTATTCGAGGCACGTAACTTGGCAAGGCTCCAGCGTAGTGGGGGTAAGTTCGCGCATCGATTTCATTTGAGAATACGATGTGCGGACTTCCCAAAGTACGTGCCTCGAATAATGCCTACTTGGCTTGCCTGGTATAGTAGACAAATACTATTTTTTTTTCTTTCACATGTATGTATGCAGACGATCTCCAAATCTACGCTCACTCTAATTATAACATACAACAAAATAACACATGCGATCGCTAAAGTAAAAATAGACCTTAATCGTATTTCATGTTAGGAAAAGAACTGTGGTATCATGCTTAATCCTAATAAGACACAAGCGTTCATAATTGGGAGTCAACGTTATATGTCTCGGCTAAACTACTGTAATATACCTTCCATTAGGATAGATAATGTTAACATTCCATTTAGCTCTAGTGTGAAAAATCTCGAAATATATTAGGTATTTACCTACGTAATTGCCGTTTTGTATGAAAAAATTTAATAGAATTTTTACATGTATTTTTTATTTGTATTAATCGAAGTAATCACCCATGCAATCAATGCATCTTTGCGAACGCAGTGGCAGTTTATTGATGCCCTTCTTAAAGAAATCACCTGGACGGGAGGCAACATATTCTTCAAAGCCATTTTGTACTGTCTCTCGGGTATTGAATTTTTTTCCCGCAAAGAAGTTATCCAAATTCTGGAAAAAGTAGTAGTCTGTAGGCGCAAGGTCTGGTAAGTAGGACGGATGACGGAGAGCTTCTAACCCCAGTTCTTGCAACTTGGAGACCGTCTGCTGTGCAGTATGAGGTCGCCAAGTTGTCGTGCAGGAGCAGCGGAGGCGAGCGATTGACCAATGCTGGTTGGAGATGTGCCAGCTTCTCCATCATTGTGTTCAGTTCTTCACAGTACACATCTGCAGTAATGCTCACCCCCTTTTGGTAAGAAGCTGTGATGAGTCACACCGGCGCTAGACCACCAAACAGTGATATTCACTTTTCTAGTCATATGTATTATATACACATTCATGACCCTGCCTTTTTTTCTTTAACGCCAGGAAATGCTCTGAGGCATCCCGCGGGGGAGTGGGTCTCCTCAGGCGGGCCGAAAACTGGTAAGTGGACGCAACACTTCCCACTAAAACCCGGCTAGTGCCACCAATGCCGCCTTTGGCGAGGTGCTCCAGATCTGTTGAGCTTTGTATCCCTCTTATAAGAAGAGCCCCGTTGGCTCAGTTCGCTTCGCCCAAGGTGCTGGGATCACCTTAGGCTACTGGGCCCCACCGCCACGACAAGGCCTGAGCCATGATATGGCCATGACCCTTCCTGCACACATCTATATTTATTATACAAATTATCTGCACTTGGTGGGATTTGAACACGCGACCACTGCGTAAAGTGTCCAGTAGCCTGAACACTAGACCGCCGGCAGCGCGGCCTTCATATTATGTTATTTCTAATAGTTTTTTTTATATTATAAAATTTGCTAACTAGCTAAATCATGACAAGCACTTTTCCTTTTATGCCAAATGAAATTAAATTACAGTAGGTAATATTTTAGAATAAGGTGTATATTTATTATTTATCTTATTTATCTATTTATATTATGTGGACTTAAAAAATATAGACGCTTTATCGCTAAGAAACAAAAGAAGCATAGCAATGGCGCCTGTGTAAATATTATGGATGCGAGTTTGAAGTATTGCCAAGTTAAGAAAATTGATTCCTTAAATTATTCTTTTATCCATTATTTTATGTCTTTGGTATTTGTATATTATTTATCATGTAAAGAATTTCCGCAAGTAATGTTTGGTTCTATTAATTGCCGTTGTTTTACGAGGGCGACGCTTAATTTTTAGAACTTAGTAAACGATATAATAAAAAATAAGTTTAAAATGTATGTGTCTCATTCATTGGTCATTTGTTTTAGAATTTGGCAGCAAATTGAAAATTGTCTGTGTTTAGAACAGCATGAATTTACCGCGAAAAAAAATTCGAGCAATGATTTTTTTTTAACTTTCGATGTAATTTATGTCAACGAGAAAGTTATGATAGACTTCGATTGGTTTCACGATAAAGCCCCATCTCGTACTACTGTTTAAAACTGGTTTAGTGAGTTTAAACGTAGTCGCACTAATCTTACCGATGATCTTTTTTATAGAAGAGGGGCCAAATGGACAGTCGATTCACCTGATGGTAAGTGATAAGTAATATCCACAGACACCCGCTACACCAGAGGATTAGCACGACTTTAACATCATTTCATCAGTGTTATGTGGCGTTTGATAAAGATTGACAAAAGAGTAAACTATCAGCAAATTCGGACAAGCTTAGGCATCGGTATGAGTTAATGTTAATCCTCTAAATAAAAAATCCTCCATTAACTTAATATAGCAGTCAGAATGCTTTGTGCTCAGTGGTTTGCTTGGTATCCACCTTCGTCTTGACAGAGGCCCAAAAATGACAAAAGCTAAAACTAAAACACAGTTTGCTGAGTGGTATTTCTTTCATAGAAGTTGCCAACAAATGTCAAGAGAGATCGAAGCGTAAAGAAGATGGTGGCCTCGTTCTTCGGAAGGATAGGTCATAAAACGTATTTAGAGAATCTAGAAACACTTACTACTGAGTGGTATACTAATAATTGTTTGTCATGGAAAAAAATCAGCAGAAACGACCTCGCAGTGGGATCCTCCTTTACCGTGACAATACCTTGTGGTACACCGCTACGCAAACGATCGACTATTTGGCAACATCGGACGTGAAATTACCTGAGTCACCCGGCGTATAGCACTGACCTCGCAGCTGTTGAAATTTATTTATTCCTGAAAATAAGAGAAAAATTTTGACAAAAACGTTTTATGGACGCAGTTATACGCGTCACAAGCGGTTAAGCTACCGAGCCTGGGCCAATGCATCGATGTCACAGGATGTAAAGACCAGCGCATTAAAAAAGAAGTATAACTTTGCCTCCAGGTCCTTCAAAAGAGCTATTGCTGAGGCAAAAGCGGAGTATGTGAACAGAATTGGCGAGAGATTGGTTCGACTTCCTTCGGGAACTCGTGAATTCTGGTCACTCGCCAAGGCTGTTCAAGGGAATTTCTGTAAGCCATCCCTACCATCTTTGCACATGAGGAACGACTCGTTGGCCCACACCGCGAAGGAGAAGGCCGATCTTCTAGGCTCTCTTTTTGCTTCCAACTCGACTTTGGATGACCAGGGAAAAATACCACCGACGATCCCTCGGTGTGATACCTCAATGCCGGAAATAATTTTTCGACAGAGCTCCGTACGTAAAGCGCTTTTTTCGCTGGACATCCATAAGTCGAGTGGGCCTGACGGCATCCCTCCGTTAGTGCTACGTACTTGTGCTCCTGAGTTGGCACCCGTCCTTACGCGTCTTTTTCGGCACTCATACTCATTAGGCGTCGTCCCATGCTCGTGGAAGACAGCTTTGGTACACCCGATCCCTAAGAAAGGGGACCGCTCAGACCCGTCCAACTACAGACCAATAGCCATAACTTCCTTGTTCTCAAAGATTATGGAATCCATAATTAACTGCCAGCTCCGGCGGTATTTGGAGGAGCACCAGCTGATTAGCGATCGCCAATATGGCTTTCAACGGAATCGTTCAGCTGGTGATCTTCTAATATTCCTAACGCATCGATGGGCGGAGGCAGTTGAGAGCAAGGGGGAAGCACTGGCGGTTAGTTTGGACATAGCAAAGGCCTTTGATCGGGTGTGGCATAAAGCACTTCTAGCGAAGCTACCATCATATGGGCTTCCCGAGAAATTATGTAAGTGGATCACCAGTTTTTTAGCAGACAGGAGCATCAAGGTCGTTGTCGACGGTACATGCTCGGACCTCAAGTCTGTTAATGCTGGTGTTCCGCAAGGCTGTGTACTATCTCCAACTCTGTTTCTTCTGCATATCAATGATATGCTGCAAACCAGCGGCATTCATTGTTATGCGGATGACAGCACTGGAGATGCCTTATACACTGGCCGCTCTAATATTTCTCGGGAACAAGTCGATGAGTGTCGGAACAAACTTGTGTCTAAAATCGAGTCTCTGTTGACCAAAGTCACGAAATGGGGACGACTTAACCTGGTCCAATTTAACCCCAACAAGACACAAGTTTGCGCGTTTACCGCCAAAAAATCACCCTTCGTCGTTCCTCTACGATTTGAAGGCACTCCCCTAACTGCCGCAGCCAGCATTGGGATACTTGGCGTCGACATATCGAGAGATGTGCAGTTTCGTGGTCATTTGGAAGGAAAGGCTAAACTAGCCTCTAAGAAACTTAGCGTGCTCAATAGGGCGAAGCAGTATTTCATGCCTTCACACCGCCTTCAATTATACAAGGCGCAGATCCAGCCTCACATGGAATACTGCTCTCACCTCTGGGCTGGAGCGCCCCAATATCAGCTCCTTCCATTTGACCGCGTCCAACGCCGGGCGGCTCGAATCGTCGATGATAATGTGATCTCCAATCGGCTTGATCCCTTGGCGCTGCGTAGAGATGTCGGATCGCTCTGCATCTTCTACCGCATCTACCACGGGGAGTGTTCTGAGGAATTGTTCGGATTAATACCTGCGGCAGAATTCCACCACCGGACATCGCGTAAGAATTCCAAATTTCACCCACACCATCTTGATGTCCGGAAATCCACAACATCTAGATTTTTACGGCATTTCCTGCCTCGCACTACAAATATATGGAATCAGCTGCCACCTATGGTGTTTCCGAACCGATACGACTTAGGGACCTTCAAGAAAAGAGCATACTCACATCTAAAAGGCCGGCAACGCACCTGCTGATCTCCTGGTATAGCGGGTGTCTGTGGATGTCGCTATTCACTTACCATCAGGTGAACCGACTGTCCGTTTGCCCCCTCTTCTATAAAAAAAAAAAAAAAAAGTTATTTCAAAAGGCCGTCGAAGAGACTCCGAAGGACAAGTGAGCAATGTGCTTTTCTAGTGGTTTCATTGGATTCAGTGATATTTAGGTGTGAATGGACTGGACAACCTCTCACTAAATTTCCGATCCATTTTTTTTTCTTTTTCTTTATGAGGTTAAGGGTCACTTACTAAGCATTTAATCATAAAATGCTAACAGATCTATGAGGGGCTCTAAACGCCATCTTAAAATAAAGTTTTTGCACAATTTTTGGACTCGGAAAAACTTTAGGGGTAAAATTTATTGAGACCGTTATGTAGAGTTACTAACTCTACATAGTTGAGTAAACTTATCGTTTACGATTTATAGCCCATTTAATGAACTCTACCCACTAAAACCCGGCGAGTGCCACCAGTGTCGCCTTTGGTGAGGTGCCCCGGATCTAATAAAAGGGCACCTCGACGGCTAGTCAGTCCCCCAAGGGACAGACGTCACCTCCACAGAGGGGTTGTCCCGCACCACAGAACAACCCCTCCCAACGTCGGGACAGTACAATGGAGCAACAACAAAGAGCCCCCTCGGCTCAATTAGCTCCGCCCAAGGTGCTGGGCTCATCCTAGGCTACCCACAGCCACGCCAAGGCCTGAACCATTGTGGGGAGGAATGGGAAATACTTATTTAACCACAATAATTAAGTTTGTAATGTATATAGCTATGTTATATAAGATATTATAGTTATGTATTTAGTCGTAATATATAATATAGTTACGTAATATATTATTATGTTTTGCCTATAACAAGTTGTAGGTACTGGGGGAAATGCTATTGATTTACCACTATTCTGGGAAATTTGTGTATGAATATACTGGCAACACTGACTGGTTTTGTATTACTAAAATATTATAATAGAAGTCACTTAATAACATTTAAACAATAAAACTAACATGATATAATAATAATAATATCTATGGACGCTTTCACACCACGTCAATCTGGTCCCGTGGTAAGTTCTCGAAGAACTTGTGTTACGGGTACCAGACAACGGAAATATAATATAATACTTTTATACTATACATATCATTAAGATTTGTATTATATAATACACATATTTAATACACATCCACGACCCAGGAACACAGAAAAGCTGTGGACGCCTACAAAACGGCCATTTTGGAGACCTCAACTTCCGAATGGAATGGTTGCTTCAATGATTGGTTCCATCGTAAAATGTGTCAAATTTCGCGGAGAATACTTCGAAAAGCAATAAATATGTTTTTAAATAGTAATGTTGTGTCACTTCCTTGATTCCCGAAATTTTCAGTGCCGCCCTCGTATAAACAAATAGTAAATATACACTGAACTAATTTTAATTTTGTAATTTTGGGCTTAGTAAGAACTAATACTTACAGATACCATGTAATTACTGTTGTAATTACAATATGTATATATAGGCCTTTCCTGCCCGTGCCATACATAGCCTGCTCCGTTTTGATATGAATATATTATAAAATATTAAAAGTTAATTCGTGGTTAATACTAAAAAGACTAAACTGCAATACAACAGAGCTCATAATTTTAAATGGATTCACTAATTTAGTCCACCCCTTTGAGAGCTACGGTGCTACAGACGGACACACTTAGCAGTAAAACTTATAACAACCGCCTTTTTGGTAAGCGGTCAGAACACAAATACAGAAAAAACTCTAAAGTTGTTAATTTTTATATATGCTTGAGCAAAACTTCGTGGAAATCGATCCCTAGGCTACCTACTACTACCTAACTTAGGTTTGCGAACTAAAATAATCTTATAGCATAGGATCCCAATATAAAGAGGACCTTCACCGAGCTGGTTATTGGATGAAACTTATTTTATATTCGATTTAATATATTAATAAATATATTGCATATGGGTTGCCAAAAAAAAATCCATGATTATTATTAATTAATAATTAAAAAAATCAACAAAAATAAATTTATAGACAACCTTATACTACCGTGATCGTAATGGATTAATCTTTATTTTCATTTAAATTTAATTCGTTAATCAATACGGTGCAAGTCACTAGTATCGATTTACCTGCTTACATATACCCGCCTACCCGAGAGTTGTGACGGGAGAAAGAAAGACAACCCAACGTTTGCATATTCTATCATGGGGTTTATACTTTCGATTGGTATGGAATTTGTCTATTAACCAATACCTCTAAAAAAAGTAATTTTTTTTTTAATTATTAATTAATCATATCCTGGACTAAAATTTTTTAGACATGCAATATATTTATTGACATATTAAATTGAATATTAAATAAGTTTCATCCAATAACCAGCTCGGTGAAGGTCGTTTTATATCGGGATCTTAGGCCATTAATAATCATACAGATTTTCTCATAATGTTTTTCTGTATAAGAGTAAACGATATAGGAAATGTCAATTGCATGAAAAAATAAATAAAAAGCTTAAAAACAATTAGAAAGAGGTAGTACCATTTGCCTTTCCAACTATTCTGTCTACCAAATATGCTATAGTATCTTCTATTTCTATGAGTGTAGTGATTAAAAAGTCTAGCGATTTGACATAGACTAAAATTCATGCAAATTGATGATAGGCCCACCACTCGGTACCACCGCTGCTACTCCTGTATGATAGCGACAGCGGTAACCACTAAATGACCCTTTGATATGATCTCAGGGAGCCCGAGGGATACGTTAAAATTGCCTTGGGACCCGCAATGAATTTAATCAGAAGAATTCAGGAGGAGTAGGAAATATTTCCAGTTTCCCTCCCCGGTTAAAGCGGGAGACAGTACAAGATTGCAATGACTAACAAAAGTCAAGAAAAGACAGCAGCCAGGGAAGCTGCAGTGCACCACGGAGATTTTTTTATGTTTACAAATATCTGCATAGTAAGATATTAATACATGTATATCAAATATGAGTTATTATGTATATAAAGTGATTATTTTGGTTAAATAATAATTGTTTTTTGAATGTGGGTTTGTATTTTTAAGTCAGCTAATATCTACATAGTGAAGTAATATACGAGTGTATATTAACTATGAGCTATTTATATATGACTTGGGGATATGTTATTTTTCCAGTAATTATTGTGACAAAATTGTTTGAATGCAAGGAAGTTTTTCACGTCGTCCACGAGATTGCTGTAATATAAGTTACTCAAATTACAGCGACTTTGTTCGTTCATTTTTCCAAAGACTGCACCCCCAAAGAATATGATGAGCGGTATGTTCCTGTTAATTTCCGTCTGTCGAACAGCCGTTTAAGGTAGACGGAGATTAAAGCCAAATAGTTTGCTTCTAAAGTTTTCGTGGCCTGCAAGAATCTGAGCGACACAGTGGTCAACCTCTAGCCAATCCCTTGATAAACGATCGAACACAGATGGAAAGAAGTTATAAAGGTGACGCCCTTTAGTTGTATTATCCCATCGGGATTGCCATTCTTTAATTAAATTTTGAGCGGTTTATATAGGGTCAAAAATTTTGGTAATTTTTTGTCGGACTTGTGGTCTTAAGAAGTCGGCACTATAAAGATTTCGCGAATGATAATACAAGGCAGCAGGGCGCTGTATCTCTAAGTCAACTGGTAGTACTCCGGCAAGAACTGGTATCGCCTCTGTACTAACGGTTCGATAGGCTTTACATAAGAATATTAGTGACAGACGCTGGCTTTGTAATAACTTACGACGGGCTGCTACAATGGTCAACTTACGGTGTAAGTCCACCATTACCACCACGTAAGTAAATACATATTATATGCACGTCCAAGTGCAGATTCATCCAAAAATTATCTGTACCTAGCGGGATTCGAACCCGCGACCGCAGCGTAGTGTCCAGTAACCTGACCACTCAACCAGCCGGCCGTCAATTGTGAGTTTGGATGTAGGATCTTCAAAAATAGTGTTCTGATTAAAAATCTTACACCAATATGCCACGTTATTAGTGAGTGACGTAAGCTATAAAATAACCATCATCAGTCCTGTGACTAACGCGTTGAGGTAACTTGAGTTTCCCAATTATGGTTCAGGCCTTGGCGTGGCGGTGGGGCTTAGTAGCCTAGGGTGAGCCCAATACCCTGGGCGAAGCTAATTGAGCCGAGGGGGCTCTTTGTACCCCTCTTATAAGAAGAGGGGACAAAAGAGCAGGGGGAAAGGGGTGAGGATGGGAATCTCACCCCATTGTACTGTCCCGACGTTGGGAGAAGTTGTTCTGTGGTGCGGGACAACCCCTCTGTGGCGGTGGCGTCGGTCCCTTGGGGGACTGACTAGCCGTCGAGGCGCCCTGTTTGTTGGCCAAAGGCGGCATTGGTGGCACTCGCCGGGTTTTAGTTAAAGAAAAAAAAAAAAATAACTCGGTTCAAGCTGCGGGAAACAGCTAGTATTTGAAAGTGTAAACAGGTTGAAATAATGAGACATAATTATTTAAATATTAACGATTTCGTTTTATTTCACTTTTTACATGGACAATTTACAAGCCACACTGTCGATTCAAACTTCATATTACATTAGAACTAGTTCATATAACAGCATATTCAGAGTTTTTGGAATAATTAAATTAATTTTCTTATTTAATAATAATTACTTAGCGGGGGCGGCGGCGATTGGGATGGTCCTTGCGATGTATTCCAAAGCACGCGCGATCTGTGCGGGTATTTCTGGGGGCTGGGGAATGTCGTCGCCCTGGAAACAAGAAAAGCACATAATGATATTATTTATCCACACATATATCTAATGCGAAAGTAAATCCTTCTTGTAGTTTTCAAGCAAGCCTTTGATTCTATCCTAAGGCACTTATTTGCTGGCTATGAAAATCATTAACAGTCAGAACACGGTTGTACATTTAAGATGATATAATGCCTAAAACAGCCTAATAATAATCTAATAAAAAGAAGAATATTTACTTTGACTTCTGTCATCTACAACTTTAACAACTGTCAACCTACAACTTTCTAGTAACTGTCCACCTAACCAATTACCAATATATATAATACACCAAACGGCATTAAACCAATCTTACTTACAAAAACTTAATATGTACTAAACGACCAACCTTATGGTAAACAATCAATGTCGCTGATAAACACAAACAAGTTACTCACAGACTAGTTAAGCAACACAAGCCCTTCTGTCACAAATAAACATAAATAAGTTTCTTTAGATTAACCCTTATAGGACCTTATATACCATAAATTGCCTACACCGTATACTGCCTACCTAGACTACAGCTATGGCAGAACAAATATACTGGTGTACTTAAACAAAAGTAGTAAACTTACACTTGGATGGAAACCGTCAGCATCAGCGGTGTAGGTCCTGACAATCACTTGACCTTCGGGGCTAGTGTAACTGTAAGATCCTTGTACCAGGTTGGAAGACTCTTGGAGGTCACCAGTCAAGTATGGAGTTTGGACTCCTTGTTCTTGGGCGGCAATGCCGTTGCTTGTTTCATAGCTGTAAAATAACAATCGTCAATAAGATTTCACGATAATACAGCTAATAATTCTGGCAAAATTAAACCCTAAGTTAATATTACTTACAAGTACTGGTAGGTACCGTCGGGGCTGATTTCATTTCCGAACTTGACGATTTCAGCACCAAGGCCGTCACCAACGTAACGGATTGGGACTGGAGAGACGTAAGAAATGACAGGCTTGACTGGGGCAGGTGCGGCGGATGGGGCAGGTGCGGCGGATGGGGCAGGTGCGGCGGACGGGGCAGGTGCGGCGGAGGGGGCAGGTGCGGCGGAGGGGGCAGCAGAAGATGCGGGTGCCTCAGATGGGGCAGCTGAAGCTTGAACTGGGGCAGCTGATGGGGCAGGAGCTGCGGATGGGGCCACAGAAACTACTGGAGCAGCAACAGATGGGGCTGGGGCAGCGGGCTTAGCGGTTGAGAAGAAAGACACACGAGCTGGGGCGACAGTTGAAGGAACTGGAGTAGTGCTAAAGAAGAGGCTTGGGCGAGGAGCGATGGTGGAGCTGCCGAATGGTTTGAAAGGGTTGTATTGGTTCTGCTGGTAGCGGTTGTAAGGGTTATATTGGTTGTATTGGTTGTATCTGTTGTACTGGTTGTATCTGTTGTACCGGTTATTCAGCTGATTTTCTGGGACGTATCTTCCATCGTTGAACTGTGCGGTGGCAACAGCCAGCACGCAAGCCAAAGCAATTAGCTGTAACAATATTGTTACATGTTTAACACTCTCGCGTCCATAATATAAAACAATTTATATTATATTTAAAAATATATATTTTACTCACGGAATACTTCATTTTTATTATCTGATTGCCCAGCTACAATGAACTAGTTCGAATGCTGATAAAAACTCCACGCAGGCTTTTATATTAGAAGATGAACCAGCTACTATAAACGTCATATTGCAATAACATTAACATATTTCGTGGCGAGAACGACGAATTATTAAGTATTCGTCTATAGATTAGTTATTGAAATTCAAAAAATTTAAAATGTATTAATGGCATTCTTGGTATACGATAATAATAGGCTATGCTATAAATCTTTAGAAAAAATGATTTTGAATCATTTCAATATCATCGAATGTTACAGATACACGGGCACAGAAGAAATAGTTTTTTTTTTTATATATTTTTACGCAGTTTAAATATAGGTAGGTTAGTTATACTTCGGGCCATAATTTATTTTGAAAGAAGTACATTTTTTATAATATTATAGGTATTAATGAAGGTATTATTTATAAAATATTATTGATTATAATAACATCATTTATTATATTTATTTCAAGGTCTGCTTGTTACTTTATCATTAAAAATCATCATAAATCAAAAGTATATATTTCAGTGTCAAATAACACCATGATTATATTTATAAAAATTGTATTATATTAATTGCCATTGATTTTTTTTTGTGTATTAAATATAAATTATAAATGATTAATTATGTATTTAATAACCTAAAATTAAAATAATAAAATAGTGTAAATATGTGTATCAATTACATATATTTATTTAATGTTTATATTTAAGTTTTCTTCAAATTGTAACCCACAATACGCCGTACTATAAAACGTCTTGAATTTATATTCAGTCTAGATTTGAAGTAAGAAATTGTATTACGGGTACTAGAAACGGAAACAATTTAGGCAATTTTTTTTACCATACTCGTAAGGTGACAAACAAAGGTGACAAGAAAAGAAACTAGAAACATTTCCTACTATTCCTGAATTATTCTGATCAAATTCGTTGCGGATCCCAAGGCAGTTTTAACGTATCCCTCGGGCTCTCTAAGATCTTATCAAAGGGTCATTAATGGTTACCGCTGTTAATCCTAGCTATACAGGAGTAGCAGTGGTGGTGAAGAGTTCACATGACGGTAAGTAATTACCTACTTTATAATATTACTATTATTTTCATGTAAATATTAAAATCTTTAACAGATTCGATTTTAAAATTTCCATAATTCTTGCTTGACAATATTTAAGTGATTGTAATGTATACAATCATTTTAGTACAAACAAACAACATCTTAGTCGAAATTGGGTTTTTAGAGATTTTTTTCGAGTGTCTGAAAAAGTGAGGAAGATTTATTTAGCTTATTTTTGCTAATTTATAGTACCTAATGGTTTCTAATAATTAAAATAATAGTCGAAATTGGGTTTTTAGAGATTTTTTTCGAGTGTCTGAAAAAGTGAGGAAGATTTATTTAGCTTATTTTTGCTAATTTATAGTACCTAATGGTTTCTTATTCCCAGAGAGTAAAATTATCGACTATTTTGACAATTGTTTGAATAACGCACAATTTTTTCAAAATGACTGGTAGCCTCGAAAGTACAACTGAACTAAAACTAAAATAACATGGTTGTTGTCATTTTTTTCTCGTGAAAAAGACATTCTTAGATAATGTCGAAATATCGAGCTCCGCGAAAGAAAAGTGAAAAATATGGTAAATATCCCGTTTATAATATATCGTAAATATAAAGATTTACGAGAAACACGCAATTTTTTTTATGTGATCAGGGAGCAGTCAGTCTCACGGCGCCGGACCCATACACATCCACACAACGAATGCCACGCAGATGCGCCGCCCTCCTTTTCCCTTTCTCCCCCAATGGGCCACCAATGCATCTGCTGATCCCAGAGGATTTGCCGGCACCAGAGTGTAGCGGGTATCTCTATCTCTGCATGTCGCTTATCACTTACCGTCAGGAGAACCGACTGTCCGTTTGATCCCTCTTCTATAAAAAAGATAGCATACGACAAAGTTTCCCTTCAGTAATCATATGATATCTATACTAATATTATAAAGCTGAAGAGTTTGTTTGTTTGTTTGAACTCGTTAATCTCAGGAACTACTGGTCCGATTTGAAAAATTCTTTCAGTGTTAGACAGCCCATTTATCGAGGAAGGCTATAGGCTATATTAGATCACGCTGTGGCATATAGGAGTTGAGTAACGCGGACGAAGCTGCAGGCAACAGCTAGTATTTAATAAATTGACTCCTTGCTCTGGATTCTGTAAACTACTCCAGAGTAATAAATAAAACCTATTCCGATATAGATGCAAATGATGATGCAACATTCTGCGTCTGTTTATATGCAATTCATATATTCACAAATAACCAAATATGGTTTGTGACATTTAAAATTGTAATAACATTTGATATTTAAGCCCACTTGCAAGAAAATTGCCGAAATGATTTTAAGTGCGATTTTGTCTTTTTCAATTTATAAAATAAAGTGTAAAAATAAGCATATTACGATGAATCGCTTTGCTAGCATAAGAATACCATTGTCGATCCCTTTGGTCCAAAGAGAGTCCCCACCATTGTTCAGGCTTTGACGTGGCGGTGGGGCACAGTAGCCTAAGGTGTGCCCAGACCTTGGGCGAAGCAAATTGAGCCAAGGGGGCTCTTTCTACCCCTCTTATAAGAAGAGGGGATAAAAGAGCAGGGGGCAAGGGGCGAGAATGGGAACCTCACCCCATTGTACTGTCCCGACGTTGGGAGGGGTTGTTGTGTGGTGCGGGAAAACCCCTCTGTGGAGGTGGCGTTGGTCCACTGAGGGGCTGACTAGCCGTCGAAGTGCCCTGTTTGCTCATTAGATGCCGGGGCACCTCACCAAAGGCGGCATTGGTGGCACTCGCCGGATTTTAGTGGGTAGAGCTGCGTCCACTTACCAGCTTTAGGACGCAGCCAATCCCACATACCCGCCTGGAGAGACCACTCCCCAGCGTTTTCCGCCGTTAAAGAAGAGGTCCAAAGAGAGTATTAGGCCTTATTTTGATTATATGCTGACCAAATGCGCTTTGCGAAGTTTGCAAGCCTTGAAAGACAGGATTCATTGTTTTCTTTAATGGATGAATAGAATAGAATATAATAGAATATATTTATTTCAGCGATGTTAAAAACTGGGGCGAAAGGGGAAAATTAGTAAAACCATATTTTACTGACTAGGATCTGGACCTTCACAAGTCTCATTATAATAAATATTTACTATAATATATATATTCATGAGGGGATTCATGCTCATAATGGCCACGCTGAGCAGGCGGATTGGCAATCGCAGATGATGATGAATTCGCATCGGCGGCACTGCTGCCTGCCAACGATTCGATTCGGTGCCGCCATCACTCGGTGCGATCGCTGCTTAGTGATCAAGTCTATCTCACTGTCACCATGAGACAGACTGACACCAAGCAATCGATTCGCAGTGTTAGCCTCCTTGATGTTGAAAAGCTAAATGCCCTTTGACGACTTCTACGTCACCCTGGGCTGGTATTTGGTATTTTTTTATATATTTATTCCATGTTGGATACGAGTGGTAAGGGATCGGCCGTCGTGGCGTTCATTGAGGGAGGCTTATGTTCAGCAGTGGACGGATAGAGGCTAATGGTGATGATGATGATGATGATGATGATCATGATAATATATATGTATAATAATCTACATAATAATGTAAGGTTATAAACTTAAGTCAACTATATAACTATATTTGTAAGAGGTAGTGCCATACTGCTTTACAGCCGAATTGGGCCAGCACGACCGGGGTGATCTCTCTCTCTCGCTCACATGATACGGGCGTAAAGTGACAGCTATGTTGCATTTCGTGCGGTTTGTGAGCTTCCGGTGGCCCATTGGGGGATAGAAAAAAGGAGGGAACGCATCTGCATAAACTCTGCTTGTGCGGATGTGTATGGGCATCTCTAGTCGCCAAAAGGCTTTGACTGCTTGTTTGCCTCCTTATGCTATAAAAAATACTATTATAGCTGTATAATTAACGTCTCATTAATATTGTCACGCGCGAATATTTTTAATTATTAAAATAATGATGACATCTTATTAAAAATATTTTCAACCTGCGACTTTATTTTAAATATTATATCATAATAATATTTAAACATTCGATTTATAATTTACCATAAAATATACGGTAAAGGATAAAATTACAACTTTTAATGAAATAAAACCCTCTATTGCACAGATCGGTTATTAAAATTTTCAGCCAAATTCAGAGTAAATGAATAAAATATAATACATATAAGCTAACAATCACACCATGTTAATTACTTATCCCCGTCATAAGCTCGTTACAACTTGTATTACGGGTACAAGGAACGGAAATAAATTTAAGAAATTTATTTAAATAAATATATACACGTCTATGACGCGGTGCATACATCTATATTCATGCATTAATTATCTGCACTAGGCGGGATTCGAACACGTGAACGGTGCTTAGTGTCCAGTAGACTGACCACTCGACTTACTGGCCGTCAAAAGTGTATCAATTATCTCTGATGGAGACGTGTAATATCAGAGGCATCAAAAGAAGTTAGCTGGTCAATAAGAGAATATTTATAAAATACACTTAAAAAAAAAACAGTTATAATAAAAAGTATCCGCCATTTTGTTATAGTGTTAATGTATTAGTGCGTTCAAAGAACTATTTAGTTTATTACTTCAAGTAACTAAAAAGGTATAAAAAATTGAGTTCAAAGATTTTATGCCGTTTATTACTACTGAGTTCCGGTAACTATTTTTTTTTTTTGTTTTTTATAAACAGAATTATGTGGTAACCAAATACTCACCCATGAGTTCTAGAGCTGAAATATGAAAAAGGGCTAAAATATTATTGTGTTAAAAAAAACCAAATTGGGGAATAATAATTATAAGATTAAACAATAATGCCTTAAAAAACCAGCGGCATTAATTGTTATGCGGATGACAGCACTGGAGAGGCCTTATACACTGGCCGCTCTAATATTTCTCGGGAACAAGTCGATGAGTGTCGGAACAAACTTGTGTCTGAAATCAAGTCTCTGCTGGCCAAAGTCTCGTAACCTAGTCCAATTTAACCCCAACAAGAGACAAGTTTGCGCGTTTACCGCCAAAAAATCACCCTTCGTCGTTCCTCTACAATTTGAAGGCACTTCCCTAACCGCCTCAGCCAGCATTCGGATACTTGGCATCGACATATCGAGAGATGTGCAGTTTCGTGGTCATTTGGAAGGAAAGGCTAAACTATCCTCTAAGAAACTCGGCGTGCACAATAGGGCGAAACAGTATTTCATGCCTTCACACCGCCTTCAATTATACAAGGCGTAGATCCGGACTCACATGGAATACTGCTCTCACCTCTGGGCTGGAGCGCCCCAATATCAGCTTCTTTTCCATTTGAATGTTATCCCCAATTGGCTTGACTCTTTGGCGCTGCGTAGAGGTGTCGGATCGCTCTGCATCTTCTACCGCATCTACCACGGGGAGTGCTCTGAGGAATTGTTCGGACTAATACCTGCAGCAGAATTCCACCACCGGACATCACGAAAAAACTCCAAATTTCACCCACACCATCTCGATGTCCGGAAATCCACAACAACTTGATTTTTACGGCATTTTCTGCATTGCACGACTAATATATGGAATCAGCTGCCACCTACGGTGTTTCCGAACCGATACGACTTAGGGACCTTAAGAAAAGAGCATACTCATATCTGAAAGGCCGGCAACGTACCTGCTAATCCACTGGTATAGCGGGTGTCTGTGGATGTCGCTCTTCACTTGCCATCAGGTGGACCGACTATCCGTTTGTCCCCTCTTCTATAAAAAAAAATTAGATGAGAAGAATAAGTAATTTTATAATTTCACAATAGAAGTATTTATAATAAAAAAATTGCATTGCCAAAGATGTTAATGTTTTATATCATCACAACTGCCGCTTTATAAATGTTTC
Organism: Helleia helle; assembly: GCA_963853865.1. Classification (NCBI taxonomy): domain Eukaryota; kingdom Metazoa; phylum Arthropoda; class Insecta; order Lepidoptera; family Lycaenidae; genus Helleia; species Helleia helle. Next base: position 11,283,956 of record OY971425.1, read on the forward strand.
AAATATAGAACAAATGCGTTCACGGTCGAGTCGTTAAAGTTCCAAGGTTGAAAGCTTTTAGCATTGATAGAACGCGGTCGAATAAAAAATATTAATAATTTAAATAAATTTTATTTTGACAAATAGCAGATGATTTTATGCCATTGAAATCCTCAATGTTATGCTCCATATCTGTCCGAATACGAAAAAATTTTAACTATTTTATTAAAATCACATGCTTATTTTGTATTAGAATGACGAATAACATAATACCTGCTATCATAAATTTGTAAGCAATGACGGAAACCGTCTCGGCCAGGTTTTTTTTCTATTCATATTTTTTTGTATATAAGATATTTAATATGAAGTAGGTATTTCTTACAACATCCTGTTCGAGAACGAATACGATAATTAGTTAAAAAAAAAATCGTGCAAATATCATGAAGAAATTGGTTTTTATTGATTAATTGCTCATGGTGATCGTAGCTTGGTTTTAATTATTCGAGTCTTAAAAGTTATTAACATATGATACTGTTTTTCGTGTTAACTGAGATGGGCAATTTGGCATTTGAGCACCCTGCTGGTAACTGGTCAACTTCACTCATACTTGAATGAGTTCACCCGAGAGTCTATGTAAGTATTTATTAAATAAATAAAAATATAGTCTCTGCCGAGGTCATTTATGTGGGTTTATTTACATTTCATAAATTTCACGACACCATGCTAAGCTTTGAAGGGTTAAACCCTTAGAAAGTTAGCATATTTCATACAATTTATCATACTAATATCCCGTCCTGCTGCCCGCGTCTGCTGCGCAGACGCCACGTTGGGATGAGGGTGGTTTTGAGAGAAAAGGAAGAGATGCCCAATACCGTCCAGAATCGCTGTGGCACGGCTATCATGGGGCATACGTGCTGCAGCACCGAACACCTCGATGTTTATCTCCCGCCTACACTACACCACTAAGGTGAAAAAATCGTGGAGTACGTGCGCCAAAAGACTAAATACACAGCAAGAGTGCAGCTACTGGAGTCGCGCCGCAACGTCAACTTCAAGGCGTTCGTGGTGCGAGTGCCGACATACTTTATATACCTCGTCATGCAAGAGGACTTCTGGCCACAGGCCGAGGTGTTCCGCTGCTTCCGCGGACAAGTTCCACAAGGACGCTATGTGACTAAACTGTAAGTGAAGTGATACTAACATAGATTTAAGTTTTATTTACCAACAACATTATTTATGCGTTTATAATTATGTTTGATTGGATTAAGATATTTATCTATGAGCATATGCAGCCTGAAAATAAAGGTTTATTATTGTTATGATAATAATTATTAAAAAATTATAATTATATGTAAATAACTTGAGGCACGCGTTTTCCGTGTATTCGTTTTCTTTGATATACATGTGCAAGACATTATAAACATTGATTAATGAATAAATATTCTGATATTACCAATTACTTTTGACGTTGTTCTGAATACTGAGATCCCACGTCTCGAAAGTGTATCACAAATTTTCCCCTTTTATAATATAGGAAGGCATCACTTGTACTAAATATTATTACTTTATACTTATTCAAAAGTAAATGTTTTTTATTTATTTATTACATAAAATATTACTAAACATTAATTTAATTATGTTATGATATTATTATTCTAACGAAAATTTTTACTGCGTATTGTATTGTTTATTATTGTTATGATTTTACATATTACTAATTGATGATTTTAATTGGTTAAAATAATTTAATATATTTTACCTTGACAATGTAACATTTTGAAAAACGGACTTATAATCTTTGTATTAACATAAAAAATGAATGAATAATAATAATATGTACCTAATTGTATTTGTATTTTCTATGTTAAATAATGATAATAACTTGTTGACATATTCACACACCATTGTTATGATAGGATGTGTAAGAACTGATGAACCTATTATATTCACCATTGTTAACCACATCCTGTGAAATAAATGACTTATTATTATTATTATTATTATTGAAACATGACGGTATCCTTAGTCAGGGTTTGCTCAAACAACTCTAAAATGCGTTCGGTATTTTAAACCCTTTCTCACCCCCAAAATTTTGTCCCATTCATGGTCTCCAAGCAATATGCAGTCAGCTTAGATCATTATGGGCGTCTGTTGGAGGCGAAAATCATCGTAAGTATGTTATAGAAAAAGTTCATGTTTTAGCATTTCTTAAATTGAAAATGTTATTTAATATTTCGATCCATAATAAAATAATATCAGCCTTTATATTATGTTTCACTGCCGGGCACGGGTCTCCTCCTCGAAATCAGGGAGGCGTTGGGCCATAGTTCACCTATGTGCTGGCCCAATGCGGGTTGGTGAACTTCACACACCTTCAAAAACTCTTTTTAATCTCATCAGGCATGCAGGTTTCCTTACGATATTTTCCTTCATCGATGAGCAAGATGGTCCCATGTTAACATGTTAACGTACACGTAGAAATTTAGAATAACCCATTTTAGATTACCACAGGGTTCAGGATCGAACCCGGACCTCTCACTCAAGAGGCCCAGCCCATACCCACTAGACCATCGTCGTTTTGATCCATATCAAGATACAACTTGCGCGATTTTTTTTTATGTTAGTTGGATAGGCAAACTGGCATACGTACCACCTGATGGTAAGTGGTCAACGTCGCCCATGAACATAAACTAGTTTACCTGGAACGAGCCCAGGCAACTCATCTATGTGTTGCCTATCCTGAGACATAAGATGTTTAGTCTCGGTGCCAGTAATTACACTGCCTGTCTTGCCCTTCTCTCCGAAACACAGCAAAGCTGTTTCACGGGAGAAACAAGCAAGATGGTGGTACCCATGCAGCCGGGAGCGCGGCACAGCACCGGTAATCATAATTTATTTATTATTAGGTATAATCATAATTTTTGTAATATCATATCAAATATCATATCATATCATATCATATCATATATGGGGAATGACTCACTTAAAGAGCAAAGAGCTAATGTTAACGATATCAACATAATAAAAGTGGATTCTAAGGAACAGGATTCTAAAGTCTAGTCAATAAATAACAAAGACTACTTTTGTATCTAGTTTCACTCATGTCTTTAATTTCATTTATTGAATAAGCATTTCCATAAATTGTGATTATGAAAATGAAAACACAGAAGGATAACCTATAATTAAATTCGTTACAGACTTTTAAAAAATAAACAGGTGCGTCCTGAGCCAAACTAACTAATGGATTACGCTTTTAAAGAATCAAAACTTATAATAATAATAATATGTTGGGACAGCTCATACACGGCCCCATCATGGTTCAGGCCTTGTCGTGGCGGTGGGGCTTAGTAGCCTAGGGTGAGCCCAGCACCTTGGGCGAAGCTAATTGATCCGAGGGTGCTCTTTGTACCCCTCTTATAAGAAGAGGGGACAAAAGAGCAGGGGCAAGGGGTGAGGATGGGAACCTCACACCATTGTACTGTCCCGACGTTGGGAGGGGTTGTTCTGTGGTGCGGGACAACCGCTCTGTAGAGGTGGTGTCCGTCCCTTGGGAGACTGGCTAGCCGTCGAGGTGCCCTGTTTGTTTATTAGATCCGGGGCACCTCACCAATGGCGGCATTGGTGGCACTCGCCGGGTTTTAATGGGTAGAGCTGCGTCCACTTACCAGCTTTCGGGCGCAGCGAGTCCCACATACCCGCGTGGGGAGACCCACCGCGGGATGTTTCAGAGCATTTCCCGGCGTTAAAGAAAAAAAAAAAAAGCTCATACACGGCCATCTGATCCCATTTATATATATATTTCTTGTGTGCATGTGTATGTCACTGAACTCCTCCTAGACGGCTGGACCGATTTTGATGAATTTTTTTGTGCGAGTTCAAGGGGATTCGAGGGTGGTTTAGATTCACAAAAAAAATTGTACAGGACAACGTCTGTCGGTGCCACTAGTATACGTATATATTTCTAACAAGCAAGCAAACAAGAACAAATAATCATGCTCATTACACAAACATCGTTGTCTGATGGGTGGGACTCGAACCCACGACCTTCTGGTTTAGCAGTCAGGGTCACTAACCACTAGACCAACAGACCAGTCGTTTAATTATGTGGATCAATATATATTTTTAAATATATTATTAATAGTTTTTGAAACCCTGCGATTTCAAAATGATTGGTGTCATATTTAGTGATAAGAAATCGTTAGAAGCCGATTTTAATCGTCCAAATAAAATAAGGTTAAACAAACTGCACCCAATCAGCGAGGCACGATTTCCTTAAAATATTCAATAGAGCTTCAGAGTTTATGACTTAATTTAACTTAACAAAAATGTTACTAATTCGAACTATTTATTCCACATATGAAGAGTAATATTTAACGTTTTATTCTATATTTTATTTATTTCAGGACGATAAGGAGTCCCAATAGCTTATTTTGTTCTTTGAAAGCCTGTAAACAGTACAGACTGTAGATTTTGAGGGACAAAAGGTGCTTTTGGTTGATTTAAAGATAGAAAAGGAACAAAAATAGGACGATGCAAATAGTTATTTATTAATCGATTATACAAAAATACCAGTTAAGATATAAAAATACATAAAATAACAAGAATCAGATTACGGAAATGAGAACAAACATGTTATAACAAGAGAATACCAAATTGTAACAACTTACTGAACATTAAAAGACGTATTACTATTATATCGTAATAAAGTAAAAGCCTAACCCCCAAATACTCAAACGAATCTCAAATTAAAGACGTAGGTACTTAAACTTGTGTTGTCCCTCTTTTTTCTTTGAATCTGACTCGTTGTAGCGTGAGTTTAAGTACGTCTTAAATTTGAGATTCGTTTGAGTATTTGGGGGTCAATAAGGTAAATGTTCAAATAAGGGAAATGACAAATCTTAGCAAAGAAATAAGAAACGGCTTTTTAAGAGGAAAAGCCTCACAATTGTGGACTTGCGCCGATAAATGATAGTGCAAAAATGCGCTTTGCACAACTGGTGCACAGTTGCAAGAATTGCGGGATGCTTTGCACAACATCTGTAACTCCGACAGCGGTTGTCAATCTTCAACGTTTAAAAGAATAACCTATTCCTAATTTGTGTTGATATTTGCCTGGTGACTGCATACCCGATGAGATTAAAAGTCTTTGAAGGTGTGTAAAGTTCACCAACCCACCCAGCGCTTCGGTAAACTATGGGCCAAAACCCTCCTCTCCTGATTTCGAGAACCCGTGTCTAGCGGTGAGACAAATAAGGGATGATATTATTATTATATATTATTTACATATATTTATCAATAAAGACGATTTGTGGAATTTTGCTGATGATATAATATATGATATGTCATCTCCAAGGGTTGATATTTTAGGTCCGGAAGTCACAATATATTGTTTATTATTATTAAATCGCCTCGACTACACGTTAGCGCCGTATGAAGTCATCAAATCATTTCATAAGCTTGTCCGGAATTCTGAACCAGTTTTAAAGTTTATCGTTAAATGTGGATTTATAATATTTATATAAAGAATGGCAGATTTTAATACAAAAATTCCATCAACTGTAAGTTAATTTCATCGCCACTTTATTTTATTTTTAACATTACATTGAGGGAATTCAGAATTTACTATATTTATTAATTTTAACATTGAGGCAGATTTTCTCAATCAATGAAAAATTATGCTTAGAGTTGTTATTATATACCGGTGGGAGGGAAGCGCTGTGCCGCGCTCCCGGCTGCATGGGTACCATCATCTTGCTTGTTTCTCCCGTGAAACAGCTTTGCTGTGTTTCGGAGAGAAGGGCAAGACAGGCAGTGTAATTACTGGCACCGAGACTTAAGATCTTATGTCTCAGGATAGGCAACACATAGCTGAGTTACCTGGGCTTGTTCCAGGTAAACTAGTTTATGTTCATGGGTGACGTCGACCACTTACCATCAGGTGGCACGTTTGCCAGTTTACCTATCCTACTAACATTATATATATATATATATATATATGCAACGTATTGTTTGAGTATGTGACGTACGTATGTATGTGCAACGTATTGATAAATTTTCCTCAAACAATTCGTTGCACATATATATATATATATATATTTTTTTTTTTTTTTTTTTGATCTTTCAAGTTTTTTTTGTGTTACATTATTGCCATTCTTAGAAATTCTAGATTTTTGAGAATTCTAGAACAGGGGCTACAACTCGACTTAAAATGCAGGGTTCACTGCTTTTTTTATACAAACTCTTTTAATAAATTCTTATTATGCTAAATACGGAAAAAAATATTTAATTTCGTCCAGAGATTTACTAACACACGCTATACATGTATTAGCTTTCTATAATTGCGCGTCATATAAAGCACATTATGCCAAATGTTAACTCTCTTACGTGAAATAAGGCTCTTAAAAATTACAATCGATTGCGGAACAAAGTATTCTCTTTACATAATAAAATATAAATATTTCATGATACTAGTTACAAATATATTATACTTGATATGATAATGATGTTTCCTCGTATCATCTCATGGAAGGAAGCCACTAGTCAATGTAAGCTGGTTTAACTTGGCGAACTAATAAAATATAAATATGAAAATTAATGTAGTCCGATATGGCGAGGTTATATATATATAATAATTCATACAAATTGGCTAATTCATAAAATGTTCAACCACCATCATAACAGCTTCAACACTGTGAAACGATCACAAGTTGTGATGACCAGACCAACTAGAAAGAACAGACAACAAACAAAAGACAGACCAGACAAAGAGTAGTAGTAAGAGGTAGTGTCATGGTGCTTTGCAGCCGAATTGAGCCGGCACGACCGGGGTACCTCTCGCTCACATAGCACCGGCGTGAAGTAACAGCTATACTGTCGCGGTATGTGAGTTTCCAGTGGCATGGTTTCCATTAGGGGTGGATAGGGAAAAGGAGGGTAACGCATCTGCATATCTTTTGGTTGTGCGGATGTCTATGGGCGTCGGAACTCTGTAGTCACCATTATGGCTCCGACTGCTCGGTTGCCTCCTTATGACTTAAAAAAGGATAGGCTATTGATCGAGATAATGAGAAAACAATAAAAACATTAAATAAAAATGTTTCACAAAAATCGCCATCCGGCTATAAAACATAGCCTTGTAGCACGGGAATAAAACAATTTAATGAATATTTAGCAAAACTCTCGAATATGTTAACAGATGCTCATATTAATTATTCAAATTCAACACTTAATTTTAAGGTGTGATAAGTATTTTTGAAATTCATATTTAAATAATTATAAAAGCTATATTGTTTTAGTGTCAATAATACTTAAAATAAGTTGTGTGATAAAACGTTGAATTTATTAATTTTTCACTAATTTCTCACATTTTTATGTGTAAGTAGAAGACAAGTATTATGTCAACGGCGCTAGCCTGTAAATTATTAATGTATATAAATTGGAATATTTCAATTAGCATGTGACACTAATTATTATTGTAATCTAGGAATCTAGGAATTGTTGTAATCTAGGAACTGAAATTAACATTTTACCTGACTATTCGGAAACGTTATCAAAATTTAAAGTTATAAATTACAATAATTGGAAAATTTATTTTAATGAAATATCTAAAGAGAAGGGCATCTGGTATAAAATTTTACAATCTGAGCCTCTACGTATACCTTAGTTCATAAAAACTAAAATTAGTAAAGAATATGTTAAAATATTATTAAGGCTCAGATCTGGACACATTCCATCAAACAAGTTTGATGAAAAAATCTGACACCCCTAATTGTACACTGTATGGTACAGTCGAAGATCTACAATATGTCCTGATGAAATGTGCCCGCACCCAAGGAGACAAGGAGTCATTTGTGAGGAAATTTAACCTCAACACATATGACGTAGGAATAGTCCACAGTATATTAGCTCAACCAAAAACAGAGGTAGCTAGACACTTATGTCGGATGGTTATTGAGCCCCCGCAGTGACTCTTCCTCTTTGAGATTAAAAGCTTAGGGTACAATGGGGTTGGCATATTCTCTGAAATGAAACCCTTAAATAAAACTAGAGTAAAAAAATGTATTCAGGGAACATAGATTACTATGCTTCCTCGTACTGGAAGAATTTCAACGTATGACGTGTAGTTAGATTTGTCTTGATAGCGCGAGTGACACTAGGTACCTACATTGAAAAAATATCAAAATGAAGGGTTTTAAATTGCAATTCCAAAAGTAGATATATTATATTATAACTAGTAGTTTCGTTGAATGAAAATTAAATAATAAACGTTTTAATAGTAGTAAAATAATTTTTAATTCAACAATCTCTATTAATGTAAGTATTAAAATGGCATAAAAGTTTTATAAAAAAAACCCAACTAGTCACAGGGACTGCCGATAGAAGTAAAAACAAAACAATTAAATTCAAATACCTATAATACAGGCTTTAAAAGATTATGATAGGCTTTACAATTTAAACGGCGCACAAAATGGCCGCATGACATAATTTAGGAGCAACACAATTTGCAAAACAAATATTGCATAATCTAATATAAATAAATCAAGCGTCAAACTGCGTCTCCAGCGTTTCGTGTGCGGTGTCGCAATTTCAGAGCTTTTATCTCATCTAAAATATGCGTACCGCGCTAAAAGTATACACTTTAAAATCATTAAACAAACAACATACAGGGAACATACCTTGTCCCTCAGCTCTTTTGCTCTTTTGCCCCCTCTTCTTATAAGAGGGGTACAAAGACCAGCTACTGAACAAAGACTACTGAGCCCCACCGCCACGACAAGGCTTGAATCATGGTGGGGAGAAGAGTTCCATCGTATATAGGAACTTAGCCCAGTAAGCGTCTATGGACTCTCTGCATTAATTTCGTTAGAAATAAAGAACTTACTAATTTACATGTTCTGAGGTGCTTGCATTCTAAACTGGGTCACTTAATTATGTATGATAAACTAAAAAGCCTGGAATAAAAATATTTTTTAAAAGAAATAAAAAAGAAACCGTCTACAAAAAATAACAACTAAAATGGGAAAAACAAGCTTATCTACTATAATTCTATACTAATATAATTAACATGTTTTATGTTTCTAGGGGCTAATCTTCCGAAGTACAGATCCGATCATAAAAATCTTTCATAAATAAAAATCTACTCTACTCAAAACTGACATAAGCTATGTAATATTTTCAAAAAATAAAATAGAGTCTTACCTAATTAAATCGAAACAATGGAACCTAAGGTATCAAAACTTTGCTGATAAAAGTTATTATTTCGCATGCGCTACGAAAACCATTAACGATTCATAAAATAATGTTCTAAGTATATATTATTATGTTAATAGTACTCATGATTACTCACAAAAAAGTCCGCGATTGTATAGAACAACTATTATAGTCAAGCAGCCAAAATAGTTTAAAAAAAAAATTTAGTTCAAATATGGGCGGAATTTAATAGTGGTGAAATTGGTATCATGATATTAATCCATATCCATTTAAAATGTTTGATAAATTAGGTTGATTATCTACGTATAATTTTCACTTTAAGTTATTCGGATCGGACTTTTCGTATTATTCGGCTTATCTACTATAATTCTATACTAATATAATTAACATGTTTTATGTTTCTAGGGGCTAATCTTCCGAAGTACAGATCCGATCATAAAAATCTTTCATAAATAAAAATCTACTCTACTCAAAACTGACATAAGCTATGTAATATTTTCAAAAAATAAAATAGAGTCCTACCTACTTAAATCGAAACAATGGAACCTAAGGTATCAAAACTTTGCTGATAAAAGTTATTATTTCGCATGCGCTACGAAAACCATTAACGATTCATAAAATAATGTTCTAAGTATATATTATTATGTTAATAGTACTCATGATTACTCACAAAAAAGTCCGCGATTGTATAGAACAACTATTATAGTCAAGCAGCCAAAATAGTTTTAAAAAAAAATTTAGTTCAAATATGGGCGGAATTTAATAGTGGTGAAATTGGTATCATGATATTAATCCATATCCATTTAAAATGTTTGATAAATTAGGTTGATTATCTACGTATAATTTTCACTTTAAGTTATTCGGATCGGACTTTTCGTTTAAGAGTTATGACGGGTAAAAAATTCTCTAGGTGAGAAAAATGTCACGATTTAAACAATTAACAAACTTTTCTACGTTTAGTCTAACCACCGAACCTATCCAAATAAAATTTGGTATGGATATAGTTTGAGACACAGAAAAGGTTATAGGATAGAAGTAGGGAACTACGCAGGTGATACGGTGGGGTCGGGTATAAACATTCTCAAAGTGAATTTTGGTCTCTACAAATACTTATTTACGTAATCACATTGAATGGCATATAAAAATAATCATCATCAATCAGGATAATATGGTTTTAAATGTGATCAGAATAAATAAATAAAAATATTATTTAATTATGATTTTATTACATCAACTCAAAAAATATATAAAGAAACAAAACTATTAAACAGACATATTATACATATTACACCTGCATACTTATACGTAAAATATTAAACAAAGACATACATACACAAATCACATTTACAAAAAAACAACAAATACATAGCAAAGAAACGCTAATGATTTAAAACTATACACTCCACGGACAAACTATGTAAAAAAAGTATTATGTACGAAGGTGCACGCATTTACAATGTGTAACCGAAAGATATTAAAATAGCTAAGTCCATGTCTACATTTACAAGGTTACTTAAATACTACATTATAAACAAAAATTAACCACCAATAATTGTCGCTTCTAGTGTAGCGCACTCTGCGTTACAAATATGTTACAGCTTGGCAAAAAAGAGTATGGAAAAAATGAGGGCGCCACATTCACTTAACTCTCATCATAATATAGAAAATCAGCAAGATAATTTGATTAAATCGTTAAAAATAAATGTGAAACACTAAGCTTTACTCAAAATCTAGTATTTGTCGGCCTAGTATTGTCAACATCATAGGTTTTCATTTAGTAAAATATTTAGTTCCACCTGTCACCACGTCATACTCTTTTTTGCCAAGCTGTATGTATTGTTTTAAGAAAATACCCACTTTGTCGTTTTTTTTTTTAAATTCTTGTGTGTCAGTGTACGTAAGTGAAATAAAATTACATTATATTTATGTGTAAAAGTATTTAAATGAGTAATTAAACTCACCATGTTTCAAATAATATTGTAAGTATCTATGTATAAGTTTTCTCATGTAAGTGAATAATTTAATTTGTTCTTATGAGAAATTAATTTATCTCAAACCTCAAATGTAAGTTAACGCAGGCGAAGTTGCGGGCAAAAGCTAGTATCAAATTAAGCGTGTCACAATTGCTTACAAATTAATTTCGAAAAGATATTATATTATTAGGTAGGTATATTTTAATTTGCATTTTTCAAAATTTCAATGAATGTATAAGTTCTATTTATTAATATATTAATAGTTTTATTTATTTTATTGACGTATGTTAATACGTATTCTCTAATAAACATACGTGGAGTCCTGCAGTATATACTAATAGCTGTTTTCCGCAGTTTCGCCTGCGTTGACTTAGATTTACAACCGTATCCTTATTGATGATGATTATTTCTATAACCTTTCCCCCAAATACTCAAACGAATCTCAAATTTAGGACGTACTTAAACACTTGTTGTCCCTCTTTTTTCTTTGAATCTGACACGTCGTAGCATGAGATTAATATAGAAGATAACGTGGCGTTTTAATGGTGAAAGAGTTTTTTAAAATCGGTCGACTTGTTTTTGAGTTGATTCGCAACAAACAAACAAATAAAAAAATCAAATCTTTCGTTTTTATTATATTAGTATAGAAGTATATAAAATACATATATAAATTTATTCATAAATGTGAATTTGATTAAAACTATGATATCTCTTAAGATATTCGTTGAAATCAATTAATATCAGAAGCAATTTCGTTCAAAATTAAATCCTTAGGATTAACAATATATCCTTAGGATTAACAGTATAATGATAGAATATTACCTATGTTTATAAAAGCTCCTTCGCAAATTAGATATTATTTTATAACAAATTTTATAACCATGAAAAAGATTATAGTAAGTTAATATTAAAGGTAGACATAATATGCTGTCGCAGACTTTTTTTTTAAACGCAATATATGGTACAATTCCGTCATAATATAATTATGACGTAACTTTAACCGTTTACGCAGCGCACGCAACGAAATGTCTCAAAAGAAATATTTTCTCCTATTAATTGTAGCAGGATGGTATAGCCTTCCTCCTTCCTTTAATAACCTTCCTCGATACACGGACTACTTAACACAAAATTATTTTTTTCATATTCGAACTAGTAGTTTCTGAGATCAGTGAGTTCAACCAAACAAACAAACAAATTCTTGAATTTTATAATAAGTATTATAGTTTATTATAATACTATGCAAATAATTGTATGGGAAAATATTTCAAAACTGAATTGGAATTTTGCCAGCATTAATAATTCAATTATTTTTTTAAGAAATATCATGAATAAGAATACCCAATGTCGGTGTGTATTCAAAGAACTCAAAACCAAAATCAAAATTTGTTATACAAAATAGTACTAATACAGTATCTTTTTGAACGTCAATTGAATCTACCACCATACATATTAACTCGTATAATATCACATTTTGTAATACTTATAGTAAAAGTCGTCCTAGCAATCACCTTCATACCTTCTTCATTGCCCTGTGAAATGATCAAAGTGATATAAAATATATAATTCTAAAAGTTCGTTGGAGTCAATTGCGGATTTATATAAAATTGAAGCCTGAAAAATGCCGAAAGAATTCAGTCTTTCAAATTGACCTAATATTGTGTTAATTGATAGATTATTACTAAGTCTACTTGCAGATTCTATTGTCATCATAAAAACCCCGTATTCGGGAGGACTCGAATCCACCACATGGCGTAATGTAGTCCTAGTCACCAGACCACTATATCAGGGCCTCGTACTTTTCTTTTAAATATATTTTTTAATTAAACACAATGTAAATTAATAAATTATTTTTATTCAAATAATAATTGTATTAGCGAGTTCGTCATCAGTCAAATCGTAGAATTTAGTCGTTTAAGGCAAATGCGCTCCAGTAGCATGGAAGCCGTTCTCATCAGCAGTGTAGTCTACTCTGTACAAGAGACCATTGTCACCCACATATTCGTAGAAACCCTTTACTCTGGTACCACCGCGAGCATTTCCGGCATCGACTACACCACTCTCACCGGCATGGATTCCATTTTCTGTCTCGAAGCTGTAGTGGTATCCGTTGTCTTCCAAATCGTTGTCTTGTGTGACAATTCTTGCGTTGCCTTCGTTAGCTAATCTTGCGTAAGCAACTCTTGGTAGAGCTGTGGTTGAAGGAAAGGCAGTAGATGGCAGCGGGATTTTGGGTTGAGCTGTTGTAGGGACAATCAGCTTGATAGGAGCAACTGAAGGCTTAGCTGCTTCAGTTGGTTTTGATTGCAGTACTGCCTCATCAGCAGGGCTGAAAATATAACAAATATTAAATATAAAAATAGTCATTATACACAAGTAAAAAATTCTTGTGATAATTTATATTGCACTTTTGTGGAATAAATGGCTGTCGTGTGGAGTAGTATATTTTTAAGAGTCCCGGATTCGCAAAAATATCATTAGGTAAAGATCAGGACAGAAATTTATGTGGTGAATCTATTATTATATTATATGATCCAGGAATATATTACATGATATTATATAAGATTTTTTAGTTTAGGTTTAACATTTGCAAGTTTTAAAAAGTACAGATACATAATAAAGTGTATATCTATTATAATGAAACAATTTTTACGGATTTTATCGCGATTTATTAAGATTTTTACACGGGAGGACTCCCGTGACCGTGGTTGCTTTAAAGTATCCGAAACGTCGGGCTTGTGAAAATCTTGGGGTGGGTTGCACCATCTTACTTTAACAATAACTGATCTGTCAAAATACCGGTTAGTGTAAAAATGCGTTGCACCATTTGACTATGGTCAAAATACGTCATAATTTAACACTAACTTTAACCGCTCACAATCGGCCGGTTAAAGTTATTGTTAACGTCAGATGTCAAATTTAAGTTTTTTATTTTTTTATTATATTACAAATTAAAATACAAAATAGTTTTTATTGTATTAAAATTTAAATATTTGTTAAATATCAAGTAAATTATATATTGTTAATAGAATTGTTTTGATTTTGACTAAAACATTATTAATGATAATATTACTGATAGTAAAATATATATTATTCGTCTCGGCGTTCATTAAAGGAGGTTCACCAGTGGACGGACAAAGACTTATGATGATGATAATATATTATTAGAAATATAAATTATTTATTAATTTCATAATTTAAATATAAGATAATCTTATTATTTTAACATTTTGAAAATATAGGCATATTATATATCTTTTTTACTGTGTAATAAATAACACGCAGTTACCTTAGTTATATTTGGTTGGAATATTTGCAAAATATGTTTCATTATTTACTCAATCTCGGAAATTTCAAAATAACTATGACATAATATAATTTGAAGGCGGCGCCCAGTAAGTTTTTTACGTATGTATTACGTATGTATTACCTTATCTTAAAATATTTCCCTTAAGGAATTAGGATCAAATTAGGCATCATTAGACATGCCACCCTGGTAACTTTAATAATCAGATTTTTTATGCCGGTGCAACCCAATTGTCTAAACCGTAAACGTCAACGTTATTGTTAGTGTCAAATTTAACTTTGACTATTACTTTAACCAACAATATCGTGCAACCGGACCTTAATAAACCGCGATAAAATCCGTAAAAATTGTTTCATTATAATTAGTGAAATTCGCGTAAACCTTAGAAAAGTGTATATCTAAGCAGAAATAATTATGTTTTTAGGTTATAAAATCATAATTATACATATTTTACCTCTATTGTGCGAAATAATGTAATGAAATATTTTATTTATTTTTAGATTTCTTGAAAGCTAATAAAATTACTTATAAACGCCTTTTAAAATATAAAAGCAACAAATAAAATAAACTATATTGCTATTAAGTGTCAAAATTTATAAAACCACACTGGTTTTTTAGCGTATTTAGAAACTTTGATTATAATAATGTATATGATCATCATCACTATCCGTCCCTCATAGGCCTCCTCTTTCTTTGATTATATACAAGTTTATAATCAAAGGGTACAAGCTACATGGTAGCAAGGCGAAGGTATTCGCAAGATTCATATGTGTAGTTTAAATATTTCTTATCATACCTATAATAAAAATCTTAAATATATGTACCTATAGTATAAAAGTATTAAATATATTTCCATTGTCTGATACCCGTAACACAAATTCTTCGAGAACTTACCACGGAACCAGATTGACGTGGTGTAAAGCGTCCATAGAAATTATTATTATTATATTGTGATCCGTCAATATACATTGTCGGATTGCGATATTTATTGAAGCGTAGAGTATTCACATAGTGTATTGATGGATCACAATATTTATCACTGGATTACTGGAAATCCTTGTGATCTGATCCTTTCTCGGTGATTCGTGCTTGTAAAATACAATGGCTTGTTAGGATTGCATTGTAAAATTATTGCAATAAGTTTTTTACGGACGCTGATTTTACAACATATTTTACCTACAGTCTATAATTAAAAAAAAAGTAGAGTGGAGTAAAATTATTTGTGACTTATAGACAAAAGTTTCCAAAAATGATTATTCTTGTTTTAGTGTATGCAAAAATGTATCTCATACATATATAATATATACATACATTTTACTGGAAAATGAATATACTCATAATACAATTAAATGTAATCATTCATTTTTGTGACTGGACTGGAAACTCGAAAATGATTTGTACGCTCGCTCAGCGCATTTCACTTAGTTTCGATGAGATAAAAAATAGCATACTAAAACTTCATTTGGGTATAGTTTTATAGGCAAGCGGGCAGGTGAGCCCATGTTGGTAAGTGGTCAGCGTCCTGAGACAAGATGTTAAGACGTATTTGTGCCATAATTATAGTTCCTGTCCTGCCCTACCCTTTGAAACACAGCAAAGCTGTTTATGGGAAAAATAAGCAGGATGGTGGAACCCAAGTAGACGGGAACATGGCACAGCGCCACTTATACATATTCTGAGCAAATTAAGTATATAAGTAATTAAGCAAACTAACCCACCGGTATTAAGGCTGCCAAAAATTCGAATGTCTAAACAATGTTACTACAATTTTATTAAGTAGAATTAAAATATAATTTAACTAGTTTTATGATCTTCCATTAATTATTTTATTAATATGAAGTGTTTTTATAAATCATTGATTGAAATAATATTTTATTCAAATTTTAAGCAATAATCCGTTTTTAAATCCAATATCATCTTATTGAATCATTCGTAATCTGTACGTGACCTTTATAAATTTTATGAGTTTTAATCTGAAAACATAAATTGTTATTACCTGTTATGTTTGGCAGAACCAGCGAGCGGGGCCAGAAGTTGTTGGTATGGCTGGTATGGCCTCAAATTGTTGTAAGCGTAGGGCTGGTAGCCGGAGTAAGGATTGTAGTTGTTTCCATAGAAGTTCCTGTAGCCTCCGTGGTCATAGTAGCGTCCATTGTAGTTGTTGTAGTTGTAGTTGGACAAGTACCTAGCCTCGGTGGGGTACAGATCTGGGCGGTATTTACCGTCGTCTTCTGCTCTTATCGACGCAATCACACATAGTGTTAAGGCAAAGAGCTGGAAAAAAATATTATTTTTACAAAAATGTACACATTTACAATATTATAATACATACAAATAGCTGATTTTATAAAAATGTCTAAAGGTATCTATATAATAAAATAAACAAGGTGATAATTTAATTATTAAATATTTTTTTAATTCCATAATATTAGGGAAATGGTATGATACCAATCATATTTAAAATACCTGAATTTAACATAGTAAGAATTTACATCAATAAAATGAACTCTGTCTTATTAAAAAAAAATGTTGAAAAATAGCTCAAAGATTCCATTATACACAACCCAAGCTAATAAAAGCGTGGTAAAAACTAGAGATCACCCAGCGATCGAGATTCGATCTCAATTTTAAAAAAATATCATTAAATTTCAAAATACACTTTGACAGTACCTAAAGTTCTTTGTAAAATAAAAACTAAACGTCATACGTTTGTTTGCCATTGTCGTCATTACTCAACTTTGAATGTGCGTATCGTAGTGTGTGTAACATTTTATTTAATTAATTAAATTTAATGTATTTACAATGCAAATGACACAAAAATATAAGCTTTTTCCACTCCCTCTTCACTTAATCTTTAACTGTACCAAATTTAAACTTCCTCCGTTTTCGCAATCATCTTAAAAAGGGGTACAAACTTTTATGCTTAACGTATTAATATATATTTATTTAAAGAAACCATACAGCTTACTCCAACTCAAAATGCAGCCTATCTCTAAGCTAGTAAATAATTAAACTATTCCTAGATCACGAGTCATATAAAAATGATGACTTAATTATCATGATGCTAATTATTAAACTTATTTAATATGTATCTTAATAATAATTTATTTAAATTAATAGTCATTGTATTACCTAGTAATTATAATTTATAATATCTACATAATATAGCTATAGATCACTTAAAATACTTAGTAGCATCAATTTAAATTATTAATAGGCCTTAAATACGTTAAAGAAATTTGTTTAGAAAATTATAATTAAAATATTTCAATGCTTTAATTTTTAACATGCTATGCTTATGTAAAATTTTCAACTATTAACAAATATTAATATAACTATTAATAAACCATAATAACACAACAAAATCGAATTCACAAAGATCAAGGCAGTCACAACTCACAATATCTGAATAGTATTTAACTTATTTGCTCAATATGACCTACGAGGTGTAAACTGCGCAGAAAAAATATTTTGTGCATAGAAAAAAAATATACAACATATTATTATTATTTATTTCTCCCGTTAGTGCTTATTTCTCCCGTGAAACAGCTTTGCTGTGTTTCGGAGAGAAGGACAAGACAGGCAGTGTAATTACTGGCACCGAGACTTAACATCTTATGTCTCAGGATAGGCAACACATAAATGAGTTGCCTGGGCTCGTTCCGGGTAAACTAGTTTATGTTCATGGGCGACGTCGACCACTTAACATCAGGTGGTACGTTTGCCAGTTTGCCTATCCAACTAACATAAAAAAAAACAAGATATTATTATCTATGCATATTTTTTACTTTTTACTATATATGCACCTACCTATCTATCTAAGGTAGGTGCATATAGTAATATAGTAAAAAGTAAAAAAGTAAAACTTTTACCAGCGGTAAATGTAAATCCTTTTATAAACTTACCAGGATCGACTTCATTTTGTAATAAATTAGTTGAGCACTCGAAATACAATGATATCGTTATGGAACAATCAGTAGATTTTATAGAATCATCGTTTTCCAAATCAGGACACCCTATAAGATGAAAAAGTAATTTGTTTTTTTTTTTCAATCTAACAAAGATTGACATTGGAATGTTCTTATTTGGTAAGTCGAATGGTGAGTTACGCTATTAAGCCCACCTATGCGAAAATATCCGTTCAGTTTATTGAAGCAACATTTTCAAGCAACCATCTATGGATAACCACATTCTGACTGGTCACATCCGAGATTACCTAGGACAAGATGTTTTGTATCAACGTCTATAAATATAATAAAATATAGTATAGAATATATACATTCAAAGAAAATAGAAGTAGTCATAAATTACAATAAACTAATAAAACACTCTAGTATTGCACTTCTAAGAATTTTATTCAATTTTTTATTCGAAATTAAAAATGAAATTACTTACTGAAATCTTAACTGTATACAAATATCAATCATCATCATCAGCCCCTATCCGTCTGCTTCACTGCACTGCTGAACATTGGCCTCTCTCAAGTGTCCAGTCCCTTTGTGTGCTCCAAGACGACCGATCCCTCGCCACACGCGAGGAATCAGTCGTCTTGCCGTTCCTCAATTCTCCCGTTGCCATAGTTGCTGTAAAGTATCCGAAACGTCGAGTATGTAAATTCCGTAAAATTGTTTCATTACAATGAGTGAAATTTCCGTAAAAGTTTGAAAACAATAGAGCTAGTCATTATATTAGATTTGATAAACCACAGATCCTCGCAACAGAATGCCGATTCCAATCAAGGATGATCCGTGAGTTTATTAAAATTAAAAACATCCATATTTCTATGCAGGATAAAAGTCCCTTTAAATAAAATAGTTTTAGTGGGTAGAGCTGCGTCCATTTACCAGCTGTCGGACTCAGCGAGTCCCACATACCCGCGTGGGGAGACCCACTCCCCCGCGGAATGCCTCAGAGCATTTCCCGGCGTTAAAGAAAAAAAAAAAAAAGGGTGGCGAACCTTTATGCATCAACGTGCCATATGCCTTGTAAATGTTTAATGAAGCGATAACCGCGTGCCATCAAATAATTTTGACTTCATGACCATTGAGACAATAGTAATACTAAATACTGTCGATTCAAAACTCTTTATTCTACACAAAAAATAGATTATTATATAGTCACTTTTCCCAACATGAAACATATTCTAGCACCCAATGTGTGGTAACTTCACAGTGGCGTGCTGAAAATATTGGGTCGTGTGCCATTAAGGGCACGCGTGCCACTGGTTCGCCATCTCTGTCATAGAATATAGGTGGTAGAAAATTCTTTAAATTTAATTTTAAATTTGAATCTAACCCCTGAAATATACATATTAATTACAATGCCGCTCCAGATACGTCACATCTGCATAAACGCATCTACATAGCTTTTAGTTGTGCGGATGTCTATGGGCGTTGGTAGTCAAGGCTTCCGACTGCTCGGTTGCCTCAATATAACAAAAAATAAATCAGAATGGAAACTTGTGACTAAGTGACCTTTCGCAATGGGTTTATTTTATAAATGATTAAATTAACAGGTATATTTCAGCAGGACTGACTTGAGTGTAATTACTATCGCTGAGTCCTACCATCTTGTATCTCCTGACCATTGAAATAAGACTGGCACAAAAACTTTTATGTTCGTCCGTTATTATTGTAGCTCTTCGGCCGGATTACCCAGCTCAATAAACATTGAATTCGAGATTTGTGTTTATAAACACATACGTTAATGGTCACAACCGACGCCAGGAGGCCGTGTGGTCGCAGACTGCACGCTTGGCGGGGGGCAACCCCCCACTTTTATAAACCATAAGTGAGCCGAACGGGCTCACACTAATCCGATGTAGCATTAGGGCCTTCCGGCCATTAGCATAGCATCCATCCGAAAAAAAAAAAAACGTTAATGGTAATTGATTAGTACCGCTGACACTTTTCAGTGTGCTCGCTTTTTTAAGCCAATGGTTCAATAATGAACTCATTAGCGTGTATGAATAAAAGAAATGCTCATACATAAAAAATAGTGATTTTTGTAATTGCTCAACTCAACGTATGTCTCTCAAGTAATTTCAAAACCAAAACACCTGTCTAATGGGTCTAGTGGACGTAGCTACGAAGTTTGCACGGGTAACGCGGCTTCTCTTTTTTATGTCAGTTGGATAGGCAAATTGGCAGATGTGCCATCTAATGGTAAGTGGCCTGGTTCGCCCATGAACATAAACTTGTTTACCTGGAACTAGCCCAGGCAACTCATTTACCCAACCATGGTTCAGGCCTTGTCGGCGGTGGCGCTCAGTAGCCTAGGATGAGCCCAGCACCTTAGGCGCCCCACTATGGTTCAGGCCTTGACGTGGCGGTGGGGCTCAGTAGCCTAGGGTGAGCCCAACACCTTGGGCGAAGCTAATTGAGCCGAGGGGGCTCTTTGTACTTCTCTTATAAGAAGAGGGGACAAAAGAGCAGGGCAGGTAAGGTGTGAGGATGGGAACCTCACCCCATTAAACTGTCCCGACGTTGGGAGGGGTTGTCCTGTGGTGCGGGACAAACCCTCTGTGGAGGTGGAGTAGGTCCCTTGCGGGACTGACTAGCCGTCGATGTACCCTCTCATCTTAACATATCCGGGGCACATCAACAAGGCGGCACTGGTGGCACTCGCCGGGTTTTAGTGGGTAGAGCTACGTCCATTTACCATCTTTCGGGCGCAGCGAGTCCCACACACCCACCTGGGGAGACCCACTCCCCAGGCGGGATGAGGCATCCCGCCTGGTAGGGAAGTGCTATGAAAACTGATACTCTGTTGTTTAAATGTCGGGGTTTTTTAATTATTTTATCATTTTTCAATTATGTTTTAACCGTCGTGGGTTTTTTTGAAATTTTTTTATTTTGCTTTTTATTTCAAAATTTTTATAGAGTATGCTCTATAAAACTAATTAATATTAAATATGTAGAAGCTAAAATTAAATATATTAATGACTGCAGCGCCTTCAAGTGATTTACCACCGTATCATCTGTTTAAGACTTTTACTGATCAACCACAAACCCTATAATGAATACCGCATGAAAATCGGACTAGATATTACTGCAGCGTCACCTAGTGAGTTAATACCGTAACACCTATTTAAAAATCTTCACTAATCAACCACAAACTCATTATTAAAAGCCGCATCCAAATCGGACCAGTAGTTTTGGTTTTGTAAAAACAATGTTTACTGCAGCGCCCCCTAGTGAGGTGTCACCGTAACACATTTTTAAGAACATGCAACACAATTTAAACCGAACCTATAACCGGAAACCACATCCAAAACGGACTTAGTAGTAGTTGCACAAACAAAATATTATGTTTTCTGCAGCGCCCCCTGTAGGGCTAGCATTCACGCACAACAAAATTGTATCTACCCCTTTTCTCGTATTACTTATATATGAAATAATACGAGAAAAGGTGTAGACAAAATTTTGTCGTGCGCGCATGCTAGCCCTACTGGTGAATTTTCATCGTCATAAAAATGTATGAATATCCACTAATCAAACCAGAACCCACCACTGAATGAAAACCGCATCAAAACAAATATTTACTGCAGCGCCCCCTGGTAAGTCGTAATTGTTACACCTATCTAAGAACATGCACCAATCAAACCCAAACCCATCATTGATATTCCTATCAAAATTAAAATAGTAGTGTTGAAGAAAAATGGCAACATTGGATTGTACAAAAAACGTTTACTGCAGTGCCCTCTAGTGAGTTATAAACTTAATATCTATTTAATAATATGTACCAATCTAATCCGAACCCATCTCTGAAAACCGCATCAAAATCGGATAAGTAGTCTTGGAGATAAGCGGCAAAATAGGTTTACACACACAAACTGCCTCTCACCCCAAACGCATATACAGTCTCCGTTCCGTCGCGGGTAAAAATAAAATATCATGTGAATAGGTAGCTAATGCAGCAAAAACTATACATGTATCTATAGATATTTTATTCAACAGATTATCTTCGTATTAACCTGCTTTTAAACAAGTAGTTAAAAAGCAGACTACTAGAACTCCATATCTTCCTTAGCTTCAAGATTACTTGCTTACGAAAACTTTTTGAATTTAACAGCCATATGAGATGTCCCTCCATATTATTATCTCTTGTCTACAGAATGAGACTTTGAGTAAAAGAGACAAGTCTTACAGCAGGTCTCCTATTTCTCCTTCAGACAATCTTTTTATTATATTTTACTAGCAGCGCCCCGCGGTGTCACCCGAGTACTTCCCATTCCCGTAGGAGTTATAGTATTAGCTTTTCTTTTTTTTTATAGAAGAGGGGGCAAACGGACAGTCGGTTCACCTGATGGTAAGTGAAAAGTGACATCCACAGACACAGAGTGAAATTGGGAAATAGCTATGTTATTGTTAAGTTTCATTAAAATCCATTCAGTAGTTTTTGCGTGAAAGAGTAACAAACACACATCCATACATTCTCCCAAACTTTCGCGTTCATAATAATAGTAGGATTTAATAAATAATTTGAGAAACGATCTATTTTAATAGAGTTATTTAAATGAAACCACTTTCAGTTATCATAGTTATGTAATTCTTCTTTTCCGTCAAGTTGACCCCTAGTTCTTTTGTGTGATGGTTGTTATGTTACTCCTACATGGCTTTTTATCCTTTAGTGTGGGCTGATACTATAATGGTTAGTCATAGATAGTGATGCTACCATTTCATGAAATAAAACGACGCATAATCTTAATAACGATCGCGCTATGAGATAGTTATGTCATATTTATTAACAAGTGGTCGTCCTGAGACGATGCGAATGTATATTTTTTTATAAATAACTATAATATTTATAACTCTGCAAGTTATGTTGAATTGAGCCTGTTATATAATGGTAAAGTGTATTTGATGCAACAAGAATCTATTGTTGCGAATTTTTCATTTGTAAAGAGTGAAGGTAAATGAAGAATGTAAGTTCAATTACTGCAATTTTTTCTCCATAAACGAGTATGTCAATTCTGACACTATAGGCGCAATAGCATAATGCCGAAAATAGTATCACGTAATACGAATTTCGAATTACAAAACTAATTGTCTACATTACAAATCGCCTAGTATTTTTTTTTATTATAAGGAACTATAAACAAAATTGTACTTCAGTGGTCACAATTGAAAGCATAACAATTTCATAGGTTTTCGAGTAGAAAATTATTATACCCAAGACTTAGTTCAGTTTCATTTTGGAACATATTTTTTTCTTAATATGTATTATTAATGAAACTGACAATATTAGGTACTTGTTCACAGGCTTGAACGGAATCTCCATCCCATCATAATATTTTTATTTAATATTTAATTATTACCCATGCTTTATAGACTGGCCTGTTGGTCTAGTGGTTAGTGACCCTGACTGCTAAACCAGAAGGTCGTGGGTTCGATCCCCACCTTGGACAAATGTTTGTGTGATGAGCATGATCATTTGTTCTGTGTCTGGGTGTAATTTATCTATAATAAGTATGTATTTAGAAATATATAAGTTTATAACAGTTGTCTGGTTGCAATAAGAACAGGCTCTGCCTAGTTTGGTATCAGATGGCCGTGTGTGAGATGTCCCAACATATTATTATTATAGCGTTGCAAGAAAGTTGTGATTAGGTTTAATTAAAATCTGTATAATAATTTCAATTGCGAGATTACTTTATTTAAATTTCAATGATCTGAGTCTATATCCGACAATGGCGGAATGTTAGTAAGTATGTGGATTAAAATAGTGATATCCTTCTGATATAGTAGATTATATAGGAATATTATCTTTTTTAATAATATCTAAGGACAAACAGCTTTTTTTGTGTGTCGCAGGGAAATGCTTTTTACGCATGTAGCTAGGTTCTCGGGTAGATCCTGACCCTATGTGAGACTCGCACCTGGGAGTACCCTACCCGTAAACTAAAACCACTGCGAGCGCCTTCAGCCGCTTTTTGAGGGTCCGGATCTGCATTCAACGGGATTACCTCAGCGAGAGACTGGCTCCGGCGAAGGCCAGACAACTCCTCGTAAGCCCGGCCGCTACTAAGCAGTCCCCGCGACGTCGTGTCATACTGACCCAGGTTCCCATCCTGAACCCGACACGAGCACAGGGGTGTTACTGGAGGCGCATTAAGTAGCGCCTCCTACGCACCCCTGTTCATCGCCCACGGGGGAAGGCCTCGTCGGCGGCCTCCTCTCTCATCCGCTCGTCGGCCTCCTTCTGGGACATTACTGCCTCACAGAAGGAGACCATCGCCGTCCAGGACTCGTCGTTACCGAGCATCGCGGTGATGACGCTCGGCTGAGACAAGTCTCCTCCGATGACTGATGTCAGACCGTGACGCAGCGCCAACGACAAACAGCCTGTTGATCAGCTAGAAAAAATCTTATTCTATGAAAATCTAAAAAAGCCTTCATACTTGTTTTATTATCTTTATTAAAATGATAATTATTGTCTTAATTTTACACATACAATATGCATTCTTGTTTACAACTAGAATTAATTAAACTATAGTAATTACGTTGCTTTAGTTTAAACCTAATTTTATCGGTAAGTTACTGTAGGAAACGTTTATTTATCAATAATTTATGCCGACTTACATTATGTACAAATTATTTATTTAAATACATTACATAATATGAATTTATAATTTAAAATTCTCTGACTAGTCACCATATACATCGAAACATGAAACTTAAATATTTTTAGCGTGGTTCATATTTTCTGTAATTATTATGTCGGTATAAATTAATTGTCAATAATAAAACAATAATATAACTTGTGTAAAATATAATCGTTACGTAGTTCCAATCGCATGAATTATCACATATATGGTCAGAAATAATTTAGGGCAAGTTATCGTTTCCTAAGCTCGTCAACGATTCTTACGAATACTTCATACTCGAGTTTTAACTTGTTCGGCTTGGAGTCAGTCATTGTGCTTAAAACTTTCGTGCCCTTGTAGTTGTAAACTGTGCCCAACTTTTCGCCGTCCTTCAATTGTAGAGGAGGAGGGAAGTATCTGGAAAAGTAATAAAAAAATGTTAATACTACATACATACCTAGTATAGGTAGGGTACATGTTAGAGGGATTCGATTAAGCCGCGCGCCATATCCTACTTATACCATGTGAGAACTTTTTTATGTTAGTTGAATAGGCAAACTGGCAAACGTACCACTTGATGGTAAGTGGTCGACGTCTACCATGAACATAACTAGTATACCTGGAACGAGCCCAGGCAACTCATCTATGTGTTGCCTATCCTGAGACATAAGATGTTAAGTCTCGGTGCCAGTAATTACACTGCCTGTCTTGTCCTTGACTCCGAAACACAGCGAAGCTGTTTCACCCCCACGACCCGGTGGTATGCCTAAACGTATTCCCCAGCGAAACCAAAAAAATGGTCCCGATAAGATAATAATTTGATTTAGCTGTACTATAGTACATAAACAACTTTAGCTGACTAGTTTGTCTATTAACTTATCATGAAATGGTAAATTTATCATGAAATGATAAATCATTAATTAAAGATCTTCATTCTTATTATTTTCTTTTAGTAGACTTAAGATCTCTTCGACTATTTTGGCGCGGCGCCATGCGCTTCCTCTGTTAATTGGTTTAGTTTTTTATATTATTTATGAGATATCAACTAACAGTTTATGCGCAAGCTGATATTATTAATATAATCAACAGTTTATGGATTTCCTCATAGAATAAATAATAATCTATGAAAATAGTAATATTATAATATAATTAATATATATAATTAAAATATATATAAAAAATATATAATAAAAATATCAATACATTAAGTAATATTATTAATATTACTTAATCTATTGATATTTTAATAATCATTTAATTTAAACCTATAAATGTGATGAAGTCCTTCATTTAATTATTTAATTAAGCTCGTAACGATGATGCGGAAATTATTTAAATGGCACGACTACACGAGTTGAGCAGTTGAGCTATTTAAATAAATTACCTAATTATGGTAGATGTTGTAACATAAATGACTATGCGAATTAGTACTTAATTATATGATAAATATTTTTATGTTATGTCGAAGTTGTTTAACATTTTTAGGGTTAAATATATTTTTGATACTATATAATATAAAGGATATTTCAAGTAACTTTAAGTAAGGCTTATCAATTCCACGTTATTTAAAAAAAATAAACAGTTAATGGAAAAAGATTTAAGTGATACCATCTATATTAAAATACATACGTTGTACACATATATATACATGGCTTTTATTATTCGAAAACATACAATTTTACTACTCGTATTACAAATTCTATGTTTAATTTAGTTATCTTATTTTACTTTATCTAATAATATCTTTAAACTGATGATACACGCAAGTATACGAAAAAATATATAAAAAACCCCACTTTTCAAGGATACACAAATCACTCCACCATGGTTCAGGTCTTGTCGTGGCGGTGGGACTCGGTAGCCTAGGGTGAGCCGCTGCACCTTGGGCGAAGCGAATTGAGCCGAGGGGGATCTTTGTACCCCTCTTATAAGAAGAGGACAAAAGAGTAGAGGGCAATGGGCGAGGACGGTAACCTCACCCCATTGTACTGTGCCGATGTTGGGAGGGGTTGTTCTGTGGTGCTGGACAACCCCTCTGTGGAGGCCACCTCCACCTCTGTGAGGTGGCATCGGTCCCCTGAGGGACTGACTAGCCGTCGAGGTGCCCTGTTTGCTCAACAGGTCCGGGATACCTCACCAAAGGCGGCATTGGTGGCACTCGCCGGTTATAGTGGGTAGAGCTGCGTCCACTTACCACTCTCCTGCGGGATGCCTCAGAGCATTTCCTGGCGTTAAAAAAAAGGGTACACAAATCAGGCTCACATAATCTTAACCTCTCACTTCCAGACTTGAACCTAGTTGTTTACTAGCCCATCTTCGCTTGCATATCTATAATAACGTTTAAAAATTACATAGCTTAGAAGCACTTGATTATTACTCTTAGCAAAGATTTATATATGAATATTTTGAATCTTGCAAGTTAGTAATTAACTAAAACAGAATCATACGGAACCCCAATTTGTAACTAGTTTAAAAATATGATCAGCTATTTACCACCTACCGTTTCGCAAGTCGTTTTTATCATTATGTTGATATCTTAAAAGGAATGTCATAAATTAAAACACCAAAATTGGTTTATAATGTTTTCGATGGGTAGCCTGTTTATACTTTTGTTAACAATCGTCACTATGTTCGGCTTGTTGTCGTCTTCGGATGTCAGGTGAAATAAGACAAAAAAGAATTGCGATAAAAAAATAAATAAAAACCAGAATTAATTTTTTTATTCAAAAAAGTGGCAATAAATTATCTTTTTGAATCTACCACCGGTTCCAAGGAGGCAAGCCCAATGATAAGAACCAGCGAAACCAACTCAGTTTACTAATATTTTCAAATAATATAATAATAATATCTATGGACGCTTTTTACATCACGTTAATCTGGTCCCGTGGTAAGTTCTGGAAGAACTTGTGTTACGGGTACCAGACAACGGAAATATATTTAATAATTTTATACTATACATATATTATTTGAGATTGTTATTATATAATACTTATATTTAATACCCATCCATGACCCAGGAACACAAAAAAACATTTTTATTCCCTGGCTGGGGACTCGAACCCGCTACCTCGACTTTTAGCGCCAACGCGCTAACCACTGAGCCACAGAGGTCGTCAAATATATAATATTATGCATTATATATAACAAATTTTACATGGTATCCTGAAATGCCTGGGTGGAACGTCCTATTCCCAAGGTGTGGTATCTTCAATGAATTAAAACATGAATTCCATGATAGGTAAACGAGTCACAAACAGATACTTGGTCAAATTATAGATAAGATATTGGAGTGGTCTACGTTTGTTGGTAAACCGAGGCCCATACACGTCTGCACAACTAGAGATGTGTTGTCCACCTTTTCCCTATCCCCCCAATGGGCCACCGGAAATTCACAGACTCCAAGAAACGCGACAGCATAGCAGCATAGCATAGCGTCACTTGACGCCGGTATTATATGAGCAAGAGGTACCACCGCGGTCGTGACTGTCTAAGTCAGCTGCAAACCAGCATGGCACTACCTCTTACAAGTATTTATGAGAATCACTGACCACTTACCACCTAATGGTGAGTGGTCAGTGTCACCCTTAAATATAAAGCGTGTACACTCGGGACTTGACCAGGCAACTGATTCATGCGTTGCATATCCTGAGACTTAAGATGAGTAATCACACAGCCTACGCACTACCTCTCCGAAACACGGCAATGCTGTTTCATAGATGATATAAACATGATAAACATGATGAGTTCTCATGATGGGCGCGCGCACAACGCATTCTTAACACTTTTAAAGTTATCCAACAAATATAAGGAATTAATTCATTCATTAAAGGATAGATACTGATGATGATGATGAATAAACACAAACACAGACACATGTGAATCGTAAAATATTCGTTTACTTTGTCTGAAACATTATTTACATGTCCCCAACATGGATCAAGCCTTGTCATGATGTTGGGGCTCAGTAGTCTAAGGTGAACCCAGCGCCTGGGCGAAGCAAATTGAACCGAGAGAGCTGCTCTTTGTACCTCTTTTATAAGAAGAGGAAACAAAAGAGCAGGGCGGGACAAGGAGCGAGGTTGGGAACCTCACCCCGTTGCACTGTCCCGACGTTGGAACGATAATCAAGAGATAGTGTTGTTTGCTGATGACACATCACTTTTTAAAAAAAATTAAATGACAAGAAACTAATTATGACGAGGTAAACAACACTCTCTTGAGGATGGTACATTGGTTTAGCATTAATAACTTGCTTTTAAATAGTAAAAAAATAATAATGTATAAAATTCTCTTTGCCAAACGTTAAGCAAATTCAAACCAATGTACTCCTAGACAATGAGAACTTGGAGATGGTGGACTCTTTTTCTATGAATAACTCTACATCCTAAGCTACAATGGGGTCCTCATATAGCTAAGTTGCCGAATAGACTCGGTTCTGCAGCATACGCAGTCAGAAAAATAAGACAGATAACCGATGAATATACGGCGCGAATAGTTTACTTTAGTTACTTTCACAGCGTTATGGCTTACGGCATACTATTATGGGAAAATGCTGCCGATATCAATAGTATTTTTGTGCTGCAGAAGCGAGCTATCCGTGTAATCTACAAGCTGCCCCCCTATAAATCTTTAAGAGACATATTTAAACAAATTGGAATTCTGACTGTCCCATCTCAATACGTCTTAGAAAATTTATTTTAAATATCCGGAAAAAGATAAGTAAATTCTGTAAAAAAGTGACATCCATATACGTAACAGACACAGGCTAGATGTACCAGTGATTAGACTCACAAAAGTAAGCAATTATTTTAAAGGCAACTGTATACGCTTTTACAATAGGATTCCAGAAAATGTTCAAAATCTCCCAATTAAAATAATCAAAAAGGTATTAAAGAGCTTGTGTGGTAAAGGATATTATAAAGTAAAAGATTTTATGGAAGATACCACATCTTGGGAATAGTGCGTTCCACCCAGGCGTTTCATGATAGCATGTGAAATTTGTTATAAATTATTTGAAAAGATTTGTTCCACTGAGTTTATTTCGCCGGTTCTTCTCAGTGGACTTGCCTTGGAACCGGTGGTAGATTCAATTGACGTTCAAAAAAATACTCTCTGTCTGTTATAGTCAGCTCAGAATATAAAATACTATTTCACTTTTCACCTTTTACGTGAAAACACAATAACTGTGGTAAAATTGGTAAATAATTTGAATTTTTTTTATCTATGTTTATTCTCTAAGTACTTATTTTATTTTGACTTAAACAAAGAAAACAAAGTAATGAATTATGTGATTAACATAAATTATTTCTTTACAATTAACGGTTTTTCTACTAAAAAAGCTTGTAAAAATTGCAATGCTTGAATTACGTTATATCCATTTTTGATATACCAGCCTTATAATATTTACAAATATTTATATTTATTTTTATGTATTCTTATGTGTACCAAAATATATTGATAATATATATTATTTGCTTTATTAAAATATATTTAATAGTATATGAACTGCTTTCCGCTTCCCCACTTATGGGTGATGCTGAAAATCGGCGTTGAAGAATCTTATTCTCCAACAAATATCGAGCGTCATCCATTTCAGAGCTCCCATAATGCATCGCTACGCAGATTGCCGTTTTCGTTCTTTTTTTTTTCTTCTCTTCTGGTTTTTATTAGTTTGTATTTTTATTATTATCATTATTGTAGGTATTTATGTGGGTAGGTACCTAATATTCAGTAGGCTTAAATTTATTATGTTTGTTTTAGTTGTGTATTATGTTCATAGCTTATAATTTAACTATTGATTTACACAGTATTGGTACCACCTACAAAGTTTTTTGTAATTTTGATTTTTTTTTGTTGACTTGTCTTGTCTGTAAATTATCTATATACCGATGTGTGTATGTGAGTCTAAATAAACGTTTATTATTATTATTTGTGGTTTTTTTTCTCAGCCTATAGCTGGTGCTACTACATTCACGAGCTATTGCCAAGTGAATGCAGGTGGTGTTTTGATGTATTTATGTTATGTAGTGTGTTTATGTTGAATGTTCTTGTGTGTTTTCTTCTATTTGTAGGAATTTTCTAACTATTCGGCATGTATTTAAAATAGCAGCTTTTTGTAGGTTGATGTATAGGGATTCTTCGAGGTTTATTTATTTTAGGCTATGGAGAAAATGGTTGCGTATAACGCCGGTAGTAGAGAGAACTATGAGAATAACATTACTTTTCTTGTCTCCATATTCTTACGACCTCTTCTCTAAGTTCCGTATATTTGCTTATTTTTTCTGTTATCGTTTTTTGTAGGTTGTGGGTATTGGGAATAGCTATGTCTATAAGGTAGGTTATTCTTTGTGTTTTGTCCTGTATTACTATGTCTGGTCTGTTATAGTGTATAGTTCTATCTGTGAGTATGGCTCGATCGTAATAAAGTTTATGTGTGGTGTTTTCGAGTACAGTGTCTGAGGTGTATTTGTAGTAAGGTGTGCCAGTGTTTTGCATGAGATTGTGTTTGATTGCTAGTTTTTGATTTATGATATTTGCAACTTGGTTATGTCTGTGAGAAAAATCTGTCTGTGCTAGTGATGTGCATGCTCTTGTGATATTGAATTCTTTGATATCAGTTTTTGACCATTTTATAACTCCAAATGAATAAGTTAGAATTGATATGGCAAAAGTATTGATGGCCTTGATAAGATGTTTTCCTGATAATTGTATGTTACATATGGCGTTTATTCTTCTTTTGTATTCAGTGTTTACTATTTATTTAGTTGTTGTGTGATCAAGCCCCTTAAGTTGTTTGTACCCTAGATATTTATAAAGATCTGATGACTCCATTGCTACGATTGTGTCACTGTCATTAATCACATAGTTACCTGATTTGATTTTACTTCTTATTATGTGTACTGTCTTACATTTATCTATTCCGAATTTCATGTTTATATCTTGACTAAATCCTGTGGTGACTTCTATTAACTGATTCATTTCTTTTTCTGTTTTGGCGTATAACTTAATGTCGTCCTTGTATATTAAGTGTGAAATAATTGTATCTTCAGTACCATGTTTAAGAGTGTATCCAGCTTGACATTGGTGTAACAAATCTGATAAGGGATTCAGTGCTAGGCAAAACCACAAAGGGCTCAGGGAATCTCCTTAATAGATGCCCCTTTTAATATATTTGTCGTGTTGTAAGTGTGCTGTGACGAGTGTTTAGTTGTAGAGTAGTTTTCCAGTGTGACATGATGGTGCGTAGAAAATCGATTGTTTTTGGGTTGATTTTATATATTTCTAAAATCTGTATTAGCCAAGAGTGCGGGATGCTGTCAAAAGCCTTTTGGTAGTCAATATAAGTACAGTGTAGGTTCCTATTTTTTGTAGAAGCGTGTTTATGTACTATTGAGTCGATGACTAGCTGTTGTTCCTTGCATCCCATGTGACCGCGTCTGCACCACTTCTGCTCTTCCGCTATTATATTGTTTTGTGTTATGTGTGCGTTGATTTTAGTAGTGATTACGCATGTAAGGATTTTGTAAATTGTGGGTAAGCATGTGATTGGTCTGTACTGTGAAGGTTGTAATGTGTATTTTGTTTTGGGTATGTGATTCCGGTTGCAATAAATTCGGGTATAATCTGTTGGCCTAATATGGTATCAGTTAAGTTTTTGGCTATGTGTTTGTGTAGTGGGGTTAACTTTTTATACCAAAAATTGTGAATTTTATCTATTCCTGGGGACAATTATGGAGCCTGGCTGCTACGTTCGCAATATCGGATTATGTGATCTCTGTAACCTCCATTTCGTTATTGTGTCTTAGTCTCATATTTTCGCTCTGTTCTGTAATTTCAAAATTAAGTTCTTCTGAAATAACTACCGCTGTGCTGTAAATCAAGGTATGTATGTCTACAAGTTGCATGTTCTCAGATATGTATATTTTTATTAAAAAGATGAACTAAACGGAAAAGATTATGGGTGTATTTTAATTTAGGTAATTTGGGTCGTGCTGCTGGGTCCATCCCAGAGTTCTGTGTTAGCGTTGTTCCGAATTTGTTTTGTATTTCCTATATATGTGTTTCTGTTATCGTAGTTTGCTCCCTGTAGGCTAACGTCTCAATATCATTTTCTAGGCCCTACCCTATTATGTATTCAGTCTGTGTGGATATATGCGATTTTTGTGTGTTTGGTTGTGATTGATTGTATGTATGACTTTGCGTAAATGATGGTTTCGGTTGTGTAAAAGATGATCGTGGCTGTTCGTGTATACTATTTTCATTTGTATATTGAGTTACTGTAGACGTATTAGTGAATGCGTTACTTTCATCTTGTACTCGTATTTGTACTTATTGTTTTAGTTGGTCTATTTCGATTTGTGACAGCAGTTTATTCCTAACTATAGTTCGTCTTTGGTCTGATATTCTTTGTTCCGATACTGTAATTTCTGGATACTGTCTTGTGAAGTGTTGATGAAGTTTTTGTCTGTAAGTGGTCATGTCGGTTTCTAATTTCGTGATTTCGTAATTTTAGGTAGGTTCGCATGATGAATATATTTATTTCTTTGCTCCATTTCATGCGCACTCTTGTTTGACCAGCCTTGGTGGACGCGGGTAAAAATGTACTATTTACTTCCAGCGCAACATTCAAGGTCGAAGTAGGAGGAACTGTTGTTAAACTAGTGCTTATTGGTGACGATGGTAATGATGGCAATGATGTTCTAGATGGTGTGTATGATGCATTGCTTGGACTACACGGTTGTACAGGGGTGTCTGTCCTGTCTGTCAGTCGGTCACCATAGTCAGTGATTTCGGCTGTAGTATATTTGTCGGTGAGAGCCCGCCTGCTCAACTCTAGACCGCCGACGGTCGGTATGCTGTCACACCCAGCGTCAGCTCCAGGTGTGCCCCGGAGATCACCCCCGGTCAGCGGCCCTATACGTTTTCTTTTTGAACGAGTCTCCATGTTTTATGGGTGTCCAGAGCCACGTTAGCCACTACAGTAATATATATTTCGTGTTATTATTATTATAAAACTATTCCTATCACTCAAGAGAAACTTCACACGATTTGCAAGATTTTTATATTATACCATTTAAAAATTAAAATAGTTTATTAGTTCATCTTGGACATATCACACAATTTTTTATATATATAAAATTAATAATACCAAATTGAACTATAATAAAATTCAATTATATGCATAATATTATATACTTTACGGTCTTTACTTTCATTAACTGAAGTTCATATCAAAGGAAGCCATATCAGCGAGTTGGTAGAAATTACTTAACTTAACTAGAGTTAATTAGGTCTTATTAGTGCACTACTTAAAGACCAATATTATCACAAAAAGCCAACTCTTGTCCATGGTTGCTGTAAAGTATTCAAAATATCAGGCATGTACAATAAAAAAAACCATGGTAATATGTTATAATAAAATACTTTTTCTATCGAAAATTATCTAAATGTTAATTTGAGTTCACTTCTAATAAATAAAAAAACTACTATTTAATTTAATACCTATAAAATAAAATTATATATTTTCTTTTAAGTCCATATTTGATATATTCAAAATCAAGTTTCAATTTAAAACTTGGTTTTCACCATAAGCATCAATTTTAGCAGGCTAACTGGCTTTATTGGGATACATTATCCTTGCGTTACTTGGAAATTTGTGAATTATCTTAATTGTTTTGTTGAAATACCGGTGATGTCATTGGCTTCACAAAAAAGAAAGATATAATTCCGGATTATCCCTAAAAATATACTTCAAAACTTGTCTTGAGTTAAGGGCCCTCTCTCCGTATTAAAACGGCTGTAGGTGTCATTGACCTACCCAATAAAAATAAACAGAATCAATTTCGTCTTAAACATTTTTACTTTATTTTTTAAATCAATTTTTGGCTTTCGTTTTAATACAAGGAAATTTTATATCCTGCACTTTGTGTTATTTAAAAATTTTGACCATTTTTAGTTCCTTTTTAGTCAAAAGAGCCTGATTCATTGAAATATTTTTTCTCGGTTATTAACCAAAAAGTCGATAAGGATGTGATACATCCTGCAGAAATAAAGAAACATACATTATTTCTCCTTACAATGTAAAATTTGTAAATTAAAATTATTAATTACTAAAATTATTACTAAGCAAAATAAAAAAGGAGCACATACAGATATACATGATTTTTTTTTGAACTTAGGTGCGAGTAATTAATGTAGTAAATGAATCAATATACTTTAATTGCCATAATTAATAATTGATGTTATTGGCATAATTGTAATTCATATTTTCGTTAATTTTTAATTCAGGTTAACTTTACTTGACACAGTTAACGCTTGTTAAACCGATTTTTCTAAAACATTCTCTTATTTAAGTATAGATATAGACAAGATGCATAATTTAAACCGATAAAGGCCAATATAATTAAAAAACTTAATAATCAATACGCCATGTATTAGGGGATACTAACGGGATACTTTGGTGATTAACAAATGAGTCTAAACAAAACTGTAGACTCTGTAGAGACTAGAGAGTGTAGAGAAATACATACTGTTTAGGTGTGATTGGAGTGCACATATTTTGATACAGGTAATTAAAGGTTCTTCAATTAAGAAGTTGTGACAAAGTTTAAACCTCCTCAGCGTTTTTTTTTCAAATCAAAGTTGGGCAATACACAAAAAAATCAGGAATGGATTTAATATTACGGGACAGTGAAGGATATGACCCACCAAAATATAAAATAGGATGATATAAGAAAACAATAATTAAACAATTTACCCTATAAATTTCGGATGAAATGGAAAAAGATACTGTGTATATGTGTATAAGATCAAAAAGATTAAAACGCGTTTCATCCCGTGTTTTCTTATACTATATTATTTTTATATTTCCTATTTATTTCTTCTCTTTTTAATCTTTTTAATTTATCTTGCTATTATTTTTAACACCAAGACGATCTGATCACAACGACCGATGACAAGACTCATCTATGTAAAGGTGACTGTTCCCGAACGTGCCTTTTTGATTTGTGTAATATTGACTAATTTCGTTCTATGATAGACGATGGTTTTACGAATATCACCATCATCATCAGCCTTTATCCTTCCACTGCTATTTATTTTATTTTTCTTTATTTGGAGAACACACAGTGATACAAAACTAAACTTAAAGCTATTTACATAAAAATGGTGTAATTTATAAATTTTCACATACGGTTTCTAAATAAAAACTAAAGCTTGAACAGTTGATTAAATTACTATATTATAATAATTTCATATTCTTTAATTAAACATGGGTACTTACAACAGCTTTAAGGAATTTAATTCTTGTTAGAACATAAACTGACGTGTTAAATAAATCAGTCGAATTCTGGAATTTCATTCAATTTATTAATTTATTTGGATGTTGTGAATAAGAAAAAGTTTATTCTGTAATTAGTACTACTAGACTATACAAGAGAGTTGGAATTCTCTTTATTTTTCTTCTTCTCTTCTCTTAGACTTTTAAATATATTTTATTTAGGTATAGTGGATTTTTTTTCTTTGTTCTGAGCAATTTAAAGTAATTTAGCAATATCAGCTATACGACGGAGAAGATGAAATCTCCTAGCTCTAGATTCATAACAAGGCCTATCTTAATACAAATAAATAAAACGAATAATAAATAAAATACTGGGTTGAGCATTTTCAGTAAGCGAGAGCTTGACTAGCTAGAGATAGAGACTCAACAAACGCGAAAGCCAAGTGAAAATATAACGTGTAGTCCCGTCTAAAAAACTTTGTCTCAATCTTCAATGCAGTTCGATTGGTTTTACCAATTTATTTTATGGGCCATAAAAGTACGCAGTCCCTTCGCCATTTCCACGAATCACCAATTGGCCTGACAAAAATAAAATTTTCTTTGAAAAGCTATTTTGTGCCATATAAAATTGTCTTCGTACAATTTTTTTTTTTTTTTTTAATATAATGAATACGATACAATCATTTAAGTGACATATGATTCATCTGATACGGAATCTGGTAATAATAAATATGGATTTTTTAAAGATGCATTAAAAACACTAAACCGGTATACATCCATATGAATACATTAGCTAATTTAAATTGACACAAGTTTAAAATCAGAAACATTGACACCCAATTTAACATGGTATGGAACTTTGTGAATTTCAATTGCCCACTTAATTATATTTAAAAATATTGAAATTATATTATAATGTTATTCGGAGTCAGATATTATAAAGGTGCTCTACTTAATATTCGGAAAAACCTTGAGCGCCGACCTCTAACCGGAACCCGAAAAGGTCAAAGCTATGAACTGGCATAAATAGATAAGATATATGTGAATCCAACAAATTTAAAAGTGACATAAAATAAATAGCATCCATAAATACGAATTCTGGGCTTTTTTCTTTTTGTTTAGGCATATATCATTAGAAGCAGGGCAACGGGCAGACGAATCCATCCAGCCATCTAATGATAGGTCTTTTAAATAAGTCTGCCAGTATTTATACTTGTGCCAATATACTGATATGCCAGACTCAGGATAACAGGTATTGTTTCATGAACTCGTTACTCGAAACAAAAGGATAGGTATGTACAATTGTACAGATACTAGTAATTTACATATCATCTGTAACCGGAACACACATAAGCTGTATTAATTTAATAATATAATAAACACTTATATATAGTAGTCACGGAAATGAATTATTAATAAAACTATGCATTTCCTATATTAATAACCTTCGACCATATATTATTAAATGAGCTTAAGCGATTCGTCTATAGTTTGCTACTATTTAGTTATTCATTTACTTCAGTATCATTCATTATGTACCTAAATAATATTTATCTCAATACCTTGTATTATAGAACTTATTTGTCGGGTAAAATAAAATGTGATTTCTAAATGAAAAATGACTTGATATGGATCCAGAGTGACAAAAATCAGATAAATGGCTCTCTCTGCATGCAAACGAATAATATAAACCTAACTGACTATTTCTTGTATTTTAAAAATAAGGTTTCACGACTTCTTCGCGATAAAGAGACATTAATTGACACAGTTGGTCAAGAGCCATAATAATAATCTTATTAATTCCCGCCAAAAATTGTAAGAAATTGTGTTTTGTCACTTTAACTAGACTGTTTAATGATAATTTTGATATGTAATTTCAATGCATTGTCAAATTATGAAAAGTTTTTTAATAATAAACAGTCATATTTATTGAAAAATAAATATATTATTACAACGTCCCAAATAGTTTCGTGAAAAAAGTATTTTTGTACATAATCATGCTTCTTAAAATCACTTCTTATCAAGCTCAAGTTAAATATCGGAATATACCGAGGCGCATAAAAAAATTCATAAAATTTTTATGAATTTTTGAATGACGTGTTTACAAGGACATGTTGAATTCCAGATAATTTAATGTTCATCTATAATGATTTTTGAACAAATTGTACGGATATGAATGGAATAATTCCAGTCCGATTTAGTATTAGGATTTTTGATATTTAATTAATGCAACCTAGTCTTATTAACACAAAATAAAATAACATTTATTTTTTATTAATTTGTAAATGCATAGATACACACATAGTAATAATACGACTACGATTCGATCGATTATGTAATCGTGGCAGTAACATATTTTTAGGGTTCCGTAATCAAAAATGTTATCCAATATAAACTATTATTAATTCACCTTTTTTATCGCAGGGAATTGCTTTTTACTAATGTATCCAGGATCTCTGGTAGATCCTGACCCTATATAGGACTCGTACCTGAGAGTGCCCCCCTACCCGTAAACTAAAACCACTGCAAGCGCCTTCAGTCGCTTTATGAGGGTCCCCGATCTGCATTCAACGGGGTTACCTCAACGACAGGCTGGCACAGGCGAAGGCCAGTCACCATATCTGTCCATCATTCTGTATTTAACAGTAATTTTACCGAACAACAATTCGAATTAAAATAAATAACGTAAAGAAATTAAAACAGTTTTTGGGATAAGATAAAGAAAAAATGTACCGACATTGATACGTAGAAATTATGTACTTTCCTTAAATATTAACTTGAAATTTATTCTCATAAACCTACCTAATGGATGGATAGTTTTCATAGCGTGATCTGGGTGCAGAAAGGGAATACATCGCTGATCGCGTACCTTCCGAGCCCATCAACGTAATGACACTTGACCCTTTTATATTTATCTGTCAGAGGTTTTGTCGCCGTAGCCGAAATCGGCTTGGAAAGCATCATCATCATCATCAGTTTTAATTGTTTTAAATTGTTTATGAGAAATCTCAATCACATCTCTTCTTAAATTAATAATAAATCTTTCTTGTTTATTATCATTGCTGAATATTAGCATATAATATAAAATTTAATAAATATAAGTTTTATTACTTTAATTTGCATAATACTCGCTTCTAGAATTTCCATGATATTACTCTATGTTAAACGCATTATTCATAACTAGCATAATCATACTAAACTAGAGATTAGCTTACATAAATGTTCATCATCATCATCAGCCTTTATATAATTAAAACTGAATGAATGTTAGCGTATATTAAATGATAATTATTTAATGCTAACGTTTTTAATTAAAAAATTAAAGAATCTAAAACTAAAAACCTTAAAAAATGTATTTTAAAAAATAACTAAAATATATTATTAAAAAGGAATCCCTTTAGGCAAGGTTCCGAAGATTCCTTCCCTTCCCTTTGAATAGCTAGACTAATTATTTGTCCGAGGTAGCTGCCAGCTCATCGG
Organism: Helleia helle; assembly: GCA_963853865.1. Lineage (NCBI taxonomy): Eukaryota > Metazoa > Arthropoda > Insecta > Lepidoptera > Lycaenidae > Helleia > Helleia helle. The sequence continues at coordinate 11,323,768 of OY971425.1, forward strand.
TCTCCTGTGATGTCGACTAACCTTTTTGCTATTTCCCTAAAAAGCCATATAGCGCTAGGACCCCACGGACCAAGGGTCTCGACACCGAATGGGACAAAATCATATTCGGAGCCTAGACCCCTGTATTTGCTTACTTCATCTTTTTCAGCCGCTTCGCCTCTATATTACATAATATGTTGTGTAAAGTTATTCCTAAGAATCAATATTCTTATAATGTACATATTCAATATCAGTTATATTATAAACTTACTGGTTAATTGCTTCTGTATTGTCAATAGGCTTCTTTTCCTCCACGTATTGAGATTTCCTTTCATTCTTCTCATGAGCCTGGTACTGTCCAAAGTAGTTTGGATTTCCTTCCGAGAATTCTCCAAGAGTCAATATATCGGGAGACTCGTATTTGTTCGTCCACGCTCTGATGACGTTGTAGGTGTATGGAAATCTTGGCGCGTATAATTCATACTCATTGTCACCTACTTCCAAATGCTTGTATGTACCATCGTAGGGCCACACACCTTTTGTGTAAATATATGTGTATTTCCCTTCATCACCGGGTACGTATTTTCCTTCGGTTCTAGGTCTGTAATATTTACCGTCGTCATAGTCGTATTTTTTATGTTTGTACTTTCCATCATCGTAAGGTGAACACTGTGCGATGACGAAGAAGGATACAACAAGGGCCTGGAATTTGAAAAAGGAATAGGTGAATAAACATTATAAATGAGTATAATGAAATGCTTAAATTTGCAATTCGATACTGCTATTTCCGTACGGACTTCCGTGTTGTTCTAGAATCTAGCGTGTATAGAAATTTCCAGAAGCAAAAGATAGCAGAAATTACCCCGCTAATGCGATGTTTTTTTAATACTAATTAGACATTATATTTCGTTTTTAAATATGAACATTTATTTCAATAATTGTTAAATTATAGATACCAATAGTGACGGCAAATATATTTATAAAAATTTGTTATTTTTTCGAAACTTAACGATGTTTATTATAATATTTAAAGTAAAAGGTTTAACGAAACCTTTTATTTTAAATTAAAATAATGTTTCAAAATGTAAACTAAAATTGTAGCAGTTTTACGTCCTTATTGTATTTTAGTATGCATCACTTTTATTAGGTGAGGACAGTAATTGAAAAAACGAAGTAACATTAAAACGCCAGTCTAGCGTGTCGAGATGGAAACAACTCATAATAATACCGAGTGAATGCATTAATTAATTGTAAAAGAAATAGTCCAGTGTAGTTTTTCAAAGTTTATATGATATTTAGATTTGATGAGACATAAAATTTTACATACCGAGATAGACGACAAAATCATTAAAATGTCAAGCATTTTTGTCATTTATAACCGGTTATGTGATCTAAAATAAATCTATTCGTAAGATACGGATATTAATCCGTAACACGTTAGTAAAAAAACAAATCTCATATGCTTTTTCCATCGGATTATAAATAACTTGATCGACAGTTTGATCAGTTGAACAACAAATCATTCAATTAGTTTGTCAACTAGTGTCTAAATAAGAAGTTAAAAAAGGCGAAAAATAAATAAAATTTATTGGAACAAATTAAGTTGCAAAAAAGGGTATTTCGTTTTTTGTTAATAACTCCAAAACTCTTAAGATTTCAGAAATAAATAAAAAAGATTCTTAAAAAGAAAGAAACTTTCAAAAAATAACTCCCAATCTTGGAATTCTTTCTCCATTAGATCTTATCTCGCCATAGGACGTCTTGGACTCCTCCGACCCTCGTTAGGCCAACATTCGGCTACCTTCGTGGACAACCTACCACCACCACGTCTAGTCAAGTACTCAAAAAACGACCCCTAGTTCCTAGCCATCCCACTATTCTTGGCTACGGTAGCAGCCTAGGTTACGGTGAGACAGGGGGTGCTAAGAATCTCCGGGCTACGAATTGCTACTAACTTGACCTGTCGACGAGGGAAGGCAACACTCCGACACAAGGTGGCGTGGGTTTCCTCGTCCGCAAGTCACTTTTCAACAATATTGTCGAAGTCTCGTGTTTGTCAAGTAGGGTTGCGTATCTTGTACTCAAACTCACCAAGAGGTACAGCCTCAAGGTGATACGCTTGTATCACATTTATCTATTGGCGCATATACTTATATGCGCCAATCTCTAAACACTCCGACGACGACGAAGAATAGGCAACTAAATAGGATGTCTCCAAGCTCTACCTCCAAGGCTCGCTTTAATGTTTTTATGGGAGACTTCAATGCCAAAGTAGGTGTACGAACAGGTATTAAATCGTATTTAGGGCCACATGGTGTTGGCAGTCATAGCCACAGGGGGCAAATGCTTGTCAACTTTCTAGAGAAAGAGGGATTATTTTTAATGAACTCACATTTTAAAAAGAAGCACCACATGAAGTGGATTTGGCAAAGCCCCGACACTGTGAAAAGGAACAAGAACTTTATTATGATGGACTGAAGGCATGCGTTTAGAGATGCATCTGTGATCAGCAGGCTCAAAACCGAAAGTGATCACCGATTAGTAAGAGGCGCCATGAAAGTACGCTTTCTGTGAGAGCGAATCCATTTAATAAAGTATACGCTTCCGACAAACCATGCTAAACTTAGTAAAATTCAAACTGGAATTAAAAAACCGATTCTAGGGTCTTAACTAGACACTCGGACACTAGAGTCGGCAATCAACGAGGCACTGAGTGCCGTGGTGGACTACATGCGAGTCGTGGGTGAAAGGTTTTGTAGGAGAAAGCGTAGTTGGCAGGAAATCCAAATTATCGGTTGAGACGCTCGTTTTTATAAGGGAAAAAAATTACAGAGCACACACAGAAGCCACTTCTTCGGATGTAAAGCTTCTATCGAAGCAAATCCAAATACGCAATGGATTACCGAAGCAATTGAGCAGAATCGATGATCGAAGGTTTTTGGGACGAAGCTCGGGAGAAGCCATTTATCGAAGATTAGGACTGCTTGTGGCGTAACCGCTTTTTCTAAGCCTGGGATCTTATCAGAGTTTGAAGAATTATATGGCAAATTGTACGCGTACCATGCTTCTCAGCCTGATCCCAGAAACAACGATCCGCGTGCTAGCGTATACCTTTACGGTGAGCTTCCGAACATTAGCTTAGGTGAGGTAAGGCTGACTCTTAAGCAGCTTAAAGGGGGAAGAGTTTCGAGAATGGACAGAATTACGACTGAACTCCTTAAGGCAGGTGAAGCTGTTTTAGGAGAGTTACTAAAGATCTTTAATTTCATCCTTCAACAAGGCATTTCGCCCAAAGAGTGGCATGGAAGTGAAGTCGTTCTGTTTTTTAAGAAGGGTGACGATTCCCTTCATAAAAATTGTAGATCGATATCACTTCTAAGCCATAATATATACAAGCTATTCTCGAGAATCATGATGAACCGCTTCACTAAAAACCCAGCCTGGATTTCAAAGAGGATTTAGCACTATGAACCACATCCACACCATAAGGCAAGTTGTACAGAAGACCCATGAGTACAACCAGCCGTTGTGTCTTGTCTTTGTTAATTATGAGAAAGCTTTTGACTCGGTTGGGCTGTTCTGGAAGATCTGCTGCGATGTCAGATCGATTGGCGATACTTTGAAGTGTTGAGCCTACTTAAACTGGGCCTACCTTCGTCCGCTTGATTCCCTCCAATATCGCTGAGATGCTGCTCGGTCTAAACGAATCCTCCCGACATGTGGGCCTTAGGATGAACTTACATTAATACGAATTTCATGTTCAACAAACACGTTCTCCCTAGGACGGTTAACGTCGATGGCATAACTCTCGAAGTCGTGCAAGAGTATTTCTATCTTGGGCACACTTTGCAACTAGGTAGACATAACTTTGAGAGGGAAGCCGATATGATTGAATTGGGAATTGGCAGCATTCAGGAAGCTTAGTCATATTCTCACGTCATCTATACTGCAGAATTTGAAGACGAAAGTCTTCAAACAATGTCTTCTCCGTTATGATCTACGGGGCCGAAAAGTGGCCTCTAAATTTACAACTGTTCCTGAAATTTGCCGTAGCTCAACGTGCTATGGAATTTGCTCTGCTGGGTCTTTCTTTAGCAGATAGGATTCGAAACGAAGACATCCGCCAGGGAACTACAGTTACCGATATCACGCGAAAAATAAGCGTGTTAAAGTGGCAGTGGGCTGGTCACACCCTCAGGAGAACGGATGGATGGAACAATTATTTATTCAATAGTATGTTAACCAAGCAACTGCTTCACCAAATTTTTAAACGATAGTCACCTAATTAGAACTACTATATCTATCTATAAAGGATATATCCATATTTTGTCCTAAAGTCATGTGTGTTTGCTGTTTATTTAAAGGTGGCTGGTACACCATATATCCCTATAATATACCAGGGCTGTTAAAATTTAAATAAAATGATTTCGACTGATAAAAAGCTTACGTCCAGAGGTCACTTACCCCTACAAGAGTGAATGGCCATCACATCCAGGCCTTAAACTAAGGGTATGGCGAGGCCTTTTTTTCTTGTAAAACTAAAATTGAGGTATTTTAGTTTTCAATATGTAATTCTAAAGCTCCTTTATATTATAATATATCTTCCTTTAGGTTAAAACTAAACCAATAACTAGTGAAATATTTCTACTTATTTAAAATGACTTGATATATAATTTTATTACTGATAACAACAGTATGTCATTGATTATGAAGTGTAAGGCTGAAGTACATTACTGTAACACGCAATTACTATACTTAGTAAGTTTTTATAGTTTACGTTAACGATCGTAGTTTTCGTATTTCCTATACGACCTTATCACATTTTTCAAATTTATACTTAGTTGTTGTGTGATATCAAAAAAAGAAATATTAGTCAATGTAAGGATCAGCTTATTTCAAGTAAAGTTTAGTGATTAGTTAGTTCTTCGTCATGTCACGATAAAGCTTTTTTGTAGGCATATTTTAAAGAAGAGAAGGAAACTAAGTAAGGTCCAAGATATTCTTACTTAAAATTTAAAATTAATATTTATAAAGATTTAATTCCGCTGTGTTTAATTCCTCAGAGTACAAAACCTATATTAATTTAATAATTCATATAATAATTGAATTCATAACTAAATTCCATGTAAATTTTAAGATTTTCTATGGATAAGATTTCTTTACAAAAAGTAAAAGATACAACAACCAAATCCTTAAATCCAAATCACCAATTTTTTAAAATCATAATCGAAATTGATGACTTATAGAGATCTCACTTTGTTAGCCAGTAATAATTGGTTTCACTTTAATAATTCAATCATTATAATATCTTGATACATTACTTTAGGCATGCATTACTCAAAACGCATTCTAAATCTCAATTTTTTTATTCATTGCTGACGTTTATGTGTATAATAAGCTTTAATATGAAGTAACAGACATTCTAAAAAGTTTCATTATAGATTTAATGGTCACAAATGAAATCCTATCAGAGAAGAAAAGATGATTTTTTTGTGAAAGAAACAAAACCATATTATGGTTGGGTTTGAGAAGCGAGGTCGTTATAACTACAAGGTCATTAAAATAGGTTACTACAGAAACTGTGAATGACGATGGCCTATTGGGTATGGGCTCGGCCTCTTGACAGCCGAGAGGTCCGGGTTCGATCCTTACCCCTGAGATGCCTAGAAAGGGTTTTTCTAAATTGCTACGTGCACCTAAACGTGCACGTGAAGGAAACATCGTGAGAAAACCTGCATGCCTGATGAGATTAAAAGTTTATGAATGTGTGTTAAGTTCACCAACATCCATGGGGCCAGAGTATCCGTGAGCTATGGCCCAAAACCCTCCTCGCCTGATTTAAAGGAGGAGACCCGTGCAGCAGTGGGGCATATAAGGGTTGATATTATTATATCTATATTACTACAGAAAAGTGACTCCATAACTTAGAGAAGATTTTGTGAAACCGGATTTAAAGGACAAGAATTTCAAACACGTCATGGACAAATCTATCATAAATTGTTATTAAGATATTTATTATGTTATTTAAACTAAACTAGTATATATATATAATCAAGCTAGTCCATAATATATCACAGCATTATAGTTGGCAGAGCTAAATATATCTAAATACGAAGAAGTAGACGTTAATATCCTTAAATGGAGTGCATTTATTTACGTACAAATACATACAAAAGTGTATATTACACTTTCGAAAGATCTTACAAAAGTGTGTATTACACTTTTGAAAGATGTTTTAATATGAGTACACAAATAGACACATATCTATAACCACGGAATTGACCTTCAGATTGATCTTACATCTGGATTCATTTTTACAAGAAAAAAGCTTTAAGAACTTTTAATGTTAAATATTTTTTATCAACCTTTTTATATAATATTGTTACACAGGGGTTTCGTCTTCACATAAGCTTCTAGTATAATAAATTAAATGCACATAAATGGTCAGTAACACCACACTAAACTAAACCAAATCAAAAGAAGCCGTAACAGGCTATAGATACGTATAAAATGCGATAAAAAGCACCCCATATTGCAACTAATAAAAAATTATTGAATATTTAAAAATTAATAAAATAATTAAGTGAACAATTTGTCTGGAACTGCCTACAGTGACGTTAATATAAGAAAGCACGTAAAATTTTAAAGCTTAACTTTATCTTAATAAAACATTATTAAGTAGTTTGGAAAGTGGATTTCATAAAAATAATTATAATTCATAGTATTATAATACTTTTAACATGCAAAGTAAACTTTGAACTCATTTGTGTATTATATAAGTATTTAAAAGAAATGAACAACACAAAACAACTAAAATAATAAAAAGGTACTTACAATTTTGCTAATGCCTTTCATTTTTGTCAGTACAGATATACTTTCATAGCCAAACTGTTATCCGAAATCAAGAGTACGTCACGCCGTCCTCGTAACGTTGTTATCTGCACAGGTTATGTTTCCTATCTGAAACTAGATCGAAGAAGATGCCATAAGCAATATTTAATTTCCAAAACAGCTAAAATCCATCAAAAAATGCTATTCCTCATTGCTTTAATTAACATTTATATTATGTATAATAAATTGTATTCGATATATACCAAAAGTGGATCAACGTCTTCAGATCAGGTATGTCGAGGTCATGACAAGGAATTAGCATAGCTGAAACTTGTGACAGTTACTGCAGAATATGTGCGGGGGGCTGGTATTGACGTTGACACAATCCTGATCATATCATGACATAGACACCCTGACACGATTCAAATCGTTATTATCATGATTGAGAAAAGACACATCACAAAACTACATGAATACGTAATACGACCCCATTTAAACATTAACATTTAGATTACTTATTTAATTAGAATTATAAACATATGTTACTAACGTAAGGACAAATCGAGACCATCACCTAGAAAATCCGATAAAATATTTACCTTTAATATCCTCTGCGTAAATCGCATGTGGTCTTGACTCCACGACTGTCAGAATCCCAAACAAACTGACATGTCAAATCCTGCACAGAAAAAACACTGCGCCGTTGTAACGTTAAGATTGACTATGTGATCTCTAACATATACATTTCTTATTTATATCGACGATTAATAAAGTTAGGCTATTAGCGAAGACGAGGATTCGGAATTTATATTTCAATATTATTTAGAGCTATCGCAAATGCAAAATGATCGCAAAAGAATTGAAATTTTTTGAGAAACACTTACAGTATACAATCAGAATTATTTTGAATTAATAATAATAAATATTATTTCAAATTTATTCTAATAATTGCATATTATTATGTAAAACTTTATATTTATGTTTATAAATAATTTATATTTGTAACAATAAATAAATCTTCTCTGTTGAACTAACAAATTTATTATTATAAAATTTAACTGGATTGCTTGATGAATATTTACTTGAAAATGCACTTATTATCATATATCATATATTAATGTTCTTAGTTTTATGCTGTATGATATTGTAGTATGTTTGACTGTATTATATTATATTGATTAAATTTTTAGGTAATATTACACTTGAAAATTATATTACATTACCGATTGTATCCTTCCTTCAAAGACAACTCAAAACACGTATACTCACATGTGTCTCTACTTTATAAAGGCTCGAAAAGATTACGGTAAATGTATTCCTTTAGCATTTGTGATGAATCACCTAAATTATTATCTTTAGTCTCAGCATAACGGAAATATAAAGCCACAAATTTGTAAGATCTTCTAAAATGTGTAAAATATTATGGCTAATATTCCATGAAATAAATTTAATAAAATATATCCTCAGTGGCGTAGCGTGCTTTGGCGGGGCCCCGTATGAATTTTTTTTGGGGCCCTTATGAAGGATAAAGAATTATCACAAAAAAAATGTTTGCATAAAATTAAAAGAAATTTTTAATCATAATTATCTTTGCTGTCAATTAAAAAGAATCTCTATAAATTATTTATTAATATGTTTATAATTCGACCATTATAATGCTCTCTTCGTATTGTCACAACATATTTATAATTCTCTCTTTACAACCGAAACCGTACAAGAAGCTACAAGAAAAAAGAAGTGTGCCTTTAAGAGCTGGAACCACAGAAGCTAGAGATAAATATAATAAAATAAAAAAGGAAACCAAGAGAATTATTGCGACTGAAAGGGCGCATTCGCAGCGCCAGCTGTACTAAACGCTAGAAAGCAGAGAAGGGCGAAAACAGATATATAAGCTCGCCAAACAACGTAGTCTTAATTCAAAGGACCCCAATCGATGTAGAACTATCAAAAATGCCTCGGGGGAGCTCCAATATAGGAATGAGGATATTATAAGAACTTGGCAAGATTAGATTACAATAATCTCCTCAACACTAATACAGCCAACATCCAGCTCATGTTTAAGACCAAACACTGGCCTTATTTCCCCTATACACCCCAGCGAGGTAAAGAAGGCGCTTCAACAAATGTCCAACAAGAAAGCTGTTGGACCTGATGTTATTCCTATAGAGGTCTGGAAATGCCTGGGCGATAAGGGCATACTAATACTTACGAACCTCTTCAATGACATATAATGGTGTCTTCTAAAATGCCTCGAGCATGGCGGTTGAGCACCATAGTACCGATATATTATAAAGGTAAGGGCAGTAAGTATGAATGCAGTAACTATCGCGGTATAAAGCTGATGTGTCATACGATGAAACTCTACGAACGAGTCATCGACAGCCGTACGCTCTCAAAAAATCACTACGGCTTTGTACCAGGTGTATCCACCACTGAGCCTGCTCTCAGTATTATCGCCGAAAAACACCGGGCTAACAACCGATCTCTTATAATGTTAGGAGCGGATTCAAATATGTTGCGTTTTTGGACATGGAAAAGGCTTTTGATCGAGTTCCTAGAGAGATGATCTGGTGGAGTCTTCGCAAGAAAAATATATAAACATCGTAGCCGACATGTACAAAGACGCTAAATCGATGGTTAGGACCGTTGTGGGCATGACAAGATCTATCCCAGTCACTGAAGGTGTACATCAAGGATCAGTCCTAAGCCCATTCTTGTTTTGCTTGGTATTGGATGCGCTTACCGAGGAAGCGCAGCTCAGGAGACTTAGAACACAGCACTCAGCACCGTATTGCAGCTGTGTGGCTAAAATGGCGTGAAGTTACTGGCGTAACTTGTGACAAGAGGATGCCTGTCAGACTTAAAGGTCTTGTGTACAAGACTATGATAAGACCTGTACTCATGTATGGAAGCGAGACCTGGGCGCACGCAAGGCATGTCCATGCCATCCATGTCGCTGAAATGAAGATGCTAAGGTGGATGTGCGGCGTTACCAGGCTGGATAAAATCCACAATGAATACGTGCGAGGTAGCCTGGGAGTCCGAGATATTGCTGATAAGCTGCAAGAGAACAGGTTAAGGTGGTATGGACATGTCAGGAGAAAACCACCCGAGTACGTTGGTAATCAAGTGCTCGAATTGTCCGTGTCCGGAAAAAGATCCAGAGGGAGACCTAAAACCACATGGACAAATGTGTTACTGGCAGACATAAAAAAATGCAACGTTTCCGAAGACGACGTCAAGGATAGAGTGAAGTGGAGGAGTATGATAAGGAAGGCTGACCCCACCACCATGTGGGACACGTAGCCAGGAAGAGAGAGAGAGAGAGATTTATAATTCTCTCTTTGTATAACTTTGATTGAAATGTTTGTTCATTGTTGAAAGATCTGTTATATTATATGCAAGCAAGTATGTGTAATATCCGTTTATAATTTTCAGCATCAGTAATTTTACGTGATATCTTAACCGTTCCTAATATATTTTCAAAAATTAAAGGATTTTTAAAACTAGAGATTTCAAGGTTCAAAATATTTTTTTTATGACTAGGATAGGAAAAAAATTGGCAAAAATAGTCGTAACATCATCATCATTATCAACCTCTGTCTGTCCACTGCTGAACATAGAACTCCCTCAATGAACGCCAAAACAGCCGATCCCTTGCCACTCGCATCTAACACGGACCGGCCACCGAACGGAGATCGTCTTCGTATGTATTCTTTCTATTCTATCGTAGTAATCGATTCATTGAAAATAAGTGATTAATTTTTAACCATGCAAGGCATTTTAATAACACCTTGTATTCATTTGTAACTTAAAGTTCTGTAATAATATGACATCAGAGGCCGATGACTTCTTAACCAGTATTGCAGCTCAGCCAGGCGCAGTAAAAAAACGACGGAAAAGAAAATACCGTATTCTCAATGATATTTAATACAATATTATACAATAAGTTTGTTAGTTCATTAACACTACGGAATATTTTTCGTACTAACAATTTCTTGAGCAACTTGATATGTTAAAACGCATTGTAAAAGATACGAGTAGCGTTTTAATCTTCCTCGAGCCTTAATCGCAGCTGAGGCAAATTTTAGAAGAATGTTCGGTGATCAAAAGAATAATTGAGTATACGAGTAACTCTCAACTGGAAATTTTCTCAACTGGTCTTTTGTTGGAAATATTTGTACTGGCTTTACTTTAGCAATTGCATGTATACAAATGTATAAATAATATAAATATAGTTTTTTTACGGACAAAAAAGTATAAATTTTCTTCTTTTTTATATTTTCATGCTTTGTCATCTACTACTGAGCGATGATCAAAATCTCGAGTCTCTAGCGCTCTTTCAAAAGTTAGTTTAGGTTAGTTAAGAAAGTTAGTTAGTTTAAGTCAGTTTTAGTTAACCGATTACAAAATTCTTCCCGGTCAGAGAACACCAAAAACAAATTAACAAAAACATGGTAAAATAAAAGACAATGGCACACAAAAACCGAGTGACATAGATGCCGGGCCTGGTAAACCATGCCAGGCCCTCTCTATCCAATAGGAAAGCGAGTTATTCTGCACTTTTCATTATTAGAAAAATCCGATGTTTGAGGCTTGTAAAAAGATGGCGCTCTTCTTTTTACAAGCGTCAAATATCGGATTTATGTATGCTGCATACCTATTATTAGTACATATTTCCCTGGTTTTACGGCATATTACTTGACTGCATTGTGGTTAATCTCATTAGAGATTCATCTGAATGGTTGCAAGAGGTAGTGCCGGTCTGCAATGCAGCTGAATTAGGCTGGCACGATCAAGGCGGTACCTCTTGCTCACATAACACCGGCGTCAAGTGACAGCTATGCTGTCGCGTTTCGTGCGGTTTGTGAGTTTTCGGTGGCCCTTTGGGGATAGGGAAAAGAAGAACAATGCATCTGCATAACCTTTGGTTGTGCGGATGTGTATGGGCGTTGTTAGTTACCAAAAGGCTTTGACTGCTTATTTTCCCTCCTATTCTATAAGAAAAAAAATTATTTTATAAAATATTTATTATTAAACTATCATTTTTGAGGTAACAGCGCCAGAACTATTTGTAAATAGTATCAGAAACTATAACACTATGCTGCATGTGAACAGAACTTCTATTTATTTATGATCTGCTGTGTAATTTTATTTATTTTGTGTGAAAACTAATTTGCCAAATTTGTGCTACGACGCTGCGCCGGTTCGCTTTGATTGGCCGACTGATGGACATTGATGGATTAATGGCCGATAGGCCCTACATGTAGATCATAGGTTGGTTGTATTGCTATTACATCAGGGTCAAATCACTGACCAGTTTCGGAATTGTATGGCTAACGCTATGCGGTTATATGCTCGATGCGTTAGTTTTACGGCATTTTACTCTTTCGTACTTTGATGGATTGATAGATTTATGGGTTTAAAATTAGCAGGATCTAGAAAGGACGCATTTTTACATGCTTTCTCATATTTTACCATAACATGTCATTTTTTGCAAGCATAAGACATCAACGATATCGAACGAACGATATTATAAAAATGAAAAACAAAATTTTGTTCCATTACACTTTTTTTTATTTCAATTCTCTTAATCTCAAACATTTTAAAATAAAAATCACTGTCACAAAAGAACAGAGTGGCATAGGTGCCGGAGCTGGCAAACAATAATATAGGCAAATAAACAAATAATATAAGATAGCGAATACGGTACGTTTTTACGGCATTTCACTCTTTCGTGTTTAATTTATTGATAAGAGCTCTTAAATTCTTAGAACCAGCAGTAGTAGGTGCTAGCAAAAATTTATTTTTACATACTTTTACATCTTTGACAATAACATGACATTTCTTACAAGCATAAGACATCAACGATATCGAACGATATTATAAAAAATGAAATAAAAGTAAAGTTAGTTCTTTTACCGTTTCTTAGTATTTCAATTATTATTTTAATCTCGTGATGGCTTGGGACAATTTATTCTGCCGTAAACACGCATTATTCAAAAGTCATATTATGAGCCTTAAAAAGTAAAAAAGTTAAGCATTACCCCGTACGAGAAACGTGTTTACTGTTTAGGGATCCATGAATACTACACGGCTTAATTTCGAGCTCTTTCGCGTCACCTAAATAAATGCAATTTGCACGATTTTTTTTTTTGATGATTCAAGCAAGGTATAAAAAGTGGCCCCACCATGGCTCAGGCCTTGACGTGGCGGTAGGGCTCAGTAGCCTAAGGTGTGCCCAGCACCTTGGGTGAAGCTAATTGAGCCGAGGTGGCTCTTTGTACCCCTCCTATAATAAGAGGGGACCAAAGAGCAGGGGGCAAGGGGCGAGGACAGGAACCTCACCCCATTGTACAGTCCCAACGTTGGGAGGGGTTGTTCTGTGGTGCGGGACAACCCCTCTGTGTAGGTGGCGTCGGTCCCCTGAGGGGCTGACTAGCCGTCAAAGTGCTCTGTTTACTCATTAGATCCTGGGCACCTCACCAAAGGCGGCATTGGTGGCACTCGCCGGGTTTTAGTAGGTAGAGCAGCGTCCACTCACCAGCAATCGGACGCAGCGAGTCCCACATACCCGCCTGAGGAGACCCACTCTCCAGCGGGATGTATCAGAGCATTTCCCGGCGTAAAAGAAAAAAAAAGAAAAAAGTATAAAAATTGGTATTGTGAAAAAATTAAAATACAGATTGTGATTTTATTTTCTACAAAGTCCTGTAAGCGACTAATAAATAGTCTTTTTCCGTTCACTGAATTACAGGCAAATTAGTTTAGTAGTATTGTAATTCTAGGATTTATGAGTAATATAATGATGTATACAGTAATATTATATTCAATAAAAAATTAACAATTCAGTTAGTTATAATTCATTACGGAACTAAGAGTGCGTTTCTGTCTCGCACTTGGCGGATGTTTTTTTATGCCTTTGAGATTAAAAACAGGCTAAGTGCGAGTTGGACACATCTAAGATTTGCGAATCACACGCATGTACGTCAATAGCAGACATGTTTTGTTGTGTGTTTGTATGTTTGTATATTTGATTGTAACCAACTCCTTTAGACTTAATACACTTATCGAGGACCGATGACAATACAATAATTTGATAATATTATTCCATTATTTTAATTAGGATCGTTAGGATTTAAATTATTTGAATCCTTAAAAACTACCGCCTTACTAGAGGAGGATTAGTTTTTTATATGTAACAACGACAACTGTCATTAATCTAAAAGAAGCTGTCAAACGAAGCCCGATATTCACTTGTTGATTTTTGTTCCCGTGTATAACTAACTACACACTTCTTATCAGCTCCATCTGTAGTTTTGTATGTTTGGTGGTGGTGATTTGTACTACGATTTAAGACTAACTTTACTTTTAGAAATAGATACCGATGAAATATTTTTAACAATGAATATCGATTACCTCACACTTTTTTACAATAAGTAATATATATTTTTTTTGTTAATCCATTTTATTCTTGCATTAATAAATATTATTTTTAAATTTTTAGTTTGGTTTGCTATTAACGCGTGTTTTTTTAGTTTTTTATGCATAATTCACTATTTGAAAACCATAAAATCTTAGATACATCTGATAAATACATTAAATAAATTTATCAAAAACTTGTTTGAGTAACAAAAATTAAAAGCGGAATAGATTTTTTTAAGATTTTTTCTGGCTGACTTCGGTAATCGCTTCTTAGTTATATAATATAATAAAATCATATTTCACTAGTGTATACGCTATCACCAAGTGTGTGTATAAATTTAAATGATTGCGGACGAAGCCATGGGTAAGAGCTAGTAACAAAAACAAATACTTAGCAAACCTATATGTGTCCGATTTTATTACGAAATGGAGAACCCTACTAACAGGACTCCTCGCAGCATGACCATCATCGCGTTCATAATTAAACATTTTATTAGTAAATTAATTAGAAAAAACCAATGCAACCTAAGGTCCGCATACCGAACGCCGAAATATGTCACCATGAGTCACATGAGCAGTGGTATTCTATCGAGCATAGAAATATATTGAAAACGAGAATCTGCGAGTAATTAAATTCAAAATTTATCACGAGGTTTCAAATTACATACCATTTGAAAATAAAGTTTTGAATCTACCAAAAATCATATGTTTACACAAAAATAATTTTACATATTAACCCAATTTTGATTACTTATTTTATGTTGAAAACTTGCATTATATGGCATACTATAGTCATGTTTATTTCCTTATGATATTAACAGCCTCACTGCGGAGCAGGCCCATATCGGCCAACCACGACACGGCACGGCATGGCTAGTGCGGGCGAAGAAAACTATATCCCTTTCACTTGTGTGGAACGATTATCTCAGGTGTGTAAGAGTTCGACAGAAACAAACATATATTTTAGCTTGTATTAAAAATTGTAGGTGTTCCCTACGTCCCCTATTAAACGTCACGGTAAGCCCTTTTCGGGCCACCACGTACTGACGGTGAAAAATACATTCGCTGAGTGCGGCAGTGGGCTTACTTTGGCCCGCCGTCCAAACAGGCAGCCGGCGACCCGATGCCGCACAGAGTGCACACCCCGCCAGTTAGTGTCGTGCTACTTAGCTGATCTTTTTTTTTGTTATCGCAGGAAATTGATTTTTACGCATGTAGCCAGGATCTCGGGTAGATTCTGACCGTATTTGGGACTCGCACCTGCGAGTTCCCTATCCGTAAACTAAAACCACTGCGAGCTCCTTCAGCCGCTTTTGAGGGTCTTGGGTCTGCACCCAAAAGGAACACCTCGACAGGCAGGTGGGCAAAGATCCTGGTCCTGGGGAACCAGGGCCAGGGTTATTCCCCACCATGATGCAAGAATTGGCATGTTGGTGGGGCTCAATAGCCTAAAGTGAACCCAGCACCTTTTTTTTTTGTTATCGCAGGGAAATGCTTTTTACGCATGTAGCCAGGATCTCGGGTAAATCCTGAACCTATGTGGGACTCGCACCTGGGAGTGCCCTACCCGTAAACCACTGCGAGCGCCTTCAGCCGCATTATGAGGGTCCCGGATAGGCATTCAACAGGATCACCTCAGCGACAGGCTGGCCCCGGCGAAGGCCAGACTACTCCTCTTAAGGGGGGGACTACCCGGCTGCTTAGGCAGTCCCCGCGACGTCGTGTTATACTGGGCCCAGGTTCCCATCCTGAACCCGACACGAGCACAGGGGCGTTACTGGAGGCGCATTAAGTAGCGCCTCCTGCACACCCCCGTTCGTCGCCCACGGGGGGAGGCCTCGTCGGCGGCCTCCTCTCTCACCCGTTCGTCGGCCTCCTTCTGGGACATTACTGCCTCGCAGAAGGAAACCATCGCCGTCCAGGACTCGTCGTCACCGAGCATCGCGGTGATGACTGTCGGCAGAGACAAGTCCCCTCCGATGACCGATGTCAGATCATGACGCAGCGCCGCCCATCTCGGGCACACCTCGAGGGTGTGCTGGGTCCACCGCCGCGCCACAATCGTGACACACTGTCAACGGCTCCCTGTGGGCCGTCCGGCACAGGTACTCACCAAAGCATCCATGCCCAGTGAGCACCTGTCTCAGACGGAAGGTGAGGGGTTTGCGCTTACGGCGAATCCACCGCTCAAGGACCGGACGCAGAGCAACCGTTAGGCTTTTGCCGTACGGCTGCTGCGCCAGGTCCTCCCCCCACCTTCGCATTAACGTCTCTTGCCCTAGTCGGCGAACCCGAAGGATCCCGTCCAACGTAAGGCTCTCACCAAGAGACCTCCTATCCGAGATATAGGAGTGCGTCTCGGCAAGAACCTCCGCCACGAGTTCCCACGGAGGGTCACCGGCCAGGGCAGTGGCTGCCGCCTACGATACTGTACGTACGTACATGTATGTGATACGTACCCCCGGATCACTCTTACCGCGATGACCCGCTGCGCCGAGCGCAGCTGGGCCTTATTTCTCGTGGTAAGGTGACCCGCCCAGATTGGTGCACCGTAAGTTGCCATACTCCGGCAGACTCCGGAGTATAGCTGCCTACAGGCGGCACTGGGTCCTCCGAGGTTCGGGAGGAGTCTGCCCAGAGCACTTGCCGCCTTCACGACCTTCGGACCCAACATTGAGAAATGTGGGCCGAAGGTCCACCCTCCGTCGAGGATGAGCCCCAAATATTTGATGTGGGGGCTCATCCTGACACTCGCCCCTCCGATCTGGAGGGCAGCCCCCGCTGGGGGTCCTTTCCGCCCGGTCCCGCGGAAGAGAAGGGCTTCGGTCTTCTCTACTCTGACCCGAAGCCCTAACCTCTCTATGCGGATGATCACAAGGTCGAGCCCGACCTCGGCCAGCCGCGCCGCCTCCTTATATTCTCGTCCCCGGGCATACAAACAGGTGTCATCCGCGTAGCAGATGACACCCAACCCGGGAAGGAGGCGGCCTCGCAGGACCCAGTCGAAGTGAACCCAGCACCTTGGGCAAAGCCCATTGAACCGAGGGAGCTGCGGGCGCCCCGTGACCTCGCGTCTCGCGTTCAAGTCGAGGGTTCCGAAAGTTTAGGTATTGTGTAATGTGTATCCTAAAATATATGTCTACAGAAAAGTCCGCGATAGCATGTCAATACGTTAAAGTTAAAATAATACCTATATCCATATTAATACTTAAAAAAAATAGCAAATATTAAGCAGTAATGCAAAGCAAATGTTAAATGCTGTTTACATAAATACAGTGCTTTAATCCTTATTCTCTCTCATCACATAATATAAAACAAAGTCCTCCGTCACGTCTGTCTCTCTGTAAACTCAAAAAGTACTAGATGGTTTATCATGCTATTTTCAACAAGAGATAAAGTTATTCCTGAGGCAGGTTACTTACAGTATATAATTATGATAACCTATAGTATAAAATTTACCAAGATTTTATGTAAAGTAGTAAATAATATAAGGATAATTACTGAAAGAATATAAAAAAATAAGCTGCTTAAATTGAAAACGCTACCTTATTTCCTTTATTTTTCGTACGAGGTTTTGTAATTTTTTTTTTTTATTTTTAACCAAGTTTTTAATTGTTTTAAGCTGTAAAAGAGATATCAAATTCTCACACATAATTTTTAATAATAATAAATATTATTATTAATAATAATAATAAATAATAAAAAAATTGAAGATTTTTTTGATAATGTTTTTTGGCAAATTAAATAATAAAAAAAAAATTAACAAAAATTTAAACCGACTTCAAAAAGTAAAAAATAAACTAAAAAGTTATAGAATAATTGCGTTTCCTTAATTTTTGTGCCTAGAACTTATAATCAACTTGTTATTTTACTAATAACAATCTTTGCGTTTACCACTTCATTGTTGTTACTATTGGAATCGGTGTCAGCAAAGACAGGTAGGTAGGTACAGCAACAAATATGATACCGGTGACTGACGACGGTTTTGGTGCTATACGGTCTATGTAACTTAGCTGAAAAGCCAAAGTTACGCCTTATAACATCAGCTTTCTGCCAGTGAACGCCTCGTCAAAATCGGCTTAGCCGTTTTAGACATTAACCGGAACAAACAGACAGACAACCGGTTAGATGGAAGGACTGTGCCGCACTCCTGGCTGCATGTCTATGTGGTACACCACCATCTTGCTTATTTCTCCCGTGAAACAGCTTTGCTGTGTTTCGGAGAGCAGGGCAAGACAGGCAGTGTAATTACTGGCACCGAGACTTAACATCTTATGTCTCAGGATAGACAACATAAATAAGTTGCCTGGGCTCGTTCCAGGTAAACTGGGTTTGTTCATGGGCGACGTTGACTACTTACCATCAGGTACGTTTGCCAGTTTGCCTATCCAACTAGCATAAAAAAAGACGTAAGTACCGTATATTATTTCATAGCTTTTACCCGCGACTTCGTCAGCATGTCAGAAGTATTTTTTTCAATCTTATTTTTCAAATACATAATACGGTTCCAATTGACAAACTATTATAATTTATATAATAGGTACTATTAACTTCCACTGTAAGGCCCGATAGTACCTACGTCAAATCAACTCAAACAAACAGTCCCGGCGTTTTAGCTGCATAACCCCTGCTCTCGTGGGATTTTCAGGATATATATATATATAAATAACTATATTATATCCTACATTAAGTTTCAAAGTCTTTCAAAGTCTTAATATCAAATTTCACCCAAATGTTTTCCGTGGTTTAGAAGATAGACAGTCCCGGGGTTTTACCCGCATAGTTCCCGTTCCCGTAAGATTTTCAGGATAACAACTATTCAATGTCCTACGTTAGATTTCAAATCATCTGTATATCAAATTTCACCCAAATCCGTTCCGTGGCTTAGAAGATCCTAAGTTTTAGTTTTAGTAAAGTCCTAGTTTTACCGCATAGTTCCCGTTCCTTTGGGATTTTCAGGATAACAACTATTTTATACCCTACATTAAGTTTCTAAGTATATATATTAAATTTCACCCAAACCTGTCCCGTGGCTTAGAAGATAGACAGTCTTGGGGTTTTACCCACATACTTCCCGTTTCCGTGGGATTTTCAGGATAACAGCTATTTTATACCCTACATAAAGTTTCAAAGTATCTTCATATCAAATTTCACCCAAATCTGTTCCGTGACTTAGAAGATAGACAGTCTTGGGGTTTTACCCGCATATTTCCCGTTCCCGTGAGATTTTCAGGATAAGAACTATTTTAAGTCCTACGTTAAGTTTCAAAGTATATTCGTATCAAATTTTACCCAAATGTTTTCCGTGGCTTAGCAGATAGAGAGTCCTGGGGTTTTACCCGCATACTTCCCGTTCCAGTAAGATTTTCAGGATAAAAACTATTCAATGTCCTACGTTAGATTTCAAAGCATCTATATAACAAATTTCACCCAAATCCGTTCCGTGGCTTAGAAGATCCTAAGTTTTAGTTTTAGTAAAGTCCTAGAGTTTTACCCGCATCGTTCCAGTTCCCTTGGGATTTTCAGGATAACAACTATTTTATACCCTACATTAAGTTTCTAAGTATCTTCATATCAAATTTCACCCAAATCTGTTTCGTGGTTCAGAAGATAGGCAATCCTGGGGTTTTACCGGCATAAATCCCGTTTCCTTGGGATATCCGGGATAAAAACTATCCTATGTCCTTTCTCGGGTTTCAAACTATATTTTTTCCAAATTTCATCCAAATCTATTCAGTGGTTTAGGCGTGAAGAAGAGACAGACAGACAGAGTTACTTTCACATTTATAATATTAGTAAGGAGTAAGGAAGTAAGGATATTTTTTTTTATATAGAAGAGGGGGCAAACGGATAGTCGGTTCACCTGATGGTAAGTGAAGGGCGACATCCACAGACACCCGCTACACCAGTGGATTAGCAAGTGCGTTGCCGGCCTTTCAGGTATGAGTATGCTCTTTTCTTGAAGGCCCCTAAGTCGTATCGGTTCGGAAACACCGTAGGAGGCAGCTGATTCCATATATTAGTAGTGCGAGGCAGGAAATGCCGGTAAAATCGAGATGTTGTGGATTTCCGGACATCGAGATGGTGTGGGTGAAATTTGGGGTTTTTCCGCGATGTCCGGTGATGGAATTTTGCTGCAGGTATTAGTCCGAACAATTCCTCAGAGCACTCTCCGTGGTAGATGCGGTAGAAGATGCAGAGCGATCTGACATATATGGGTGCAAGGTACTCGTCAATATAAATGAATTAAGTCCAAATACAAGGTAGCTACTGTAAACCGTAGAGGAGTTCCCTCAACTGTCTATGGTCTCCATCATCAGACCTGTAACGATACTTATAACCCATATGGGTGCAAAGTTCTGGTCAACATAAATGAATTGTGTCTAAACACAAGGTCGCTACTGTAAACTGTTGAGGAGTTCCCTCGACTGTCTATAGTCTTCATCATCAGACCTGTAATGACACTTATAACCCATATGGGTGCAAAGTTCTCGTCAATATAAATGAATTAAGTCCAAACAGAAGGTAGCTACTGTAAACTGCTGAGAAGTTCCTTTAACTGTCCTTCGTCTTCATCATCAGACCCCTAATGATAGTCACAATTTATATAGGTGTAAAGTTCTCATCAATACAAATTAATCAAGCCCAAACACAATGTTACTGATGTAAATCGTTGAGGAGTTCCCTCGACTGTCTTTCAGCTCCATCATCAGATCAACTCTAGACCTTCATGAAATTGTATTGCTTTAAAATACTTAATTAAAAAAATATTAAACGCACTAGTTACTCCTACAATTTTCCAAACTTCCCCTCGATTTCTCTGGGATGCAATCATCATATCCTGGTTTCCTTATCATGGGAGTACCTCGGAAGTGCACTTTTTTTAATAAAAAAAGAATTTTGAAAATCGGTCCACAATTGACAGAGAAATCGGTGCACATACATTAAAAAAATACACACGAACATATAACCTCCTCCTTTTCGAAGTCGTTTAAAAATACCAGTTAAATGTCATTCGATGATAGTGGGTATAAGTTCATAACTAAATGTAGTTAAATGATTCAATGTTAGTCATATTTGATCATAATATTATTGTTATGTAGTGTATTGATATCGACCCCCGTGGGAACTCGTGGCGAAGGTTCTTGCCGAGACGCACTCCTATGTCTTGTATAGGAGGTCTCTCGGCGAGAGTCTTACGTTGGACGGAATCCTGGGGGTTCGCCGACTAGGGCAAAAGGCGCTAATGCGGAGGTGGGGGGAGGATCTGGTGCGGCAGCCGAATAGCAAAAATCTTACATCTGCTCTGCATCCGATCCTTGAGCGGTGCATGCGCCGTAAGCGCAAGCTTCTAATCTTTCGTTTCACACAGGTGCTCACTGGGCATGGTTGCTTTGGTGAGTACCTATGCCGGATGGCCCACAGGGAGCCGGTGACAGTGTGTCACGATTGTGGCGCGGCGGTGGACTCGGCCCAGCACACTCTCGAGGTGTCCCTTAGATAGGCGGTGCTGCGTCACAATTTCACATCAGTCATCGGAGGAGACTTGTCTCTGCCGGGCATCATCACCACGATGTTCGCTGACGACGAGTCCTGAATGGCGATGGTCTCCTTCTGCGACACAGTTTTGTCCCAGAAGGATGCCAACGAGCAGGGGAGAGAGGAGGCCGCCGACTAGGCCTCCCCCCGTGGTTGACGAACGTGGGTGCGTCGGAGGCGCTACTTAATGCGCCTCCAGTAACGCCCTTGTGCTCGTGTCGGGCTCAGGATGGGTACCTGGGCCCTGTATGACACTGACTAACTTAGACTGCTTAGTAGCAGCCGGGCAGACCCCGAGAAGGACAAGGAGTAGTCTGGCCTTTGCCGGGGCCAACCCGTCGCCGAGGTGATCCCGTTTAATACAGATCCGGGACCCTCAAAAAGCGGCTGAAGGCACTCGCAGTGGTTTTAGTTTATTGGTAGGACACTCCCAGGTGCAAGTCCCACATAGGGTCAAGATCTACCCGAGATCCTGGCTACATGCTTAAAAAAAAGTGTAGGTATTGATATCGAGATAAGCTTATGTCTTAAACTCTTCTGGCACAAGGTAGACGTCTTTACTCGGTAGCTTCTTGGCTAATATTTATCATAAGGAAATAGCCGTCTAAATAAATTAACAATCACTCGGGGCCTTTTCCGCGCGATCTTAGAATATTTTTTCAATTCTTATCCAATTCCGCTAAGCAACTTTGTTGTATTCCAGAAAGGAGGACAAGTATAATTAATCAACATACCGCAACATCTTTTCGTGCTTCAGAATAGGCGCCTCTTTGTCATGTTGCCTGATTCTATAATTCATGTTACTTCATCAGACAAACGGGAGACGAGCCGCCTGATGGTAAGTGGAAATCGTAGCCCCGGACCATACAATAATCCTCCTCACCTGGTACTAGCCTAGGCAACTTATTCATCGTCATTTCGCTGAGAGAGGCGGCGGATCGGGACTGAGAGGATGACACCACGTCCGTCCTGCTCCGTCGACGTATGACGTGAGTACCGAGGAGGCGCTGCACGCACCTCCTGCCTCCTGCCTAACGGGACTCGGAGTAAGTTTGGGTATCTGTCTTGGGTAGGTGCTCGTCTTCTCCTCCTACTCAAGTATATTAAATACTTATAATTGGTAATAAATATAATAAGCTCTAGCAGCCGTTCTGGCGTTAGCCTCGCACTTGCAACTGTAGATGTCAAGGCGAACGAATCATAAATTGTATCAGACCTATGACACAGTGACAGATGAATCCTAATTTGAAACTTCATTGTCTGTCCGTCAACACAGATTTATAGCATTCGTTTCATCTCACTATTTATGAATATCTCTTCTAATATATAAAATATCCATGTCACAATGTTAGTTACCGTACTCCTCCGAAAGGGCTTTACCGATTTTTACCAAATTTTATATGCGTATTCAGTAGGTCTGAGAATCGGCTACTATCTATTTTTCATACCCCTAAGTGATAAGGGTGGTCAACCCCTCAAATTTTTTAAGTTAACGCGGGCGAAGCTGCGGGCAACAGCTAGTAATATATATCATTAAGTGAACCTAAGGCGGCGTTTTCATTAAATTAAGGCGAGGTATCAATTTACCTTCTTATCTACAATTATTTATTGTGAAAAGATTTTAAAGAGACTCTCGTATAAAACAATTAAAGCTGGTTATTGCTTTAACATTGCACAATACATTTTTTATGAATGAAATAATAGTAGAATAAAAGCATTTTAAGCACTAAAAGTTACCTATCGTCCAAAGCTCGTTCCTATTATTTTTTTTCTTTTAGGGGAGGAGGACTCCCCAGGGGGTATGTGGGACTTGCTGCACCCGAGAGATGGTAAGGTGGACGCGGCTTTTCCCATTGAAACTTTGCGAATGCCACCAATAACGCCTTTGGTGATGTGCCCGTAATCGGTTGAGCAACAGGGCATCTCGACAGCTAGTCAGTCCCCCAAGGAACCGACGCCACCTCCACAGAGGGGTTGTCCCGCACCACAGAACAACCCCTCCCAACGTTGGGACAGTGCAATGGGGTGAGTTTACCAACCTCGCCCCTTGTCCCCACTACTCTTTTGTCCCCTCTTCTTATAAGATTGTTCCATTGGCTTCGCTCACAGTGTTAAGTTTACCTTAGGCTACTAAGCCCCACTGCCACTTCAAGACCATGGTGGGGAAAGTTCGTTCCCTGTCCAAAGGCACCAAAAAGTTAAAATGATTTATCTATTTGCAAATAATATCAAACTGATTTGCAAGATCACATGCGACGTCACAGCATACTAATTAGTACATCTG
The DNA here is from genome assembly GCA_963853865.1 of Helleia helle. Lineage (NCBI taxonomy): Eukaryota > Metazoa > Arthropoda > Insecta > Lepidoptera > Lycaenidae > Helleia > Helleia helle. The sequence continues at coordinate 11,347,826 of OY971425.1, forward strand.
TGGCATTAAAAACCGGTTAATTGAAAGTGACTAGCGCCGGTAACGGTCGCATATCATTAATTATTTTATTTTTTAACTAAATTAACATATTTTTGTTGACAAGCAAATTCTGTGGCCTATGATATTAAGGATATATACTTTTTTTCGAGTCATTGGTTTAGTGATGAGCCAGATGGCTCAACTATTGATTTTTACATGAGGGGGGTTCCCCCCGCCAACCGTGGAGTCTTGGACCACACGGCCTCCTGGCGTCGAGATACATGCATCTTACGTGGGTTAAAACTGTCATGTCAATGAGTGTTTTTCATATCAATATTAAATGGCAACAGACTGTCACAGTTGGACAGTGATTGCAATGATTAATTTATGATCATCATTATTGTAATACAAAAAGTTCCCGAATAGTACCTATCGATCGAATTGCGATGCGTTTGCGTTGCGTTCACCTTTAAAAAGTTCATATTCAACAGTATTAGTGCTTTTACGCTTAGAACTATATCAGTAGCATTAATCACATTTACGAAATGTTGATGTGGGCAAAGAAACAATAAACAGGTGAATTATTATTTTATATAACAATATGGTTGTCGTCTTGATATGGAAAATCTAACACATGTATCGTCTCTAAAACCACATTTAATGTTCATGAGAGTCGTTTCAATAGTTTATGACTTCGACGCGCACATACCGTGACAAAAAATATTATACATAAATATTAAACTTCAAAAAAGTATTAGGTCGCATTCACATATACGCAGCGAAGCGCACTCGAGGATGAAAAGGTAATTTAAATGGTGGAATGATTGATGAAAACCTTTGCGAAAATTTTAAATTAAAATAATCGGTTACTATTTAGTACTTTTTTGGATTTGATGAAATTTTCCTTTTAATAAGTAGTGCGATATGTTTTAATTAATTCTTGTTTGTTTAATTTATAAAAAAAATGCCTAAGAACAACAAAGGAATTATCATTATTAACGTTTTACTAGCAACTGATGTATATAGGCCTGTCTTAGTAACCTTCAATATGGCCATTTCTTCGCCACCCGCGTCAAATTAGAACAAGCCACCGAACGAAAATCCTCTCACCTAGTTGGAAAAACAAGAAGGGAATAAAAGATATGCACATAAGCGAAAACCCATATTATGAATTCTTAAGAAGCGTATGTGTCGCGATGTCGCATCATTGGCGTATGCATTTAGAACACACGAACGCTGGAGAAACTCTATTGTGAAGGAACCCTTAGACATTGATTTCAAGAATATTTTTTATTTCCAAAAACATGTCTCGCTGCACAAATAATATAGTATAAAATTATTGTTTATAATTCGTTTCTTAACGTAAGAAGTGAGTTTTTTTTTTTGTTTTGAACGTACTCGACTACGTTAATGAAAGAGATCTTAGATAAAAAATCTAGCGTAGATAAGAAGATTTAACAAACACATTTTACTGTGGGCTAAGGAATATTTTTTATTTTCAAAAACATGTCTCGCTACATAAATAATCTTTATATATATATTTCTTGTGTGCGTGTGTATGTCACTGAACTCCTCCTAGACGGCTGGACCGATTTTGATGAAATTTTTTGTGTGAGTTCAAGGGGATTCGAGGATGGTTTAGATTCACAAAAAATATATTTTGTACAGGACAACGTCTGTCGGTGCCACTAGTATAGTATAAAATTATTGTTTATAATTTGCTTCTTAACGTAAGAAGTGAGTTTCTTTTTTTGTTTTGAACGCACTTGGCTACGTTTAAACCAAAAAAAAGTGTATGTTCCGAAAAAGATCTTAGATAAAAATTCTAGTGCAGATAAGAATGTTTAACAAACACATTTTACTGTGGGCTTCACGCTAATTTGGCATTCATAATATAAATTGATAGCGCCATTCACATGGTCAGAGGTAAATTAATGAATTGGCAATTCAATTAAAAAAAATATGACAGACCATAAAGTTCTTTAAAAAAAATTAAGTATGTGAATCTTAATAGCAGAATTATTGTTATACAGAATGCATATTCATGTCTAATTACATTTATTTCGTTAAATTTTCTACCGTGCAAGCTGTGGGACGTGGCCACAGGCGCTAGTGTAGATAATAACATAAATGTACCAAATTTTATTTAAATCCTACTGGTCGTACTAATAAAAACTGAAACTTTTGTAACTTTTACACGAATTCCACTCATAATGAAACTACTTTTGCCGATTTTATCGCCGTTTATTAAGTTTTTTACAAAACCGACGTTTCAGATACTTTACAACAACCATGGTCACAGGAAGACCGTTACCGGTGGGAGGGAAGCGCTGTGCTGCGCTCCCGGCTGCATGGGTACCACCATCTTGCTTGTTTCTCCCGTGAAACAGCTTAGCTGTGTTTCGGAGAGAAGGGCAAGACAGGCAGTGTAATTACTGGCATCGAGACTTAACATCTTATGTCTCAGGATAGGCAATACATAAATGAGTTGCATGGGCTCATTCCAGGTATACTAGTTTATGTTCATGGGCGACGTCGACCACTTACCATTAGAAGGTACGTTTGCCAGTTTGCCTATCCAACTAACATTAAAAAAAAAGGCAGGTGTCATACGCCCTAAGGATACAAGGTTATTCAAAACTACTCTATAATACATCAACATTTTAATTAGTTCTCTCTACGCAGAAAGGACTGAGTCTTTCATCTGTGGCATATTATGGTTGGTTTCTCATTTAATTATTATACTAATGGGATGCCAAGCAGCTGGTAAGAGCCTCACGGATTATCCTTGGGTGGAATCGGTGTTCTGTTGGGATGAACTGTGGTTTATCAAATCTAATAATATAATGGCGAGCTTTATAGACTATATTCACAGATTGCGGACTTATTGTAGCGATAGTATACGACGGACGAAACATCGGGCATTTAAAAACTTAATAAACCGCGACAAAATCCGTAAAAGTTGTTACATTATAATCTTTGGCCGTTTTAATAACCGTGAAGACGCGCATGGTTTCATTACTATCATCACCATCATTTTTATTACATTCCGTTCAGTATCTCTTTTCATATTTTGTTACTTTTCAAAACAAAGTTAGACGTTACAACGTTTATAACTCAATAACGCTGTCCGTATGTATACCTATATTTGTTTGTTTGTCCGTTATCATATGTATATTTGTTACTCTTTCACAGCAAAACTATTGAATAGATTTTTAAGAAACTTTGCAATAATATAGATACATCATAATAAATTTACCTTTTTTATTTTTATTTTATTTAATATCACAAACAGGATTGAATGCAGAAAAAGTCGCAATACATTGAAATATTTATTAATAATCACTCTAATTTTAAGATAAGCTAAGCGATCTAAACCTCGTAAATACGCCATCTTTAACTCAAAACACTAAGCACCATTCGATCATTATGGCCAATAAATAGCTCCATAACATATTATTAAGTACTGAACTTCTTCTTTAACGCCGGGAAATGCTCTGAGGTTCCCATCCCCACCCCTTGCCCCCTGCTCTTTTGTCCCCTCTTCTTATAAGATGGGCACAAAGAGCCCCCTCGGCTCAATTAGCTTCGCCCAAGGTGCTGGGCTCACCCTAGGCTACTGAGCCCCACCGCCACGTCAAGGCCTGAACCATGGTGGGGTTTAAGTACTGAACTGCTTCTTCTTCGGTGTACTTATTCTTTCATATTTCGAATATTGCACGCCTCATAAGCAAATCGTTGAAAGTAACGAGTATACTCTCGATAAGTCAAAAAAAACATTTTACAAAAAATTAAAACCGACTTCAAAAATACTAAACTAAAAAGTAATAAAATAACAGTTTCTTTAATTTTTGTGCTTACAACATATAATCAACTTAATCTTCTACTAATGTACAAACTTTGCGTTTACCACGTCATTATAGTTACTTTTGCAGTCGGTGTCAGCCAAGGTAGGTAGGTAATGTACAGCAACAAATACGACACCGACTCCAAAAGTAACTATAATGACGTGGTAAACGCAAAGTTTGTACATTAGTAGAAGATTAAGTTGATTATATGTTGTAAGCACAAAAATTAAAGAAACTGTTATTTTATTACTTTTAGTTTAGTATTTTTGAAGTCGGTTTTAATTTTTTGTAAAATGTTTTTATTTCTTAATTTTTAGTGATTCCGAAATTCGTCGTCTTGGCGTTCATTGAAGGAGGCATGTTCAGCAGTGGATGGATAAATGATGATGATGATGATGATGATGGTGATGATGGTGATGATGATGATGATTACGATGACCGCGACATACTATGGTGTGCTACCAAAGCATCCTATACAATTGTTAGTTACATCGACACGTAATAAAATTATCATATCATCAAGATAAACAAAACCAACCAAATAGGCATTATTGGGAATAACTAAAAAACGGCTTGTCAGATCTTAATAAAATTAATATGGGACCAAATTGGAAACACCAGCTTTCAAACAAAAAAATAACCATCGAAATCCATTCACAAACGGCGGAGATATCGTGTCACATACATACAAAAAAAAAAAAAAAAAAAAAAAAAAAAAAAACATACAGACGAATTGAGAACCTCCTTTTTTTTTGAAGTCGGTTAAAAAGTAGTTTTCTCGAAACTCAAATTGATTTTGTGCTATTTATATCACACTTATACGTGCACTTATATCAAGTCAAATATATATTTCATGTGCAGTACAGATTACGGCGCATAAAATATATTTTAATAAAAATGATTTTGTTTAACGTAGTACCTAAATAATAACATTAAAAATAATCTTACTTACTTCCGTGTTTTCTGTATAATATGTATGTGTTAGGGAAATTGGTCGAAAAAATTATCGCCGAGTTTCTCAATAAATATGAGCATTCAATACACTGTCGTATAGATATACATATATTATGTACGACTGTCTATTTTACAAGAATATCAGATTATTTATTCGTTGCTTTTAGCAACCGACAGGTCAATTATTGTTTAGACCTGTATTTTTGACCATCTTCTAAAAAAGAAGGAGGTTCTCAATTCGGATCTTTGTATATTATTATTATTTTGATTCGGGCACAACTACTATTTGATTTCAAAAAATATTTTTTGATTTGAAAGGATATATATACTTCCCAAATGGTCCCATGATAAGGAAACTAGTATCTGAGATGGCATTAATCTCAGAGAAATCGAGGGGAACTTTCGAAAATTGTAAGGGTGACCAGTGCGTTTGTAAAGTTATTCATTGAGTATTTTAACGCACTACAATTTAATGAACACAGTCAAGGGAACTCTTCAACAATTTACATCAGTAACCTTGTGTTTGGGCTTAATTAATTTGCATTGATGAGAACTTTACATAATGGGATTAATGGAATCTAAGGGTCATTAGAGGTCTGATGATGAAGATCATAGATACTCGAGGGAACCCCATTACGATTTACAGCAGCTACTTTTTGTTGCGATAATTTATATTATGGCTCAAAATGCCAAAATGTTCAGTTCGAGTACAAGAAATAGTAGTAGTTTATGTGTCATTTTATTACTTGTCGATGTAAAATGAACAAAAAACAAGTGTATAGAATGTTTTGGAAGTGCATCATAGTATTTCGAGATCATCGTAATATCTTTTCTAATTTGGTGTGTTCTATGTACCTATATAACTGATGTCTGATTTTTTAAATAAATGGCGGTAAATCTGCCGTGATTGCTAATTACATGTATACCTAATATTTCTGACACAATTCTAATTTAGTTATTTTTATTCGTCGTGTATTGATTTAAACTCTTTCTTTATTCGTCTCACTAAAACGGCATTGTCTTTTTTTTCTTTTACGCCCGGAAATGCTCAGAAGCATCCCGCGGGGGAGTGGGTCTCCCAAGGCGGGTATGTGGGACTCGCTGCGCCCGAAAGGTGGTAAGTGGGCGCAGCCCTACCCACTAAAACCCGGCGAGTGCCATCAATGCCGCCTTTGGTGAGGTGCCCCGGATCTAATGAGCAAACAGGGCACCTCGACGGCTAGTCAGTCCGTCAGGACCGATGCCAACCCCACAGAGGGGTTGTCCCGTACCACAGAGCAACCCCTCCAAACGTCGGGACAGTACAATGGGGTGAGGTTCCCATCCTCGCCCCTTGTCCCCTGCTCTTTAGTCTCCCCTTATTATAAGAGGGGTACAAATAGCCCCCTCGGCTCAATTAGCTTCGCCTAAGGTGCTGGGCTCACCCTAGGCTAGAGCCTCACGGCCGAGACCAGGCTTTAACCGTGGTGGGGAAAACGGCATTGTCTAGCAGAGAGAGGCAGAGACAAATCCCTTCCGATGACTGATGTCAGATCACGACGCAGCACCGCCCATTTCAGGCACACTTCGAGGGTGTGCTGGGCCGAGTCCACCGCCGCGCCACAATCGTGATACACTGTCACCGGCTCCCTGTGGGCCGTCCGGCACAGATACTCACCTAAGCAACCATGTCCGGTGAGCACCTGTGTGAGACGGAAGGTGAGAAGCTTGCGCTTACGGCGCATCCACCGCTCGAGAACCGGACGCAGTAGCAGGTTTTTGTCATACAGCTACCGCACGCTCCATCCCTCACCTGCACATTAGCGCCTCTTGCCCAAGTCTGCGAACCCACAAGAGTCCGTCGTAAGGCACTCACCGAGAGACCTCTTATCAGAGATATAGGAATGCATCTTGGCAAGTACCTACGCCACGAGTTCCTACTGGGGGTCACCGGCCAGGGCAGTGGCTGCCACCCGTGATACCGTACGGTACCCCCGAATCATCCTTAATGGGATGACCCGCTGTGGCGTGTGCAGCTGGGCCTTATTTCTCGAAGAAAGGTGATCCACCCAGATGAGTGCACTGTACGTTGCCATACTCCGGCAGACTCCAGAGAATAGCTGCCTGCAGGTGGCGCTGGGTCTTCCGAGGTTCGGGAGGAGTCTGCACAACCTTCGGTCCCTTGGGACCTTCGGGTCCACCTACCGTCAAGGATGAGCCCCAGATATTTGTTATGGGGGCTCATCCTGACCCTCACCCTTACGATCTAAAGGGCAGCCCCCGGTGGCGGTCCTTCCTGCAGAAAAGAAGGGCCCCGGTCTACTCAGGTCTGACCCGAAGACCTAACCTCTTTATGCAGATCACAAGGTCGAGCCTGACCTCGGCCAGCCGCGCCGCCTCCTTATAGTCTCGTCCTAGGGCGTACACAAGAGTGTATTCCGTATAGCAGATGACACGTCATCTCGGGGAGGAGGCCCCAGTCATAGCTGATGTCCCACAGGATCGGACCCAGAACCGATCCCTGTGGGACACCGCACCCGATGCGAAACCACTCTATGGACCCACGCCGGTTCTCGCAGGCTACCCTCCTCTCTGAGAGGTACGCCTCCAGCAGCCTCCTTAGATCCCCGTATCTATCACCGAAGTAATTTAGCGCCTTCCGTATTACGCTGTGAGGGAGACTGTTGAAGGCGTTTGCGATGTCAAAGGACACCGTGACTGCTGTATTTAACATGGCTGACACTGACTCTAATAATGATATAACAATAATGATGTGGTAAAAGCAAAGATTGTAAATTAGGAGAAGACTTAGTTAAAAGAAAAAGTTGATTATAAGTTGTAGGCACAAAAATTAAAAAACGCGAGAGTCGGTTTTAATTTTAGTTCATAGAAATAATTGTTTTTTACCATCTAAGATTTAGTACACACTGCGGACATTTTCAATCAATATAAGCGTTCAATTCACTGTCATTTAATTATTATTATTTGTATAAAATAAAAGTTTGGATTTTCCAAACTTTTTTAGTCCTTTATTGGATGATCTTATTCATGACGACGCAAGAATGACGATGAAAGCACCTTATCTTGTACTTTTAGCCATGTCAAACGGTTTTAGGACTGTCATTATCATGGTAAGAAGGCTTAGGGTAAAGTACTTTCGTCTTCAAGCTTAGACAAAATAAAAATATTACATTAATTTTAATCTTAGAGTGAGACGGTAAAATAATCTTAGGCAATAATTGTTTTCTAACGTCCAACTAAGAAATTGCAATTTATTTTCCTAAGGCGTTTTACTTATAGTATAGTATAGAAGTAAAACTTTATAACTATGTAAGTTTCAATGTTCTTTCATACAAATTATAATTGTATGAGGGTAATAAAGCCATGGTTAAAATCACTGTTATGTTACTTAATTTTCTCAGGATATTGAAGTGAATTCGGAATCCGAGACCTAAGTGTATTTTTTGATTTTATTTATACAAACAATCTTAATACATTCGCTGGAACTCTCCTTAGAATTATTATTTACTAGCCTGCAACTTCGCCCGCGTTACTCAACTCCTATTAGTCACAGCGTGATGCTATAGCCTATAGCCTTCCTCGATAAATGGGCTATCTAACACTGAAAGTATTTTTCAAATCGGACCAGTAGTTCCTGAGATTAGCGCGTTCAAACAAACAAACAAACTCTTCAGCTCTATAATATATAGTATAGATGATAATGTTTGTTATATAACTACAGTGAGATATACTCAAACTTTACTTTACTCCTCTATCGCCTAAAGATTCCGATGCTAAAATAATGTATTATGTAACATTCAGTAATGCAAATACCGTTTCCTGACCCCTGTGAAAATTAAAATGCAACACCTTTAACATAATATTTTTGTTCTTTTCCACAGTATGTTTCAAATTATACACAGATAATATTATAATAAATATACAGGTACAAGCAGACTTTACGTAATAAGTTTTTTTTGAAATAATGACATAAATTCTATTAATTATTTCAGAATTTAATTAGTGTAATTATATTGTTTTCTAATGTTTACGCGAATTTCACTCATTATAATAAAACAATTTTTTACGGATTTTATCGCGGTTTATTAAGATTTTTACAAGCCCGACGTTTCGGATACTTTACAGCAACCATGGTCACGGGAAGACTGAGGTGTCATACGTCCTATTATTACAAAGTTATTCGAAACTACCCTATGATACATCAATATTTTGGTCAGTCCTATCTACGCAGAAAGTGCTAACTGTATCTTTAATCTGTGACATATTATGCTTGGATTTTGATTTGATAATTTTAATAATGGGATCCCAAGCAGGTGGTAGAAGCCAGCCATCTTCTCTATTGAAATTAGGATGTTTTTTAATTTCAATAGCCTCACGGATCATCCTTGGTTGGAATCTGTGTTCTTTTGCGAGGACTTGTGGTTTATCAAATCTGATATAATGGCGAGCTTTGTCAAGACTATGTTCACAGATGGCAGACTTAGTGTAGCGACGGTGTTTTAAATCAGCTATATGTTCTTTCACGCGAGTTTTAATAGATCTTTTAGTTTGGCCTATATAGGAGAGACCACAGTCACAATCAAGCTTGTATACTCCGGCATCTTGTAAGGGTATATGACACTTGACAGATAGTAAGAATTGACTTATATTTTTTGGCGGCTTGAAATAAGTTTTTATAGAAGCTCGCTTTAGGATGAAGCCAATCTTGTCAGTGACGCCTTTAATAAACAGGAGAACTGCAGGTACTCGCTCGACGGTGGTTGGTTTCACACGTTCACTGTGACGGAGACGCGGTACCCGAAGCTTGTTGTCACGCAGTACTTGCTTGAAATGTTGAAGTTCGGTCTCCAGGTGTTGCTCATCACAGATCCCTTGTGCTCTCTGAAACAAAGATTTACCCACGGTAGCTAACTGTGTTGGATGGTGGTGAGATTCGCCGTTTAGGTACTTATCCGTATGGGTATGCTTCCTATACACTGTGTGGCTTAAGGTATTGTTGGGATTACGGATAACTAATACATCTAAGAAGGCTAGAGAATTATTTTCTTCTAATTCCATTGTGAATTGAATTTTGGAATTAATGGAATTAAGATGGTCTAAGAATATGGTTACTTTATCAGATGGTAATATTGTGAAAGTATCATCTACGTACCGCTTGTAGAACCTGGGTGTTATGGGCGAAGTTTGCAGAGCAGTCTCCTCGAAGTCCTCCATAAATATGTCGGCAACAACAGGGGATACTGGTGAGCCCATGGCCACTCCATCTACTTGCTTGTAGAAATAATTATTCCACAACATATAGCCAGATGTAAGGCAATGTTCCAAAAGGTCAGCATATTCCATTGGCATGTCATTTTCTCTTAGCTTTCTTCTTACTGTTTTCTGTTTGTTTTCTTCTTACTATTGTTATGCAATCTTCCACAGGTAGGCAGGTAAAAAGAGATTGCACATCAAAACTAACCATTGTTTCATTGTCGCTGAGACGTAGGTGTTTGATCTCATTAACAAAGTGGTAAGAATCCCGTGTATGTGCTCTAGTTTGTCCACGCAGTGGTGACAGTACTTGGGCCACATGTTTAGCCAATCTATAAGTTGGTGAGTCGATCTGGCTTACAATTGGACGTAATGGAGCATTAGCCTTGTGTATTTTCGGCAACCCATACAGCTTGGGTGGTTTGGGACATGAAGGAATTAGATATTTGACGTCCAGATTCAATGTTTCGGAGTATTTTGCTATTATATTACTAGTAGTTTTCAAAACCTTGTTAGTTGGATCGGTTTTGACGTTTTTATAAGTACTTTCATCCGATAATAGGTGTAAAATTTTATCATTATAATCTGACGTATCCATAACTACCGTAGCATTGCCTTTATCCGCACGAAGGATTGTTAGTTCTCGTCTGTTACGTAGGTTTAATAACGCCTTATATTGTTCGCGAGGAAGATTTAGTTTGGGCACAGAACTTCGTCGCAAGGCTGACGATATATCTTGTCTGATGGCCTCCGAATCTTCCTTCTTTATATTATTTTTTTTGACAGACAATCTTCTACATTACAAATTATTTCCTCGAACGGGATTTTACTAGGAGTCACGGCAAAATTTAATCCTTTTTCTAAAACCTTTATTGTGTTATTGTCCAAATGACAGTTTGACAGATTGACAACTGCACGTGAGTTGTCATTGTCTGTGGTCTTCGTTTCGTATAGTGTAATTATACTCTTTAAGTACCTCTCTCTCACATAATACCGGCGTCAAGTGACCTCATGCTGTCGCGTTTTGTGCGGTTTGTGAGTTTCCGGTGACCCATTGGGGGATAGTGAAAAGGAGGGCAAGACATCAGCATAATCTCTGGTTGTGCAGATATGTATGGGCGTTGGTAGCCTAAAGCTTCGACTGCTCGTTTGCCCTCCTATGTTATAAAAAAACTCTAATTTACAAAACAAATTAAATTCATTTAACAGGATGTACAGAAATTCTTATGATAATGCGGTATTTATTACATCTTTATATTATCGCCAAGTTGTATACGTTATTTTATAGACTGAATAATCTAGACACTTCGCACAATGTTATTACAATGTATAAAATATAACTCACTCCATACCTTCAAGTCACATGCAATTTAATATTAAGTTTATTCATACTTAGTGACGTAGCAGATGTATTTTCACTGAAACACACTGAAACTATGACTTTAGGCGTCTAATAATATCAACCCTTTTATGTTCCACTGCTGGACACGGGTCTCCTCCTCAAAATCAGGTGAGGAGGGTTTTGGGCCATAGTTCACCAATGCGCTGGCCCAATACGGGTTGGTGAACTTCACACACCTTTAAAGACTTTTAATTTCATCAGGCATGCAGGTTTCCTCACGATATTACCTTCACCGGTGAGCAAGCGATGGTCTCATGTTCAGATGCACGTAGAAATTAAGAAAAACCCATTTCTAGGCATCACAGGAGGGTCAGGATCGAACCTGGACCTCTCAGCTATCACTCAAGAGGCCGAGCCCATACCCACTAGGCGTCTATACAATTGCAAATGATACCTTATACCTATTCCATACTTCTATCCTGTATTGACGAAAGGTTCATGTCTTGGAGAAAAAATGAGCAAAATTGAGGTAAATTGATCCTTACCGAGCACTCTAATTCGCATATAATATACTAGCTGTTGCCTGCAGCTTCGCCCGTGTTACTCAACTCCTATAAGTCACAGCGTGATGTTTTATAGCCTAAAACCTTCTTCGATAAATAAGCTGTCTAACACTGAAAGAATTTTTCAAATCGGACCATTAGTTCCTGAGATTAGCGCATTCAAACAAACAAACAAACTCTTCAGCTTTATAATATTAGTATAGATTGACAGAGTTAAAAAATATACTTACTAATGTAGATTGTATGTATGGCAAGCAATAAAGTAATAAAATTCAATAAGGATTTTATTTGTGCGTACGTAACATAAAAGTATTTTTTTTTCAATTATAGTCCTGACACAAATATCACCGAATCTAAGTATATATAATAAACAATTAGTTCTTATGAGATATTAAATTATATACTACTAGTGGCCCCGACAGACGTTGTCCTGTACAAAATATATTTTTTTGTGAATCTAAACCATTCTCGAATCCACTTGAACACACACAAAAAAATTCATCAAGATCGGTCCAGCCGCTTAGAAGGAGTTCAGTGACATACACACGCACAGAAGAATTATATATATAAAGATATATTAGCTAGCAACAATTCCGCGAAACACGCAATCTCTTCAGCAAATGTAGGAGTGCACGCATATATGCGTAATACGTGCATCTTTGGATCCTAATAATTATATATTTGTGTTATAGATTTCTGCAATGTAACGCCTGATTCTGTTTACAATTAGTTGTTACTTGCATCATATATCAAAGGTTGTTCCATGTTATATTGCGGGTCGCTGCTAGTATTCATTGATTCCCCAAGCAATAAAATTACGCAATATTATGGCATATTCATTTAAATTTTATTTCACTTATCATTTAATTGGATTCACGGTACTTAACTAGATGTTTAATGACTTCATCTATCGGGTAGTAATTTTAAATGTTATGTTTGCAGAAGCGTTCGTTAATTTCAGAGCTATCGATATGTATTTAATCCCTTATACAGGCTTCTTTGTAAAACATCAACATCCTGGAAGGACTAGATAGGACAACTTTATTTAAAATCAAACAAACAAACTTTGTAATGATTATTTAAGTCAATACATTTAATAAAAATAAGTGTCTTGCTCTTCTTTTCAAAACACAGATAAGCTGTTTCATGGATGAAATAAGCAGGATGGTGGTACCTATACTTTTGACCGCTTTAAAACTTATCCGCTCGCGGCCTCTGACATCACAAGTCTCGCCTGCGGGCCACAAGTCGCTTGCTCGAGTCAAACTACCGCCTTGCCCACACCATTGACCCGACGGGACTTGTGACGTCACAGAGCAAATGCTCCGCGCGCGTTCGGCATTCAGTAAATGTTCATTCGCTTTGTCATTTTTTAATTATTGAAATAATTCTTTCACAATATGTATTATTATAATTTCTTTACCTTACAATTTATATATTTTTGTTGAAATATATTTTATTATTGTTATTCATAAACAAATATATATATGTTCACTTTTTAAAATATAAGATCTTTAATAATAACTTCTGAAAAAATCTGTGAATAAGTGTTTGTTTTTTATACATTTATATCTAATAGCGATGTGAAAGGTCACGTAATAAAACAGATAAGCTTAATACCATGTACAAATAATAATATAATGTAATAATTTAAAAGCACTATTAAAAATTATCTTTATTAGATTTAAAGATGTTAAATATTATGTTCTTTTTTTTTTGGTTAGTAGTAGACTATATTTTAACTTAATTTTAAATAAACGTTTACCGTTATGCAGCATGCATTAGAAGCAAAATTACTATTTATTGTGTCATAATATTATGTTCTCCTGTGGTTCTTGCTACTGGAAATAGTTTTCGCAGTCTATTTCAAAACAAAAAATCGGTTGTCTGTAAAGTCGGTTTACTGACGATAGTTGAACGTGACAACGTCATAAGAAAATGGAACGCCTCACAGCGAGGTAACGCCGCATACGTCATGTTTTTTCGTTCATGCAGCCGGCTTCATCGAATTATAAGACGTTGTCACGTCAAAAAAAAAATCCCAACTACAATCGCGTCGCACCGAAAAACTTATGTATTTTATTAAATCGTGCATGTCAAGTGCTTAGTCTCGCCCACTAACTTAACCGAAAAATAGACAAAATTCTACTCTACTTGTTTACTTGCACGCGAAATTTTTACTTGCAATCTATTACTTAATTTCAGATCTATTTAAATTTAAAAGAAAGGTGTTACTTAGACTTCAAAAGTTTTTTTTTTATGTTATAAGGAGGCAACCGAACAGTCGTGAGTCGTGGGTATGCGCTCGGCCTCTTGAGTGAGAAGTCTAGGTTCGATCCTCTCTTCTGAATTCGATTCTGAATATAAGACCAGCTGGGCTAACATGTGTACAACGAGATATCTCTTGACGAGAGAGCGAGAGATAATGTCTACATCGAGTATTTTCTGTATTACCCGTTAGGGGAATACGAAGAGTGCTACTACGAGAACACTCTTCTTATACCGATATTATATAAATAATTACAGTAGGAAAACGCCACGGTAAACAAAAATTGGCACTCGGTTTTATTTATTTAAGTTTAAATTACTTTATCTTGTCCTTAATATTGAAAACGCATGTTAGCGATAGCAGGCAGAGAGATAATACGAGAAAAGGGGTAGACAAAATTTTGTCGTGCGCGTATGCTAGGCCGTCTTGTAGGTATAGGTGGGAGGGAAGCGCGGTGCCGCGCTCCCGGCTGCATGGGTATCACCATCTTGCTTGTTTCTCCCGTAAAACAACTTTGCTGTATTTCGGAGAGAAGGGCAAGACAGGCAGTGTAATTACTGGCACCGAGACTTAACATCTTATGTCTCACGATAGGCAACTCATCTATGGGGTCGTTCCAGGTAAACTAGTTTATGTTCATGGGCGACGTCGACCACTTACCATCAGGTGGCACGTTTACAAGTTTGCCTATCCAAATAAGATTATAATTTAGACGTCTATTGATATGGATTCCTGCTGTTGCCCAATTATTAAAGCCCTTTTTATTTGCTGAACTGACTGTTTTAGAAGTAAAAATGGAATTAAAATGCGTTTTAATTATTTATTTAATTAATTTTGAGGAGGAACAACAGCTAAAGCACTTTCTCAGATACACAATTAACATAGAAACATAAAGCTAACAATAGTTCCCCACAAATAGAAACAGCAATTACAACACAAGTACATCATTAACCACATATCGGATTTTATCGCTTAAATTTATCAATTTATCTATATTTATATTCAATTTATCAATTACAACTACGAACAAAGTTGAGTTAAAGAATGAGTCGCTAATCAACTTTCTAACAGACGCACAGCTAGTGTTAAAGAGATCTAAATCAAAGGAGACGGTCCAAAATTGTATGGGACGTTGGTCTACTTTTGTACATGTAATGAGATGAAGGAAAGAAAATATTGAAACAGTTTTGATTTGTTCATATCCATGAATTCATCTCAATTTCAGTGGTAGAATAATTTAATGTTTCCAAAAATTGCAACACTACGTGTATAAAAAAATGGCGTATGGCGTATATTCCTTGGTTTTTTATGCTCGGAACAATATAGTTATTGTTCCGGGGTTTTATGTCAAAGACGGAATTATGTCATTGTTCGATAAGCATCTGTCATCATTTGGTTTGTCATTTGTCAGAAATGACATTTAGTAAGTAATAATCATCCATGAAGTTAGGAAATAAGAGGAGATGCCCCTTTCTTTAAACTTACAGCTGTAAGTGAGTACCCGATCCGCCATCTTGAGTGCCCTTTTCATAGTAGTATTCTCTATATAGTTTGTGGTATTGCTCTCAAAACCCTAGCAATGGTAGCCATGTTAAGTGCCGATTTGAGTTGTAGGTTACACCTTTTTTTCGTAGGTATGCTCAGTCCTTCTACATATATTAAGTCTATGTAATCATCCGTCTGAAGGGCGCCATCTTCATTAAGAATTGCCAACAAGTTAAAAAACTTGAAATATATTTTTATTTTTTGCATGTAAATTAGTTTCTTATACGAATTTATTTTATTTTTAATGAAATCTATGTATTTTTTCTCTATTTATGGTATACTGTACAAGACCAGACCAGAAATGGACCGTCTCCTTTATTCGCAAACATATTGTATTTGTTACCCGCTCGCCAAATGAAGGTATTTTGTTTATTGTTCGAGGAGACAAAGGGTAGGTAAATTAAAGGGGTTTTCCGCAAATTTTTTGATGGAATATTAAATAAAATTTGTGATAAAAGTTCAGGACAGTCTATTTGATTTGATTTAATATGAAACAGGTAAGTTAAGTCAGCAATATCTCTTCTCAGTTCAAGAGGAAGAATATGGTTCTTTTTACAGAGGCTTACATAATTACAGGAGTTATATGGCTGATTTGATTTAAAACAAATGTACTTTAGAAATTTCTTTTGAATATTTTCGAGGCGTGCAATATATGTTCTATACCTAGGATTCCAAATTTGCGAGGCGTACTCCATATGACTACGTACAAGCGAGCAATATAATATTTTTAATGTTTTGACTTTAGTAAAGTCCACCGAAGTACGCATCACAAAGCCCAAAGCTTTAGTAGCCTTAGTGACTACACTATCAATGTGGGCATCAAAGAGGAGTTTAGTATCATGTATTATACTCAGATCTCTCATTCTAGACCTTCTAGGCAGCTCCTCGCCTTTTAAAATGTAATTGTATGATATAATTTTATGCTTCCTTGTAAATGTAACGACGCTACACTTGGCTGCGTTAAGGTCTAAAAAATTTGTGTTACAATATTGTTCCAACCGAAGAAGATCACTCTGTAGCTTTTCGGCATCCGAGCTATTTCTAATTTTCGCACTTATCTTCATGTCATCAGCAAAACAAAGTATATGGGACGAATAAAGGCACGAACTGACGTCGTTTACACTGATCACAAATAGAAGCGGACCTAATAACGATCCCTGGGGGACTCCACTAGGAATGGTTACCCAACTAGATATGTAATTGTTAATGACCACTGTCTGAGAACGGTTATCAATATAGGAAGAGAACCACCTCAATAGATCACCCCTGATGCCAATTTGACTTAACTTTTTTAATAGGGTTCTGTACTGGATACGAGCAAACGCTTTGCTGTAGTCAGTGTAAACTACGTCAACCTGAACACCATCCTCCATAGCGTCGGTTATAAAGGAGTCAAGCAATATCAGGTTCGTTACTGTAGAGCAGCCCCGAAGAAAGCAATGTTGGTAAGGGCTGAAATTTGATTGCAAAGCCGCCGATAATTGGCCGTGTACTATTTTTTCAAGCATTTTAGCTAGTATACACAACTTGGAAATCGGCCTATAGTTAGTTATTTTCTGCTTATCACCCTTTATAAGAATAGGAGATATATACGCACTTTTCCAAATAGCCGGAACTACGTATTCGTCGAGGGATCGCTTAAACAAGAGAAAAATTGGTAATTTCAGGGACTTGGAGCAATTCTTTAAGAAGTGAGGAGGTAATTTGTCCGGGCCTGCCGATTTAGAAGTATCTAAGCCTAGCAGTAGTTTTTCAACCATGTCTGGTGTTACAAATATCTTAGAAATATCCGATACGCTAGTGCTTGATATAATGGAGCAATAGTCAGCGCTTGAAGTACCTGGTGTTAAAAACGTTGAATAGAAGTAAGAAGAAAAGGCGTTGCATATAGACTCGCCAGTATTGTATATATTATTATTGTATTCTAGTTTATTAGGAATGGCAGCTGATTTTGATTTTGATTTATAATATGACCAAAAATATTTTGCGTTTTCTGTAATTGAGTCTTCGACAGATCGAATATAACTGTCAAAACACTCTTTTTCCATATGTTTAGCCGTACCTCGTAACAGTTTTAAAGATTCCTCGTCTGACCTGTTGCCGTAGGTTTTAAACTTCCGATGGTATTTGGCTTTTTCTTTAAGGACTTTAATTAGTGCCCGCGAGTACCATTTGGGGTATTTTTCATTACCAGTCCATTTAGTAGGGACGTATTTATTGCGTACTGAGTCAATTACTATATAAAAATAAGCAATGGATTCATCAAACGACATTAATGCGAAAATTTGGTGCCAATCGATATTAGATAATTCCGAGTTGATTTCATCATAATTAGCACGGAAATACAAGAACTTTTTATAACTGTCATGTCCCAGTACTGACTCGCAGACACACGCTATATCGATTACCAATGCACCATGGTGGTGATCGATAGGTACAAGCGCCTCACTACAAGCATCTTGTACTGTGACAGAGACATTACATAATACTAAGTCTAATATTTTTCCAAATTTATTCAAAATTCCATTGTATTGTTTCATATCTAAAGAATGTATCTCATCTATTAATAATGTCTCACTTTCACTGGAATAATTATTGGGAACAAAAGAGTGGTCATCATCCGCAGACGGATTCCAAGCTATTCCGCTAAGGTTAAAGTCACCTACAATAAGATACTGGTCATAAGGAAATTTTGTGAGTAACCGGTTGACGGAACAGAAATAATTCTATAACTGTTGAGTAAACGACAATCCTAAGTTTTGGCTGCAAAGGTATAATATACCTAAGTGAAGGTTACGTTGAGCAGCGCCACGTGTCTTTATAGGGATTGTTATCCAAAGGTCTTCCGCGCTAGAGTGATGTTCAGGCTTAGAACTAGCCTGCAGGCCACGGCGGATGGCAATCAACACCCCACCCCCCTTGGTTTGACCCAGCGACTCATAATCACGGTCCCTACGAAAGACAATATAGCGCCCGTCAAATAGTTATGTGTCTACGATACTATCCACGAGCCAAGTTTCTGTGATCATTATAATATCGTAAGAACTTAGGCATAAATTACGATAAAAAATTGAAGTTTTTGTGCGAAGTCCCCTGGCGTTGTGATAATAAATTTTTAGTGAATTTGTATAATTCATATTGTTAAGCGAAATACAATAAATAGCTGTATAAATTCATAGTAATTGTTGTAAAACTTATATTGATGCAATGAATAATACGGTTATGTGTAGGTAGATGTGTAGGAAGTAAACAATGAGAATCAAATACTCGACTTCCATTACGTTGGTAAATTATTATTATTATTATTTAAGGGTGGGGACACCAGCGAGGCCAGATGGGCTACGTTGGTAGATACGTACTGCGGGTAGTAAGTTGATTGCAAAAAGTAACTTATGCGTTTCATTGAGTGTGAATGTGATCGATGTATGTTTTGCGATCTCGTCTTTAGAGATAGGGTTGAACAATAGCTGTGCGTTCGATAAACAACTATGCGTGTGATTCTCAAACTGTGGTAAGAAATTATATTTAAGCTAATAGTGACTGTAACATATATTTTTTTACTAATGATATACGATAATGTAAAAAAATAATAGAAATATTTTGCTAATGCGAAATATAAATAGAAAATCTTATATATTAATAAACAATGCAAGCTACATACTAAGCTATTTTATTTAAATCCGCTTCTTTAGAAATAATTTGGACCGGGGATTTTTCGTTTCTTCTTATGTGAATTTTACAGAATTTAACCCAAACATATTTGTAGCCCTTTTGGTTGGTCAGCTCTTTGACTTTTGTAAGAAGCTTCTTAAATTCAGGAATCAGATGGTCGTTTATATAAATTAACTGATTGTCTTCCAAAAATCCAACGTCTTTTGCCGTTATGTGTTTCCGAGCGCGACACGCAGCAACAAATTCTTCTTTAATATAACGATTTATGAAGCTAACAATGATGGGCTTTTGTTTTGAGCCGTATGTCGGAACACGTGCAATATAATTCACTTGAGTTTTTGGGAAGGGGTAGTCAACTACTTTAGAGATACTTTCAATAATATTAAACAGATTTTCTGTAGTTTTAAGAGGCACACCCTTTATCTCAACATTATTTATGCGAGACCATTGTTCCCTATTGATGTTATCCCTCTTGAGCATTGCAATGTCATTAGAATAATTCAAGTCAGATTGTTGGATATGAAGGACCTTATTTTCAATGTCTATAACTCTGGCGTCTAAGTTTTTAAGTTTGGCACTATTGAAATCGCAGGCCGTTTTGAGCTCGATAATTTCGTTTTTAATCGACTTAACGTCTTCAAGGAGCTCGGGAAGTTTACTAAGTTGTGTCTTCAAACCACGTATCTCTGACAAAACCATTTCCAGAGTGACAGGTTCAACAATGGCCACCTCAGGAACTTTTGTTGACTTCGGACTTACAGAAGCTAACTTGCAATTAGGGCATCTCCAACCGGCTCGTCGCTCTGGGCCGAGCTTACGATAGCCAACTTCCGATATTGAAGCACAAGAAAAGTCCATATTCCTTTCGCACCCATTGCAAAATATTCCATCGGTAAAAGTAGCGTTACAGACATCGCACTTCATTTTGCTTTGTATAAAATGTTGTAAAAAAAAAGTTTGAGAAACACTGTTGACTTACTTGCGATTACTTAAGCCCGAGAACTACACTGATGATGATGATTATTTTAAATAATTCACCAAAAGCTAGGACTGGACTTTTATAATGTTTAAAATATGCGATATTAGCCACTATACTACTCCTAAATTTCTTTTCTCTATCTGATTCCCACACTAGGCAATGCCTGTGTCGTGGGATTCAATAACACAAATAATTACCAGACATGGTGCGGCCTATGAAGGTAAAAATACATATATTATGTAGAAACATGACCATTAATAAAATGAATTATAATACAATATATTTAAATTACTTGGGAATTGGTTAAGCATAGCTATAGTGAGCCAGAACTTTATTGGTAGCAATAAGATTAACAGTCAAATCATAGAAAACTTGACTTAAAAGTTTCAAACAGAGACTATTTGCAATATTATATTCTAAATTTAATCTGAATGGTGTCAGTATTTACGATATATCTTGAGGTGTGTGTGTATGTGTGTGTTTAAAAATGAGCTCGAGCAGAATAGTTTGAGGGAATTAGTAGCCCTACGAGTGGTTAGACTCTTGGGTTCGGACGGCAAACAAATTACAGTCCACTATAATTACCTAAGCACGAAGTATTTCCTCCGTCTTGTCGTAATCCCAGGATAACAAAAGCCTATGAACCTGAGATTTAACCTCTTTAATACAGCTGTTCCTCAGGTCACAGAATCTAGATAGTCTATTGTATAATATGTGAGGGAGAAGAAACCTGGAAAACCGCATTGCAAAGGCCGTGTTAACACGAGGTTTATGTATTTTATAAATTCGCTTGTCAATGTGCTTCAGAGATTTCAGACGCTGCATATGGACATACATGGTAGCACGCATTAGGAAAAGCCTCCGGACGCTCAGAACTTGAGTTTCCTGGAAGAGTTCAGAAGTAGGGTGCCGTCGAGACCTTAGCAAGGACACTTTCAAAACCGCTCTTTGTGCCCTTTCTAACAGTATTAAGTTAGATTTAGCAGAACCACCCCACTCTAGTATACAATAGCTCAGTATAGACTGACAAAGTGCCAGGTACACTATTTTAAGTAGCTGAGCATCGGCGGCCTCCCTTAGTAGCTTCATCGTGTATATAAGCTTACGAACCCTGCCTGCAGTCATAGAAATTTGATATTTAAAGTTAAGGTTTTCATCTAATATAACGCCTAGATATGGTTATACATCCACATGTCCTCTATGAGCCAACGCGTTTCGACTTCGCAAGTAGCGAGAGGAACGTGCGGCCATCTATACTAGACATAGCCATTTACGAAATATCACCCTTCAGGTACATTCCATAGAAACCATTCAGGAGCTTAACTCAGACCATAGGCCGGTGCTTATACAACTCGGCGACCCGGCAAACACATAAAAAAAAGATCATCGACTATAAACTTTTAAACGATAATCTCAAAATACTTCAATCGAGTCATCTCGATAAAATCCCCGACATAATAGACAGTCCTCAAACTGCTATATCAGCATGCTCTGACTTCACCGACCATCTGGTAGCAATGATAGAAAAGTCATCCAGGGAGGTCTCACAGGCCCATGACGGCCAATGGGACTTCCCGGAGGATCTTAAAGACCTAATACGCGCAAAAAATGCAGCAAAGCGTACATACTCTCGCTACCGGACGGACGAGTATCGACGAGCTCTCCGTGACCACGAACGACAGGTCAAAGCCCGGGTCATAGAAAATAGAGCAGAAAGGTGGGATCGCCTCCTGAGTGAAATTTCACCTTCGCACGTGGCCTACTGGCCACTCGCACGTTCAATGAAAAAAAAGACGGAGGCACCTATGCCTCCGTTAAAAAGATTTAATCGCGCGCCTGCACTAGAGGACGCCGACAAAGCGGAATGTTTAGCCGATACACTCGAGAGTCAGTGCACTCCGAGCCAAATAGTCGCAACTCCCCCCGTAAGCCCCCACGTAGAGGAGGTAACTAGGGAGGTGGCGAGAAGGGCCTCTGCGCCGCTGGAGGGAGATCCAATCCTTCCGACGGACGTAGAAGAGGTCCAAGACATTATAAAATGCCTTCACGCCAAGAAGGCCCCCGGGCCGGACGGGATTTACAACAAGGTATTAAAAATACTACCGCCCGCCCTAGTTATCCTCCTGGTTAACATTATAAACGCCCTCCTCAAGGGTTGTAGGTTCCCCGATATATGGAAAGAAGCTAGGGTCATAGGAATACCGAAGCCCGGAAAACCGCGCTCGGAACCGTCTAGCTAACGTCCCATAAGCCTGATAAGCTCGTTAGGAAAAATCTACTACTAATCTCGTTAGGTAAAAAAGGATTATTTGACGATTGAATTAAGTACGATCCGTGAGATTGAATTTTTATTCATCACCAGAAAAATATTTAAAAAAATATTTAGTAAAATTTTTGTTGTTATCTTTCAAAATGAAAATGCATAAGACAGGAGATTTTAGTTTTGTACTGTGTAATTCAATTTCGATGGAGATCGATTGTCTTAGTATTCATTGAAAAATGTATATTTATTATTATTTACCAAATAGTGTCACTACTTAGTAAAATAGTGTCACTACTTAGTAAAATAGTGTCACTATTTACCAAATAGTGTCACCATTAAGTTAACCAGTAAGCGTACAAACAAGAAAGTGAAAAAAAACTCTCATTAGACGACTACTTATTGTTACTTCTTAGATTACTATTTTTTTGTTTTTTTCTTTCTTTAATTTGATATACGTGATGGTACCCAGAGTTAGGTTGTAAAATTTTTCAACAATGATTAAAAATAGTAAATAATTATAGAATTTTTGTCACATATAAGCGTTTATTTAGACTATTTTGTTGTTTGGCCTAAAGACTTAAAATAGCACAAGCGTCTTTAAGTCATGAAGTAAAACTAATTTTTGCTAACAAACATAACAAATTATTTTGTACATAAGTTCACGGTATTTACATCACAATTTGAGCAAAATGTTTCTATTATTGCACATAATGATTAATTAAATCTACAGGGAAGTGGGCAGGTGAGCGCCTGTTGGTTGGAAACCGTCCTTGTCAGCGATGTAGTCAACTCTGTAAGTGATACCGTCGAGACCGAGGTATTCAAAGAATCCTATGGCCCTCATGCCGAAGTTTTCGTTATCGATTTTCTCGAGAGCACCGGTTTCTTCGGCGAGGATTTTGTTCTCAGTCTCGTAAAGGTAGTGGTAACCTTCGGGGGAGATTTCTTGGTCTTGTCTGATAATGCTGTATTTGTAGTCAAACAGGTCTGGGATCACTACCTTTTGGACTGGAGGAGGAGTGGGCTTGGGCCTGATGATAATGGGAGCAGCTGTGGTTGGAGCGGCGGTGGTGGTAGTGGGTTTTGGGGTGGTGGTGGTGGTTGTGGTGGTGGTAGTGGTGGTGGTGGTAGGGGCGGCGGTGCTGGGTGGTCTGTACTCAACGGTGGTCTGCCTGTAACAAGAGAAAATAGAAATATAGAAAATAGAAATAGATACTGCTGCATTATTTTTATTAACAATAAATAACGAGCACCTCGCGCTTTTTACAATAAGTAATACCTATAATTTCTTGTATTGAAATTATTTTCATTTTTTTTAGAGATAGGTAGTTTATATCTCAATTTATAATCGCAATATTTATTTATTTCAAATTATTTGTTTATATTTTGTTACTGTATGCAGATATCAAATTCTCAAGATGATATCAAATCCAAAACTCATATGTATTAGACCTTCATTATTGTTTGACGTTTGTTAAGAACAATATCTTACAATCTTTATATACCTTAGCCACTTCAACGCTTGGCCGGGTCTGCTAGTTTTATATAAAAATTTCGTTTCACATTACAAGTCGAGGATTATCCGCTAACATACTATACCGACTTTTATGAAATTTTGCATACTATGTTACCTAGATAGAAAAACGGGTAGACTATCCACATGATGTTAAATGGTCAGCGTCGCCTATCATTTCGTCGGTCAGACAACTCATTTTTGTGCTGCCTATTCTCATACATGAACTGATGGTGCTAAATATATGTCTTGAGTCAGTAATACGGCGGATTTTCCTGCTCTTCTCTCCTAAACACAGCAAAGCTTTTTCACGAGAAAAACAATCAAGGTAGTGTCCACCTTCCACCGGTGTGGAGTTTGGTTCAAGTTAAGAGATAGATTATTCTATCTCTTAACTTGGATCAAACTTGTTGAACTACATAATATTTATAAACTGTGTTATCTGTTCAAGATGACATGTATTAGAATCAGCCGAATTTAAAACAAAGGCACTTACACAAAGGAATTTATTACGTAATGTAAAACACCCAAGAGCAATATCTTGATTTTCTTTCATAGTCATCACACGACGTTTCCGATTTACGGAATTATTAGACACTTTGTGATGCAGTAATATAATATAATAATTTGTGAATAATAAGCCTTTAATTAATACATGTATAAATTACTTCAACAAAGGAGGAGGTTCTATGTTCGACTGTATATATATATATATTTTAATGTAAGTACTTACTTTTCAGGTACGTAGTAACCACCTCCTAATCCGCGGTCACCACGGTCGCCACTAGAAAAAAAGGTCATTAAATGTAAAAAAAATGCAAGAAATTTATCATTATTATCATTTTTATCATAAAATTTATTCTGCAGAAGACTTTGATTGTATATTTAAATACTTATTGGCCTATTTATCCTCTGCTGGATCCTTCCCGATAAATATGAATTAAAAAAAAGTGTAACTTCTAATAATTATAATAAAATAAAATAAATATAAATAAAAAAGCCTTATATTTCTTACCAAAAAAAACAATAAGTGACACGAAAGTTTATGATTTTTACATTAAAAGCTATGTACTAGGCAAGAACCCCTCGTTCTCGAAGGTAAAGGCCGCCTCTAGAGTTTTCCAGGTTTCCTTGTTTTTTGCTGTCTCTATCCAGTTTTTGACAGCCACTACGATTATATCGTCTGTCCACCGGGCAGCTGGTCTACCTCTTTTTCTTGTGCCTGGTGGTCCTTTCTACAATGTTAAAGTGTAACTCCACTTCTCTGTCAGTCTACCTATGTGACCAGCCCAGCACCACTAAAGTATTTTATAGTGTGTCAAAGCATCCGTAACTTTTGTTATTTTTTCTTATATCTGTGTGTCTAATTTTTTGGATCTTTTTAACTTTCATTATACTTCTTCTTCTTCTTCTTCTTTTAAGTTCTAGCTTCCTTTAGGATTTGCCAACATCCGAGTTCATTATACTTCTCTCCATGCTTCTTTGACAAGACCTAATTTTGGATTTAATCCGATGTGTAAACTTTCAGGTTTGGCTAGCGTGGGTTAATGGAGGAAGTATACAGGTGTCCATAACTTTTTGCTTGACAGTAATCGGCATGTTCATCACTTCTTTTAAACTCCAAAACTTTTTTCAAGCATTTATAATTCTCCTAATTATAAAAATTATGCAATAGACTTATTGTTACCTATTAAGCTAAAACAACTAACTGCATATGTGCTACCTAGTAACTAGTTATACCTGACTTCGAAAATGTATAAGGGTATATTGGAGAGCTTTATAAGCTGTACTTACTCGTAGAAACCTCCGGCGTTACCACGATCACCACGGTCACCGCTGAAAAAAAAAACGATATGTTAAACAAGTCTTTTTTATAAATTATATTAAAAAAGTGAGTGACGATGACCTAGTGGGTTGGCCTCGTGAGTGAGAGCCGAGAGGTCCGGGTTTAACCCCGAGCCTGTAATGGCCTAGAACAGGGTTTTTCAAATTTTTTACGTGCACCTGAACATGAGACCATCGCTTGCTCACCGGTAAAGGAAACATCTACAGGAAACCTGCATGCTTGATGAGATTAAAAGTCCTTGAATGAGTGAAGTTCACCAACCCGCATTGGGCCAGCGCATCGATGAACTATGGCCCAAAACCCTCCTCGTCTGATTTCAAGCAGGAGACCCGTGCCCAGCAGTGGGACATAATTTAAGGGTTGATATTATTATTACTATTATATATATTAAAAATTAATTTACTTTATATAAAAAAATAATATATAAAAAAATATGATTTAAAGACTTTTTTAATAAATGAAGATTTCGTTTTTCCGGCATGTCATAGTGCTATTAAAAGTACTACAGATTGATAAAAAAACAGGTCACGCTGAGTGCAACAGGCATAGAAATATGCTTGTGCAAGTACAAACAGTGAAAGAATTTACCAAAAAAATGTATTAAAACTTATGTAATATAATATGTACGCTAAGTCCTAACTACGTAGGTATCAATTGAAAAAATATATTTGGTATTATTTTAAAAGAATTTAGACAGCAAATGATTTGTGTGGTGAGTGTGTGTCAGTCTATTTTAAAATGGTTTTTGTTTATGAAACAAAGTAGAAGTAAATGTAGCTTATATCAGTTTTAGAAGACTATAAATTTACGGTTAAATTTGGATAAGGAAATGCTAAAACTAAAATCGCATGAAGTGAATTCGACGCCATGCATTATCACATGCATGGAAATTAAAAAAGAGCTTTGAATACTTCATATAGCTCAGACAGTCTACGATTAAGTACGTATCTTATTTTAGCAAACAATCATAAAATATTACACAACAGTCGATTACAATGTTACTTGATAAAATCGAATTTGTTGAAAAGATTGCCGTATTCAATTCAAAATGAATAAATACATATTTGGGATGTTTATATGTCAGTGTCAGCCACATCATTGCAGCATCTTTATCGACACAAGTCACACATAAAATGTATTAAATATTAATAATGTTTATTCAATTACT
Organism: Helleia helle; assembly: GCA_963853865.1. NCBI lineage: Eukaryota > Metazoa > Arthropoda > Insecta > Lepidoptera > Lycaenidae > Helleia > Helleia helle. Next base: position 11,375,020 of record OY971425.1, read on the forward strand.
ACACGAAGTGCGGCAACTTAATAAAATATGTTAATTAATCGAATTAATAAACATAATGATAGTAATTATAACCTGTAATACGTGTAACTTTACGTAAACAATTAAAATAAGATGGGCTGAAGGTTTATGCCTTCATGATAAATTATATCATCGTCATGTGTCAATGTCTTTTTTTTTTGGAAGGGCTAGACTTGTCGGCGTGATGGCCTTTAAGCTCAATCGGTACAGTAAGTGAATAGATGGCTCACTTAAGAAAAAATCGAAAAGGGGACGCCCCCAGGGGGTGCGGTTCATCACGCGCGCTGCTCGGGAGAGCAGCATTTGGACTAGTCAAATCCGATACGGTCGAGAAGTGATCGATGTGTCAATGTCATGGCATGCGTAATAAACGCTATGATGACTCAATGTTAGATATATTAATGATATTTCGGAATTTATGTCTCGAACTTAACACAACTGATTTGGTCAAGCTCAAAACATAACTTCAGGAAAGAGTGAGTGAAGACGTTTATGTTTTTCTAGTATGTATATTTACATGTATGTATTGTAGGTAGGTATATCTATTTTAGCGCTTGCAACCTCAATAGCCGAATGTATAATAATATAATAATAATAATATGTTGGGACAACCCACACATGGCCCCAAACCCCCAAACCCACACATGGATCCCAATCTAGGCAGACCCTGTTCTTATGGTAACCAAACAACTGATATATAGTTATATATTTTTAAATACATACATATTGTAGACAAACTACACCCAGACACAGAACTAATGATCATACTCATCACACAAATATTTATCCCGGGTGGGAATCGAACCCACGACCTTCTAGTTTAGCAGTCAGGGTCACTAACCCCTTAGACCACCAGGCCAGTCAGTATTGCTTGAGAGATGTTAGATTCGACTTAATTGTAGGGGTGGCACTGAGTATGTGAAAATTATAATAAAATTAAAATGGCAACTTTTTATCTAATCCATTAATTGATTGTAAGACTTACTTGTAAGCACCAGAGTTGTCGGGGATGTAACGACCAGATTGGTCGTAGCTTCCGCCTCCGTAACGGCTGGGGTCGTAACGGCCAGGGTCGTAACGGCCGGGGTCGTAACGGCCTGCGGTGTCTACTCTGGTTGGTACTACTTTGTAGTAACGCAGAGCCTCGGCATTTTCGTCTCTGAAAAACAAAATTATAAAAAAATATTTAACATTTTTATCATCAAAATATAAGCAACAATTATATTTTTGGTCATTTGATAAAAAAAAGTAATTGAATAGCTAATTTAAGTAACTACCAAAGACCAATTAAATTTAATAATTTATAAACGCGCTATAAAAAATATATTCCAAAAAGCTTTTGGTTTATTTTATAAACATATTTAATTTTAAAAATTAAATTATTCTGTGTACTTACTTTTCAGCTGCAAAAGCAACCGCTGCGAACAAGCAGCAAACCTAAATAATTAAAAAATAGTAAAATATATATTATTTTTAATAAGCTTAAATAAAATTAAATGCTTAAACGTAATTATTACATATTTTATCGCGTAAATACAGAAGTATTAAACGAATTTAATGACAAAACAAATATATTCTTATTTAATTTGTTTAATTCATGCACGCATTGAACTCACCAGAAAAGCACGCATTGTGACTATCAACTCAGGCTATAAGTTGAATGTTGATGTCCCCAACGTGAATGCTTATTTATACCTTTTTTTCGTCTAATTCTATAATGTGATTCTCATAGCAAGTTCCTCTCATATATAATGTATTTAATATTAGATTATTCATAAGCAACGACTCGCAAACTTTATGAAGTCTAATCAATTGTTCCCATTCATACTTTGAGAATTATACACATTTTATTGGATTTTTTAAATTTAATTATAAATTCTTGATGTTTTTATTTATTTAGAAAAACATTTTTATCTATAAATAGATAGATTTCATGCTAAATATTTTTAACAAAAATTCTGTACTACCATTTAGACTAGCTGTTGTTGGCAGCTTCGTCCGCCTTAACTTGGTGTAAAGCCGTATATAAACTGATGATGATTATTTTATTAGCCTTTGTCTCATCTCATTATATAATCTATCTTCTTTCAAAGTTTTATCGAATTTCAATCACTGGTTTGGTTTACTGATTTTATAGCAGTTTGTCAAAACTTTTACATTCCATAGAAATACTGCTTTATTAAGGAACAGAACTGACACCATGTTTATGGGAACTCAGTAGCCTAAGGTAAAGCCCCAGCACCTTGGGCCAAGCCACAGAACTATATCAAGATAGAAGTAAAGAGTTCCGTAATTTGTATGGGGACCGAGCGTGTAACATTTTGCTTAGGTACGATGACGTCACGAGTGTAATTTAGTGAGGTGAAACACATAAGCCGCGTGAAAACAATTCACAAGCATCGATTCACAGATCGATTATAACATGGCACCGATTTTATCAGTAGTATTGTTCAAAAAAAAAAAAGATTCTGACGAATTGATAACCTCCTCCTTTTTGAAGTCGGTTAATAAACTATTTTATGATAGCGTGCTATGGACGATAAACTATATTTTTATACATTGAGTAGCTATATTATAGACTATATTATAACGTGTAATCATTTAATAGCTTGTTTTTTATTATTATTGATAACTAGCTGTTGCCTGCAGCTTCGCCCGCGTTACTCAACTCCTATAAGTCATAGCGTGATGTTATATAGCCTATAGCCTTCCTCAATAAATGGGCTATCTAACACTGAAAGAATTTTTCAAATCGGACCAGTAGTTCCTGAGATTAGCGCGTTCAAACAAACAAACAAACTCTTCAGCTTTATAATATTAGTATAAATTAAAATGTTGATTTGATCAGATAATATAGATAGGGCGCCGACCGTCCACTGGCGCCCTTATTAGAGGGATTGTAATTTCTAATAAACCAATCAATTTCTTTAAAGTCATCACTCATCAGTGATAATAGTTGTAGTCCTTCTGATTCAACTTTTGGTCTTTGTTGTAACATATTTAAAATATGTTACAACAAAGTAACTAATAATAACTTAACAAGACGTATAATACTTAACAAGTTTCAACGTTATAGTTCTTTTAATTTCGGAAAAAAGTGGCTGTGACATACGGACGGACAGACAGACAGACAGACAGACAGACATGACGAATCTATAAGGGTTCCGTTTTTTGCCATTTGGCTACGGAACCCTAAGAAGTATAATTTATGACAGCCTTACTAACTAAAGCATGGTGAGTTTCGGTCATTTCTCTAATATTTGTGAATTTGAAACTAATCGATAATGTAAATTGATTCTAGCTACTAAAACCCTAATACTAAAATTGTATATAAATAAAACTCATGAGCCTAGCACCTTGGGCAAAGCTAATTGAGCCGAGGGGGCTCTTTGTACCACTCTGATATAAATAGGGGAAAAAAGAGCAGGGGGCAAGGGGCGAGGATGGGAACCTCACCTCATTGTACTGTACCGACGTTGGGAGGGGTTGTTCTGTGGTGCGGGACAACCCCTTTATGGAGGTGGCTTCGGTCCCTTTCGGGACCGACTAGCCATCGAGGTGCCTGTTTGCTTATTAGATCCGGGGCACCTCACCAAAGGCGGCATTGGTGGCAATCGCCGGGTTTTAGTAGGTAGAGCTGCGTCCACTTACCAGCTTTCGGGCGCAGCGAGTGCCACATACCCGCGTGGGGAGGCCCACTCCCCCGCGGGATGCCTCAGATCATTTCTCAGCGTTAAAGAAAAAAAAACATCAAGTTTGGCAAAATAGGAGGAAATTTTGTGTTTGTATGTGCATGCAGGTCCCCAAGTTAGGGTCCCGAAATATGACAGACTTGTACAAAAATAACTCTGTTTGGGCCTTCTTCATGAAGAATGCTATGCGACGCATTGCATAGCATAGCATTGCATATGCATATGCTAATGCGACCAGGTCAAGCCACGCCACAGTGTTCTGAGATAACATTGGTCACTTACCATTTCGACTTACCACAACGATTTTCAATACAAATTTTTTGAAGAGTTTTACGCGCTCTTTATCTCGTAAAATTAAAAAAGTTTTAGAAAAATTTCATTAATAATCGTAAGAGGTTATGTTTTTAGTTAATGTGTCTGATAATAATGACTAAATTAATATGAAGGCGTATATCATATTTTATGACAACTTTAATGAGTCATCATCATGTGTGAATGTTTCACCATACAAATTGAAATGATGGATTATTGGACGATTTTCAATCAATTACACAAACATTTAAAAATAAATTTTCTATTAGCTTTTATTGCTTGCGTACTAGAAGATGATATTATGGGTACATTATTATGAGATCATCAAAAATCTTCCAGATGATCAAAAACCTTGTTCTGTATTTTATGGGTCCTTCTTTTGTTCATAATTATAAAAATGCATATAGCACAAAACCTTAGTATAGTAAGAAAGAAAGAAGGAAAGAAAAATTTTATTTGAATGAAAAAAAAAAAATTTGAAACTACTTATGTACATAAGACACACAATTAATAATATAACATATATAACTAGTAGTTACACAAAACGGCCTCTAACGGTAACGTATAAAAATTCATTCATTCAAAATTACGAGCTAAAACGGAATTTCTTTGAACCACATGTAATAGATTCAAAACTATAGTCTTGTTTTATAGTTCAAGGTGTCGAGGACATAATTTACGTGTATATAAATTATACGAATGTAAGGCAATAAAAAACTAGTTCACGTCCAATGTTAATAATAATTACATATTCGGAAAGATGTATCTGGTCACACAAGGAACTAAAAGAATGTGTCATACGAATAATATTAGGTCTATACCTATGAAATTGCCGTATTTTATTTAAAAAAATGAACGAATTTTTTTCATGTATTTTTTATTTGTATTAATCGAAGTAATCATCCATGCAATCAATGCATCTTTGCCAACGCAGTGGTAGTTTATTGATGCCCTTCTTAAAGAAATCAACTGGACGGGAGGCAACAAATTCTTCACAGGCATTTCGTACTGCCTCTCGGGTATTGAATTTTTTTCCCGCCAAGAAGTTATCAAATTTCTGGAAAAAGAAGTAGACTGTAGGCGCAAGGTCTGGCGAGTAGGGTGGATGACGGAGAGCTTCCATCCCCAGTTCCTGCAACTTGGAGACCGTCTGCTGTGCAGTATGAGGTCGCGCGTTGTCGTGCAGGAGCAGCGGAGACGAGCGATTGACCAATGCTGGTTGGAGATGTGATAGCTTCTCCATCATTGTGTTCAGTTCTTCACAGTACATCTGCAGTAATGCTCACTCCGTTTGGTAAGAAGCTGTGATGAATCACATCAGCGCTAACCCACCAAACAGTGACCACTTTTCTAGGGGTAAGTTTTCGTTTAGGGCATTTGCGTCAAATTGGCAAGGTAAAAAAGCTTGACAAATTGGTGCCCCACGAACTCAATGATCGCCAGCGCGAAGTACGCGTCGAGACGTGCCTTGCACTACTCAACAGACACACAAATGAAGGAATTTTGAGCCGCATTGTTTAAACCTGCGATGAAAAATAGATTCTGTTTGATAACCGCAAACGCTCAGCAAGTTGGTTGGATACTGGTTCAGCACCTAAACAATTCCCAAAACGAAAAAAAAATGGTGCCGGTGCGGGGACCATTCATGCGCTCACTGTAGACAAAAACGATTTAATATTTCATGTATAAATCTATATTTCACCTTTTTTGTTGAACTTTCCTTATTAGCCTGTTGTCATATTTAATAAATATCATATACATATTATATGATAAAACTAATTTTATTGTTTGTATTTGTTTTATTTTTTTTTCATAATAGAATTGTTATTACTATGTAGGTGCGGAAAAGAATTAAACTAATATATTATGAGGATGAGGAGTGAGGAACCTGTGGATAAGTAATAACAGCGGCACGGATCGATCCATCAGGTTAAGCGACCCTGGCCGGGGTTGGTCCGTGGATGGGTGACCTTTGTGGATGGGTGACCTTTGAACATCTTTACATGATTGAGACTCCTCCGTGCCGCGAAAAACATGTTAAGCCGGTGGTTGAAAGTCTGACAACCAGTGCTACCACGGGGTAGGTATTACCAGTTACTGGGTTGTTAAGGTCAGATAGGCAATCGCTCCATTTAAAATACTGGTATCCAGCATTGGGTTAGACTGAAAGCCATCCCACCATGGTTCAAGCCTTGTTGTGACGGTGGGGCTCAGTAGCCTAGGGTGAGCCCAGCGCCTTGAGCGAAGCTAGGGGGCTCTTTGTACCCCTCTTATAAGAAGGGAAAAAAGAGCAGGGGGCAAGGGGCGAGGATAGGAACCTCACCCCATTGCACTGTCCCGACGTTGGGAGGTGTTGTTCTGTGGTGCGGGACAACCCCTCTGTGGAGGTGGCGTCGGTCCCTAGTGGGTCTGACTAGCCGTTGAGGTGTTAGCTTAACAGATCCGAGGCACCTCACCAAAAGGCGGCACTGGTGGCACTCGCCGTTTTTTAGTGGGTAGAGCTGCGTCCACTTACCATCTTTCGGGCGCAGCGAGTCCCACATACCATAACACATACATAAAATGACTGAAAGCCGACCCCAACGTAGTTGGGAAAAGGATAGGCAGAAGAATAAGCACATAATATAGTATATCTAACAGCGTTTTCCATAGTACTACTAATAGAAATGTGTAACAAGAATTGAAAAATACAAAGGTAAAATATAAAAATTATATTGCTGATGTGATCGACTGAAAATTTAGATACAATATACCCAGCAATCAATACATAATAATAATATACCCAGCAATCAATAATAATAATAATATACCCAGCAATCAATACATAATAATAATATACCCAGCAATCAATAATAATAATAATATACCCAGCAATCAATAATAATAATAATATACTCAGCAATCAATACATAATAATAATATACGCAGCAATCAATACATAATAATAATATACTAGTTCCACTGGGGAGTACTGGCTACTGGCTCAATGACATTTTTTATTGCTGTATATAATACGAGTACATCTGAAAAGTAGGTTGTAAGTCTCGGTAGCAGTAAGTACACTGCCCGTTCGAAATAGGTACAGTAAAATCGTTCGACGGAAAAAATAAAAAATCACCCTATCACCGTTCAATAGGTACCTTCTTGAAAATGTTTTTTTTGTTTCCGCTCATTCGTAAAGACCAAGTGTAAGTCATGCATTATGTTTTACAAATATTATTTTTAAACGAGTTGCCTTCAGCCGCTTAAAGGGGGGTGTCCCGGATCTGACAAACAAGACACCCCCCCGCGACCGGAGCCTTCTCTCAAAAGGGCCAACCGGGCTTCCGGGACTGTGTACGTATTACAGAACCTTTACCAAATAAGTGAAAATATATTTTCAGTATATTATTATTATTCATATACCTATAATATACATACGTGTATATATTTATATGTTTACATATTATATATTTGTATATACTTATGCGAGTGGCGAGGGATCGGTCTTGGCGTTCATTGAGGCCTATCTTAAGCAGTGGACGGATAAAGGCTGATGATGATGATGATATATATAAATATAATGTATGTGGTATCTTTTGCGTGCAACTCCCACTCATTCTAATCCGTTTTTTATCTCTAAACGTTTTAACGTATAATTTAAAGGTTGGAATATGTTATGTAATATGTCCAAAAGTCGCTCATATGGTTGACTAATTTTATTAACTACATTAAATTTCCTTTGAGCTTTTGCACTAGACTTGTTTTTTTTTATTTATTTATTCCTTTTGGACAAGGTTTTTCTTGTTAAGATTACGTTATTCTCAAAACGTGTGTATTAGTACCTATAATATAAAAATAAATAGCTATTAACTATCAGGATACATTTTTTTAAACTATAATTATTATAGATGCTACTATATTTTAACGGTTTAATACAATTTCGCATACTGACAATATATTATATACACGTGTTTTTTTTTAATATCTCCTTTCGTCACTAAACACATTTTTGAAAGGTGTGTATTGTGATACATAGAGCTGGGCTTCTCCTGGCTGCTGACTTTTCCTGTATATGTAAGTCTGGCTGATCCCGCTGGGAGATAGTGCCACATTATAATGACAGAGAATGAATTGCCGAATATAGAGGGAAATTGGAAAATATGTTTTGCTTCTGATTTTTTATGATTAAGTCCGTTGCAAGTCCTAAGGCAGTTTTTCCTTTCAAATCAAATTTGATTTAATTTGATTTGTTTTTTATCCTTCAGGCTTCTTGAAATTGTGCCAAAGAGTCATTTCATGGCTACTGCAGTCGATCAGCCAGGATCGACTGTTAGAAGCAGCGAGCGCGGCGAGCCTAGCCCTTAAATACTACACAAAGGAGGTGTAGCCCTACCGGTGGGAGGGAAGCGCTGTGCCGCGCTCCCGGCTGCATGGGTACCACCATCTTGCTTATTTCTCCCGTGAAACAGCTTTGCTGTGTTTCAGAGAGAAGGGCAAGACAGGCAGTGTAATTACTGGCACCGAGACTTAACATCTTATGTCTCAGGATAGGCAACACATAAATGAGTTTCCTGGGCTCGTTCCAGGTATTCTAGTTTATGTTCATGGGCGACGTCGACCACTTAACATCAGGTGCTACGTTTGCCAGTTTACCTATCCAACTAACATAAAAAAAAAACAAAGAGTTATCTTTCAGCATTTGTGATTGTTGATAATTTTATTAACAATGGTTCACTAGCATCCGGACTTCCTAGCCTTAAGATTCTACTTCCTTATCAACTAAATTTAATTTATCACACATTATGGATATAGAATGTGCTAATCACGTTCTGCTAGTGCTAGAATTCTTCGGGCTTATTGTGAATTTGAATAAAATTACGGCTTCCGATATTTTTGCTTATCAGTAAGACAATTAATTAAGACAAGACAATTAATAAAAAAAAATAAAAAATACAGAGAAAAAATTAATGAATAAATGAATGAAACAATATGTTTTATTGTAAATTAATAAAATAAGATAAAATTAACAAAAGGGGTTTTATTTCTTGAGTAGCAATTTCTTTTAGACAATCTTTGAGTAAAAGAAAAAAGAAAAAAAGGAATTACTTAAATCAAGAAAGTACAACATTTTAAAATCAAATACAGTTATCAAAAAAGTAACTTAAATAACCCTTCTTAAATTGTAAGTATTCTATATTATATACAGTTTGAGAACCCTTATATAAAATATATGGCAAACAGTTATGAACAGGTTAATATAGCATGCATAATATAGGTCAATGTAATTCGGACCTTAAAAACGTATAAGTATAATAATAAAATTAAGGCTGAGAAATAGACCGCCCGATGTGCATCTATAGTATATGTTGATAATCTTATAAAATGTTTTATTTTTTATTTTAGTTAAATAGGCGAACATGCAGATGAGCCACATGAGGGTAAGTGGTCAGTATCGCCCATGAACGCAAACAAGTAAACCTATCCTGAGACGTGAGATAGTTTTTTTTATGTCATAAGGGTGCAAACACAGAGAGCCTTATGGACCCAAAGCCCATGTACATCGGCACCATCAGAGTTTATGCGGATACGATGCCCTCTTTTTCCCCATCCCCCGCCACCGGAAACTCACAAACCACATGAAACGTGACAGTATAGCTGTAACTTTACGCCAGTATCATGTGAGCGAGAGCAGCATGGCACTACCTCTTACTAACTTTAAGGAAGGTACAATACTATAGTAAGAGGTAGTGCCATGCTGCATTGCAGCCGAATAGGGCTGGCACGACCGAGGTGGTACCTCTTGCTCTCATAACACCGGCGTCAAGTGACAGCTATGCTGCCACGTTTCATGTGGTTTGTGAGTTTCCGATGTCGTATAGTTGGAGATGGGGTAAAGGAGGGCAATGCATCTGCATAACCTCTTGTGAGGATATTTATGGGCGTCGGTAGTCACCTAAGACTGCTCATTTACTATGATATAAAAAACACTTGACTATACCAATATTGTTTGCTCTAATGTGAGGTAAATACATGCTAGGTAAAACAAATTTTGCTGTTAATATTTGCATATCCGGATTTAGTCAGAATATTGACAAACTTTGACATTATGAGACATATTAGTCTCATATATATTAATGATCATTCATAATAATTAAATATTTATTGCGGGCGCTTGTTTCCTCAAATTATAAAAACATTTAAGATTATGCTTTACTTTGAATCAGTGATCAAAAGTGGAAGGTGGTATTTACTTGTACGATATTACGACTTGTTTCACATATAAAAAATAATTAAGCGATGGTTCCATTAACTTATGTTGGAAAAATTTGCTAATAGCTCGTTATTTAATAGATCGTTTAATTTAATGTATATTTTTAAGAGCCTTAATGAAGATAGCAACATTATGTGTGATAAGAAATTATTATTTATATCAAGCATACTAGCTTCTTTTTGTTTTTGTTATCGCAAGGAAATGCTTATTACGTAATAACTATGTAGCTAGCATCTCAACATATTTATAAGATACTAGCTGACCCGGCGAACTCTGTTCCACCTTAATGATACATCATTAAGTAATGCAACTCTCATGTTTGTTGTCAGCTGCAGTTTCTTCACATAGCGCCATAGATTCGACGATTTGAGGCAAGCGTTTATTTCGTCGGCAGCCGTAGATCTTGGAATTACTGGCAGTGTTTGGCGGAAATCGCCAGACAGTAAAATCATTGCTCCTCCAAAACATCTCGAGTCATTGCGTAAATCTTTCAATGTTCGGTTAAGTGCTTCTAATGCACGTTTATGCGCCATTGTGCATTCGTCCCAGAAGATGATTTTCGATGCCGATAAAACTTTGGCCATTGCTGAGTGTTTTGCAATATGACACGTTGGTTTTTTAATCGTTTGAAGATTTAAAGGTAGTTTTAATGCTGAATGAGCCGTACGGCTTCTTCCTTCTAAGAATGTGGCTGCTATTACAGAAGAAGCAACTGCAACCGCTATGTTGGATCTCGTACGAACAGTGGCTAAAACTACTGACATGAGAAATGTCTTACCAGTTCCACCAGGAGCATCTAGGAAATATAAACCACCATTTTCATCATCGATTGCATTCATTAAAGTATTATAAACTTCCTTTTGTTGGAAATTCAACAGGGGTACGTTCGTTTGAACTACTAAATCTAATTCCTGGTGATCATATTCACGTTCCCGTTCCAATTCTCGATTAAATGCGTCATTCATTTCACGATTTGGCGCTGGCATTCCTAACCTAATTAATAAACTACCGCACATGAGGTAACACATATCTTCAATCAAGAGTAAAGCACGATTATGTATCTCCTCATTCATCTCAATATCGTGATTTCTGGAACTGACACGAATTTGATGTAAAATATCTTCTGACATATTATCCTTGTATTTGTGCCACAGGGTTTGATGGAAAGAATGTCGAAATTATGATAGCGAATAATGTGTATATATAATATACGTATAATAGTGTGTATATGTAATATACGTGCTGTGATGTCGTGTCTATCACACAGGGAAGCAGCAATTGAATAATTTCTATCCATTTTGGAGTACAGGTAAAAGTAATAAAGAGATCTGGCCGAACGTTATGACGAACATAATATATCATTGCATCTTGCGCATATTCAAAAAAAATGTGCGTTCGTGGGTTCCAGATGATCGTTTATCTGCTTTGATGACAACTTTATAGTCATCATTTGGCATGCGCTCTAAAGCACTCTTAAACAACCTGACCAAACGCATGATGTTCATGAAGCAGTTGTTGCAAGTCTTGAAGAATTGCTCGCTTCATTCCTGCATTGATCTCTCGACGTCGATGAAGTTGTTCTTCCATCTTTATTTAATAGAAATAGTTTTAATATTGATTTCTTACAAAAATCAATTTGTCATCCATACGTCCATTACATAGATGTCATTTGCGTTTTGTTATTCCAAGTCTGCTTCTTTTTTGTTATACCACGTTTTATAGTGACTGACGTTTTATGTCAAGTCACACAGAAATGCTGTCAAACGGGATAAAAAGTATCCTATGTCTGTCTCCTGGCTCTAAGCTACCTACCCACCAATTTTTAGCCATATCGGTACAGCCGTTCTTGAGTTATAAATAGTGTAACTAACACGACTTTCTTTTATATATATAGATAAAAGGTCTTTACCTATGAAATAGCCATTCTGCAGTGCTGGCCATTTCAAATCAAAATAATTTTTGTTTGGCTAAGAATTCTAATTTCAAATTTTATTTTAAAAACATGGAATTCTTTATCCAACAGTAAATTAGTCATTTGTTTATTGATTAGTGTTACATTTTCATCGCATTTCAATATTTTTCGTCATCATGGATACGTTAAAAATTCGAGTAATTATGGAATATGAGTACCGTCGTGGCAGCAACCCGGCAGAAACGGCACGCAACATCAATGACGTTTACGGAGATAACACTACAAACCAACGCACCACCTGTTTATTGGTTTGATCGCTTCCGTTCTGGAAATTTCGACCTGAAAAACAACCTCGCGGTCGTCCGAAGACTTTGGTCGACAATGACGAATTAAAGGCGATTGTGGAAGCTGATGACACACAATCTACGGCTGAATTAGCAGCAGCTTTCGACGTTAGCGTCAAAACAATATTGCTCCATTTGCGTCAAATTGGCAAGTTAAAAAAGCTTGACAAATGGGTGCCCCACGAACTCAATGATCTCCAGCGCGAAGTACGCGTCGAGAAGTGCCTTGCACTGCTTAACAGACACACAAATGCAGGAATTTTGAACCGCACTGTTACCTGCGATGAAAAATGGATTCTTTTTGATAACCGCAAGCGCTTAACAAGTTGGTTGGATCCTGGTTCAGCACCTAAACAATGTCTTAACGAAAACTTACCCCTAGAAAAGTGATGGCCACTGTTTGGTGGTCTAACGCCGGTGTGATTCATCACAGCTTCTTACCAAACGGGGTGAGCATTACTACAGATGTGTACTGTGAAGATCTGAACGCAATAATGGAGAAGCTGGCACATCTCCAACAAGCATCGGTCAATCGCTCAACTCCGCTGCTTCTGCACGACAACGCGCGACCTCATACTGCCCAGCAGAGGGTCTCCAAGTTACAAGAACTGGAGTTGGAAGGTCTCCGTCATCCGCCCTACTCACCAGACCTTGCGCCTACATACTTCGACTTTTTCCAGAATTTGGATAACTTCTTGGTGAATAAAAATCAATACCTGAGAGACAGTACAAAATTCCTTTGAAGAATTTGTTGCCCCTCGTCCAGCTGATTTCTTTAAGAAGGGCATCTATAAACTGCCACTGCGTTGGCAAAGATGCATTGATTGCATGGGTGATACACCCATGCAATCAATGCATCTTTAATTCCAATTCCATTCCATTAATACAAATAAAAAATATATGAAGAAAATTCGTTTAAATTTTTTCATACAAAACGGCAATTTTATAGGTAAAGACCTAATATTTAATGTTATCATTTACGAAATTTGTATAAAAATATGTTAATTTAATTAAAATGAAACAACACAATTGGCCATGCACGATGCAAATATGAAGGCGTTCTGCTTCAGATGTTTTGCATTTTTCTAAATTTAATCTTTACACATTTTTGTAAAAAAAGGTAGTTTAATATTAAAATATGATTGCATAATATATTAATTAGATAATATTATTATTTAGACGTAACACTTGGTGATCATTAAAATACGCAGAAAAAAATTGTCCTTTTGAAAGACTCGAGTGCGTCAGATATATACGTGTGACTACTAGACGTGCTGACCAATAATCTGGCAATTTCGGATGAATTTCATAAATCTGAAAATAAAAATATTTGATTTTTTTTTTAATGATTGTCCATGACCTAGCATGCAAAGAAAAAAGGATATATTTTTTAAACTGTATACTTATTATATAATTAGGAAAAATAAGTACAAGATTTTTTTTAAATCTTTACACGTATTCATCCATCGAACCATTTCGATTTCGTCTCAAACTTTATCCTACATTTGCACATCTGTACGACAAAAAATCATTATAATACATATCGATATTGTGATTTTTTAATGAATAGCATAATATTATTCAAGTAATTGTACTTCAATTACAATTAAGAAGTACAATTACTTGAATAATATTATGCTATTCATTAAAAAATCACAATATCGATATGTATTATAATGATTTTTTGTCGTACAGATGTGCAAATGTAGGATAAATTTTGAGACGAAATCGAAATGGAAAGAGAAGATGTACCTGATTCTGGAGTATCCTGTGCAATATCAGGTGTTATAACCACAACCTCATAGGCTTTAGGCAATTGGTCACCAACAAATCAGGTAATTTCCAATTACTCATCAACATTTTTCATTCAACTCGATGATTTTTGTGGATTCGGCTTGTGAAAATCGTCAGATTATTTTTTCTGTAATGCTCGAGTTATTCTCTTTAAAATACAAAAATAAAGTCACGCTCGAGAATGTCTAGATGATTTTTTACAAATTTCTATCAACCTCATTTCCTTACGTTATACCAAAATATAGATTATTGGAAAGTTCCAACCAAATAATGAAAATGAGTTTTTTTTTAATTATATGAATCGTTTATTATATTAACCGATCGTTATAATATTAAATAACATTATATAATAAGTTGTTAGATATTTTAAATATTCGATATTTTTTATTTACATCGTATTATTATAATATTACGAAAGAAAACAAACTAGTCTTAGTTTAGGAATTTCATTTAAAAAAGGAAAATGTGTAAACTGGATACAATTTCATTGCAGTGATGGCAGTGGGATGATGATGATGATGATGATGATGACCATCGTAGCTACTGTTTGTAACTGTATAATTTGACCTATGACCTTTACCGGCTTGTTCACACCTACCTATAATACAAGCAACGGGCTATAAATTATAATTTATTATAAACTGTCCGAACTCTTAAACGTATGTAAATAATTAATTTGTACATGTTGAAAGCCTGTATAAAACGCGTGATATATATTATGTGATTTTAAATAGGCCTTAGGTCCGGATTTATGGTGGAAATATATTTTTTTTCGACCCATATCTAAAATATTACGTCAAATAATAATTAATTATTAGGAATTTCGATCAAACTATAATGAACAAATATATGATTAAAAAAAATATTAAATGTATATATTATCATGTTTTTTTATAAAGAACGTATTTTTATATTTAAATGCATAGTAATCTCAATTTCTATAAAGCTATAGTCAAAATTTGGAATCTATAGCTCATCGGAAAGGTAGTTTAAAATCAATTACTAAATTCCGCCCGAACAGAAAATATCCAAAGCGAGCAAATAAAAACATGGTAAGAACAATGTACTAAAATTATTTGTGTATCTAATTATATTCGATTTTCATAATTCTTAAAACATAGCTAGACTTGTAAAAAAATATTTTTTGCAAAAAGTTACAGAAATTCTTGTTTTAGTGCGACACCTTACTGCTTTCTTGCAACGTAGTTGTGATAAATTCAAAGAGATCTAACTTGGAAATTTAAGCGTTGCCATCTAAATCTAGTATGTGAATAATATTGTCTTTGAATAATATTGTCTTTGAATAACAACTAGGTCACCTTTTTTGCGCTGGGAAATGCTCTTAGGCATCCCGCGGGGTGGGGGGATTCCTCAAGCGGGTATGTAAGACTCGCTGTGCCCGAAAGATTGTAAGTGGACGCAGCTCTACACACTAAAACCCGGCGAGTGCCACCAATGCCTTCTTTGGTGAGGTGCCCCGGATCTAATTAGCAAACAGGGCACGTCGACGGCTAGTCATTCCCTCAAGGGATCGTTTTTCGCCTAAGGTGCTGGGTTCACCTCAGGCTACTGAGCTACACTGCCACAACAAGGCTTGAACCATGGTGGGGAACAACAAGGTCACTTAAAACCGAGCCATTTTGTACCATGTATGTATACAAGGGCGGCATTGAAAATTTCGGGAATCAAGGAAGTGACACAACATTACTATTTAAAAATGTATTTATTGCTTTTCGAAGTATTCTTCGCGAAATTTGACACATTTTTCCATATGATTGAACCAATCATTGAAGCAACCATTCCATTCGGAAGTTGGGGTCTCCAAAATGGCCGTTTTGTAGGCGTCCACAGTTTCTTCAGGCGATGAAAATCTGTGACAACGCAATTTATTCTTTATTTTAGGGAAAGTATAGAAATCATTAGGGCTTAGGTCGGGGCTGTACGGCGGATGGTTTAATAATTCTATGTTTTATTGCTCTAAAAACTTTTTGTTCTGTGCGTGGTGTGCGAACTCGCATTGTCGTGATGGAGGATGATGCGGCGGTTGCAGTTCTCTTTACGGAGTTTAGAAACGACCTGTGGCAGACAAATGCTAGCATACCATTCTGCATTAACCGTTCTTTGTATCTCAAGAGGAATAGTCGCAACATGGCCGGTTTTGGAGACAAACGTAGCCACCATTTTTTTTTGCAACACTCCGTGAACGAACAATTTTTGTTGGCTTTAACTCATTTTCGAACACCCAAACTCGTGACTGGTTTTTTGTTTCGGGTTCGTACGTGCATATCCAAGATTCGTCACCTGATACGATGTTGTATACAGCATTTGAGGATCCTGCGTGGAATCTTTCGAGAGTTCTGACGCACCAAGTAACGCGAGCCGCTTTTTGCTCTTCACAGAGTAAATGCGGTATCCATCGGGAAAACAACTTTTTTACACCTAATTGTTCATGCAAGATTATTTGTATTTGACTCATGCCAATGTGTAAAGTTGCTTGAATGTCGCGGTATGTCACATGTCGATCTTCCTCAATCAGCTTACGCACAGCATCAACGTTTTCTTGGGTGACTGCAGTTTTTGGACGACCTAGACGGGGATCATCACTGAGCTTGACACGTCCACGTTGAAATTCAGCAAACCAGCGATAAATTGTGGTTTTGGATGGAGCTTCATTACCAAATACAGAAATCATCCGGTCAAACCACTTCGAAAGTCATAATAAATCATCGCTCTAGAATTTTCTATTTTCTTCAATTCAGAGTCAATTCCATTTTCTCAACGACTAAACAAGTTTCACAAGACCTTGTGACAAGACCGAGAATCTTTTTTTAAATAAATAAATGGTATTCGATTATTAAAACCAAGGAGTTTTCAATTAAAAAGATTTTAATATGACAGGAACAGTGTAAATATTCCATTCCCGATACATTTAGTGCAGCCTATGTATAGTCCTCATTCAAAAATGTTCAGAAAGAAAGAAAGTAGTAACATACAGCTTTGTCCATTTTAAAAGGTATATAATAGAATATATAGTTTAACGCGTATTGCGTTATATAGATTTACGTTGTATTTTATTGGTTCCTTTAAATTCGTTCACTTGAATTTAACATTATTAAGATACGTTATTTTTAGAATTCAAAATTTAATAACATGCAAAAAATAAAATAGAAAAACAGCAGAAAGGAAGTTATATACAATATATTATTTATTAATTATTTCACGTGTCATTGATGATATAAAAATATTTTTTGAGACCCAATTATACATTTTAATTTTAAACATTCTCACGCTTAGCTTATTTATATTATTTTGGAATTTATTATATAACTTTACACACATACTTAAACAGCTTTTATTATATTTACTTAATCTAGGTTGAGTATCATCAAATCCTTATTTTGTACGTATTTAACCCATGACATAATAAAGAAATCAATGTTATTTGCTTCTAAAAACTTTTAGATAATTTTAAGATGGATAAATAAAATCCCCCGCAATTGTTAAAAGTCAGGGTTGGGCCTGTTATATGTAAATATTTTTATTCTAAGGAGTGTTTTTCCCTATATGGTAATGACATCAATGAAATGAAAATCACTTTGTTGCCTAGAATAAAAAATAATATATAAAATGGTCGCACCTTAGGCGACGCGTATTGAGCTGAGGGTGCTCTTTGTACCCCTTTGGATACATTTTCTGTGCTATAAATGCTCTAGCCCATAGGATAATTAGTCCATAACGCAAAATGGAGTCGTCGTAAGCATGATATAACAAAATAGCCCTTTTTGTGTTAGTCGTGTTTTTAATTCGTTTAAGGATATATACAAATTTATTTATCCGAGAAGATATTATTATGTCGTTTATATGAGCTTTTCAGTCTAAATGCTCAACTATTGTTAAGCCTAAAATGTTTGTGTTTATAACTCTTGTTATTTTTCGTATAGCAAGCTTAAGTTTGATTTTATTATTATTATTAATGTTTGTGAATTGTATATTATATAATATTTAGATTTATTTAAGTTTATTTCCAAATTATTCATGTCAAGCTTTTTAATTAAATTATCAATTGTATTATTTATATCATTCTTATGGTCATTCAATGTATTATATTTTATAATATATGGTGTAAAAGCGTCCATAGATATTATTATTATTATTATTACATTTATGTTTAGTAATACTAATTATGCTATTTATATACAATAATATGTCGCGTATGGGGGTGGTAGGACCCGTGATGCGACCAGATGGAAGTAGGGGTTCGAAATAAGATTCTGTAAGGGTACCTTATTTTAAAGCCGAAATTTTTCTTCAGCTGACCCACGTTCTGAAAGCGTATTTGTACGGTAGGGAAGGACACTGGCCTGACTGGTGACTCCTGGCGAAGATGGCTGGACACGGGGAAATCTCCAGCGGTATTCAATGCCGGTAATTCAGCCGGCCGGCTGTTGTGTACTTCTTAGATTTAGATAGGTAGCCAAATTAGTAAATTCCCAGCGGAATTTAAGCCGTGTTTAATTTTCGGGGATTAGCCTCGAGAATCGGTGGTGATGTCCCGAGACTCGCGTTGACAAGCCCGGCAGTCAAAAACGCATATCCTGACCACATCCGATCCATTGTTCAAAAATCAACATCCCGTTCTACAGTTAAATGTCAAATTAACTTTATAATTAGTTAAGTTTTAATTTAAACATTTTGTTATTTTAGTTTAAAGATTAGATTAAATTATTAGATTTAGGATTATTAATTATAACAGGTAAATTGATTATATTTAAGAGAGATATCTATTACAAAACAATTATCTGATTTCATAGTGACATCTATTGAGTCAATCGTTAACGTCGGTCAAGGATAGATGGCGCTAATGCCATTATTTATTGGTAGTGTTAAGTTTAGAACTAATTTATTATTATATTATTTAATTATCAGCTTAAATTTAGGTAACGTGCAAGCGCAACGTTACAAATAATGGGATAGGTCCCAGGACACTGCCCTGTGGAACTCCATGTCTGTTATATTCGTATTGTGATGAGTACGATTTGAGCTGTTTATTTTTTCTTACTTCCGTTATGGTAACACACTGTTGGCGGTAAATTAGGACACAACCATAGAAATCCACTGAAGAGTCGGTTAATCAGTTTAATAAAAAATTAATGTTTTGATTGTGTGTTATGTATTTCATTTTTGATAAGGGCCCAAGTAGCCTTACATTTTCTATCATTATTTTGTATATAATTTATGTTCACGTGTTTTTTGTTTATGACATATTTTTTTATGTCATAAGGAGGCGCCGGAGCCTTATGGTGACTACCGACGCCCATAGACATCCGCACAACCCGAAGTTATGCTGATGCGTTGCCCTCCTTTTCCCTATCCCCCCAATAGGCCACCGGAAACTCACAAACTGCACGAAACGCGACAGCACAGCTGTCACTTGACGCCAGTGTTATGTGAACGAGAGGTACCACCCGGGTCGTGCGGGCCCAATTCGGCTGCAAAGCAACATGGATCTACCTCTTACTAAACTAAATGTATAGTTTTATACCTAAACAATGTTTGCAGCCTATTACGATTTTTACCTGTCGGGTATACGTAACGTACTAACGTTGTTTTCATTATAATGTGTGAAATTCACGAAAAATTAGAAAACAATGATATTTATAGTATTATATTTATATATTTGAAGCATTATAATTTTTCGCTTTGATCACTGAACCTTATAACTGTTTTAATAATTCAAGTTTAAACCAGTGAACGACTGGTTTGAACACAATAAATTTTGAGTACGAGTTACCATTTTACAATAAAGTGTTGACTCATTCTTTAGAAATTATAATTGGTGATTTATGGTTCTAGCAGTTTACTGCTTGATATTTATGCCACCTCCGTTTATATATGATAAATTATAAATATATAGCTTTGTATGAATATAAAATAGAATTCAATACAAACTGATTAAAGCCAAAGCATAAAGTTAGTACTTAGATATTTTTTTATTAATTGAGTATCTTTTATCTTAGTTATATAAGAAAACACTGTTTAGCACTAATCATTTAATATCTAGTTGACATCATTAATTACCTTAATACCTTCTCACTTTATATTTATCTAATACCACTTACGATCCTAGAGTATATATCAGAATATAACATAACAGAATAACAATATGAATATAATAACGATACAGTATAATAACTAATAACTACATATTATAATATAACTGTAGCCTCTACGGCAGTCGAGAGCCGAGTGTCTTCACAGTGTCTTCTTAAAAGTCCCTTCCAAGACTTTTTAGAAGATTCAGGTGGGGTGATGGCGCGCGGATGTGACGTCACAGCCACTAGCGCCAAAGCGGAAAATGAGTGCGACAACAGTTAAATGATAAAATAATATGTTCGACTAAATAATTTAACCTTTTCTTCTTTTTCAAATATAACTAAATCATATAAATTATCAGGAAAGTACATCCAATGAAAACTGAGTGGATTGAAATTTCTATGTAACCATCGAGTTTTTTTACCAACCATTTTTTTTATCTTTTATGAGTTGATCTTTCTTAGTTCATAGAAAAAAACCTTTAAAAGAGATATAATGAATGGAGATGGAAAAGATATTATAAAAAGACAAGAACAGGTAATTATTATGATAAAGCCAATGAATGGAGATGGAGAAGTTATAAAAAGACAAGAACAGGTAGGTAATTATTATGATAAAACCTTATTTATTTCTTGTAATAGGTTAAAAAAAACAATCATCTTTTCTAAGGTTTAGTGCGTTATTAAATTTGATTTCAAGAGATTTAATTAACTACTTACGTTAATTACATTTAATATTATGTATATCTTTAATATTTATTATCCTTTTTTTTTTTCTTTAACGCCGGGAAATGCTCTGAGGCATCCCGCGGGGGAGTTAGTCTCCTCACGCGGGTATGTGGGACTCGCTGCGCCCGACAGCTGGTAAATGGACGCAGCTCTACCCACTAAAACCCGGCGAGTGCCACCAATGCCGCCTTTGGTGAGGTGCCCCGGATCTAGAAAACAAACAGGGCACCTCCACGGCTAGTCGCCACCTCCACAGAGGGGTTGTCCCGCACCACAGAACAACCCCTCCCAACGTCGGGACAGTACAATGGGGTGAGGTTCCCATCCTCACCCCTTGCCCCCTGCTCTTCTGTCCCCTCTTCTTATAAGAGGGGTACAAAGAGCCCCCTCGGCCCAATTAGCTTCGCCCAAGGTGCACCGCTCACTCTAGGTTACTGAGCCCCACCGCCACGACAAGGCCTGAACCATGGTGGGGTAATATTTTAATATTTATTATCCTAGCCGGTGGCAAAAACCCCAAAAACCTCCTCCAAAGAAAAAAAAAAACATTTTTCTCTATCTTGGGCTACTGTCATCCAATATGGACCGGTAACTTTAGCTACTTTAGTAAGAGGGACTCTAACATACCATTTTAGTTTTTGTGCATAATATAGAGCATCTGTAGCCTTTGTCAAATTCCTTATGTCTGAGTTCTAGATTCCATCAATTGATATTGATGAATATGGAGCTTACAGCGATGAATACCTAGTTGGCATGTAGTTATTTTGTTTTAAATTTCCATGTTTGGCAAGCATATGTTAAACATGGTAGGAGAGATGAATTTACAGTTTTAGTTTTTGTATGCATATAAGGGCATAAATTACTTATAAATATCTCCTTTAAGCTACAGTATAATATTATATTCCATACAGAAAGTTGTGTTCTTCGATCTGTTTCTAGCTTATTATTGTTCTTGATGAAACTAATTTGTTGGGCTTAATATATGTATTGATGTATTTGAGTGTTTTGCTGACCATTGATATTTTCGCCTGCTTGCTTGTTTCGGAAATGTTAATTTCTAGAACTTCTTATTTGCTCCCCTCGTTCAGAGTAATACTAGGAGCAATTGTAAAAAAAGGAAAACGAAATAAGTGATTTAGAAAAAAATATGATTTTTTTGTTTCTTTAATTTTATTCATTACTTTTTTTTAATTAATATACTTTGAATTTTCGGACCAAATACCACAAAATGATTTTAAGACTAATTTATTTGTATGGTAATTGAACGAGACGATCCATATTTATGATCTATTTAATGACGGATATAGACCAAAAAGAAAGCATTAAATATATTATTATTCGATTCAGCAATTAATTTGAATATTCATTTACACTAATGAAGATATGCAGTAAATATAAGCAAGTCATATATCAAAGTTTATGTTATTGTTTTTTAAATGTGAATGAACCCAAGATTGTTCACCTCTGCTGAAATAATTTGAAGTCGATATTTCAATGGAATATGTCAAACAATGAGAACTTAAGGTCAGTATGGGCCGCCATGAAACCGGTAAGGACATTATTATGTTTATTCTTAAAAAAACCTGGTTGTGTCTTAGCAGCTAGTGTAGAGACTGTGAAATACTTCACTAACGTCTTCTAACACTCGAATCATCGGGGAAATTACTGTGTAATGAACAGGCACTATACAATGGAGACCTTTTTTTTTTTTTTTTTTTCGTTCTTCGCCTGGGGCACTCCCCACCTGGGGAGACCCACTGGTCTCCCCAGGTGGGTATGTGGGACTCGCTGCGCCCGAAAGATGGTAAATGGACGCAGCTCTACCCACTAAAACCCGGCGAGTGCCACCAATGCCGCCTTGGTGAGGTGCCCCGGATCTTTTAATCTAACAGGGCACCTCGACGGCTAGTCATGCAAGGGACCGACGCCACCTCCACAGAGGGGTTGCCCCGCACCACAGAACAACCCCTCCGTACGTCGGGACAGTACAATGGGGTGAGGTTCCCATCCTCACCCCTTGCCCCCTGCTCTTGTGTCCCCTCTTCTTATAAGAGGGGTACAAAGAGCACCCTCAGCTCAATACGCGTCGCCTAAGGTGCGACCATTTTATATATTATTTTTTATTCTAGGCAACAAAGTGATTTTCATTTCATTGATGTCATTTCTATATAGGGAAAAAACACTCCTTAGAATAAAAATATTTACATATAACAGGCCCAACCCTGACTTTTAACAATTGCGGGGGATTTTATTTATCCATCTTAAAAGTATCTAATAGTTTTTAGAAGCAAATAACATTGATTTCTTTATTATGTCATGGGTTAAATACGTACAAAATAAGGATTTCCTCATTGAATAATTTCTTGGTAGTATCTTCTGAATTATTTAAATAAATTATTTAGTTTAAAGTTTATATTAGAAGCATAGCGGACTTTAATTTATCTAAGTCCTAGACGGTTGGCAGTGGCGTGGGCGTTAGGGGTGCCAAAATGCCACCCCTGCCCAAAAATCTTGGACAGCTCGCTTGCCCTCCTATGCAATAAAAAAAATCGGTTGTCTGTAAAGTCGTTTTACTGAAGATAGTTGAACGTGACAACGTCATAAGAAAATGGAACGCCGCAGAGCGCGGTAACGCCGCATACGTCATGTTTTTTCGTTCTTGCAGCCGGCTCCATCGAATTATAAGACGTTATAACGTCAAAAATACTATAGGTAGCGTAGACGGAGTAAAACTAAGGTAGGTATAATTATGTCATTACAAGCTCTGCAATATTGGCGAATTTAAATTTGAAAATTGATCTAATATCAATATTTTCAATAATATCGATAAATAAAGATTCGTCGATCGAATAGTATTGATAAAAAGTATTGATGATGTCATTCAAAATGCACCTTCATATTAAACCATGTCACTACTACATTGTAATACATTTTTGTGAAATATTTATATCAGCCTTGGTTGCAGTAGAATTACATTGATCCCCACCATGGTTCAAGCCTTGACGTGGCGGTGGGGCTCAGTAGCCTAGGGTGATATAATATAAAAAATATAAGATAAATATGAAAAAATAATATATAAAATGGTCGCACCTTAGGCGACGCGTATTGAGCCGGGGGGGCTCTTTGTACCCCTCTAATAAGAAGAGGGGACAAAAGAGCAGGGGGCAAGGGGCGAGGATGGGAACCTCACCCCATTGTACTGTCCCGACGTTGGGAGGGGTTGATCTATGGTGCGGGACAACCCCTCTGTGGAGGTGGCGTCGGTCCCTTGCGAGATTGACTAGCCGTCGAGGTGCCCTGTTAGCTTAACAGATCCGGGGCACCTCAGCAAAGGCGGCACTGGTGGCACTCGCCAGGTTTTAGTGGGTAGAGCTTTGTCCACCTAACCACCTTTCGGGCGCAGCGAGTCCCTCATACCCGCCTGGGTGCCTCAGAGCATTTCCCGGCGTTAAATAATAAATAATAAGAATTACATTGATGGCCATCAAGTTTTAAAATTCAGAATTAGGAGAAGTCACCATGACTTCAACATTTTACCAACTATTATTTGTATGGAACTATACGATCATTTTGCATAGCTTAGGTAAGAAAATAATAAGTATTTATTCATTCACTGTTTAATGTATTAAGTTTAATATTAGTTATTATAAATTACATTCCCAGGAATGATTTACTACGATGTTCACTTTTTTAAATATAAATTGACCGTTGCCCGCAGCCTCGCCTGCGGTAACTTAAATCTACAGCCAATTTGGATACCCAAACTGATAATTATTATTTTATACTCAGTGATAACCTAGTAATATAATAAGAAAGAAAGAAAGAATTGACTTTATTTGACACAAAAAATACACGTGCATATCTGAAATGATGTAAAAAAAAAGGTTGAGGTTAAAAAGGCAATCAGTTCAACATGTACGATCGCACTAGTGGCTGACGCGCTGATTTTCAACTGACGCCTGATCGCCGTTCTATTAGATGCCCTGAATAGAGCATATAATTAATGTAATTATCATATTTAGGTAAAATAATAGTAAAAGATTTTTTAATCGGATGTAGTTGTTTCGGAGATTACATCAAAACATACAAACATTACTTCATTATTATTGTAGTATTCATATTCCGATATATATTATATAGTTATATGATACATATAGATTTAGATGCAGACATTCAATGGAGTTGGATAAATACTCTAAATGTGGTTTTCATGCGTATACAGAAGAAGCACACAAAACTCTATCGATAAACACATCTTCATCATCATCATCATCATCATTATCAGCCTCTATCCGTCCACTGCTAAACATAGGCCTCCCTCAAAGAACGCCAAGACGACCGATCCCTCGCCACCCGCATCCAACACGGACCGGCCACCGCACGGAGATTGTCTTCCCACCTGGATAATGGCCGACCAACACACCGTTTACCTAAACGTGGCCTCCACTCTCTCTCACTCTCTCAGAACCATATTGGCCCATCGGCCATCCGTTCTCCTGAGTGTATGACCAGCCCACTGCCACTTCAACGAGCTTAATCTTCGCGTGATATCGGTAACTTTAGTTCTCTGGCGGATGTCTTCGTTTCGGATCCTATCTGCCAAAGAAACACCCAGCATATCACGCTCCATTGCACGTTGAGCTACGGAAAACTTTCGAACCAGTCGTAAATTTAGAGGCCACGTTTCAGCCCTGTAGGTCATCACGGGGAGAACGCATTGGTTGAAGATTTTCGTCTTGAAACTCTGCGGTATAGACGACGAGAGAATATGGCTATATTTATTATATATAGTTAGATTTTTTATATATATTTAATATGGCTATCTGACTATGTCGAACCATACCAATTTGCTGCATCCTGGAGGCACAGTAGTGTTGATTGTATGATTGTAATTTTAATCTAGTTATATGTATTTGTGATATTTTAATATTCTATATCTTAAACTGTTTTGTTGTTGTCTCTAGTGTGTGTACAAATAAACGTTTTTTCTTCTTCTGAATGCTGCCCATCCCAATTTAATCGTCCTATCGGCTTCGCTAAACATAACGGTAAACACAAGCTGTTGAAAATCCAACCATGAAAAATATACTGCTAATGCTGAAAAGAAATGAAAAAGGAAAATGATGATCTTAAAGTAAGTAATTAAATTAAATTACAAGCATAGGAAATTAAGAATTTTATAGGAAGTACATTTATTATTTGGAATTCAATGTTAAATATTAACATTGCAAAGTAGTGTATTTTTATTTTTTATGGTTCATAAAAAATAAAAAGACGCTACTTTGCATTGTTAATAAAGCATAAGTATGCAGTTTTTCTTTTTGTAAGTCTCACATTCTAATATTATAGCATCTAATTTATTATTGACACACTTAAACACTTATGTAACGCTTAAAATTACAATCAAGTGTGAGTACCGTAATACATATTAGAAACATATTTTTTATATATTAGTAATATTAAAATAATGTTATTAGATATAGATAAATTGGCAGATGAGCAATCTGATGGTGGGTGGTCGTTGTCATGAAGTTTAATATGCTCATACTTCAATTCAATGTGCAATGAATAAAGATAAATCTCACTTTTTTTAATTATGCCTGTCCTTTTTTTCTTTCACGCCGGAAAATGCTCTCAGAGAGGCATCCCGCTGGGGAGTGGGTCTCCCCACGCGGGTATGCGGGACTCGCTGCGCCCGAAAGATGTTAAGTGGACGCAGGTCTACCCACTTAACCCGGCGAGTACCGCCAATGTCCCCTTTGGTGAGGCACACCGGATCTAATGAGCAAACATGACACCTCGATGGCTAGTCAATCCCTCAAGGGACCGACGCCACCTCCACCCCCCAGAAAAACCCCTACCTGGGTGAGGTTTCCATCCTCACCCCTTGTCCCCCTGCTCTTTTGTCCCCTCTTCTTATAAGGGTACAAAGAGCAGCTCCCTCGGCTCAATTTGCTTCGCCCGGTGCACGGTAGGTAGGCCAAGATTCACCTTAGGCTACTGAGCCCAACCGCCACGACACGGCTTGAACCATGGTGGGGTAATTATGCCTGTTCTGCCCTTCTATCCAGAACCAAAAAAGCTGATAGGGAGAAGAAAGAAAGGAAATAACTTTTATAAGTTTGAAAGGTAAACGGGCAAATGAGCCACCTGATGGTAAGTGGTCAGCGTCACCCATGAATTTGAACAAGGCAGTTGCCTGAGCTAGTTTCGGGTTAACTCGTTCAAATTATGTGTACCTTTCCGGAGACATAAGATGTTAAGTCTCGGTGCCAGTAATTACACTGCCTGTCTCGCCGTTCTTTACGAAACATAGCAAAGCTGTTTCACGGGAAAACCAAGGACAATGGTGGTACCCATGTAGACGAGAATACAACACAAGCGCATCCCTTCCACTTGTAAAAAATGAAATTATGAAAGAAGAAAAGAAATGGTGAAATCAAACTGGCGTGCCACAACATGAGCATTCATTCCACCCGCCACACAACATTGTTGAAACAAGAAAAGTGACTTAGTGTTATAATCCTTAAGTACGGAACTCTAAAAGATATTATCTATTTTGACCTTTATCAGGCTTGTTCAATCTTGGCATTTTTGAGATAGCATACTAATTTATAATGTAGACAACGTAGTTTGAATCTATCGAATAACGCTTAATAAATGACCATGATTTCATATCGTGAAGTTTTTCTTTATCTACGTTCAAACGACTCCTGGAAATTATAATTATCTAAAACATACAGGTGTGACCTTTTAAGGTTCTTATAAACACTATACGAATAGTATCATTAAAAGTATTTTTATATTTCTAGAATAATATTATTTATGATATATTATAATATTTTGAAGAAACTGATAAAAGCTAAAAGGCAATTAGCACACGACATTCTTGAAAAAAGTTTAAAAATACAACTGCTGAGGGAATTACTCATATCTAAAAGATTCATTCGATTCTCAAAATCCACATTAGTATATTTTAAAATGCATAATAAAATAAACAATTTTAAATTAAAATTCAGAAATCATCTTTAAAGGAAATATATGTAGTGATTAATTAAATATATGATTCTCGTTATTTCTACGATATAAAGTAGTAAAATTGTGCATTAATAACCGCTTAATATAATTAAAAAATTATGCATTTAGCCTACTTGTTAGTAATTTATTGATCTCGAATTATAATAATATTATACTCGTGCTATGTCGTCTCACTATATAGTAATAGTTCAAGGTATTGCTAAAATGTGAATCACAATAAAGGCGCGGCTCCACCGCGGCGGACGCTGAAGATACGCAAGTATGTTAAAATGTCAATTGCAAGAAAATGTCAGTTAATGCGAAGCGTGTCCGTGGGTTGCAGTGGAAATAATTACATATATTTTCTTGCAAAGCGAAACTTGACTAACGTACCCAGCCTCTCCGTGCGCCGCGGTAGAGCCGCGCCCTTAATTATACATAATAATATTATATCTTCGCCGTATCTTCATCAGCTATATTATTTTTCTTACTGCAAATAATGCTGAAGTGTAGCTTAAGATCTAAAGTTATTACTAGGAAAACCGTGGAGTCCACCAGTTTCAAGTTCTTATAGTTTAAGAGTACATTCGTTTGCATTTGCTTAGCATGTGGCAAAGAAAATTTTAGAAGTTTGGTTTTTTTACTCCCTATTTAAAAGAAGATTATTTAAGCTATACCAATTGTTACCTCTTCGACCGATTGATATTTATCTCGTCATAATTAGTTTCTTGTCGTTGCATAAACTAATCAAGTCTTTATATTTCACTTCAGTTATCGGAATAATATTTATGTACAACTTCTCTAGCATTACTTCTTGCTCCTTCTTTTTTCCTCCCTTTAGTGAGTCTAGTCAACATGAAATTACTGCCACAGTTTAGTTTTCTATAATTTTCGAATAATATTCATAAAATAAATTGTACTTACTTAAATTCAATAACTGCCTTGTATTTTTACTTCTCATATCCTTATCTTATCCCAAGCAATTTTGTTTCAATTTATATCTTCTATCCAATTTTTTATACAAAGAAAAGCTTTAAAATCCGAACAAACAACAAACATTGACATGTCTTGGTTGAGAACCGGGAACCCCCGACGTAAATAACCTTAAGTCAGACTGCAGACATGACCGCCCTCGCACCAAATGACGCGCATTTTAAGGTCTAAAAAAATGGCGATGTAAAATCAGCGGAATTGAAAAAAAAACACAGGAATTTGTTGCTTTTTTGTTGCTAATTAGTTGCTAAAAAATTAATTTTGTTGCTCCAACCGATCGCAAAAAATCGGCAATAGCGCTAACTTTTCATTAAGATAGCGTGGAAATCACTGGATGTGGACTTAAGTCCACATCCAGTGATTCCGGTTTTTATTTTGTTGCTGACTCTCCCTGCTAAAACAAGCTGCAGTATGAGCAGCAACAAATTTGTACTATAGTTTTTCCACTGAAAAATCGTTAGTTAAACTAGCGTGGCCAGATTTTTTGTAAACCGATCTCCAACTTGTCTTGACTTCCGGGTTTTATTTTGTTGCTGACTCTCTCTGCTAAAAAAAGCTTCAGTATGAGCAGCAACAAATTTTTACTATAGTTTTTCCACGGAAAAGTCTAAGAGTTAAGCTAGCGTGACCGGTTTTTTTGTACACCGATCTCCAACTTGTCTTGACTTCCGGTTTTTATTTTGTTGCTGACTCTCTCTGCTAAAACAAGCTGCAGTATGAGCAGCAACAAATTTTTACTATAGTTTTTCCACGGAAATCTCGAGAGTTAAGCTGGTGTGGATATTATTTATTTTGGCATAATTAAAAAAAAAAACAAATTTAATTTTTTAATTTTTTTTTCTTCTTAGCATCTTTTAGCAACAAATTAGCAACAAATTGACCCCTATTCGCTTGATGGATAAGTCCACATCCAGTGATTTCCACGCTATCTTAATGAAAAGTTAGCGCTATTGTCGATTTTTTGCGATCGGTTGGAGCAAAAAAATTAATTTTGTAGCAACTAATTAGCAACAAAAAAGCAACAAATTGACCCCTATTCGCTTGATCGATAAGTCCACATCCAGTGATTTCCACGCTATCTTAATGAAAAGTTAGCGCTATTGCCGATTTTTTGCGATCGGTTGGAGCAACAAAATTAATTTTTTAGCAACTAATTAGCAACAAATTAGCACCAAATTGACCCCTATTCGCTTGATCGATAAGTCCACATCCAGTGATTTCCACGCTATCTTAATGAAAAGTTACCGCTATTGCCGATTTTTTGCTATCGGTTGGAGCAAAAAAAATAATTTTTTAGCAACTAATTAGCAACAAATTAGCAACAAATTGACCCCTATTCGCTTGATCGATAAGTCCACATCCAGTGATTTCCACGCTATCTTAATGAAAAGTTAGCGCTATTGCCGATTTTTTGCGATCGGTTGGAGCAACAAAATTATTTTTTTAGCAACTAATTAGCAACAAAAAAGCAACAAATTC
Organism: Helleia helle; assembly: GCA_963853865.1. Classification (NCBI taxonomy): domain Eukaryota; kingdom Metazoa; phylum Arthropoda; class Insecta; order Lepidoptera; family Lycaenidae; genus Helleia; species Helleia helle. The sequence continues at coordinate 11,405,655 of OY971425.1, forward strand.
CTGTGTTTTTCTTTTTCAATTCCGCTGATTTTACATCGCCATTTTTTTAGACCTCGCATTTTAAAACATCGTACAAAAGGTAATGTATATTTATCCGTATTTACGACACTTTTTCTTTGTAATTATAGTACTTGTTATCATATACGATTCGGGTATAAGGTAAAGTATATAATATTTTGATTTTTTTTTGTATAGGTATGTGCCTATAGATTGTCTGAAGCCATTTATGCAATATTTTTTTTTGTCATTTTTTTTTGACATGTCCGACTATACGTAGGGGCCGTCGATTTTATATTATAATAATTTTTTGTCTCTCTATCCAATATTTTAAGGGTTATCATCGAGATAAATAATCCGGTTCATTAAAATATGGGCCATAAATCGAAAACGGTAAATGTCACAAAAGAGTTTATAGGAAATAAAAGATGCCAAATTTAGTCTCTAAAATTATGGACACTGTTATTTTTGCTCTAAAGTGCATAGTTTCCGAGATATCGGATAAAAACTTTTTTCAAAATGGCGCTTGAAGCTCCACCTGGACCTGCCAGTCTTTTGTCGACCATTAACCAGGCGGAAAGACAATCTCCGTGCAGTAACCGGTCCGTGTTGGATGCGAGTGGCACGGGAGCGATCTTTCAAAAAACACTAAGACTAGCGTTCATTGAAGGAGGACTATGTTCAGCAGTGGACAGATAAAGGCAGGGGAGTGGGGACACTCCCCAGGCGGGTATGTGGGACTCGCTGCGTCCGAAAGATGGTAAGTGGCCGCAGCCCTACCCACGAAAACTCGGCGAGTGCAACAAATGCCACCTTTGATGAGATGTCCCGAAGCAGGGTATCTCGACGGGTAGTCAGTCCCGGTCTGTCAGGTGGACAGAGGGGCTGTCTCGCACCACTAGGCTACTGAGCCCCACCGCCACGACAAAGCTTGAACCATGGTGGCCCATATACCGTTTGCCGTCTCGGCGTTTGGGTCGATTTTACTTCCAATTACCTACGAATAAATAAATTACAGATATTTACTTCCTAGGTTTTCAAATATCAAGATTCATTTTGCATCATAAAAAGGCTAGTTTACTAGGTGCATAGCTTAACAAACAAAAGCTATAAAGGTTTGTAAATGCGGCAGGGATTTTAATTTATTTCCTTACTTCAAGTAAGTATTTAATATATTTGAAGTCACGGACGAGTACTCGTCCTAAGTTTAAATGTATGTTTTACTGTCTAATATCTATCTGTCAGTAAATAAACTTGGCAAGGAGTAATTATTGTATCTTGAGGAAGGAACCTAGGCACTTGAAATAATCATTATCGTTCTAGATACAATGCTAAATCACCGTAGGCAACGCTACGTATACACAGTAAGTACCTCGTCAGTACGCTTTTTGGTCTAGGGCCATTTAAGCCAATTTATATATAGAAAATCACAACATATAGACTACAATATTTACAGATTATTGCCTGAAAATATTGAACATATCAAAATGTAAAAAGTTTTTTTATTTAAATTATTTTTCCAAATATCCAAAAATATTATTCCAGTTTTCGGTTCGGCTTAGTAACCGCTACCAAATGCTATCATAATCAAAATGTGATGCAGGAGAAACAGCGGGTAACAGCTAATATACTTTGTATCTCCAAAGATAATGCATTTTAATGAGTACTTTGGTTAGTCATCCTGAGCCTTCTATTATAAGAAATGAGATGCAGATGTCCGGGTGACTGCTTTTAAATGGTCATACTTAACTTAAGTTATAAAAGCCAATGATCATATTGCGCAATAAAAGCTCCACATATTAAATAATATTATTATAGTAGGAACATAAATATCATGATTTATAAATAAGCTAATAATACACAATTTACGTATGAATTTAACATTATAAGAAGGTCTTGTTTTAGTTTTATATTATTTGCTACCTCAAGTAAGGATGGAAATCAGGAAATGTGAATCTCGATTTGGAAGAGAGCAGAATGTATGTACCGGGGCATCGGTACATACATTCTGCTCTCTATAGAACTGTTAGGAATTTTACATAATATTATGTTTTTATTATTATTTTGATTATATATCTGTCGCTTTTTATCTTGCGATAACTTTCACTCTGACAAAGATTTGTATTTCTATATGATACGAAGTTCACCTTATGCTGTATTTAAATACATACTACCTACAGGAGCTGATTGTAAGACAATATTTTATTTTCGTTAACAAATATTACATACTAGGTTTTTGTTTAGTTCTCCTTACCTCTCTTCTGTTATAGGTATACTTATGTTTTGTTGTTAATCTAAAATTAATATAATAATAGATATAAGCGACAGTAGATACGTTACAGACAAAAAATTATAGTTTAAGAAAAACAAAATAACATGCTTCATATAGCAAACCGAACTAAAAATTTGAAAATAATTTTTAATAGAAGAATTAAATGGGTTAACAAAATAAATAGGTAAATGATATTAATAAAAAATCGTGAGGTGCTCGATATTCATTGTTAAAAATATTTCATCGTTATCTATTTCTAAAAAGTGAAGTTAGTATAAAACAAGCACCACGCTTTTTTACAATAAGTAATATCATTTACCTATTTATTTTGTTAACCCATTTAATTCTTCTATTAAAAATTATTTTCAAATTTTTAGTTCGGTTTGCTATTAAAGCGTGTTTTTTAGTTTTTCTTATACTATAATTTATTTGAGTGAGAGACTAAAAACAACACAATTGATGTAGGTAACTTGCGCGCCTTACGCCTTCCTAGCATGTGCTATCCTTATTATCATGATCAGGATATTGGAATAATTTTATCAAATTATTGTATTGTCATCGGTCCTCGATAAATCTACAAAGTTTGAACGAAATCTGGTAGTTAGAAGTGGGTCAAAATCATGTTCAAAGAATCCGTTACATACTAACATACTTAGATACTAACATACATACGTCTGAAGCTATTAAAAGCGTATTAAAAACGATAAATTGCCCTATTGGGATAAGCGGATCCAATGACAATTTTCTCACGTCCGTGTCACAGAAAAAGAAAAAATTTCACAAAATCTCAAAGGTAACTATTATTTAAGTAGTAATAAATATATATATATATATATATATATATATATATATATATATATATATATATATATATATATATCAACCCTTTTTATGTCCCACTGCTGGACACGGGTCTTCTCCTCGAAATCAAGCGAGGAGGGTTTTGGGCCATAGTTCACCGATGCGCTGGCCCAATGCGGGTTGGTGAACTTCACACACCTTCAAAGACTTTTATTTCATCAGGCAAGGCAGGTTTCCTCACGATGTTTCCTTCACCGGTGAGCAAGCGATGTTCTCATGTTCAGATACACGTAGAAATTACACGTGGGGGGGGATAGAACCCGGACCTCTCGGCTCTCACTGAAGAAGCCGAGCCCATACCCACTAGGCCATCGTAGTAAGATACAACTAAATTATATTTTGTAGAAATCAATTAGTAGCGGACGCAGGAGGCACATTTTAGGGTTCCATATGATAAAACAATAAATTATTTTAAAAAATATGGTGAATTCAAATTAATGTTTCAGAATAACTCGTCCCGTCTTCTCGTCTTATTGTTTTCTTACCTATATTAACATTTTAGTAAGTATTCATATGAAACTAACTTCTAAAAATATTTTTTACATATTTTGAAGTTTTTTCATACTATGAAGGTAATACTTATTGAATAATGAAACCAAATTATCCTAGTTTAGATGACACAATACAATTTAGGTATGTACCCTTAACGGGAATAGACTAGAACACTGCATGTACATATTGTCTATTGTCTACCACCAACCTTTTTTTTATTTCACGCCGGGAAATGCTCTGAGGCATCCCACGGGGGAGTGGGTCTCCCCAGGCGGGTATGTGGGACTCGCTGCGCCCGAAAAGTGGTAAGGATAGACGCTACCTCCATAGAGAAGTTGTCCCGCACCAGAGAACAACCCTTCCCAACGTCGGGACAGTACAATGGGGTGAGGTTCCCATCCTCGGACCTTGTCTTTCTGCTCTTTTGTCCCCTCTTCTTATAAGAGGGATAGAAAGAGCAGCTTCCTGGGCGCAATTTGCTTGCCAAAAATCAAAGTGCTGGGTTCATCTTAAGCTACTGGGCCCCACCGCCACGACAAGGCATGACAGACCGCGCAAACAGCGGTAGCACTACGTGGCCGTTATATTATACGGGTACCACACGTGACCCGCCTCCCTCTACTGGGGGCGTGTTGAGGGCCGGCCCTCATGATGATAGAGAAAATTCAACCGAAAATGATTCGTGACCGCATCGGATTGGTCAGTCTAAATCCTACTCTCCCGAGTAGCGCGCGAAGCTGTGGCCTAAAGTTAGTATTAAATAAAACCTTTGTTGAAGTTGTCTCTAACAAATACTGTTTTTGTGTATATATTTGTTTTAAATAATTCAAGAGTTTAAGTCTGCTAATAGGGTACTGCCGGCTGTCGGTCAGGAGAGACGTGGCGCTGGTCAAGTATGTGTGTCGCGTGCTGCGTGGTGACCTGCACCACCCGGAGGTGCTGGTGGCGCTGCAGCTGCGGGTTCCCGATAATTACATATGCCTCCGCAGGCGTCCCGCTATGCTCAGCCTTCCGCCTTCAAAAACAAATCTGCTAAATGCATCGTTTATCCATTGTTACGTGCTATCCGGTTACTATACAAACTATCAGATAACGGGATAGACATCTTTGCCCATAACCTGTCGAAATTAATAGAATTTTTTCAGGTTTGTCTCGAAAAAGAATGATGATCAATTATTAAGAACTTTACTACATTATGTGTATATTTGTTTGTCTACTTGTAACGTTGTCTTGGTATAATTATGCTGTAATGACGTTATGATTGTGTCTAAATAAATAAATAAATAAAAATAATATTATGGTATAAATATTTGACCCTTATAGTCTTAAAACATCATTATCTTAGTAGATTATTTTATTGGTAAACACTAATACCAATAACACTACAAATGATAAATATACACTTTAACAATGGCAAAATCCTATTGAGAGCCAATTTACAAAAAGAAGAAGAAATAGAACGATGTACGGACCCCACATTGCGTGTTAGATAACACACTTTTGGTCGGTTTTTTTCAAACGCGAATCTTATATTTTTTTATTATGCCGTTATCCATAAAACCAAATACTAAGTATGGTACATAAATTATATTTTGATTTGACTATCCTTCTGTTAGTATTAGTAGTTTGAATAAATTTTTAATAAAAATTAAGATTGACACTAATGCCAATTTGCGTATTTTATGTATACGTGTTTTTTCACGCTACACATTAATAAATAATAGGCCTAACTTTGTTCTGGTTTTTTCTTATTCATGTTTTTCGAATGAAATACAATATTCAATGTATTTAAAATATACAGTATCTTAATCAGCGAGTGGTCTGTCTCTTTGTAAATAATTATAAGCATCAATCATTGTTAGAATTTATTATTTCATCACTTTTTTTCTGGTGTTTCACAAAAAAGTATATGGTGAAATGACTGCCACGAAGCCACAATAAAATCCACTTTTTTGTACTTTTCTATGTAGACGAACATGAAATATGGTTGGTCTTTTTTATGTCATAAGGAGGCAAATGGTCACTGAGCAGTTGGAGCCTAAAGGTCGCCCATACACATACACACAACCAGAAGTTATGAAGACGCCTTGCCTTCCTAGCGTCATCCATAGACAGATAGACATCCACTACATCATTAGCAGGTGCGTTACCAGCCTTCCAAATATGAGTATGGTCCTTTCTGAAGGTCCCTAAGTCGTATCGGTCCGTAAATACCGTTGGTGACAGTTGGTTCCATAGAGTAGTCGTCACGGCTGTAAATGCCGTAAAAATCGAGTGGTTGTGGATTTCCGACCATTATGGTGGTGTGCGGGAACTTTGGAATTTAACGCGATGTTCAGTGGTGGAATTCTAGTGCAGGTATTAGTCCGAACAATTCCTCAGAATACTCCCCGTCGTAGATACGGGAAAGAATGCAGAGTGTTCAGATGTCTCTACCCAGCGCCAAGAGTAGAACCTTGTCATCATGTTAAATGGAAGGAGCTGATAATGGGGTGCTCGAGCCCATAGGTGAAAGCAGTATTCCATGTGGGGCTGAACCAGCGCCTTGTATAATTGTAGGCGGTGGAAAGGGATAAAATACTGCTTCGCCCGACTGAGCACACCGAGTTCCTTAGAGGCTAGTTTTACCTTTCCTTCCAAATGACCACGAAATTGCGCATTGCTCGATATGTTGACGCTAAGTGTACCAATACTGACTAAGGCGGTTAGGCAAGTGCCTTCAAATTGTAGAGTAACGATGGAGGGGGATTTTCTAGTAGTAAACGCGAAAATTTGTATCTTGTTGGGGTTAAATTTGATGAGGTTAATTCGCCCCCATTCCGAGAATTTTACTAACAGTGACTCTATTTCAGACAAGTTTGTTCCGACACTCATGGACTTGTTCCCGATAAATATTAGGACGGCCAGTATAGGGCATCTTTTCTTTTTTTTTCTTCTTTAACGGCGGGAAATGCTCTGAGGTATCCCGCGGGGGAGTGGGTCTACCCAAGCGGGTATGTGGGACTCGCTGCGCCCGAAAAGCTGGTAAGTGGACGCAGTGCTACCCACTAAAACCCGGCGAGTGCCACCAATGTCGCCTTTGGTGAGGTGCCCCGGATCTAATGAGCAAACAGGGCACCTCGACGGCTAGTCAGTCCTACTAAGGGACCGAGGGGTGATGGGCGGCTGATATATGCTCAAGTGTGCAATGTTGAGCAAGATATGTCTGGCTACCAAGTGTCATTTCTACGTCCCCGTCGTTCACCCTGGTAATATCCGGATCTGCAAACACGCATTGCACACCACCAACTACCCTGGGATCCGGGTAGCTAAACGAAATGACGCTATCTCGCTAGTGCACTCCAACACGGCGGGAGAATCCCTATACCCACTTCCTTTAGATCCCTCACCCATCCTTTCCTCTCCCCCAATCCAAGGTGTAAGACGGACCGTTCCGAGGGATGCGTGGCCAAGGGAATGCTTGGTCCCAAACGGTGTCTCTCCAATGAGATGGCAATCTTGGAGTAGTAAGCGGCCTTACCCGAGCAAGCGAGGCTCTGCTCGGGCTGACCTTTTAGTTCCCCTGCTGCTCGTGGGAAAAGATGGAGAAAAAGTCAACAAACAACAAAAACCCAACCCCAGAAATGGAAGGCGACGGACTTCAAAGTTCGCGCAGACGCGTTGAAAGCGAGTCGCTTGCGAACGCTTTCAGCGCGTCACTTAAGTTTTCGGAAGAGGCACTGGTGGAGTCGCCTACCCCGTCCCCTAAAAAGGATGAGGCCCAAGGTTCCGGTAGTGCAGGTAGTGATAAAGATCCTAACACTTGGCAGATGAGCCGTAGTAAGTGGAAGCGGGAGAAGCGTACGCTGAAAAGGAAGATTCAGGAGACCAGTTCGGCTCTCGCGTCGCAGGGCTCTCTGGCGAAAGCCTCGACGAGCGCTGGGCGGCAGAGTCGAGAAGGCCTCCGAAAGTCAAAAGGCAAGGGACGGACCCTGAAGAGGGCCCGTCGCAGCACCGCCCGGCCAAGCGACAAAACCGAGGTGAGGCTCTGGCTGAGGGACCGCGCTGCTCTGCAAAAGAGCAGAGCGATCTCGCGGTCATTGTACACCGGGAGGATGGATGGAGGTGGACGAGGCTGCAGCAGACCTCATCAGGGACAAGCTGGCGGACCTTATATTCGCCAAGATGGAAGATCCCCAGGAAAACATGGAGAGATCCACTGCTTTTGCGACGTCGGGACTGGTGTCGGAAGGTTTCTTGCACCACTGTCGCGAAGCCATGACAGAGCTTTGCAGATTTATGGTATCAAATAACATAGACATCACCCTGCTACAAGAGCCATATGTTATTAATGGCCGTGTTGTTGGCATTGGCTGTCTGGTTGGTGAAACTATCTACCATCGTGTTGGTGAGTCCGACCCCAGAACATGCATCTATGTTAGCAACAGAGCTAGGGCGTTAGGACTAATGGAAGTTGAATGTTACAGAAATCTCACGGCTGTACTAGGCACACTACGTATGGCAGATGGGAATACAAAGAAAATGGTCTTCATGTCGGTCTACATTCCGAGCGAGACGGACTACGAACCACCAGGACAACTCATAGAAGAGATAATGTCGAAATATAGAGGTATGGGTATCCCGATTGTTGCGAGCTGTGATGCCAACTCCCACCACAAGGTGTGGGGCAGCACGGATTGCAACAAGAAGGGAGATTTATTACTTGAATATATTCTTAGCACGGACCTAGAAATACTGAATGTAGGCAATACACCCACGTTTGTAACTAGAACAAGGAAAGAGGTTCTTGATATAACATTAATGTCAAGCGATGCCTCCCATCTGTTGAAAGATTGGAAGGTTGACACCTCTTATGCTTTCTCAGATCACCGCAGAATAACATTCCATCTGAACTGCCAGCTGGAAGTAGTAAAATTAAGGAATAATAGGAAAACAAACTGGGAAACGTTAGATCTAGCGCTGAGTGAGTGGATTCCCGGTAAAAGAGAATTAGGAGAAAAGGAAGAAATAGAACAAGAAGCATGTAGGCTTGAGAAAGCTCTTAACGATGCCTACCTCAAAGCCTGCCCACAGAAAGAGATAAGATCGGGGAAGGGACAACCCTGGTGGAACAAATCCCTGAACAAAGCAAGGAAAAGGACCAGAAGGGCACTTAGAGTCGCCTTGAACAGGGACGACGTCGAAAGTTGGAGAAAATACAGAGAAGAAAGGAACAATTTTAAGTACCAGAGCCGCAAAGAAAACAGAAACGGGTGGAGTACATACTGCGAAAGCGTTACTAAACAGCCAGAAGCGGCCAGGCTGGTAAAAACGCTAGCAAAAGACAAAACCCGCAAATTAGGAAGCCTAAGAAAAGGTGATACCCTAGTAGTGGAACCCAAAGAAATACTTGCAGAAATGATGGCCATACACTTCCCGGATAGCACAAGCTATTCAGAAGAAGATATGGTTGTCACATCCGGCGATAATCTAGCAGAAGCGAAAGCAGAAGCGGAACTGATTATCACCGAAGAAGCATTAACATGGAGCATTTTATCATTCCTACCGTATAAAGCGGCGGGACCCGACGGCGTCTTTCCCAAGATGCTACAAGTTGCCCTTAGGTACATCAAAGATGACCTCCTCACCATATACCGGAGTAGTTTAGCAACAAACTACATGCCTAGTAGCTGGAGAAGAGTCAAAGCCGTCTTCATACCTAAACCAGGGAAGGTCACATATCACGAGGCGAAATCCTTCAGATGTATAAGCCTTTCTTCGTTTGTATTGAAGACACTCGAGAAGATATTAGATAGACACATGAGAGCAGGGATACAAAAGAGTTCAATGCCGCTACACGCCAACCAACACGCCTACATGGAAGGAAAATTCATTGACACGGCATTACACAATGCGGTAATAAGAATTGAAAGAGCTTTAGGGAACAAAGAATATGCCCTTGGCTGCTTCTTTAATGTAGAGGGAGCCTTTGACAAAGCCACCCCTCAATCCATCGTGAAAGCACTTAACAGAGAGGGGATATCTGGACAGATAAAGGGATGGATAACAAATATCTTAAAACATCGCTCGATACAAGCTGACTTAGCGGGAACAACATGCACCATTCGAGCAAGAAGAGGATTTCCGCAAGGAGGATGCCTGTCTCCGCTCCTATGGTGCATTCTCATAGACGAATTAGTATCAAAGAATAACGCCATGCACATTTACATACAGGCGTACTCAGACGATGGTCTAATTCTGGTCACAGGTAAAGTACTGAGCGTGACCAGAGACATCATGAAGCAAGGAATCGACACAGCGCTACGATAGTGCAGGGATAAAGGGCTAAACCTAAACCCAGGAAAAACCAAGCTAGTGTTATTCACAAACAAGAGAAAGATTGCCAGTATGATTCCACTGAGAATCGATAACGAAAATCTAGAGGTAGTCAATGAAATAAAATATCTGGGGGTAATCCTAGATAGAAATCTGAACTACAAGGCCCACGTTAAAGAGATCTGCACAAAATCCAAATGTGCCCTTGTGCAATGCAGGAGAGCGGTAGGATGAACCTGGGGTATGAAACCAAATGTAGTTCATTGGATCTACAAGGCCATAGTACTACCAAGAATTCTACATGGAGCCTTAGTGTGGTGGCACAAGGCACAATTCGGAACGAACAGGAAAGAACTGACAAAAGTACAGAGACTAGCCAGCATCATGATATCGAGTGCCATGAAAACAACACCAACGGCGGCTCTAGAGATGATACTCGGCCTCAACCCAGTTGATCTCACGATCAAGAAGAAAGCGACTGAACAATGGTTCAAGCTCAAGAGCAACAAATTAAGGAAGGGAGGGCACTATGACAAAGGTCACGCCGGGATAGCAAAACAGTACGAAAAAAATCTATCCATGATTATATCAAACAATGATTTGATAAAGAAGGAGAGAATCTTCGACAAGAAATACAGGATAAGCATAGGCTCAAGAGATAACTGGAACATTGACATCGACCACCCAAAAACAACGATGGTCGGCTACACAGATGGATCCAGGAAGGAATCGACAAAGCTGTCGGGGGCTGGCGTATATATCAGCCATCCAACTGAAACGAAAGCATCGTATAATCTAGGCAGATTCTCCAGCGTATTCCAAGCGTAGATATTCGCAATACGAGAATGTGCCAACATTATTAAACAAAACATCATTAGCGCACATAGGATTGAGAAGGCAGTCATATACAGTGACAGTCAAGCGGCACTGAAGGCCCTCAGTAAGAGGGAGACTACCTCAGCACTGGTCAAAGAATGCAAAAACACCCTGCAAGATCTAGCAGACCAGACTGAGTTAGAAATTGCCTGGGTACCCGGACATGAGGGAAATGCGGGCAATGAAGAAGCAGATAGATTGGCGAGAGAAGGTGCCGATGAGACGTTCATAGGCCCTGAGCCGAGACTGCCAATAGCACACAGGATAACAAAAAATGTTATAACCTTGAGAATAAACAAAGAAACAAACCAGAGATGGAATGACATGAAGAGCTGCAGACAGTCAAAATTCTTCATCTCGACGCTTGACAGCAAGAAGACTAAAGAGTTGCTTAAACTCAATAGGAACAACATCAGAACAGTTGTAGGAATATTGACGGGACACTGCCCACTCAACAGACACCTGTCAATAATGAAGCTAACAGAGGACCCTCTATGCCCTAAGTGCAAAGAGAAAGAAGAAACCAGTCTGCACTTCATAACGGAATGCCCCGCATTTGCATACGCAAGATGGGAGCTGTTTGGAGCGGACGAGCTGAAGAAGGAAGATTTAGCATATCTAACTATAAGTCAGCTATGTAGTTTTTGTAGATCAACACGTAGGTTTGAGGGGGTGACACCGGAGGGGCAATTGGTAACCCGACCCCGCATCTAATCCCAGAGGCGAGCCTGGGGAATTGAGTGAAATGGTCCCGCTGATGAGGACTGATCGCCCGTCTGGCCTCGCTGGTGTCCCCACCCTTAAATAATAATAATAATAAGGGACCGATGCCACCTCAACTGAGGGGTTGTCCCGCACCACAAAACATCCCCTCGTCGTCGGGACAGTACAAATGGGATGAGGTTGCCATCCTCGCCCCTTGCCCTCTGCTCTTTTGCCCCTCTTCTTATAAGAGGGGTACAAAGAGCCCCCTCGGCTCAATTAGCTTCGCCCAAAGTGCAGCGGGTCACCCTAGGCTACTGAGCCCCACCGCCACGTCAAGGCTTGAACCATGGTGGGGAGGGCATCTTTTTTGCTGTCGTCTGCATAACAATGAATGTCATTGAAATGTCAATGGAGAAAAACCAAGGTAGGAGACATTTTAAATTAAATATACCCCTACACATTTACAGCCAAATTGTTGTTTTATGATATCTTGCTGCAAAAAATTTACAGGCGCTTATGTTTTATATTGTATAATGAGAAAAAAATTAGGGCGCCACTCTTGCTAAGGTCTGATCATAATATTTGAAACAGTAAGAGAATATAATCAAATCGCTGAAAATAAATGTTAAACACTAAACGTTACTCAAAATCTAGTATTTGTCGGCCAAGAATTAACAACATCATAGGTTACCATTTCGTAAAATATTTACTTCCACTTGTCACCACCACGTCATACTCTTTTTTGCCAAGCTGTAAATCAGTAAACACTCCTTTTTGTCTATCTATTACAGTCAACAAATTGAAAATGACGAAAAATTGAGATAAACCCCATAGAGGTGGGAATATATTTAAAAACCTCTAAAACTACGTATGATTGGGCAATGAACGACGTTTAAAAAAATATTGATAGAGTTTTCTAGCACATACTTTTTTATGAGGATTTATACAAATAAAGATAAAAAGGTGTTATTTATTTTTTACAAATATCTCAGAAACTAACAATTAAGAGACCTTAATAAAATTCTTTAGGCCGGCATTTGAGACAATGCAAAATGAAAATGCAAATGCATTTTTCCTGGTATTAACGACTGGCGATGTTAATCTATACTAATATTATAAAGCTGAAGAGTTTGTTTGTTTGTTTGAACGCGCTAATCTCAGGAATTACTGATCCGATTTGAAAAATTATTTCAGTGTTATATAGCCCACTTATCGAGGAAGGCTATAGGCTATATAACATCTATCTGTGACTAACAGGAGTGAAGTGACTAACAGCTAGTTACCTATTTTTATTAATTGTAAGCGATTTTTCAATTAAAAGTCTCAACTCTCAGAACTCCGTCTCTATTATGTACCTATAGTTTAAATAGCTGTTGCCCACAGCTTCACCCGCGTTAACTTAGATTTACAGCCGGATTGATGATGATTATTTTTATAGCCTAAGTTACTTCTTATATCACCAGCTATCTACCAGTGAAAGTCCCATCAAAATCGACCCAGCCGTTTCACAGATTAGCCGGAACAAACAGAATACCGATGGGAGGGAAGCTCTGTGCCGCGCTCCCAGCTGCATGAGTACCACCATCTTGCTTGTTTCTCCTATGAAACAGCTTCGCTGTGTTTCAGAGAGAAGGGCAAGACAGGCAGTGTAATTGCTGGCACCAAGACTTAACATCTTATGTGTCAGGATAGGCAACACATAGATGAGTTGTCTAGGCTCGTTCCAGGTAAACTAGTTTATGTTCATGGGCGACGTTGACCACTTACCATCAGGTGGCACGTTTGCCAGTTTGCCTATCCAACTAACACGGATTTACCATTTAATAAATTTAAAAAAATGTAACAGTGTGGCTTGCAGAGAAATGTTTTTATAATTTAAATGTTTTTTTTTTAAATGGAAAACGACATATTATGTATTTAATTTAAATTGTGTATTGATAAAATGTGACTTTCTAATCCCTATTATAATCAATTATTTTGAAACTGTTATTCTCTGACAATGATTTTAATGACATGTTGTATTTATCAAGTTTATTTAATTGTAACTATTTTTTCCTGTTCATTTATATTAATTGTTTATTTATGTAAAGTTTTATTTTCACACACCATGTTATGGTAGAATGTATAGAACTTGTTTTTTTTTTAATATCACCTATGTATAATTACTACATTCATGGGAATAAATAAATAAATAAAACAATTGTGTCAATAATATATCTATTGAGACAGTTTATAAAGTGATCCCACACGCCTCCTACATATTCGTAATATTATTGTATTTTATAAAAATATTCACTGTCGCATTCACTTATTACCTATTTTTATTAATATCGGTACAAAATAAACAATAAATTAAATATGTATGAAAAATCATGAGTTTAAAAATGAATTGACGATATGGTTGCTAACGCTTACGCACGCATGCACACATGCACGCACGCACACATACGCACACACACACACACACACACACACACACACACACACACACACACGCACGCTCGCACGCACCAATTTCAGTGTTTATCTACTATACGCATGTATTATGATAAAAATAATATAATATCTATGGACGCTTTCACACCACGTCAATCTGGTCCCGTGGTAAGTTCTCGAAGAACTTGTGTTACGGGTACCAGACAACGGAAATATATGTAACATTTTTATACTATACATATATTTAAGATTTTTATTATATAATACACATATTTAATACACATCCATGACCCAGGAACACAGAAAATATTTGTGTATAGAAGATAAGTAAATATATATTTAACGAAAAATCACATTTCATTCCCATTTTGGTAAAACTAAGTAAGCCACAAATAATAATTATCTATACAAAATAGTAGTGGCACGTCACTCAGTCGCCTTCAATACATGCGGCCGTATTCCTAGAAGTACACGCAAGCGGCGGTACTGTTTATTGCGTTTGTCTATAATTCCATTGCTGCTTTTACTAGTTGTAATCGTAGACATGAACAAGCATTAGTATCAATGGTTATTGAAATTTGAAAACATTTCTAATACTGCGATAATTTTAGTACTGGTGATGAATAATTTTATTTGTGTATATTTCATCAAAATACAACATTATTTTAAAAATAAAGTACTTACTTATGAAATGTTATCCCTTTATTTGAAAAATTACAAGTTGTGGAAGAATTTCCGCAGCTGGATATGCTGCAAAACATCATATTTAAGTCTCGGCGTCCGAAACAATACTGATGACTGAAACAAACGCTCCGAGCGCACTTGTGATCTATAAGTCACATGCGCGGCGATAAGGTCATGCGTCTTTGCGACTTCTATTGTCTTATTATTTAGATTTCTGTGTCATTACCCGTCCACTGCTGAACGTAGGCCTCCCTCAATGAACGCCAAAAAACTAGTATAACCATTTAATATTTGTGAGGAAACGTACACTCGTTAGTTCATCTTTATTTATAGTGTAATTAACGGATACAGAACGTATGAAGCAATCTGGTTGACCTTCGAGGATGATGTGCCTATGTAAAAATCTGAGGATCCACTCAGTGAAATAGCACGTGTGATCATATTATAAGATGTTCGCACCCACAGGCCTCTTAAACTAGTTTTTCGCCTAAATGTCAGTTGCTATTATTACCACCACCTCTGAGGTCAGCTAGGGCATATTCAAGATCTAATGTAATATAATTAATGTATTTTACGTATAGGTATATCAACTTAGTCTGTACACGTTCAAGGAATGGTATTAGAATATAGTGACTATTTTTTATTTATATTTATAGTATGATAAGTAATTCCTAATCTAAATAAATTTGAATCTTAAGTACCTACGCCTGAAATATGGTTTTGGCGTTTAGTCATTACTCATTACTCATTACCATTGCTTGTAAGAAAAGTTGACGATAAATCGAAACGAAACTTTTTTTCTACATTATATTTCTTACTCCAAACGATGTAGTTGTGTTCCAGAAAAAAAAACATTTTTATGTTAGTCGGATAGTCGGAAACTTACAGAGGTGCCACTTGCTGGTAAGCGTTTTGATAATAATTGATTATTTAATTTTGTTACTTCATGTGCAATTGCGATAGTTACCTGTTATTTTTTAAACTTGTAAATACTTTATGCATATAGTACCTGGGTGGTTCCTGACCCTATGTGGGTGGACTCACACTTGTGATGTGTATACCATCACACATAGTCCCACATAGTATATTCAATGGTATATATCATGCCATTTTTTACCCGCGACGGAACGGAGACTGTATATGGGTCAATCAATTTTTAAAGGTCCCGACCATAATTTTCTCCTATTTTTTTTTTGCTTCATTTTCAGCATTTTACTATTTCATTTAGAAGAGGGTTCTTCGTAGATTAAGATTATATAAGCAGCAGTGATGTTGATTAAATACATTTGTGGATTTAACTTCACTAACCGATCTTTTCACGGGAAATAATGTCCTTTGGACAACTTACACAGTAGTACTTTTTTCACAACCGACGCCAGGAGGCCGTGTGGTCGCAGACTGCACGGTAGGCGGGGGGCAACCCCCCAATCAAAAGTGAGCCGAATGGGCTCACACCAATCCGTTGAAGCATTAGGGCCTTCGGGCCATTAGCATAGATTCATCCGAAAAAAAAAAAAAAAAAAAAAAAGTACTTTTTTAAATGTTAAATGCCCTTAAGAATTAAAACAAATTCTTCTAATTTTAAATAATAAATAATATTTTGATATTTGTTCTATGTACACCCAAAATACGAAATATTTTTATTAAAATTGAAACGAATGATGTCTTTTGGACAACCAAATTATGTTTCATATATAAAAAAAAATAAGTAAAGCTGAAATAGTGATATTTTTTTTACAAAAAACTATTAAGGCGAGGTTGTTACGTATTGTATTATTGATTTTACTAAATTAAAATGAACTGATTCTCGATAAAACTGAATGAATGAAGTATAATGTGATTTTCATATGGGGACATCTTAGTTGTCCAGAAGACATATTTGGTTGTCCATGGGACATTATTTGTTTGTCCAAACGATAATGACCACCATCTTACCTTGAAATATTATATTATTAGAAGGTTATTATTGTGTTGTATAAAAAACAATATAAAGATACCTAATTTACTTACATTTGATATGGTTTTCAGGGTCCACATTTAGAATTCAAAATAAAACAACTTTTTCTAATCAGTCAAATAGTTTACTCTCTTATCTATCATATTGCAGTCTTAGACAATCTCTCTTAAGTTTATCTTGAGATCCAAATGTTAACATTAATGTACTTTAAATCACAAAATTTGCTTTGAGCTTCATTAAATTACTAACTAGAATCACAATATTTTCAGTAGAACCTCTATTAACTTACTTGAGGTTATATAAAAATTCTTACTTAAACCTAGGAAGACACTTTTTAACTCTTAAAAAACAATAATATAAAAAAATGCTATCCTTCTAGCTAAAACTGTTTAAATGAAAACGTAGTTAAAATCTAGCTTAAAAAGAAAGTCAACAAAATTTCTTAACGTAAGTTTATAGTAGGAGCAACTCGTACTGGGAAGCAAAAGGTTGAGTTTCGGCGTCCTGTTCCGTTAATTTTAGGTGCTGGTAGAATCATCTTGATTTCCTTCAATTCAACACTTGCGAGATCTGGCTCTAAAGGCATCCGGAACTTCATATTGGCTTTGTTCAGAAGCCGCATAAATGACACTCCATAACAGTCATTGCCCTCTATTTCAATGATTTTTCCGACGTAATAAACCTTGAGGTGATATATAGACATGACTAAAACGTAATCATCTTCGGCCGGTCTTCTAGTCAGCTTTCCGTAATTTCCTCTTATTACTGAGAAGTCCTCATCATCTTCATACACTTCGTCCCTAGCACTTTTGTCATTAGATGGTTCGGGCATAATTCCAGTCTCTTCTTCAGTCGTATCTTCATTAATATTATTTTTATTGAAATTCCTTTTTATCTTCTTCTTGGGAACAATCTTTTTTTCTTTGTTATCTAAAACCGCTTTACGTTTGACCTCCATAGCTTTCGCCTTATTTTCCTTGCCCTCCTTCTTATCATTCATACTTTCGGTCAGAAAAGTAGATGCATTTTTATCGACTGATGAATCTCCGATTAAATTTTTTGACGAGTCCAAAAGGTAACGTTTTTGTACTTTCTCATGGCCCCTAGTTACGGTTTCTTTTTTTCCAGCGGTATTCCTCGATAAGCCATCCGTCAAAAAGAAACATTGTAATTTTTTTCTAAGTTCTGAATCTTCTCTGCGTCCTGTTATCTTTGCCTTGAAATTTCCTTTTGCGAACCCCAAACTGTCCTTTATAATTGTTGTCTTTTGCCGTGCATTTGTAATGTTGTCAAATATATTCTTCACCGTATTTTTTTCTTTTCTATTCTTTATATTTTTGTATCTTTCTTTTATAGCGTTTGTTAGGGTTCTGTATTTAATTTCTTCTCTGGCTTGTTTTTCTTTTGCTTCAAGTGCTTCTTTAGCCTTACGATGAGCTCTTTTCATATGTTTTTCATATTTTACCTTCCACTTATTTGCTTCATTTTTTAGTTTCAAGTTTTCTTTATATAACTTGGTTCTATCTCTTCGAAATTTTTTTCTTCCTCTCTTTTTATGTCTGGAGTTCAAAGACGCAGCAGGAGAAGAGGGAGGTGGAGTGGATTCATGTTGTTCTTGAGGTAAATTGATTTCCTGCAAAATGGATGGAGAACTGGGAGGTGTATCGTTAATGATATTGCGAACAGCCTTTGTTAGTCGTCTTTGTTGTTGTTTGCGCAATTTCCAAATTATTCTGCAGTTATTTTTTTCCTCCGGCTCCATATTCGCAACCAACTTTTTATTTTTGTGATAACTTTCTCTTTTTTTTCTTTTCCGTTCAGCCAATTTATCTGGGTCTGCTTTAAGCCTTTCTCTATAGCGTCTTGACTTTTCTTTCTCCGACAATCCCATTGTCTTATCTAAAAAATGTAAAAATTACAATTAAACTTGACATAAAATCGCGTAATAAAAATGTATTCCCGAAACAGCCAAGTAATAAACAAAACATGAACTATTTAACTGTTAAAGTAAGTTTTAAATAATTATTGTCCTAGGGACAACCAAATTGTCCATGGGACAACCACTTTAGTTGTCCAAGTGACTGGTTGTCCGCGGGACATTTTTAAAATTTTGAGCCGCCAAGCAAATACTATTGTTATTTTATATATTAATCTCAGCTCACACTAAAATATAGACGAAAGCGCATCTCGTGTAGTATAATTGATAACAATGCATCAAGTACTTACGTTTTAATCACAGTTGTCCGACGGACTGACAAAAAAGCCACCCACACTCACCAATGTCGCTCGGACGACTGTCGCCGTGATTTTATACAAATCAAAATGGCGTTTGAGCCCGACAGTTAACTATTGTGTTTGGCTTGTTGTTTAGGAGTCTACCGCGCCACCTGTGTTTTGGTTCCATAGCTAAATTACGGTTGTCCGTGAGACCTGTGCCATGTAGGTGATTTATGGGGACAAAAGTAAAATGCCTGAAAATCGTATTATATCCAATAAAAAAAAATTGTTTGTATGTTTTGATGTCAATAATTATGAACTGAAACAAGAAGTGTATTTAGTATTTATGGTCGTGATAGTATGTTTTTCGTGATGCGAAGTTTGTTAATGCATTGTGGCTTGGGGACAAATGTGATAGTACTGGAAAATTGCATTTAGTCTCTTGGACAACCATGAAACTACGCACAAATTAATAAAATAAGTAAAATATTGTTCACAATAATGCTAGAAAATATTAAAAGGAATATAATTAAAACCAATTTAACTCTTTATGATTTAATATTTATTAATTATCGTTCAGGGACATGATGCGTGTACCGTCGGACCAATAAAAGTTGATCGACCCATATGCGTTTGGGGTGAGAGGCAGTTTGTGTGTGTAAACCTATTTTGCCGCTTATCTCCAAGACTACTTGTCCGATTTTGATGCGGTTTTCAGAGATGGGTTCGGATTAGATTGGAGCATATTATTAGATAGATATTAAGTTGATAACTCACTAGAGGGCACTGCAGTAAACGTTTTTTGTACAATCCAATGTTGCCATTTTTCTCCAAAACTACTATTTTAATTTTGATACGAATTTCAATTATGGGTTTAGGTTTGATTGGTGCATATTCTTAGATAGGTGTTACAATTACAACCCACCAGGGGGCGCTGCAGTAAACATTTGTTTTGATGCGGTTTTAATTCAGTGATGGGTTCTGGTTTGATCGGTGCATGTTCTTGTATTATGTGTTACGATGAAAACTCACCAGGGGGCGCTGGTAAATGTTTGTTTGTGGAAAATCAAAACTACTAGTCCGCTTTAGATGCGATTTTCGGTGATAGGTTCGGGTTTAATACGTACGTGTTAGTACGTGTTCTTAAATGTGTTACGGTGACGAATCACCAGGGGGCGCTGCAGTAAACATTTATTTGTACAAACTAATGCTGCAATTTTTCTCCAAAACTACTAGTCCGATTTTGATGCGGTTTTCAATTATGGGTTTGGATTTAATTGCTGCATGTTATCAGATAGGTGTTACAATTATGACTTACCAGGGGGCGCTGCAGTAAATATTTGTTTTGATGCGGCTTTCATTCAGTGGTGGGTTCTGGTTTGATTGGTGGATATTCATATATTTTTTAAGACGATGAAAATTCACCAATAGGGCTAGCATGCGCGCACGACAAAATTTTGTCTACGCCTTTTCTCGTATTATTTCATATAAGTAATACGAGAAAAGGGGTAGATACAATTTTGTCGTGCGCGTATGCTAGCCCTACAGGGGGCGCTGCAGAAAACATAATATTTTGTTTGTGCAACTACTACTAAGTCCGTTTTGGATGTGGTTTCCGGTTATAGGTTCGGTTTAAATTGTGTTGCATATTCTTAAAAATGTGTTACGGTGACACCTCACTAGGGGGCGCTGCAGTAAACATTGTTTTTACAAAACCAAAACTACTGGTCCGATTTGGATGCGGCTTTTAATAATGGGTTTGTGGTTGATTAGTGAAGATTTTTAAATAGGTGTTACGGTATCAACTCACTAGGTGACGCTGCAGTAATATCTAGTCCGATTTTCATGCGGTATTCATTATAGGGTTTGTGGATGATCAGTAAAGGTTCTTAAACAGATGATACGGTGGTAAATCACTTGAAGGCGCTGCAGTCATTACCTAATATATTTAATTTTAGCTTCTACATATTTAATATTAATTAGTTTTATAGAGCATACTCAATAAAAAGTTTGAAATAAAAAGCAAAATTAAAAATTTTGAAAAAAACCCACGACGGTTAAAACATAATTGAAAAATGATAAAATAATTAAAAAACCCCGACATTTAAACAACAGAGCATCAGTTTTCATTGCACTTCCCTACGCACCTATTTGGTTCTCGAAGACGTAGATGTGGCAATAACATATTATTCAAGTCCCTATGAACTTAATATAAAACCCAATATAATCCGTCGGGGGCTGCCATTGAATAGACTAGATTTGTAGTTTTATAGTAACGTGAATAATTTGGAGATATTTTATTGCTATACTTATATTTCTTCAAATTTAAAACAGTGATGAAACCGCATCAAAATTTGACTAGTAGTTTTGGAGAGAAATGGGAACATTTTTTTACGTTTTTTACGTTTACTATCACTAGTTGCATAAATTCTTTAAATCGAGGATTTTTTAATTATTTTATTACTTTTCAATTACCTGCATTTTAACCATCGTGGGTATTTTATGTGTTTATCGACGGTTAAAACATAATTGATGTTTTAACCGTCGTGGGTTTTTTTCAAAATATTTAATTTTGCTTTTTATTTATATCAATAATAATAATATCTATGGACGCTTTCACATCACGTCAATCTGGTCCCGTTGTAAGTTCTTGGGTTACGGGTACCATACAACGGAAATATATTCAATACTTATTTAATACACATCCATGACCCAGGAACACAGAAAATATTTTTGTTTCCTGGCGGGATTCGAACCTGCAACCTCCGGCTTGAACGCCAACGTGCTTACCACTGAGCCACAGAGGTCGTCTAATTATATATATAATATGTCTATTTTTTTTTTCTTTTCTTATATTATATTATGTTTATGTATTATATTAACTTTGCGTGCTATCTTTTGGACAACACCAGAACTAAAACAAGACATAATATTATAATATTGTCATCTGAGTTCGGACTCATCTTACATAGTGGACAGTCGAGTGAATCTTTGTTTATCTGATACATATTATGTTCAAATCTTTTCACGATATGTGGCGCTGCTTTTAAAAATATTTTGAAGACTTATACAAGATTTTTATTTTACTATTATTATTATGTTGTAATTTACAGCTTGGCAAAAAAGAGTATGACGTGGTGACAGGTGGAACTAAATATTTTTCTAAATGGAAACCTATGATTTTGACAATACTAGGCCGACAAATACTAGATTTTGAGTAAAGTTTAGTGTTTCACATTTATTTTTAACGATTTGATCAAATTATCTTGCTGATTTTCCATATTATGATGAGAGTTAAGTGAATGTGGCGCCCTCATTTTTTCCATACTCTTTTTTGCCAAGCTGTATGTTTAATTTCTAATGTCTAAGCTTTAAACAAACTCCATTCTCACACTAGACAAATATAGGTCTGATTTTTTCTTATTATCTATATGTTTATTTTTACTCACGACTAGAAATATTTTTTTATGATTTAACAATTATTCAGTATTATCTAGTATTACCCTAACGAGTAATTGAGAAAATACTCGATGTAGACATTATCTCTCTCTCTCTCTCTCTCTCTCTTTTGTCAAGAGATATCTCTTTGTTTGCATGCTACCCCGGCTGGCGTCGGCCGACGAGTTTGTTCCCATGACGGGTCCGTGCCGCGTCACCGTCTGGTGGAACGGGTTGTATTGACTAGTGTCGTCACTGTCGTGGCTTGGAAATGTTGATTTTTCTGGATTCGGGTTGCAGTATAACCGTCACTTTTTGGTCATCGCAGGTTTTTCCAGTGCCCTTTGCCACATAGTTAGAGAAGATACTGATAAGTATAGTATTTTTTTTTTATGTTAGTTGGATAGGCAAACTGGCAAACGTGCCATCTGAGGGTAAGTGGTCGACGTCGCCCATGAACATAAACTAGTTTACCTGGAACGAGCCCAGGCAGCTCATTTATGTGTTGCCTATCCTGAGACATAAGATGTTAAGTCTCGGTGCCAGTAATTACACTACCTGTCTTGCCCTTCTCTCCGAAACACAGCAAAGCTGTTTCACGGGAGAAACAAGCAAGATGGTGGTACCCATGCAGCTAGGATCGCGGCACAGCGCTTCCCTCCCACCGGTAAATTATATATTATCAAAAATATTTTTGATTTCAAACAAAGATTTCTTTGATATAATAGCTCTTGACTATGTCGCCTTAACGATTATTATTTAAACGGTAAACGATGTATTTAAAGGGTAAAATAATACAAGTATTTTAAGATCAACTATTTACATTAAATTAAAAAAAGTATTATATACAAAAATATATAATACTGTGTCACTCAAATATTACTTGACTTCTTACAAATTAAATATTACTCAGTGTCTTGCGGTGCAGTTGCGAGGGCACGCTGAATGTCTTCTGGGATTGGGGGTGGGGTGGGGAGGTGGCTTCCCTGGGGCTGGAACCCGTTTTCGTCAGCGATGTACGTCAGCTGGATGGGGATACCATCTTCGCCTATGTACTGGACTTGTCCTTGGATTTGCAGGGCAGGCTCCTCAGCACCAATGTTCTTCAACGAGCCCTGGACGTCGGCAGAAATACCATTTCCAGTTTCGTACGAGTACTGGAATGAGCCGTCTGCGTTGATGTTACTGTCTTGACGTAAGATGGGGATCGGCTCTTGACCTTGTGGAGCCGCAAGCGCGACCGCGAGAAGAGATAAGACAATCTGAAATGAGTTTAAAAGTTAAAACTTGTGAAAAAGAAAAATCTTTTTACGACCTGTTTGGTTTTGACCTGGCTTTGATGTCAGTATACTCAGCGGTCACGAGTTCAAATTCCGCCAAGTGTAGTTAACTTGTATGACGAATATATTGTATAGATATCCTGGTCATGGATGAGTTTATATAAAAATCTCAAATTTACTGACCCGTACTGTAACACCCTTATTAGCTTAACACCGTTTTTCTTTTTTTTATGTCATAAGGCAACCAAGCAGTCGTAGCCTTATGGTGACTACCGATGACCATAGACATCCGCACAAACAAAAGTTATCTAGATGCGTTGCCCTCCTTTTCCCTATACCCTCGAAAGGGCCACCGAAAACCCACAAACCGCACGAAACGCGACAGCATAGCTGTCACCTGACGCTGGTGTTAGGTGAGCGAAAGGAACCATTCCGATCGTGCTGGCACAATTTGGCTACAAAGCAGCACTACCTCTTACAGTGCTAGATTAACACGGTGTTATTTATTTATTTCAACATTAGTACATTATTATTATTATAGAGCTAGAATATACACAAGCCTAATCATAAAAGGCAATATACGCATATTGCCAATATATGCAAACAGGTTTTCTTAACTTGAAAAGTTCATGAGAATTTCCTCAATTATCTCCGAGCAAAATATCATATTATAATTCAACTTTTATTCAGAGTCTTACTCGCTGAAATGGAAAAGCCGCAATAGATAATTTACACAACGACATAGAGGTATGAACTGATAGCAATATGCCTATGTTTGAAAGCCTTGTTTCTTATATACATTCTTTTAATATCATTTATATTTTTTTAAATACATTTATTATATTAATAATTAATAAAAATTGGAACCCTACATTCTCTGTACAATTGAATTCAAAAATTTCTCGACACACCCTTTGAAAAACAGTAATTTAATACATGATTAGTTTTTTTTATTACTGAACTACTTTAAATTCTATAATGTATAAAAAATACAAACGATTATTTCAAGCCTATGAATGTCATTAAAACGTATTATGATGTACTAAGAAGATATGAAACGGCCTTCTCTAGTAAGTCATAACTACTAACTAGTAAAAGCCTACTAAAAGACTTCTACCGATTTTGTACACTTTCCGATGCTAAGCTGAAATATGTATCTGATTTTTTGCGTCGTAGAGGAGACCTATACATCCTTGGACCAAACGCATTACAGGACTAAGAAATAGCATCATCATCATCCGTCCACTGCTGAATATAAGCCCGCCTCAATGAACGCCAAGACGACCGATCCTTCGCCACTCGCAAAAATAATAAATACAATATTCATCATCTAATAGCATAATTATACTTAATAAATTGTATCTTGGATAATATCTCATTTCAACAGTTAATATGAAAACTATAGGTGGTGTTTACTTGCTACTTTTAAAACCTCTAACTTATTTTAGCAAGTCCAGTTCTAAACAGTAATATTTGCTGCTATAGCTTCTGTAGTTTTACGTAGTAGTAGTTATTTCGCTAATTACTGGCAAAAACACGTCTGTAAAGCTAGAAAGGTCAAGTCGGCAGAATCACTCGTTTTATATCTCAAAATTTAGTGCTCATTTAGTGCTAATTTAGTGCTGATAACAGATATTTGGTGCTTTGATAGGTGAACCAAAAATGAGAACACTGCTAACTTTTAATTAAGCTAGCAGTGTACAATTCGTGACCGCGCTTTGATACAGTTGGGGCGAGAGGCACATGAGCTAATAATTTAGTGCTCAATTAGTGCTAATTTAGTGCATATAACAGATATTTGGTGCTGTGATAAGTGGACCAAAAATGATAACACTGATAACTTTTAATTAAGCTAGCAGTGTACCATTCGTGACCGCGCTATGATACAGTTGGAGCGAGAGGCACATCAGCTAATAATTTAGTGCTCAATTAGTGCTGCCTGTACAAGCAAACAGATTTTTCAAAAAAAATTTTTTTCAGTTTTTAAGTATATATAACTGCTGACATAACGATACGAGCAATCATAAAGCTGAAAGATGACTTTAAAATCGGTATTTGTGAAATTGAAAGGTGTTACTAATTAGTGCTCAATTAATGCGACCGGTAAACCCAGATGTTTTTTTAGAAAAATCATTTTTCAACTGCCCGCTAAAAAAATCGAAGATTTTCAATAATCGAAAAGTTATGGGTATTATTAGAAAGGTCAAGTCGGCAGAATCACTCGTTTTATATATCAAAATTTAGTGCTCATTTAGTGCTAATTTAGTGCTAATAACAGATATTTGCATGTGCCTCTCGCCCCAACTGTATCAAAGCGCGGTCACGAATTGTACACTGCTAGCTTAATTAAAAGTTAGCAGTGTTCTCATTTTTGGTTCACCTATCAAAGCACCAAATATCTGTTATCAGCACTAAATGAGCACTAAATTTTGATATACAAAACGAGTGATTCTGCCGACTTGACCTTTCTACCTTTACAGACGTGGCAAAAACCAAAACCTTTTAAAATACACTTTTCATATATTCTTTAATTCTTTATAAATTAAACTACTGTTTTAACGAAATCACTACCTATATGTATTATCGGTAATCATTTCATCGTTAATATTTACTTTTATCTTGACCGCATTTAAACTTAAGGATATTACACGTAAGTCAAGTGGGTATTCTTTGGCGTTTCATCATCTTAATTTACGAGTAAACACACACACATAGCAAAAAAAAGACTTAAGGATAATAATTACAGTTTTTGCTATTTGTGTAAGGTTCTATGGTGTCACGGTGAAATTGTTTACGTATCACGCATTATTAAAAAAGCATTTAGGTTTCCGAAAGGTGAAATATTTTTGATGGTTAATATATAAATATTTGAAATGCAATGAAATGGTAAAATTTCATCTCAGTGATATAAAATTTATACATTACTATTTTTTTTTTCATTATAATTTATATTTTTGCACAATGACTTCCGATAATTTGTCAGATCTCTTACTTCTTTTCCAAAGGAATAAATCAATAATGATAAGAAAAGATTTGTAAATAGTTTAAGTTTATGCGACTAAATATTAATTATAATCTTTTTAATACTTTTTCCTTTAAATATTTCCTTATGATATACTATTGTTTCATAACAGATATGTTTAACCTTAACTTTTTGTCAATATTTGTTAATAAAAGGGTCACTCTTAAAATTAAGAAAGTATTAAGAACCACTGAATCACTATTAAATAAATCACTATCACTGACACTTACTATGGTTTTCATGATGTTAATTTACCGGTGAATGTTCTAGACAATGTAGATCTAAGAATGTTATCGGTATTTATACGAATGGGCCACCACTACCATCGCCGTGGTATTGCACCATCCTCGCCGCTATCGTTCAAAAATGCTATACTAGTGTATAATGAGCCATACATAAATGCTACGGTGCCATAAAAATACGGTGTTCATATGTAATCTATGGTTATATCGTTTGTTTTAAAAGTGCACATATTCAATCATTACTTCATTTTTTACGATGTGCTAAAATCCAATGAAAAAAATTTAGAGAACTTTTTAATGGAACTTCACCATATTGCGACATTTACTTATAACATTGATACAGCACGTGTGATCATATTATAAGGTCACATCCACAGGCCTATAAAACTAGTTTTTCGCCTAAATGTCAGTTGCTATTATTACCACCACCTCTGAGGTCAGCTAGGGCATATTCAAGATCTAATGTAATATAATTAATGTATTTTACGTATAGGTATATCAACTTAGTCTGTACACGTTCAAGGAATGGTATTAGAATATAGTGACTATTTTTATTTATATTTATAGTATGATAAGTACTTCCTAATCTAACTAAATTTGAATCTTAAGTACCTACGCCTGAAATATGGTTTTGGCGTTTAGTCATTACTCATTACCATTGCTTGTAAGAAAAGTTGGCGATAAATCGAAACGAAACTTTTTTTAAAAACGAAAATCTACAACATTATATTTCTTACTCCAAACGATGTAGTTGTGTACCAGAAAAAAAAAATTATGTTAGTCGGATAGTCAGAAACTTACAGAGGTGCCACTTGGTGGTAAGCGGTTTGATAATAATTGATTATTTAATTTTGTTATTTCATGTGTAATTGCGATAGTTACCTGTTATTTTTTTAAACTTGTAAATACTTTATGCATATAGTACCTGGGTGGTTCCAGACCCTATGTGGGACTCACACTTGTGATGTGTTTACCATCACAAGTGTGAGTCCCACATAGTATATTCAATCGTATATCTCATGCCATTTTTTTTTAAATATTAATAATAATAATATCTATAGACGCTTTCACATCACGTCAATCTGGTGCCGTGGTAAGTCCTCGGGTAAAAAAATAACCATACAACGGAAATATATTCAATACTTATTTAATACACATCCATGACCCAGGAACACAGCAAATATTTTTGTTCCCTGGCGGGATTCGAACCCGCAACCTCCGGCTTGAACGCCAACGCGCTTACCACTGAGCCACAGAGGTCGTATAATTATATATTATGTCTATTTTTTTTTCTTTTCTTATATTATATTAACTTTGCGTACCATCTTTTGGTCAACACCAGAACTAAAACAAGACATAATATTATAATATGTATTGTCATCGGTGAGTCCGATGACAATACATATTATAATATTATATATAGTGGTCGAGTGAATCTTTGTTTATCTGATACATATTATGTTCAAATCTTTTCACGATATGTGGCGGTTTTAAAAATATTTTGAAGACTTATACAAGATGTTTACTATTATTATTATGTTGTAATTTATGTTTATTTTCTAATGTCTAAGCTTTAAACAAACTCCATTCTCAAACTAGACAAATATAGGTCTGATTTTTTCTTATTATCTATATGTTTATTTTTACTCATGACTAGAAAGAAATATTTCTTTATGATTTAACAATTATCCAGTATTATCTAGTATTACCCTAACGAGTAATTGAGAAAATACTCGATGTAGACATTATCTCTCTCTCTCTCTCTTTTGTCAAGAGATATCTCTTTGTTAGCATGCTACCCCGGCTGGCGTCGGCCGACGAGTTTGTTCCCATGACGGGTCCGTGCCGCGTCACCGTCTGGTGGAACGGGTTGTATTGACTAGTGTCGTCACTGTCGTGGCTTGGAAATGTTGATTTTTCTGGATTCGGGTTGCAGTATAACCGTCACTTTTTGGTCATCGCAGGTTTTTCCAGTGCCCTTTGCCACATATTTAGAGAAGATACTGATAAGTTTAGTTTTTTTTTTATGTTAGTTGGATAGGCAAACTGGCAAACGTGCCATCTGAGGGTAAGTGGTCGACGTCGCCCATGAACATAAACTAGTTTACCTGGAACGAGCCCAGGCAGCTCATTTATGTGTTGCCTATCCTGAGACATAACATGTTAAGTCTCGGTGCCAGTAATTACACTACCTGTCTTGCCCTTCTCTCCGAAACATAGCAAAGCTGTTTCACGGGAGAAACAAGCAAGATGGTGGTACCCATGCAGCCAGGAGCGCGGCACAGCGCTTCCCTCCCACCGGTAAATTATATATTATCAAAAATATTTTTGATTTCAAACAAAGATTTCTTTGATATAATAGCTCTTGACTATGTAGCCTTAACGATTATTATTTAAACGGTAAACGATGTATTTAAAGGGTAAAATAATACAAGTATTTTAAGATCAACTATTTACATTAAATAAAAAAAAGTATTATATACAAAAATATAAAATACTGTGTCACTCAAATATTACTTGACTTCTTACAAATTGACTATTACTCAGTGTGTGGCGGTGCAGTTGCGAGGAAGGCAAGAGCACGCTGAATGTCTTCTGGGATTGGGGGTGGGGTGGGGAGGTGGCTTCCCTGGGGCTGGAACCCGTTTTCGTCAGCGATGTACGTCAGCTGGATGGGGATACCATCTTCGCCTGTGTACTGGACTTGTCCTTGGATTTGCAGGGCAGGCTCCTCAGCACCAATGTTCTTCAACGAGCCCTGGACGTCGGCAGAAATACCATTTCCAGTTTCGTACGAGTACTGGAATGAGCCGTCTGGGTTGATGTTACTGTCTTGACGTAAGATGGGGATCGGCTCTTGACCTTGTGGAGCCGCAAGCGCGACCGCGAGAAGAGATAAGACAATCTGAAATGAGTTTAAAAGTTAAAACTTGTGAAAAAGAAAAATCTTTTTACGACATGTTTGGTTTTGACCTGGCTTTGATGTCAGTATACTCAGCGGTCACGAGTTCAAATTCCGCCAAGTGTAGTTAACTTGTATGACGAATATATTGTATAGATATCCTGGTCATCGATGAGTTTATATAAAAATCTCAAATTTACTGACCCGTACTGTAACACCCTTATTAGCTTACCACCGTTTTTCTTTTTTTTATGTCATAAGGCAACCAAGCAGTCGTAGCCTTATGGTGACTACCGATGACCATAGACATCCGCACAAACAAAAGTTATGTAGATGCGTTGCCCTCCTTTCCCTATACCCTCGAATGGGCTACCAAAAACCCACAAAACGCACGAAACGCGACAGCATAGCTGTCACCTGACGCCGGTGTTAGGTGAGCGAAAGGAACCATTCCGATCGTGCTGGCCCATTTCGGCTGCAAAGCAGCACTACCTCTTACAGTGCTAGATTAACACGGTATTATTTATTTATATATATAGCTCTATAATATTATTATTATTATAGAGCTAGAATATATACAACCCTAATTATAAAAGACTGTATACTCATATTGCCAATATATGCAAACTTAACTTAAGGCTTTCTTAACTTGAAAAGTTAATGAGAATTTCCTCAATTATCTCCAAGCAAAATATCATATAATACAACTTTTATTCAGAGTCTGCAACCTTTAATACTGCAATGAAATGGAAAAGCCGCAATAGATAATTTACACAACGACATAGAGGTATGAACTGATAGCAATAGCCTATGTTTGAAAGCCCTGTTTCTTATGTACATATTTTTCCTGAACTACATTCCATTCCTGAAGTTCATTCTTTTAAAATTATTTATATTTTTTTTTAATACATTTATGATATTTATAATTAATAAAAATTGGAACCCTACATTGAGTCTCTACAATTGAATTTAAAAAAATCTCGACACACCCTTTGAAAAACAGTAATTTAATACATGATTAGTTTTTTTATTACTGAACTACTTTAAATTCTATACTGTATAAAATTACTAACGACTATTTCAAGCCTATTAATGTCATCAAAACGTATTTATGAAACGCCCTTCTCTAGTAAGTAGTAACTACTAACTAGTAAAAGCCTTTGTACACTTTCCGATGTTAAACTGAAATATGTGTCTGTTTTTTTGCGTCGTAGACGAGACCTATACATCCTTGGACCAAACGCATTACAGGACTAAGAAATAGCATCATCATCATCCGTCCACTGCTGAATATAAGCCCGCCTCAATGAACGTCAAGACGACCGATCCTTCGCCACTCGCAAAAATAATAACTACAATAATCATCATCTAATAGTATATACTTAATAAATTGTATCTTGCATAATATCTCATTTCAACAGTTAATATGAAAAATATAGGTGGTGTTTACTTACTACTTTTAAAACCTCTAACTTATTTTAGCAAGTCCAGTTCTAAACAGTATTATCTGCTGCTATAGCTTCTGTATTTTTACGTAGTAGTAGTTATTTCGCTAATTATTGGCAAAAACCAGAATCTTTTAAAATACACTTTTCATATATTCTTTAATTCTTTATAAATTAAACTACTGTTTTTACGAAATCACTACCTAATATGTATTAGCAGTAATCATTTCATCGTTAATATTTACTTTTATCTTGACCGCATTTAAACTTAAGGATATTACACGCAAGTCAAGTGGGTATTCTTTGGCGTTTCATCATCTTAATTTACGAGTAAACACACACACATAGCAAAAAAAGACTTAAGGATAATATTTACAGTTTTTGCTATTTGTGTAAGGTTCTATGGTGTCACGGTGAAATTGTTTACGTATGACGCATTATTAAAAAAGCATTCAGGTTTCCGAAAGGTGAACGATTTTTGATGGCTAATAGATAAATATTTGAAATGCAATGAAATAGTAAAATTTCATCTCAGTGGTATACAATTTATACATAACTATTTTTTTTCATTGGTAGTTAATTTCTTTTTTTGCACAATGACTTCCGATAATTTGTCAGATCTCTTACTTCTTTTCCAAAGGAATAAATCAATAATGATAAGAAAAGATTTGTAAATAGTTTAAGCTTATGCGACTAAATATTAATTATAATCTTTTTAATACTTTTTCCTTTAAATATTTCCTTATGATATACTATTGTTTCATAACAGATATGTTTAACCTTAACTTTTTGTCAATATTTGTTAATAAAAGGGTCACTCTTAAAATTAAGAAAGTATTAAGAACCACTGAATCACTATTAAATAAATCACTATCACTGACACTTACTATGGTTTTCATGATGTTAATTTACCGGTGAATGTTCTAGACAATGTAGATCTAAGAATGTTATCGGTATTTATACGAATGGGCCACCACTACCATCGCCGTGGTATTGCACCATCCTCGCCGGTATCGTTCAAAAATGCTGTACTAGTGTATAATGAGCCATACATAAATGCGGTGCTCATACGTAATCTATGGTAATATCGTTTATTTTAAAAGTGCACATATTCAATCATAACTTTATTTTTTACGATGTGCTAAAATCCAATGAAAAAATTCAGAGAAATGGCACATGAACTTTCTAATGGAACTTCACTATATTCGTATATTGCGACATTTACTTATAACATTATGAATTCTAAGCCAACCTCACGGTCTTGGAATTTTTGTCATGAAGTTATAGATGATTATTTTTCATTGCTGAGGGCTTAACCAACTCTATTACACAACAGCTAACGACATCTTTGCCCATCAATCCCATGTTATTAGGTAATCTAGAATCGATATCTCGAGAACCTTCGATGACCGCTCCGAGTTTACAGGCTTACTGAGGACACAATGATAGCATCGACATTAAAATTAAAAACTAAATACTTTATTCAAATACAAATATAAAAAATAAAAATAAATAAAGAATTTTCATGATTTAGATTTTCACGGGTGTAAAGATTTTGTGCGACATAGATTAAGACGTGTTTTCATAAAAACAATAGAAACATAAAACATCGAGACGAATTTAGAACCTCCTCGTTTTTTAAGTCGGTTAAAAAAGATAAATGATAGCAATTGAAATTAGTCATTTAATATACTTATCCGCGTAAAAATATAGTTTATATAAAAAGTACAAGTAATTTTAATTTTTTATAGTCATTGAAATAATTTTAAGGCAAGTCACCGCGGGCGAAACGGGAAAAATCAAATTTTTGAGATATTTCCTTTTAAATAACGGTCTCACAAACAATATCAGATACACCTAAAGATAGTTTCTAAAGGATGTGCTATTTGGTTACGCGATAACATGTACTTTACTTAATCATAACAATAAAAACTAAAACGAATAATTTACTAATAAAAGTAAGTTTGCACTTCATTTTTGTAAGGAAATATTTATTTTCAATATTACAGAGAACGCGCT
This sequence comes from Helleia helle, assembly GCA_963853865.1. Taxonomy (NCBI): domain Eukaryota; kingdom Metazoa; phylum Arthropoda; class Insecta; order Lepidoptera; family Lycaenidae; genus Helleia; species Helleia helle. The sequence goes on from OY971425.1 coordinate 11,438,815, forward strand.
ATTTTCTTTAAATTTCGGGTCCCATATTTTTTTATTCAAATTTATCCCAAAACTTGATTTCTATTTCTAGCGTTTTCACAAGATGCCGCGACGCCCGCTACCCCGCCAGTCCCGGTGGTCTTAACTCTTAAGCTCTTCATGCGGTGCGCCTACTCTCTTTAGAACCTTAAATTAGCTTATTGTTTGTCCAAAACAAGTGTAATACATTCTGGAATTATTTTGTGGGTTTACTGTTTTCATCATTTCTCACGCATAAACGCATGACCCTGCTTTAGAATTTATTTAATTATAATTACATTTAAGCTTTTCATTCTAACGACGTGTTGGTAATTTTATTCTCATTAAGCCCCATTTCGTCATTTAATGTTTTAAATAATAAACTCTACTTAGATGTGATAGGCTGAGAGGCTAGTTTGCCAATTTCATAGTTCATACACTAGTGCAATCATCCCATTCTATTCATATGTCAAGGACTTTTTTGTCTGTTCTACAGTGTCATGGCTGCAACATGTAAGAAAATTTACATATATAATAAAGCTGTTGATTGTTTTGGGAGATGTAATTTATTATTTTCTCAATGACTTTAGATGACTAGTTGTACTAGCTGTGCCCGCAGCTTCGCCCGCGTTAACTTAGATTTACAGCCGTATACGGATTGATGATGATTATTTTTATAGCATAAGTTACTCCTTATAATATCAGCTATCTGTCAGTAAAAGGCCCGTAAATATCGGCCCAACCGTTTCAGAGATTAGCCAGAACAGACAGACAGACAAAAATTCTAAAAAATACTATTTTGGTATAGGTACCGTGTATACATCCATACGCATTCAATAAAAAGCGGTTATTTTAATATTACAAACAGACACTTGAATTTTATTTATCTGTATAGACTATAGAGTACATATTTATTAATGACTAGCTGTTGCCCGCAGCTTCGCCCGCGTTAACTTAGATTTACAGCCGTACGCGGATTGAAGATGATTATTTTTATAGCTGAAGTTACTCCTTATAACATCAGCTATCTGCCAGTAAAAGTCCCATCAAAATCGGCCCAGCCGTTTCAGAGATTAGCCGGAACAAATAGACAGACAGACGGACAGACAGAAAAATATTGTAAAAAAGGTATATTAGGTATATTAGGCTATTTTAGTGTATGTACCGTGTATACATCCATATGCATTCAATAAAAAGCGGTTATTTTAATATTACAAACAGACACTTGAATTTTATTTATCTGTATAGACTATAGAGTATAGATTTATTAATGACTAGCTGTTGCCCGCAGCTTCGCCCGCGTTAACTTAGATTAACAGCCGTACGCGGATTGAAGATGATTATTTTTATAGCTGAAGTTACTCCTTATAACATCAGCTATCTGCCAGTAAAAGTCCCATCAAAATCGGCCCAGCCGTTTCAGAGATTAGCCGGAACAAACAGACAGACAGACGGACAGACAGACAAAAATTGTAAAAAAGGCTATTTTGGTGTATGTACCGTGTATACATCCATATGCATTCAATAAAAAGCGGTTATTTTAATATTACAAACAGACACTCCAATTTTATTTATCTGTATAGATTGCTAGAACCTTGTCTAAGACGTATACCACAAGGCACACAGTGTCGGAGTTTCCTTCATAGTACAATATGTACAATGAAGGAAATATAAATATTGTGTGTATGTGTGTAATATTGTAAATATTGTGATAGTTTAATAAAAAATAGAATAATAATAATTAGAATTAAAAATGTGAAATTTAATTTATAAGGATATTATAAATGTATGATATATTCAACTTCTAATTATTATACTTTGAAGAGCTATCCGTCCACTGCTGAACATAGGCCTCCTTCAATGAACGCCAAGACGACCGATCCTTTGCCACTCGCATCCAACAGGGGCCGGTTTAATATAAAACACAAATTTAATTTGACTAATAAACGTGATATTATTAGGCCATGTTTATACAGTTATATTATAAACCTAGTTGTAACTGAACTTTATAGGTAAATTTACTGCGTCGTAGTGATGTCGCAGAAGCAGGAGGCGGAGCGGGAGAGGGAGCGAACGGGCGCCTCTTCCCGCAGGAGAGCGCGGCGGCGACAGGCGGTCGCCTCTGAGGGACTGATGTGTTCAGAGTACCTTAAGCGAGGAGGAGTGGATGTCACCCCCCAGTAAATATGGAAAATTTCATTTAATTTTTTATCCTCAAAAAAGTATATTTTTAAACTCTTTTTTCTATTTAAATACGATTCATAATATTAGCTTTGTAAATTGACTATTTTTAAAACACGCGTGATTGTAGATGCGCCTTTACAGTTAAAGCGATTAGATATTTATAGAAGCGTGATTTGTGCAATGGTTCATATGGCAACAAGACGTTATGATTACCCTGTTATTACACGAAACCTTCACATCGGATGTCTTGACACTACATCTCGTTAGTAATTGTACAGGAGTGATATTTAATTAAATAGACGAAGGGTATATTACATTGACCCTTTCATCATAGTATTATGGACCTCGTATCTGCTGACCACTCGTTCCACAAACGCAAAGACGGCAGATGTTTAGCTAAGTGTATCCAAATAGAACTGGATACCGCGAGAATAATATCGTCTTCGCCTATGGTTATTTTTCCAGTGTAAAAGTCCTGTAGGTAAGTTTTTCCTCTTAAACTTTAAAAAACTAAGTTCGAGTTGGACTTGCGGACAAAGGGCTCCGTACCATTATCTATACAACATTAGACACGATAAAAAAAAGTCCAAAAAAATCACGTTCGTTGTATGGGATTTGATTGATTTGATTTTTTTAAAAGTAAATATATAACTAAGTATTCCGCGAATATTTCAAAACTCTACCTGTTGATTCTATTAATTTCGAGCAATAAGCATTTGCCCCCTCTTCTATAAAAAAAACACGTTTGTTGTGCGGGAGCTCCCCTTAAATATCTATTTTATTCTGTTTTTATTATTTCTTGTAAAGCGACAACAGAAATACCTACAATATGTGTGAAAATTTCAATTGTCGCACTATTATGGTTCTTGAGATACAGCCTGGTGACAGACGGACAGACGGACAGCGGAGGCCCAATAGGGTCCCGTTCGGCACCCTTTGGGTACGGAACCATAAAAGTAACTTTTAAAACTAAAAATAAAATAATCAGATACTTCAGAGCAACAGTCTCCACATATCCTCTAAATCAGTTGTTCCTAATTTTTATAGAATATTATAATTATAATGATATAACTTTAACGGTTTTTATCGCGTTTTATTAAGTTTTTTATTTGGCCCCCCTTTTATTTTATTTATTTTTATATGTTTACTTTAGTAATAATTAAGCATTAACACATAATTATCATAATAAATCTTGTTAACCCTTTTCCTATTATGATCGTTACTCTATATAAACAGTATATTATGTATTAGGTTTGTTCTTTAACCATAATTATCATGGCGGTTTGCGCTTACAGACACTTTTAATTAAAGTACTTAATAAAATTACTTTTTATTGCTTGCTTACTCTACAGATTAGGTAATTAATTACAGATGAACATTTTATTGTTTAGGTCCGTAAATACATGAAATAAAATTATCGATATATTATACAATCACGAGGTAACAATAGGATTGGTTCACATCCCGTTGGTCTAATTATAAAATTTTCGCTCACATAATACCGACTTCAAGTGGCAGCTATGCTGTCGCGTTTCGTGCGGTTTGTGAGTCTCCGGTGGCCTATTGGGGAGTTGGGGACGATAGGGAGGAGGAAGGCAACGCAGATGCGTTTGATGGTGACAACCGACACACGGTTATGCATTATGCTGCTCGTTTGCTTCCTTTTGCCATAAAAATGCACTATCAATGAACAAACATAAAAATAACGGGAAAATCATAAACTTTTATTAAATTTGCATTTTTTTTCTCTGCTTACATTACTTTTATTATTAAAAAATTAAGCCCTTTATATAATATTATGTATCATTATTATCATCATCATCATCATCAGTCTTTAACCATCTACTGCCGAAAATAGGCCTCCTTCAATGGACGCCAAGACGATCGATCCCTCGCCACTTGGATCCAACACAGACCGGTTACTGCACGGAGATCGTCTTCCTACCTGAACCCTGGATAATGGCCGACCAACACTTCGTCTGCCTAAACATGGCCTCCACACTTAATAATGTGGTAGAATATTTTCTCAACAGTAAATTTTGCGTCTGCTACAAGCTATGTTAATTTTTTAGAGAATAAATGATTTGAGTATCGATTCCCAGACAAGTTGTCCGGACTGGAGTTCGACGGACACTTGAGCGCTATATTATTAAAATTGTCAGTCATATCGTTTTCTATCGTAGTGCATAAAGTTTATTGAAAATTTACGATTTATATATATTAATACAATTTATTTAATATAATTTATTTAAATTAAACAAATACATATTGTTATGAATAACATTTTATTTTGTATATCTATAATCTAAGTAAAAAAACACAAAAATAGCACAATTAAGAATATCTATATGGCAATGACTGATCCATTTATGAAATGGATTATACTATACAATATTATAGTTTTCACTGAACATTCTCGGTGTGTGGTGGCTTATATAATAACTTTTACAGCTGGTTATAGACTTGTTCGTGTCTCTTCTATTGAGCATTTTCAGGCTGTGGTGGCGCTGTGGCGAGATATGCGAGAGCCCGCTGTATCGCCTCTGGTACCGGAGGAGCAGTGGGCAGATGGTCACCTTGGGGGTGGTACCCGTTCTCATCGGCGGTGTAAGTCAGCTGAATGTCACCATTCTCACCGGGATACTTGAACTGACCCTGAACTTCCAATACATCCACATCACCTACTTTCTTCAGGTCTCCTTTTTGGTCAGCACTAATGCCGTTGCCGGTTTCGAAGGAATATTGGTACGACCCGTCGCCGTCGACTGAGCTATCTTGGCGGAGGATAGGAATGGGTTCCGTAGAAGCTTGGGGCGCAGCAAAGGCAACCGTAGCTAAAAGAGCAACCAGAATCTGTAACAAGGTTTTGGTGTTAATACATTTACTTGACCTAATATTTTGGACGAAAAATAAAATTCAAAAAATAATCTTTAAATGTATTGATAACATATTAATATTAGTAAATATTGAAATTACTGCATTTGAAGTCAATAGGATATTTATGAAAGGACTCATGACAACTGATTATTTATCAAATAAAACAAACACAAATTCTGTTTTTTTTTTTCATTATAAACAAGCCACAATGTTTGATATTATATGTAAGTTTCCGGTGGTCCATGGGTGGTGATGGTGTAAAGAAGGGCAACGCATCTGCATTACCTCATGTGCGGATGTCTACGGGCATCGGTAGTCACCTAAGGTTTCTACTGCTCATTTGCCCCCCTTTGATATAAAAAAAAACAATTCAATTACCGAATTATATTTGCTTCTATTAAAATGCAATAAATTTTCACCAGTAAAATAAATTTAAATTTTTGTTTGTCAATTGTTAGAAGTTTGATCAAACAAAAAAAATGACAGGCTATGATTATGAAAGGTCGTGAGAAATGTCGTAAATGCAGTAAATGCTGAGAAGTGCACTTATCGGATTCAAAACAACACGATATTACGCGCTCGTGATCGTAATCTTGGCAAATAACGATGTTGGCCTGACGGATTACAAAAAAGAAAAAAAAATTAAAAAAATCACTTCACTAATGATACTTAATTAAGTATCTGATAATTACTCTCGATAAAAATCTAAACGATTTTTAAAGTCGAGACTTTGTATTCAGCGATATACCTATTTATAAACTTAAAAATAAAGAAAGAAAATAAATTAAAATGAATAAATCGTGTGATGTTTGATAAGAAAATGAAATCCTAACTAATATTATTAATGCGAACATTCTCCGTGCAGGCACCGGTCTGTGTTGGATGTGAGTGTCAAGGGACCGGTCGTCTTGTCGTTCACTGAAGGAGGCCTATGTTCAACAGTGGACGGATAAAGACTGGTGATGATGATGACGATGAACGTGAATTTGTTTGTTTTTTACACTTTCATGACTATAACACAACACCGATTTAAAAATTCTTTCAAAAATATAAAGGTACATTCTCTATCATTGAGTTCGAAGATTAGATGATACAAAGAAAAAAATATTATATCCTACTAATATTATAAAAGTGAAAGCTTGTATGGATGTTTGTTACTCTTTAACGTAAAAAATACTGAATGGATTTTAATGAAACTTTACTATAACATAGCTTATACATCAGAACAACACATAATTTATTATTATCCCGTATTCCTACGGGAACAAGAACCACGCAGGTGAAACCGCATGGCACTGCTAGTAAATAATAATTTAGGCGATTAAAGTGAAAAATATTTATGAAAGAATGAGAATTAATTAAGCTTTTATTTCAGACTAGCTAGTGCCCGCGACTTCGTCTGCGCAGGATAAGATTTTAGTTTTGTCTCATAAAAAGTCCTATCCTATGTTACTTCTAATACCTCCAATAATATGTGTACAAAGTGTTATGATGATCGGTTAAGTAGTTTTCGCGTGAAAGCGTAGCAAACAAACTTACTTTCACATTTATAATAATAAAGTATGTATATGTACTTCGATTTAATCCTTAATACAACCACGCTAGATTAAGACATGTCGCACTTATTTAAGGAACACGTGACTGATATTTCAACTTACAATGGACTTCATATTGAAAGCTTGTGATGACTAGATTCAGTTTGAAGTAATATGATGTCCTGATAACGAAAGTATATATACCGTACTTCATGCTACCACCTCTTTACAATTATGCAATTCCAAAGAATGTCGCAAAATGTATGACATATGCAAAAATTAGATGCATTAGACCTTTAGGCGTATATCAAATTTTTCATGGCTATATTTTTAAAATTGTGCTTAATTTTCTCTTCCCCATCATATAAGGGATGAAATATGGGATATGGTTCTCGTAAAAACAAACAAAAAAAAAAAAGAAAAAAAAATTAAAGATAAAAAATATTTTTCTTTAACACTGGGAAATGCTCTGAGGCATCCCACGGGGGAGTGGGTCTTCCCCGTCGGGTATGTGGGACTTGCTGCGCGGTCCTAAAGTGCTGGTACACTAAAACCCAGCGAGTGCCACCAATGCCGTCTTTGGTGAGGTGCCCTGGATCTGTTGAGCAAACAGGTCACCTCGACGGCGAGTCAGTCCCTCAGGGACAACTCTTCCCAACGTCGGGACAGTACAATGGGGTGAGGTTCTCGTCCTCGCCCCTTGCTCCCTGCTCTTTTATCCTCTCTTCTTATAAGAGGCCCTCGGCTCAATTCGCTTCGCCCTACTACTGTGCCCCACCGCCACGACAAGGCCTGAACCATGCTAGGGGGGTCTGCAACATCTGATATTTAAATATTATCTTAATCTTAAAGATATAATAAGGAATATATGAGTAGTGAAAGCTAGTGAAGAAGTAGTCTTAAATAACGAGCTAAATAGTTCTCAAACTTATGATCCGATTTAAGTAAACGATAACAGAAAGCAAAAAGTTACAAAAGAAGGTTCTACCGAAAACGTTTTTAGTCTATAACTTAGTACTTTTAAGCTATTACTTTAATAAATTATGATTCATTGTCACAATAAAGTAAGCCTTAATATAAGGAAAAATGCAAGTAAGAGGTAGTGCCATGCTGCCTTGCAACCGAACTGGTTGGTCAAATGTATGTTAACTTCTAAATAATAATTCAATAGATCGAATCGAAAGATCAAATATCCAAAGTGTATGTAAAGTCCAACAAACGATAAGAAAAATTGAGGCAATGCTAAAATTTACTATAATTATTTAAAAAGATATTTACCATGTTTTTTTTTATTTCGCTAAAAATATAAATATTCCGTTTTAAACAATTTTATTCAAAACACATTTTTTAAACAAATCCATGTTAACTTAAAATGTTACATGCTAAACGTTTTTTTGGTTCTGTCCCTCAAATTAACAACAAACAACTAACCGAAACCACAAGGATCACTTCGTTGTCCATTTGACTGTCTGTCTGTCTGTCAGCCTATAAACTGGCTTCCGGCCGGTTTGATAGAAAAGCAAAGAAAAAATCTAAAAACGGTTATTTTGGTAATATTACTAAAACCTACGTTTTTGAAACCCTCGGCGTGCGAGACATATTCGAAAAACAGAACTGTCTGTCTGTCTGTATGTCATAACATACCTATATATGACCGAAAAGTCAACTCAAGAATCGAAATGCTGCATATCTTTATATATAAAAATCAATGCCACTTTTCGTTGTAATTTTATAACTCAAGAACGTGCTCACCAATCCCAACCAAATGTTTAGGCTTTGTTCGGACTATTTAGTAGATGGTTTATGTGAAGTTTGCACAAAATTGGTCGAGCGGTTCTTCATTTATCACATTTTTTTTATTCAATAAATGGCGGATCATTTATTTAATGGAGATTTTGCTGTCAAATTTAATCTTTTTCAGTTGAGGTCATATTGAAACTTTTTTCAGTGTTGACAGTACAACATTATGTTTTAAAATAGCTAGAAATTAATAATATATTTTTGGTTTGAATAAATTCATTTGTTGTTCCAATTTTTTTTTTTCACTTTATACGTAGCGAAGCACGTACCGGGCCGTTAGTATATTATATAAATCGGTGACATAATTTTGGATGGGTAACAATGGCCAATATTTAAAATGTATTTATTTTATGAAATTATTATTTATTGATTTAAATAAATTTTAAATATTGGCCCCATGTGTGTAAACAAACGATAAGAAAATTAAAAAAAAAAGACAAGCTTTATAGTAGGGGAACCCAAGCGGGGATTTGGGGATTTACTCTAGCTCGGCATTTGGGACATACCTTGCACCCAGTTGAGTACAAATAATAAAGAGTAAGTAGTTAAGTAATAGTAGTAGAGTAGTAATAATTATAAGAATATTAAGTGAGAACTTTATTTAGGTACTCCCTTAAAATATCACACGCTCAGTTAAATTTTCTTTTTTTCTATTTTATACCCTTCCGTACGCCCACCCCACCGCATCCAAAATCATTGGATTAGGCATCCTCCATTATTAAAGATAATATGTTGGGCATATATAATAATCAATGGCTGACGCACTCGGATATTTCCATGTAACAGTTTTTTGGAGTGATAACTTCTTTAGGCGCGTTGAGCCCTTTTTGGGTGAACAAAAATCAAAAATGGAGCTCGGTGGGAGGGAAGTGCTGTGCCTCGCTCCCGGCTGCATGGGTACCACCATGTTACTTGTTTCTCCCATGAAACAGCTTTGCTGTGTTTCGGGGAGAAGGGCAAGACAGGCAGTGTAATTACTGGCACCGAGACTTAACATCTTATGTCTCAGGATAGGCAACACATAAATGAGTTGCCTGGGTTCGTTCCGTGTAAACTACATGGTTTATGTTCATGGGTGACGTCGACCACTTACGATCAGGTGGCACGTTTGCTAGTTTGCCTATCCAACTAACATAAAAAAAGCTCGAGTCGTCGTAACCGTAAACTCGTGTCATTGTAACCTTACGCAGTGTGACAGTATTTATATTGTTTATATAAATTTAAAATATTTGTATTCAAACTTTCGCGTTTATAATAATAGTAGGTTATAACGCTTTTATCTTTTTATCATCTAATCTTCGAAATTTAATGGGTCTTCACGGCGCTTGAGTAAATCCCCATTTAGTATCATGGACTCCCCTACCATTTTATGTTTTTTTTATTGTATGGTATGTGAAATTAGGTGATCCTTTTTTATTTATTTTTTTATCTTTTTATTTTATTATAGCCTTAAGATAAACATTAATTCTAAAATGACTGAATACGCCGTAACTGGGTGTTACGGCGAATTCTGACGTGTCATGGTGAAATTTCGGTGGGGAGACATCTAAGCCCGAAAAATTCTTGTAATATTCTCCTTTATATTATATGCGATAATAGATGCAGATTATTTGTAGATAAAAAAAAAACGATTTGGCTTGCTTTGTCCGCTAATTAATTATTTCAAGATTTATTTCTTGTCTTTTTTTTGGAATGGGAAAAGCCTAATTTTTCGCACCTCAATGCGGACGAAACCACGCCACAATTCGTACAGACCCACCAATTTATCTGTGAAATGGCGAAAATGGGAACTATGGCCGCCATCTTGAAATGTCATTCGCTACAGGTTAGTGTTATTAACTTTCTTTTTGTAAATTACCCAATTTTTTTTGATCACTTTTGTTGAACGTAACGTTTACTTAATACTATTTAGAGTGCTAAGTGATCCAACTTTATTTTTGAAGACTGTAGGTAGTAGATAAGTATTTTATTATAAAGTATGTTTTGTATATTATATATTGTAGATATACAAACATATATTAATTAGCAACACTAAATCGACGGTGTCGCTACCTCTTAGTTCACAGCACGGGGTACAAACTACCTAACATTGACAAGTAGACTTCCCGCAGGAATGGCGGCTGAGAGCAAAATTAAAGCACCGTCTATAAATATTTATGGAACTAAATTTCAATTAGTATATTATGTCAAAAATAGCTGCCATATTTTAGTCTTAGTATTACGTCGTATTACAATAATGTTATATTTGTATTTAGTAAACTTGTTTGTGTTTACTATTTTTGTGTTAAACTTACATGTGAAAGTGATTTATATATACATACATTATTCACATTTTCGGTCCATATATCACAAAAAACTAAAACTTTTGAGTTGTTAACCTAATGTCTTAGTAAGCGGGGGGATTTTCTTACACAAAATGCCCAATTGTGAGAAAGACTTCGAAAATGGCTGAGTTTATACCACAAACACAGGAAAGACACGTATTATGAGTTCTGGTTGTCCCACTTTGTTCCTGCAATCAGAAATACCGGGACTCCAGTCTCCAACAAATTCTCTTCTTGTGACTTCTGGTGAGTGAATATGAACTTGTTTTCGTTATGAATCTTATATTTTTATATTACGAACTAATAATAGGTTGAGGTGTAGCCTTGGAGCGCTATGGGCGGTGACTTAGAAAATTTACGAAAATTTTTGATATCAATATAACTAATGAAACAATTTTTTACGGATTTTATCGCGGTTTATTAAGATTTTTACAAGCCCGACGTTTCGGATACTTTACAGCAACCATGGTCACGGGGGTCATCAGTCCTCCCGTGACCATGGTTGCTGTAAAGTATCCGAAACGTCGGGCTTGTAAAAATCTTAATAAACCGCGATAAAATCCGTAAAAAATTGTTTCATTATAATGAGTGAAATTCGCGCAAACATTAGAAAACAATATCAATATAACTCCCAATTTTTTACGCTTATCATACAGTCCCTATATAATCTACTAATAATCCATAAACTTTCCATACATTACTATTCTTTTTGTTACTGAATCTGTGCCACTCTTTGATCATGTTTAAATTGCAAGAGAATTTATATACTTATGTACTATGATCATTGCAAATTGTTGAATCCTACATGTAATATAATAAATTGTCAGCTGGAGAAGGCTGTCACAAACAGATGGAGCAAATGCTTGACCAAGTTGTATCTACAGTTCTTAACTATTTAACTGATTCTCTAAGTATGAATATAATAAAATGTAAATATACAGTACAATAAAAATAAAGGAAAAATTATGGTGTCATAACTTTTTCAAATTTTTTAATTTATTATGAGAATCCAATATAGAATTTACTAACTTTAATAATATATTTATTTTCTGACTGGCAAATTTAAAAAGGAATCCTTATTATTTATTAAAATCCAATGTTTGTTAGTAGTCAGACGTCTACTAGTAGTGTTATTACTTCCATAACATTGGAAAATCATTTGTAGCGTTTGCCTTTTTGCTTCTCTTATGTGTTTAGGGATCTCCGTTCACACAATATATGAAAAATATTTACCTAGTTTTTGTTAGAATTTAATTAAATTGGTATTTATATTTATCTAAAATATATTTGATCTCTTATTTATTAGTTGGTGCAACGAGGCACGAAACTAGTGTTGGAATAAATTGTGAGTACAATTGTTTCAGTTGCCGTTACAGTGGAGAACATTTTGTTAATAATATAACGACCGCCTGATGCTTAAAATATAGAATATCTAATGTTGAGACAGACAAATTAAAGATGCTCAGAGGAAAAACCATTTAGTGTGTCAGTCTTATTGGCATGTTATTAATGGATTTAAGTGAATATTAATAATAATTTATTTTCTCTGTATAGAATGCTACTTCATAAATTTTAAATAAGTTATAGTTAAGTATAAGGCCCCCAACGTAAATGTAACTGAGAAATTGACCTGAAATTGAAACCACATTTTCATATGTGAATGCTTCAATACAACGGTTTCTAATTCTACTGAATTTGTATTTAGAAAGTGAATGAGATTCTTTATCTAACATAGTGTAGTCCACTGCACTAGAATAATATTATTAATACAAATATGATATTTTTACATAGAGTCCAGTATCTATGAAAAACTTTCAATAATTAAAAAAAAAAATTTTTAATATGTTGGGCCATCTCATCCCAAACTAGGCAGAGCCTGTTCTTATGGTACAGACAGTACCAGACAACTGATACATACTTATATATTTCTAAATACATACATATTATAGATAAACTACACCGAGATACAGAACAAATGATCAAGCTCATCACATTTCATTTGATCATTTGTCCTGGGTGGGAATTGAAACCACGACCTTCTGGTTAAGCAGTCAGGGTCACTAACCACTAGACCAACAGGCCAGTCATTTCCCCCACCATGATTCAGGCCTTGACGTGGCGGTGGGGCTCAATAGCCCAGGGTGAGCCCAGCACCTTGAGCGAAGCTAATTGACCTGAGGGGGCTCTTTGTACCCCTCTTATAAGAAGAGGGGACATAAGAGCAAAGGGCGAGGATGGAAACCTCACCCCATTGCCCATTGTACTGTCCTGAGGTTGGGAGGGGTTGTTCTGTGGTGCGGGACAACCCCTCTGTGGAGGTGGTGACGGTCACTTGCGGGACTGACTAGCCGTCGAAGTGCCCTGTTAGCTTAACAAATCCGGGGCACCTCAACAAGGCGGCACTGGTGGCACTCGCCGGGTTTTAGTGGGTAGAGCTGCGTCCACGTACCATCTTTCGGGCGCAGCGAGTCCCACATACCCGCCTGTGGAGACCCACTCCCCAGGCGGGATGCCTCAGAGCGTTTCCCGGCGTTAAAGAAAAAAAAGGGACATTTATTTCTATATATAGATATGTTTTGAATATTCTTTTTTCTGTTTCAGATGGTTGGCAGTTACAAAAAAAAGATCAATAGGCTAGTAGGACGAGGAAAGTATAAAGAAGATAAAGAAACATGAAAAATTGGGAAGAAACTAGTTTGTGAAAAATAATTTATTTAATTAAAAATAAATAATAAGTTCCTAAAAAAATAAAGGTTTTTTTTGCCCCGTTTCTCTATCCTTAATTAATATAAAATAATCAATATTGAAGAGCAATTTCGGAAAAAAATTAACAGGCAGCATGGCCTCTGGTCTTAGCCTGTTCCAATAGAAGAAGAAGGAACGATAAATAAACTTCAAACTATATTTTGCCTGTCAGCGGGATGTCTGCGATCGTTGTTGGTGAGTGGTGCGGTGGTGCGTCTGAAAACGTAGTATTCTCTACGTAGACAGAGATATAGTTTGTGGTTCACAGATAAGTTGATGGGTCTGTACTTGACTTGTCCGTTTCTTTTCTTTTGCAGTTGTAGGTACGTGATGTTTTCGCCGTCACATATTGATTTAAAAAACAATCAATTAAAATATAGAATTCATGCTTTGTAAAATACATTTTTATTTTTAACCAATTTGGTGGAAGTGTTTGTTAGTAAACATTGTTTATTTTATTATCAGGCTGCAAAAAAGTCTTAGAACAAGCCTCGTTTAAAAAAAAAGGCGTAATTCTAATTTTGTACGTTAAGTCTTACAGATGATGGTGTAATCAATAAATGTCCTGTTCTATCAATCAGCTTTTGTTGACGGTTTCACTCGCGAGGGTGAAATATCACCCTCGCGAGCGAAACCGGTTATAACGGTTTTCGGTAGTGTAGAGATATTAAAGAATTTTAATACTGCAACTAACTCCACAAATTATTTATTCTACTTAATATTATAAATGTCAAAATAAGTTTGTTTGCTACGCTTTCACGCAAAAACTACTAAACCGATCATCATGAAACTTTGTACACATATTCTTCGAGGTATTAGAAGTAACTTAGGAAACTTTTATGAAAAAAAAACTCAAATCTTATCCTGCGCAGACGAAGTCGCGGGCACCAACTAGTTCCCGATATATTAATCAAGATTGTTTTGTGTTTTGTGCTCCTAAAATACTTATGGAGCACATATAAAATGAGATAAAATTGGTACTGAAAATTTAAAATTGTTTCATAAATATAATATCTTCTTGTGACTTGGGGCACACAGTCTATCGCTTATATCTTGAGAAAATTTCAAATACTATAATAAACCTAAAATGTAACACAATATTTTTGGAAAAAGTGAGAACATGTTTAATCTAAATCACATTTATTCGCATAAATAACAATAAAAAAATATAAAATATCTTAACTAAATGTAATAGTCTAATGACTACATATAAAATAACTTTTACAGCTGGTTATAGACTTGTTCGTGTCTCTTCTATTGAGCATTTTCAGGCTGTGGTGGCGCTGTGGCGAGATATGCGAGAGCCCGCTGTATCGCCTCTGGTACCGGAGGAGCAGTGGGCAGATGGTCACCTTGGGGGTGGTACCCGTTCTCATCGGCGGTGTAAGTCAGCTGAATGTCACCATTCTCACCGGGATACTTGAACTGACCCTGAACTTCCAATACATCCACATCACCTACTTTCTTCAGGTCTCCTTTTTGGTCAGCACTGATGCCGTTGCCGGTTTCGAAGGAATATTGGTACGACCCGTCACCATTGATGGAGCTATCTTGGCGGAGGATAGGAATGGGTTCCGTAGGAGCTTGCGGCGCAGCCAGGGCAACCGCGACGAACAGGGAGACCAATACCTGTGAAATTAAATCTTTTAGTAACCAGTTTTTTCTTCATAATTAAAGATTACTATTATATATTTTAGAAATTGATAGAAATTTTGACTCGCGAGGGTGAAATATTAACCTCGCGAGCGAAACCGGTTATAACGGTTTTCGGTAGTGTAGAGATATTAAAGAATATTACTACTGCCACTAACTCCACAAATTATTTATTCTACTTAATATTATAAATGTCAAAATAAGTTCAAAATAACATATATATATATATATAATACTAAGATTCCCAACATTTCAGATACTTTACTGAATTAATGTATCCGTAACCGGAAACGTCGGGAAGGAAAAATCTTTTTTAATACTTAGTGTTAAAGTGATTTTAGTGTAGTGATAAATTAGCATATTTTATGCAGGGATTATACGTATATGGAATGGCATATACGGTACACAATTTACATATTTATATTTGATTTTTCTTCATAGATGCAAAAGCATGTATTGAATTTCCTTACCAATTTCCTAGTTCTATTCCTAGTGCCATTTTTTTCTTTTACGCCCGGAAACGCTCTGAGGCATCCCGCCTGGGGAGGGGGACTCCCCAGGCGGGTAGGTAGGACTCGCTGCGCCCGAAAGATCTAATACGATACGCAGCTCTACCCACTAAAATCCGGCGAGTGCCATCAATGCCGCCTTTGGTGAGGTGCCCCGGATCTATAGAACAAAAAGGGCACCTCGACGGCTAGTCAGTCCCTAATTAAAGGGCCGACACCACCTCCACTGAGGGGTCGTCCCGCACAACAGAATTGCCCCTCCCAACTTCTGGACAGTGCAATGGGGTGAGGGTTTCAACCTAGCCCCTTGTCCCGCCTGCTCCTTTGTTCCCTCTACTTACAAGAGGGGTACAAAGAGCAGCTCTCTTGGTTCAATTTGTTTTTACCCAGGGTGGTTTGCACTGCCACGACAAAGCTTGAACATTGGTAGGGACTATTCCTAGTACCTACCTGAACGTTTTTTAAAGAAATTAGGACATTGGTTATATTTTTTATTTCTTGTATTTTTCCAAAATCTCATTAATATCGCGACTTTATATTTATATTTTATTATATATAAGTTATAATTATTTATATTATTGTTGTTCTAATTTGCTAAGATCGTATAAATTTTGCTACACGGTAGACTAATTCAAGTATCTTATGACATGTGTGTGTAAGTAGTAAAATAATATTTTATCCGTTAACATGATATGGAACAACGCGAATGCAATTATACTCTCATTACTATTTCAACATTGCCATATCTATTCATATTCATATGTGAACCTTCGACAAAACCAATATTGACCACTGTATTGAGTAATGCGCTAATTAAAGATTTTGTAACTTCGAACACTTCACTGTCACAATAATTGGAAATATTTAAACTTACAAACGATTTCATTTTGTACGAATGTTAGGCACCGATTTTGCGTACTGGTGGTTGGGTATCCTGACAATGTTCGTATTTATACCGCTTCTTTACCACCTCCCCAGGTTCCCAGTTACGCAATTGTGTGTCGCAAATTTATGAAATATGTAAACATTAGATGCATTACCTACAGGCGTATGTCAGTATACGTAACCATTGTCAATAAAGTTAACAGATTTTCATTTGTTCAGTATTGACCTTAGCGCAAGCAAACATCCAAATATCATTCAATGCCTACGTTTTGTTAAAGTTCCTGGATATTTTAATAGCATGTGTCTTTGCGTGTTCATAATTATTGTCAATTAATAATATATTAAAATTAAAAGTTTATAAATAATTAGGATAGGTTTCTTTTTGTTAATGACATTTTTTGTGCTCGCGAGAAAATGCTTTTTATGCATACAAGGACTCAGGGGGAACTAGTGTGTATGTGTGACTCGGCTTTGGCTGTGACTGCGTTTGTGCAGTCAGAAATCTGTACCTACTAATGACCCAGCGGATGCCATTGGCCACCATAATTGACATGCCCGGTTCTATCCAACAGGCACGTTGGTGACTGGCTCTTGAATGAATGGCCTAAGGAGCATGACCGAACTACCAACTAGAGCTTGGCAGTCGCAAGCGAAACGTTTCTGATGCTCTGTGGAACGACTTTTTTTATGCTAGTTGGATAGGAAAACTGGCAAACGTATCACCTGATGATAAGTGGTCCCCAGTGGTGGCCCATGAACATAAACCAGCACACCTGGAATGAGCCCAGGCAACTCATTTATGTGTTGCCTATCCTGAGACATAAGATGTTAAGTCTCGGTGCCAGTAATTACACTGCCTGTTTTGCCCTTCTCTCCGAAACACAGCAAAGCTGTTTCACGGGAGAAATAAGCAAGATGATGGTACCCATGCAGCCGGGAGCGCGGCACAGCACTTCCCTCCCGCCGGTATACGACTGCGTATGCTTAGTATTTTTTTTATTGTACATCTAGTTCTTTTTCTTCAAATAAATAAATTATATATTTTTATTACAAACTGAGATGTACTATCGAATAATGATGCTTCTATATGTATGTGATAGTAATGCATTTTTCTAATTCAAAACAATATATTCCACTGTCAAAGCTCGTAAAATTAAACATGAATTACCCAAACTTTAAAAGTTCTTTTCTCGAACACTATTCATTTCTCCTTCTACCTTCCATCAAGTCTATCACACATCATTTTCTAGTCTACCTTCCATCAAGTCTATCACACATCATTTTCTAGTCTACCTTCCAGCAAGTCTATCACACCACATTTTCTAGTCTACCTTCTCCATCAAGACTATCACACCACATTTTCTAGTCTACCTTCCATCAAGTCTATCACACATTATTTTCTAATCTACCTTCCATCAAGTCTATCACACATCATTTTCTAGTCTACCTTCCATCAAGTCTATCACAACACATTTTCTAGTCTACCTTCTCCATCAAGACTATCACACCACATTTTCTAGTACACCTTCCATCAAGTCTATCACACATCATTTTCTACTCTACCTTCCATCAAGTCTATCACACATCATTTTCTAGTCTACCTTCCATCAAGTCTATCACACATTATTTTCTAGTCTACCTTCCATCAAGTCTATCACACATCATTTTCTAGTCTACCTTCCATCAAGTCTATCACAACACATTTTCTAGTCTACCTTCTCTATCAAGACTATCACACCACATTTTCTAGTACACCTTCCATCAAGTCTATCACACATCATTTTCTAGTCTACCTTCCATTAAGTCTATCACACATCATTTTCTAGTCTACCTTCCATCAAGTCTATCACACATCATTTTCTAGTCTACCTTCCATCAAGTCTATCACAACACATTTTCTAGTCTACCTTCTCCATCAAGACTATCACACCACATTTTCTAGTACACCTTCCATCAAGTCTATCACACATCATTTTCTAGTCTACCTTCCATCAAGTCTATCACACATCATTTTCTAGTCTACCTTCCATCAAGTCTATCACACATAATTTTCTAGTCTACCTTGCATCAAGCAGGTGTTTTGTCAGTTTATCTAAATCTATTCAAAAATTAACTTGATTCAATAAGATCTATTTTGATGTTTATTAAGGGATATTGTGAAAATAGCTTTTGATAGTTAGAACATAAACTAGTGGATCACAATATACTCCTGGACGGCGATAGTCTCCTTCTGTCCCAGAAGGAGGCTGATGAGCGGGTGAGAGAGGAGGCCGCCGACGAGGCCTCCCTTCACGGGTGACGAACGTAACGCCCCTGTGCTCGTGTCGGGTTCAGCTTGGGAACCTGGGCCCAATATGGCACGATGGCGCGGGGACTGATGGTGTCGGCCGGGCAGTCCCCCATTATCTTCCTATTAAGTAATGCCAGCAGTGGATGGATAGAGGCTGATGATGATGATAATGAAACAAGCTGTGTAATTAGTCACTTAATATCGAGTGAATACTGATTTCCACAGACATCCCTAACATTCTCAATTTGTATAAAAAAATCAGTAACAACTATGTAGTCTGATAAATATATTATATTCCTAAAATTGTTTAGAATAGGGAATCTTCATAGATATTTGCCAAGATTTCACAATGTTTTTCCAACATATTATTTGTCTTATAAAGAGACAGAGCATTAAAAAAATACTTATCTCAGGAAGGCATCTCTGGCTCCCTGCAATGGTTTTTTCAAAGGGTCAAGTGAAGGACGCTGTCGATCCTGACTTACAGCCTACAGGAGTAGCAAGCCCTGGAAAGTCAGTTACTAGCACAGGTTACTAGCCACGATCCATCGACTAATTATATTATTATAAACTATTATATTGTTTAATTCGCTAATATTTTGAATGAATATAACAAAGAATGATACTAATTAATTATTTTGTCAAGTTTACAAATAATATTAATAAAATTATATTGTTATAATTTACCACCATTTTATAAACCATCTCAATTCCTAATTATATAATTGCTAATTAATATAATTTAATATCTTATATAATTTAATATCTCATCTCAATTCCATCAATACTAAAATTCAATTCACAATGGAATTGGAGGCAAATAATTCTTTAGCTTTCTTAGATGTATTAGCTATCCGTAATCACAATAACACCTTAAGCCACACAGTGTATAGGAAACATACCCATACGGATAGGTATTTAAACGGCGAATCACACCACCATCCAACACAGTTAGCTACCGTGGGTAAATCTTTGTTACAGAGAGCACAAGGGATTTGTGATAAGCAGCACCTGGAGACAGAACTTCAACATGTCAAGCAAGTACTGCGTGACAACAAGTTCGGGGTACCGCGTCTCCGTCACAGTGAACGTGTGAAACCAGCCACCGTCGAGCGAGTACCTGCTGTGCTACCGTTTATTAAAGGCGTCACTGACAAGATTGGCTAAAGCCAATTTAGGATAAATCCTAAAGCGAGTTTCTATAAAAACTTATTTCAAGCCGCCAAAAAAGATAGTTCAATTCTTACCTGTCAAGTGTCATATACCCTTACAAGATGCAGGAGTATACAAGCTTGATTGTGATTGTGGCCTCTCTTATATAGGCCAAACTAAAAGATCAATTAAAACTCGCGTTAAAGAACATTAGCTGACTTAAAACACCGTCGCTACACTAAGTCTGCAATCTGTGAACATAGTCTAGACAAAGCTTTAACTTGTTCCAGCAATTCTTAATAAAGATGGCGCCCTTCAGACGGATGATTATTACTTACTAAATGTCATTTCTGACCAATGACAAACCAAATGATGACAGATGCATAAGGAACAATGACATAATTCCATATATTTGACAGATAACGCCAAAGAATATACGCCATACGCCATTGTTTTACACACGTAGTGTTGCAATCTTGGAAACATTAAATCATTCTACCGCTGAAATTGAGATGAATTCATGGATATGAACAAATCAAAACTGTTCCAATATTTTCTTTCCTTCATCTCATTACATGTACAAAAGTAGACCAATGTCCCATACAATTTTGGACCGTCTCCTTTATTACAAAATAATATAATATATTGTGGTATTTTAAATAGGAAGCATGTAATTCATACGAAAGCAACAGCTATCCCAAAGTCGTAACCGATTTGTCATTTCAAAATGTCAAGCGAAAGAGAACGTAATGTATCTTTGCTCACGACGTCAGAACATTTGACGTTACAGCACAACGCCTCGGCCACGTCATAGAACAAACAAACAAATTTACTGAAATCTCACAAATTTTATCGCGGCTAAGGAAAACGAATTCTAAAATAAACCTTTACTAAAGTTTACGTGACTTTCACTCATTATGTATCCGCCTCCACCCGTTACCATGGTTGTAGAATATCCAAAACGTCACGTCGGGCTCGTAAACCGCCGTACAATTCATTTAAATTGTTTCATTATAGGTATATATATAGGTAATAAACAATTATAAACAAATAAATATTTTATTCAAAGTAGTCAAAATTCGACTGTAATACTTAGGTGGGGAAAAGGAGTTAATTAAAAAAAGTGTGTGTGTACATATGTACACGCGTTAGAAGTTATACTCCTCAAAGAAAAAAACATAGTACAATTTCATTACACTGTATCCTTTTTGCTTATTGTGTAGTTAAAAACTATATCTATTGTAATATAAAATAATGTTGACTATAGCTAACTTCAGGGTGTCGGTTTTTCGTGATGGTGTGCGCGCGCATCGTAAAAATTTACTTTGTACTTTACATGACCCAGGAACACATAAAAGTTTTTGCTCCCGGGCGGAATTCGAACCCGCTACCTCCGGCTTGAGCGCCAACGCGCTAACCATTGACCTACAGTGGTCATAAATGTCACTTTATAAAACTATAATAGACGGCAGAACTATGTTAAAGTACAACTAAAACCTCTGTCGTAATTCATTTTAATATTGCTTCAGGTCATCGAAGGTAAGCCGTAGTTCATTAACATTATTTCATTGAATTACACCGCGGGCAAATAAAGAACGGCTTGTGATGTGTGAATTGTGAAATCATGTTAGATTTAATAAACTTATTATTACAAAATACTTAATTATTGCTTACTAGCTGTTGACTTTGACAATGATGAAGATTATTTATATTAAGTGTGTTTACTATTGTTGGACCAAATCAAATTCCTGTGATAATAATTATTTATTAGTGTCTGTGACGGCCGAAAAAGTATAATTAATAATTAATATCATGATAAGTAAACAACGTCTTTTTTATAATTGATTTAATTCAATAAATTTATTTAAGTCTGATAACAGATGACGCCACCTGTTTTGATCGTTGGGTAATATAAATAAATTTAATTTTTTTTCGTTAAAAACATTAATGTCAAAAAATGTCTACTTTTTTTAATCCAGGGGAACTTAAGTTTTGGAATGACCTATAAATCATTAATTTTGATGGAAAATCAAAGAAGTTATGCCGTTGCCACCAAAAAAGAGCTCCGACAAATAATATGTGAGCTAATTTAAAAGTCTGATAACAAATGACGCCACCTTTTTTTCTTTTATACTAGAAAATTCTCTGAGGCATCCCGCGGAGGAGTGGGTCTCCCCAGGCGGGTATGTTGGACTCGCTGGGCCCGTAAGGTGATAAGGTGGACGCAGCTTTAACCACTAAAACTCGGCGAGTGCCACCAATGCCGCTTTTGGTGAGGGTTGTCCCGCACCACAAAACAACCCCTCCCAACGTCAGAATAGTACAATGGGGTGAGGTTCCCATCCTCGCCCCTTTGCCCCTGTTCTTTTGTCCCTCTTCTTATAAGAGGGGTACAAAGAGCAGCTCCCTAAGTTCAATTGGCTTCGCCCAAGGTACTGGGTTCACCTTAGGCTGCTGAGCCCCATCACCACGACAAGGCTTGAACCATGGTGGGAAGAGTGGGAAGAGAAGAAGAAGATGACGCCACCTGCTTTGTTCGTTGGCAACAATAAAAAAAATATAATATTTTTTTCTTATAAACATGAATGTAAAAAATGTCTATTTTTATAATGAAACAATTTTTATGGATTTTATCACGGTTTATTATGTTTTTTACAAGCCCGACGTTTCGGATACTTCACGTCTTTACGTCGGGCTTGTAAAAAACTTAATAAACCGCGATAAAATCCGTAAAAATAGTTTGATTATAATGATTGAGATTCGCGTAAGCATAAGAAAACAATGTCTATTTTTATCAAAAGCCAGAGGAATCTTAGCTTTAAAATCATAAATGATGGAGAATTCTATAAATTATGGTTACTAATATTATAAACGTGAAAGCTATTAAACATACAAACTTATTTTTATTCTCTATTTCAATGGTGTAAATTGACAAAATATCTTCACTACTCTAGTCTGTAGTCTGAGTAAATTTTAGTAAAGAGATTCCAAATACCCACGGAAATTCTCTAATAAGCAAACATAAAAAATGGACCTTTTTGTAGGTAAATTTTTTGGACATTTAACAATATAGGTCACATTACTTCAGATATAATGAAAAATTATCTTCTTTATCTGTAACGCCCATGTCAGTTCACAAATACATGATTAATTGTAACATATTAGAAATCATATTGTACTTGTTACATCACTTGATCACGTCTTATGTGATATCAAATCATCCGTATGAAACAGACAACAAAGGATTTACGCGATGCCTGTTATGCAAAGTGTATTGTTAGTTTTGGTCAATAGATTTATATTTCGCAGGCATATCGTTGCATTATTATATGTTGGGAGTGGTTGAGACGGTGTATGTATATGTAAATGCGATGAGCTCACGCGACATTTTAAAAGTATTTGCAATGTTAACTTCTTTACACTTTCATAAAGGCTTTATTTGAGTGCTAGCATACGTCTGTTGTCTCGTTTATAACGAATTCACTACGCAATCCGTATTGTACCAGGCTTAGGTGATTGATCCATTATCATCGTTTTTTATTCGTCCACTGCTGAACATAGGCCTCCTTCAATGAACGCCTAGACAACCGATCCCTTGCCACTCGCATCCATTACGGATTGGTTTGATCCATACTGGTTTTTTGTTAGTAATAATTGTATCAACCCTTATAATATGTCCCCCTGATAGGCACGGGTCTCCTCCTCGAAATCTGGCGAGGAGGGTTTTAGACAATAGTTCACCGATGCACTGGCCCAATGTGGGTTTGTGAACTTCACATACCTTCAAAGACTTTTAATCTCATCGGGCATGCAGGTTTCCTCACAATGCTACCTTCACCGGTGAGCAAGCGATGGTCTCATTTTCCCAGATCGTCCCATTTCTAGGCATCACAGCGGGGTCTGGTTCGAACCTGGACCTCTCGGGCGACACTATACCCACTAGGCCATCGTCGCTTACGCGTCGCGTCGTTTTTTTGTTTATATAAATTAAATACTTCGGGCCCGGCAGATGTGAAAAACCTTAATTAATTTCAGAATATGTAATTAAAAAAAATAATAACAAAATCTATACTATAATATTATAAAGTTGAAGAGTTTGTTTGTTTGTTTGAACGCGCTAATCTCAGGAACTACTGGACCGATTTGAAAAATTCTTTCAGTGTTAGATAGCCCATTTATCGAGGAAGGCTATAAGCTATATAACTTGACGCTGTGACTTAAATGAGTTGAGAAACGCGGGCGAAGCTGCAGGCAACAGCTAGTATGAAATAAAAGGCACTGGCAGCGTTATGTTTACCGCCACGATTGTACTGCCAAGGCTTCCCTTATGTCACATTAAAAATTACATTCAATTATTTATATCAAAAGTTTATTACAGCTTGGCAAAAAAGATTATAACGTGGTGATAAATGAAACTAAATATTTTACTAAATGGAAACCTATGATGTTACAATACTTGGCCGACAAATACTAGATTTTGAGTATCGTTTAGTGTTTCACATTTATTTTGAACGATTTGATTAAATTCTCTTTCTGATTTCCCATATTATAATGAGACCTAAGTGAGAGTGGCACCCTCATTTTTTCCAAACTTTTTTTTGCCAAGCTGTACTTATTTTAAACGGGTCAGATACTGCACTTAAGAAGGATTTATTCAAACAGGTAAAAGGTATAATATTGTGTAGTTACACTACGATAATTCTCCTAAGTTCGTAAGATCCGTTACTAGAAAAAAGTTGATCCACCCTGAAGTTGTCACTGATTCTTAATGTTATAAGATTCGAACTCGTGAATAGCGGTAGTCAATTTAACCACTGCGCTCAATGCTGTACATAATTGCTATTTAAGCTCCGATAAAAATCGAAAACGATTTATTTTCATCTTTATTATCCGAGCACGTCTAGACGGATCCATTTGGATGTAAAATTATACTTTATCGTGTGTGACGTAACTAGCTAATTCAGTTGTATTATTCACAGGGAACAAAAAAAGTTTTCTGTGTTCCTGGGTCATGGATGTGTATTAAACATGTGTATTATATAATAAAAATCTTAAATATAATATTACGTATAGTATAAAAGTATTAAATATATTTCCGTTGTCTGGTACCCGTAACACAAGTTCTTCGAGAACTTACCACAGGACCAGATTGACGTGGTGTAAAAGCGTCCATAGATATTATTATTATTATATGCCACAGTGATCAAGTAGCTGGGTACTTCGACGGAGGCCGCGAGTTCAAATCACGCCAAGGGCAGATATTGTATGATGAGTATAAATATATTGCATACGTAAAGATATAGAAAAGAGCATTCTTATATTTCTTATCCTCTGGTGTAGCGGATATCTGTGGATGTTAGTTATCACTTACCATCAGGTGAACCGACAGTCCCCCCACCATGTTCCAAGCCCTTTCGTGCCGGTGGAGCTAAGTAGCCTAACGTGAACCCAGCACCTTGGGCGCAGCCAATTGAACCAAGAGAGCTATTCTTTGTATCCCTCTTATAAGAAGACGGGACAAAAGAGCAGGGGGGCAAGGGGCAAGGATAGGAACCGCACCCCATTGCACTGTCCTGACGTTGGGAGGAGTTGTTCTGTGGTGCGGGACAACCCCTCTGTGGAGGTGGCGACGGTCCCTTGGCGGACTGACTAGCCGTTGAGATGCCCTGTTGCTCACATCCGGGGCACCTCACCAAAGGTGGCATTGGTGGCGCTCGCCGGGTTTTAGTGGGTAGAGCTGCGTCCACCTTACCATCTTTCGGACGTGTGTCCCACATTACCCGCCTGGAGAGTCACCCCTCCCCCGCGGGGAGGGCTGACTCTCCAGGCGGGTAAAAGCATTTCCCGTCGCAAAGAAAAAAAAGGATGTCTAGTGTATGCGATAATGTATCACTTAAACAATGTTATACTTATTATAAGCAGCTTATTTAATCTTAATTGAGCTTACAATCAATTATTGTAAATCGTGTGGTATATAATCTATACAGATAAATAAAATTAGAGTGTCTGTTTGTAATATTAAAATAACCGCTTTTTACTAAATGCAAGGGATGTAAGCAACACCGTACTTAAACCACAATAACATTTTTTACAATTTTTGTCTGTCTGTCGGTCTGCTGTTTGTTCCGGTTAATCTCTGAAACAGCTGGGTCGATTTTGATGGAACTTTTACTGGCAGATAGCTGATGCTATAAGGAGTAATTTAGGTTATAAAAATAATCATCATCAATCCGGGTACGGCTGTATATCTAAGTAAACGCGAGCGAAGCTACGGGCAACAGCAAGTATGAAATAATAGTAAAACCGAACCAACCTTGGCGTATTGGACTAACAACTTATGTGATGGACTTAGTATTTAATTAAACTTCGCAATTCATTGGTAAATTAGATAATGACTGGACACTGTGTTTTAAGTGTCACCACTTAACAGTGTGGTCAGTAATGTAGTGTCTATCGCGTAAACAATTGAATGTGAACGCTTGAATGTTAGCTAAGCTACCAACTAGTACATAGATGTTTCATTTCTCTGAAACCACAAGGAACTTCTGGTGTATATCCAATATAACGAAGAACGAAGTGACAAAGTGTTGGTCGAGGTGGGAAGACGATCTCCGTGCAGTGGCCGGTCCGAGTTGGATGCGAGTGGTAAGACATCGTATTGGCGTTCATTGAAGGAGACCTAGATGTTCAGCAATGGACGGGAAAATATTGAATATACCTACAAGTAGAACTAATCTATTTCAAAATTCTCCTCTGTCAAGACAATGTACCAAGTACAATGAGTTAAATGCTTCAATCCCGGACTTCGACATTTTTCACGAATCACACTACAGTTTAAAAAATAAACTTACCTCTTATATGTTAAGTAATTAAATCATCTAAATTCGTTGTGCTTATTTTTACATAATTTTATAGAGTACTTACATTAATTAATTTGTAATAGAACACGTCTTAGTAATTTAAGCTGTTAATACTGAATGTTGTTAACGCCTGTAATTGACATGTTCACTAATATAAGACTATATAGATGTATGTACTAAGTTACTAAAATTGTATTGTGTTCATTGCTGTTGTGTTTATTAAATAAATAAATAAAGGCTAATGATGATGATGATCCCAATATATTATGTTGGGGTATTTAGTTGAGTGACAACATTCTTCTAATGGTATTGTATTACCGCGGTGGGGATGATGGATTGCCCATTAGGGGGCGTCCATTAATTACGCGAGGTTTTTTAGGGGGGGAGGGGGTCGAGCAGAATCTCACCCAAACTCACGTGTGGGAGAGGGGGGGTCTCAAGAAATATCACGTATTTTTTTTTTCGCAAAAAACAGTATGTAATTACAAGAAAATAGGGTCAAATTAAGGTAAAACATATTTCTTGATTATAATTCTCTCCACGGATAGTGCACTGATTTAGAATAAGTGTTCTTTAATAATTTTGATAGTAAATTATATTGTTCAACTATAATATTATCACTATGATTTTAGATTACAGTCAACTTAAGACTCGTATGTCTTTATTAACTTCATTAAATAGAATTAATGAAATTCTTTTGTAAAATATTAGGTCCACAACATTTACATTAAAATACGCGTTTAGAAATATCTCACGTGAGATTCGAACGGGGGGGAGGAGGTCGAGCCAAATCTCACGATATCTCACCAATGGGAGAGGGGGGGTCGAAAAATCGTCAAATTCACCTCACGTAATTTATGGATGTCCCCATGGTGAAAATATCCCATATAGTTAATAACTATATGGGATATTTTCATCACAAGCGGTACAGTATATGGAGGGAGGTCATCTTGACGTTCAATTATGGAAAAATATTGACTAGTGACTAATTTAAAAACTTGGGTTGGGTTGGGATCTTGGGTAGATCCTGACCCTATGCGGGACTCGCAACTGGGAGTGTACCCTACCCATAAACTAAAACCACTGCGAGCGCCTTCAGCCTTTTTGAGGGTCTCGGACCAGAAATAAGTTGCCTGGGCTCCAGGTATTGGTTATGTTCATGGGTGACACTTACCATCAGGTGGCACATCTACCATTTTGCCTATTCAACTCACATAAAATCATATTAAATTCTCGGTACATTTGTAAAATGTTGTTTTCGTTTTCATTGTTGTTTAATAACCTATGAAGTTTATGGATAAATGATGGTCTGTCAACCTTGACATGTGCAGAGAAAGTAAACCGACCGGTTGGGCAACAAGAGGTCGGCTCCTCCCGTTCTCCACACGTTTAGAGGGTAACCGTTAATAACTTACCAATACAATGGGTTCTTTATAGGTTTTCTAAAAAGTACTTTTATACTAATTTTATTGCTATTTATATTTGTTTTAAGTATGTCCACGATTAAAAGGATAAGCTCAATATTAAACTGCTTGACATTCAGGTTATAGGATAGTTAGATAGGGCACAGCTCTTTATTAAAATGATAATTAAAAATCGATATATAGAAACACGATAAACGCTTTGCAGGGAACATTTGTGGAACAACGATACCGAGTCAGCGTTTAGACTTTAAAATATGAGCGATTTTTTTTTTACATATACCTATGCCTTTTGTGATAAATTATAATATTATCTAAAAATAGCTGTTGCCCGCAGCTTCGCCCGCGTTAACTTACATTTACAGCCGTATACGGATTGATGATTATTATTTTTATTGCCTAAGTTACTCCCTATAACATTAGCTATCTGCCAGTGAAAGTCCCGTCAAAATCGGCCCAGCCGTTTCAGAGATTAGCCGGAACAAACAGACAGACAGACAGACCGACAGACAGACAGACAAAAATTTAAAAAAATGCTATTTTGGTATATGTACCGTGTATATATACATATGCATTTGATAAAAAGCGGTTATTTTAATATTACAAACACTCCAATTTTATTTATCTGTATAGATATCAATTACTTTAGTCATGTAAGCAACATGCTGTGTTACCACTTCAACCATCATTAAGATCATTATGTGCTACAAACCTATTTCTGTCATTTGGATAGGCAACCCACCTGATACTGCCACATAGTAAGCCGTGATTGTCCACGAACACAATTAAATTGCCTATTCTGACCCCAAAAAGTCAAGCTCCGATGCCAGTAATTTCATCGACTTCATGGTAGAAATATCAATCTTGCTGGATTGATATCCTGCTTATTTCGACCATTGAAGTCGAAGCCCATCAGTGGCCTGTTCTGATGAACAAGACATGATGATGAGGGCTCATGGCTCCCACCAGTTTGTATAAAATAGTATTATAATTCGTATCTACTTATCATTTTGTAATCGATTATTGTTCTGAAGGGTTTTAGGTTACCGTTCGTAGAACTATGAGATTATAACAAATTATTCAATTTAAATGTTTGCTTGCGCCATTTGTAGCCGAATTAAATATTTTTAATGATTTATGTCTACTACAATCACATAACAAGCCATTAATTTTGGCTAAGATAATAATTGGTGTTTTTTAATTATAACGAGCGTGTCGAAGTAATGGCTGAATGGTTGAAGACTCATCCTTCTGAGAAAGATACCTGAGTTTGTATCTCGAAATATATTATAATTATTACTAGCTGACCTGTGTGGAAATTTTGCACATCGTAATAATAATAATAACTAAATAGTAGACACTAATTTTACGGGATTTATCCCGGTTTAATAAGATTTTTACAAGCCCGATGTTTCGGATACTTTGAAACGGGAGGACCATGGTTGGCGGTTCCTGTAACTTCTCGGGGTGCGGCCTCTTGATGTCACACGTCTCGCCCACGGGCCACGGCTCGCTCGCTCGACTCGAGTACCGCCTTACCTATTATCTTGACCCGGCGAGACTTGACGTCACAGAGCAAATGCTCCGTGTGCGTTCGGGATTCAATAAAAGTTGATTTGTTTTGTCATTATTCATATTATTGAAATAATTATTTCACTATATATATATATATATATATATATATATATATATATATATATATATATATATATATATATATATATATATATCATAGACTTAGAATATACACGACAGTATATTATATGTTTACTAGTGGTACCGACAGACGTTGTCCTGTACAATTTTTTTTTGTGAATCTAAACCATCCTCGAATCCCCTTGAACTCACACAAAAAAAATCATCAAAATCGGTCCAGCCGTCTAGGAGGAGTTCAGTGACATACACACGCACGCAAGAAATATATATATAAAGATTTCTTCGCCTTACAATTTATAAAATTTTATATTTTTGTGAAAATAGAAATATCCTTATTTCGCACTTTATGCCTTCCTTGGATGTGCTATTCTGATTATCCTGATTAGTATATTGGAAGAAACTTATTGAATTATATTGTATTGTTATTGGTCCTTGAAATTTAGAAAAAAAAACGCCCTAAAGAGAGTACAAATGACGTTTGCATATCTATATAGATATATACATGTGAAGCTAATAAAAGCGTGCTAAAATAGCTTCGAGAAATTATATATTACGTCATTTTTGCGTACTCAATTTGTTAATGATTGAAAGATCAATACATCCTATGCTAGCTTGTCTACTTTATATTCATCATCATCAGGCTTTATCCGTCCACTGCTAAACATAGGCCGCCTTCAATGCGCACCAAGCCGACCGATGCCTTCATATTATGTGTACATATAAGGTGTATTTATTAGTCTTGGAATAAATTTCCATATAAATATTTTAATCCCAACTAATTAAAAACATATTTTGATGTCTTTTTTTTATCATAAGAAGGCAACCGATCAGTCAGAGTCGGTGACTCCCGACGCCCATAGACATCCACACAACCAATAGTTATGCAGATGCGTTGCTCTCCTTTTCCCTATCCCAATGGACCACCGAAAACTCACAAACCGCACGAAAAGCGATGTTATGTGAGCGAGAGGTACCGGTCATGCCGGCCAAATTCGGCTGCATAGCAGCATGGCACTACCTCTACTGGCAATCTGTTGTTAAAGATCTACATCCAAAAAGCCCCTCACATACTATACCTGTTGACGTATTCTTGTGTATTATACAATGTATCGAATGTAGTTACAATTTGAATCCTCATACCCATCAAAAGTTGAAAATGGGGTTTGCATTGTCTACATGAGAATATGACCAACCTTCTAAGTTCTACCTTAGCTAGCTACTAGCTAAGGTAGAACTTAGAAGGTTGGTGGTTAGCTCATCCAACTATATTAAAATTTTATGCAGCCAATTTATTCAAAGCAGCTAGTCTATCACCATGTGGATATCAATGCGGTTGCTCTATATCAGTCTAGGATTAAAAACTATAAAGAAATAATTAAATCTGTATTATGCAGTAAATTTATTTGAACACATCAATACTTTAATCTGATTTTGAAGAAATAGTATTAAATAATTGTATAACATTAAAATAGAAATAGTATGTATATCTTACATTAATTATTCAAAAACGACCTACTTAAAAAATTATATCAAAAATACATCCATTACATACATGGTACATCCATGTATATAATGGATGTAGCTTTGATATGAATAAAATAACCTTAAATTATTTTTACTAAAACCAAGGAAATTATGTGTATTAGGGAATTCTTAACATTTAATTTCACATACTTTAGTGTATGTACTGTGTTTTGGAACGGCTTTGGCAAATCAAATTGTCAGATTTGCATTTTTTTTTCTTCAATGGGAGTTTTAAAATTTACATTACTGATCGCGCAGTTATCAATCAACGTTAATAAAATCCTTTTTTTTACTTATTTCTGTAATGGTTCGTCTCTGAAGTAGGCGGTGGAATGGTAGCAAGATATGCCAGAGCTCTTTGTATCTCCTCGGGAATAGGGGGTGAGGTGGGCAAGTGGGCTCCTTGAGGTTGGAATCCATTCTCGTCAGCCGTGTACTGCAGCTGAATCACCTGGAAATGCATGAAATGTGTTAAATTTATATTAATTAATTAATCAATATTTTTAATAAATGTTAGGTACTAAGATTACACTTTTTGGGTATTTTTTTTAAATCACTATGAGCTCATTATTGAGGCTAGTTAAAAATTTAAGTACTTATAAATATAAGTTTGTTTGTTCATATATAAAGATAATTTTAAGTTATCTGAGATATGTAAGAATTACAGGTTTATAAAAAGTGCCTACGTATTTATAAATGCAGCCACCATTCTCTGTTTGTATAGTTTTTATTGTAGGCGTTTTTTTTTTTTTGCTTAGAACCAAGTACTATTTAGATATGATAAATATTTTATAAATATAACAAACGCGAATTTGTGCGCAAATATTGAAGAAATGGTTTGGAACGATTTTAATTTAGGTAATGAATGTGTTTGGAACTCAATTAAGCAAGCCCGTACAACTGATAATATGTAGTTTTAATATCGAGAAATGTACGACATCATGAAATGTATTTATTTATACTTATATTTTACACTTTCCCTTATTTATAGCTTTGTAAGAACAGTAGATTTATATTTATATTGTTTGCTAATATAGAAGGCATTAGCGGAGTTCCCCACGCCCCCACCAATGATCCAGGATCAAATTTAAACCCCACCATGCTTCAGTCCTTGTCGTGGCGGTAGGGCTCAGTAGCCTAGGGTGAGCCCAGCACCTTGGGCGAAGTGAATTGAGCCGAGGGGGCTCTTTGTACCCCTTTACAGAAGAGGAGACAAAAAAAACAAAGGACTAAATTTGAAAGCTATCTCCAACATGTCGATATGGCCCGCTAACTACGCTAATGCCTTTTTTTCTTTTGTTTTCTTTAACGCCGGTAAATGCTCTGAAGCATCCCATAAGGGGTACAAAGAGCCCCCTTGGCTTATCCGCCACGACAAGGCCTGAACCATGGTGGGGTTTAAATTTGATCCTGGATCATTGGTGGGGGCGTGGGGAACTCCGCTAATGCCTTCTATATTAGCAAACAATATAAATATAAATCTACTGTTCTTACAAAGCTATAAATACGGGAAAGTGTAAAATATAAGTATAAATAAATACATTTCATGATGTCGTGCATTTCTCGGCAAAAGTTTAGCAGCGACTCTGAATTTCTCTTATAAGTAAAAAAGGGTTGTCTGTAAAGTTGGTATACGGACGATACTTCAACGTGACAACGTCATAACAAAACGCAAGCGTACAATGAGCGTAACGGGACATTGCGTGTAACTGGACATTTTGGTGCATGCAGCCGGCGTTCATCGATTTATTAGACGTTGTCACGTCAAAAATAGCACCTTAAAAGTCTAAGGCCAGATGTCTTCTGCACTATCACTTAGACAAGGCTGTTTCAATTTTTTATGCTTTCCGATACTTGACCTTTAGATTATATAAAACAAATATAAGTTATTAAAACAATGTAACTTTATGACGAAACACGTATTACACATCTTAATACTATAAGTAACGGTTACATCTAATAGTTATTATAAATGTACGTCGAGTGTTGCTCAAGCTTTTTTCTGCAGTTTGTGTGGTTTTAAGGATTAATTCCACTGAGTTTGTTTTGCCCGTTGTTATCAGTGGCCTAGCCTAGAAACTGGTGGTAGATTCAATTGCGTTCAAAAAGATACTTTGTTGCTACTATTTTGAATAAAGAAATTTGATTTTGATTTTCAAACATTCCATACTAACTAATACCATAGCGTAAGGAACAGCAGAGGGACAACTCGATCGGTCTTCCTGTATCTTTTCAAGTTTAGACTATCAAAGTAATCATAATTCCGGATACGATTCTAAACGCGGGCGACGCTTTGGGCACCAGCTAGTTATATAACATAGTCATACAACATTCCATAAGTCTCGAATATTCCTCATAGTCTCAAAGGATGAATATTTGCCCTAATGCTTTTTAGAAGATAAAATTCGTCCTTCCCCAATTCTCTAGGAAATACCTTTTGATGGGCTAAAATTTTCCGTAGGTCATTCAAGTATATAATTGTTATCTTAAAAATTATAACCGACTTAAAAAAATAAAATAACAAAAAAGTAATAAAATAATCTTGTACCTACTTCTACTAATGTACAATTTTTGCGTTTACCACGTCATTAATGTTACTTTTGGATTACTTTTTAGTTATTTTATTTTTTGAAGTCGGTTATAATTGTTATTTAAATTTTTTTATTTCTTAATGTTTAGTGATTCATCAAAGAAAGACAGACAGAGATAGATATTTTGGCATATTGAACCGTATGAAGTTAACTCAACAAAAGCTGTAAATCGTCGAGGAGTTCCCTCGACTGTCTATAGTCTCCATCATCAGACCTTTAATGGCGCTTATAATCCATATGGGTGCAAAGTTATCATTAATTTAAATCAATTAAGTCCAAACCCAAGGTTATAAGCTACTGTAAACTGTTGAGCTCCCTTAACTGTCCTTCGTCTTCATCATTAGACCCCCAATTACAGTCATAACCCATCTCGATGTAAAGCAAATTGTAGTGCCTTAAAATGCTTAATTAAAAAAATATTAGGCGCACTTGGCACCGCTACAATTTTCGAAAGTTCCCCTCGATTTCTCTGGGATGCCATCATCAGACCCTGGTTTCCTTTGAAGGAACTTTGAGGACCATTTGCCAAGTATACCCTTTTAAACAAAAACAGAATTTTGAAAATCGGCCCACAATTGACGGAGAAATCGGTGTACATACATAAAAAAATATCGATCGTATTGAGTACCTCCTCCTTTTTGTTGAAGTCGGTTAAAAATAAATATTTTTGAATAAAGAAATTACAGTCTGTTTGGGACATAAAAATCACTGGTGAATACTAACAAAATCGATAAATATGTATTTTTTTTTGTATATGAGCAAAATAAAAAAGCAAAAATTTGGTTATTTGAATTTTTCACATAAATTTTGAGGTTATGTGAAAAATATAATGTGTTATAAAATTATTGAAATGAATAAAAGTGCAGCGCTCTCGCCTTCAAGGGTATACCACCATCCTGCTTGTTTCTTTCGCCAAACAGCTGTGTTTCGGGAAGAAAAGAGGTACAGGCAGTGTAGTTACTTACACCGAGATTTCACATCTTGCGTTCCACGGTAGGCAACACGTGAATGAGTTGTCCAGGCTAGTTTCAGATTAACTTGTTTAATTTATGGGCGACGCTGAGAGGCTCGTCTGCCCCTTTGCCTATTCATAAAAGTACCCTTGAGCTAGCCCCAAGCGTGCCTGGGCCTTCTATACCTACGTGTAGCTACTTACAAGTGATTAACAAACAAATAACTAACAATAATACAATATTTAAGGTCTAGGATTAATTCCTATTTTAAGAGGCTCCGCCGCCGATGTCTGATCTCATATAGTTTGCTAATCTTGGCAAATATATAAATTACACCAAACTATTTAAAATGTGAGGTTGGCCGTTTTGGCGTTCATTGAGAGAGCAGTGGATGGACAGAGGCTGATGATGATGATGACGATGATTTAAAATATTTTCTTTATATGTAGCTTTTTAACCGTGTTTTAGAAAGACATGCTCGATGGACCGGAAAAACGGGGGGTAGGTCCTTGGACGGACCTCCTTCGATGGGACAACGATCTCCGTGCACTAGACGGAATAAGGTTAATTACGATGATTATGAAGATTTTATAATAATATACAGATGCGTTGGCCCAATGCGGACTAACTTCCCACACCTTCAAAGACTTAATCTCATCAGGCATGCGGGTTTCCTCACGATTTTTCCTTCATCGGTGAGCAAGCGAAGGTCTCGTGTTCAAGTGCACGTAGAAATTTTAAAAAACCATTTCAGTGTATCACACGAGTCAGGATCGAACCCGGACCTCTCACTGAAGACGCCGAGCCCATACCCAGTACTAGACCATCGTCCCTCACGGAGATTTTACCTTCCATTAATTTCTATATCTATGTATGTATAAGATATCGAGGAACAACATTGTTCTAGAAGCCTGAGTATCAATTATGTGAATTCCAATTTAAATTATCGTCTTTGTAGTTCCAAATACTTTAAGATATTTTGTAGTTTTATTGCACGATTCGATGTTTATGTGATAAAAACTACCTGTCCATCAGGGGCGGTGTACTTGTATTGACCTTGCGCGGTCTGGGCTTCTTGGTCCGGGACGCCGAGGTTTCTAACGTAGCCCGCTTCTTCTGCCGATATACCGTTACCCGTTTCGTAACTGGAATGAAATAGGACGTTGTTTTTATGCCTTTATTTACAAGATCAGAATGAATAAATAATTAATTCTGATTATCTTATATAATATAATCTGACCATCTAACATCTCATCTGTATCGTGTTGGCCGGCCAGGTGGGAAGACGATCTCCGTACCGTGGCCGGACTCCGTATCTTGACGTACTTTGAGAGGGGCCAAGTTCAGCAGTGGACGGATAGGAGCTGATGATGATGTAACATGTTAATGTATTTTTAAATTCTATCTTATACCTAAGCACATTTTCTTTTACCATTCGATTAGCGGGACATCGACTGTCCTGACATTGATTGAAAGTGGCCAAAGACGTAACGGATGGAAAAAAATAAAAAAAACCCACTACATACTCAAGAAAGCGAACATTTAAAAAGTCAAAACTAATACCTTACCTTGAGCTATCAAATTCGATTGAGTAACACCTATATTTATCTTAAAAGGTATATTGTATTCATATATATTAATGATAGAAATTGATGGATGGTACGCAGTTTGCTCCTTGAAATGGCGCAAACTGCGTACTATACATATTATACATATTATAATATCGCGCTGGGGTACCGCTAATGAAGTGGGACCAAATTAAGTCCAAAGGAGCTATACACATACACACACACACACACACACACACACACAGCTAACAGGTGAAGCTAATATAAAGCGTGTATAAAATAGGGAGATTGCAAACTCGTAGCGCTCCCAGACTATGTCCCAGGTAGACGGATATAAGAAACCGATGAAGGAGCAGTAATACAGCTTAAGAATTACCTAAACACAAACTTTTCTAGCAATATAAAGAAATTAAGATATTGCTATTAGGTGGACAAGTTGTATTTCGACGTCACTAAAGCGATAATAATACAGCTTGATGTACGCTAATAGTTCATCAAAGAGCACGTCAGTATTATAAACGGCCATTTTTTGTCCCCTCATTGTGTCTTTAACAAATCGAAGACCACAAAATAAAATGTATTTTCAATTTATTCGATTGTAAGCATGTTTTTTATATCCATTACAATTAGATAAAACAATTCATTTTAGCACAATGACACTTCATATAATTGATCTGAAAACAAAACTAATAAACTCACCTCGGACTCGCACTTAAACAAGAAAATTGTTTCAATCTCTGGATTGTCTATTTGTTGGATAACAATTTACACACTTTTTCGGATGTAAGACATATTAGCTCTCCTTTACAGTATAATCGATTTTCCTGGACGGCGATGGTTTCCTTCTGCGAGGCAGTAATGTCCCAGAAGGAGGCCGACGAACGGGTGAAAGAGGAGGCCGCCGACGAGGCCTCCCCCCGTGGGCGACGAACGGGCGTGCGCAGGAGGCGCTACTTAATGCGCTCTGATTGGCCGATGGGACATAAATACAGATCACTGGTTGGTTGAATTGCTATTACGTCAGTAATAAATCACTGTCCAGTTTCGGAATTGTATGGCTCACATTACTTACTCTATCCGATTATATGCTCGATGCTATAACTACACCAAAATTTAATAATGACGTACAGAAGCCTTACCAGAAAGATATTCATATATTTAGACACGAATACCAAGGAATCGCAATGGAAATATAACACATTATATGAGGTATACCTATATGGTACTTGTACTGTTATTGGCTATATTCATAACTTTAAATCATGACTCCCAAATTAAATAACATGTCATCGTGACAAACTTAACACTCCCACATAACGTTTGTCATCATCTTTGTACCAAGTCACTGGATCACCTTGACATGGAGTTTAAAAAAGGTGACGGTCACCAAATGGTGTACCTACATAAATACTGCATAAAGTATGTTTAAAATCCTCACATATGAAATATAATGACGGTATGATAGATAATATGAAGTATTCAATTAGCTAAATTTGGAATGTTTTAATATCTATTTGGCGGATATTCGAATTAATTAATAAATATTCTACAATATAAAAATAGTAATAATTTTTTCCACTTGCAAATAAAATTCAAGTATCTGTATCTGAACTATTAAACACACTATTGTAATAGAGTCTCTTTGCAGATGAAGTAGGTGGTTGCTATGAAAAACTGATCAATTTAAAATCTTACATATTTCTTCCATGATTTTCATTGTATTTCATTGTAGCATACATGCTACACTAGCGCACGATTTGACTCTATTGCAGTTTTTGTAACTAATTGAAATCAATAATAAATAATAATTGAAATTGGGATTTCTCAAGAATTCCCAATTTTTATTATTATTGATTTTTTTTGACCAACCAAATTATGATTGATCTCGTACATTTTACGCACTCTTGTCACTATTTTAACGTTGACGTATTGACTTCAAAATCGAATGTGAATTGTGTAAATTTGATCCCAAACTCGATTTCTAAGTTAATACATAGCGTACAAGAGTACCGATTGACACGTTCTCGATCCCATAGATCGAGTGTCAAGAGTTTTGGCTTGCACTCTCGGCTCAGGCGGCACGTGACACTTTTTCGTGCGTGCAGCGGGCGTTTATCGATTTATAAGACGTTATCACGTCAAAAACTAAATACCACATAGCGCCATCATGCACTTTTTTCAAAGACGATTGTTAAGTTTACCTACCAAATAAATAGTATCAGGAAAAAAAATGTCATTTGCTTTTACTTATCACTGTTAAAATGCCATCCTAGATTTGGTCGGTTGCGACGTGAAAGAGCGCGCGTAGCAAACTATGTACTTTAATAAATAATTATCACTTCAGTGACAATACGCAGTTCGAATTCTACCAAATGTATGTACATAATTTGTTAAAAGAAATATATTATCTGTATCAGATCATAGATGTGTTGAACCGGTGGGAGGGAAGCGCTGTGCCGCGCTCCCGGCTGCATGGGTACCACCATCTTGCTTGTTTCTCCCGTGAAACAACTTTGCTTTGTTTCGGAGAGAAGGGCAAGACAGGCAGTGTAATTACTGGCACCGAGACTTAACATCTTATGTCTCAGGATAGGCAACACATAGATAAGTTGGGCTCGTTCCAGGTATTCTAGTTTATGTTCATGGGCGACG
This sequence comes from Helleia helle, assembly GCA_963853865.1. NCBI lineage: Eukaryota > Metazoa > Arthropoda > Insecta > Lepidoptera > Lycaenidae > Helleia > Helleia helle. The sequence goes on from OY971425.1 coordinate 11,477,991, forward strand.
TCGACCACTTATCATCAGGTGGCACGTTTGCCAGTTTGCCTATCCAACTAACATTAAAAAAAACTAGTACCCATACCAATAACTATAATGCTATAATGCTACCACGGGACTAAGTTAACGTGCTGTGAGTATTAGTAAGTATATAAAAGAATAAAAAACTGAAAAGTAATAAAATAATCGCGTGTCCTTATTTTTGTGCTTACAGAATATTATAATCAACTTGTTCTTCTACTAATGTACAATCTTTTTTTTTCGGAATGATCTATGCTAACGGCCCAAAGGCCCTAATGCTTTTTTTTCTTTAACGCCGGGAAATGCTCTGAGGCATCCCGCGGGGGAGTGGGTCTCCCCACGCGGGTATGTGGGACTCCCTGCACCCGAAAGCTGGTAAGTTTCAGATCAATTAGCTCCGCCCAAGGTGCTGGGCACACCTTAGGCTACTGAGCCCCACCGCCACGTCAAGCTGAACCATGGTGTGGAAAGGCCCTAATGCTACATCGGATTAGTGTGAGCCGATTTGACTCACTTTTAGTTTGTTAAAGTGGGGGGTTGCCAACCGTGAATTCTGCGACCACACGGCCTCCTGGCGTCGGGTTGGGATCTTTGCGTTTACCACGTCATTATTACATAAATGTTGGTGTCGTATTTGTTGCTGTAGGTTCCTATCTAACTTAGCTGACACCAACTTCAAAAGCAACAATAATGATAACCTCCTCCTTTTTGAAGTCGGTTAATAATTTGATTTTCAGCCGGTTCTCATTGGATGAGGGTGGTGGGAGATGAGTCTTGGCGTTCCTTGAAAGAGCAGGTCTCTCTCACGTGTCACTGGATAAAGCAACTGTCTTAATGATGATATAAATTTATTTTACCAACCTGTATTTATAAGATCCATCTGGGTTTATAATTTGTTCTTGGCTAACAATAGGGATGGGTTCTGTTACATATTGCTGTTGTTGCTGTGCTTGGAATGCGTAGCGTGGGTTGTTGCCGACGTCCGCAGCAGCAACACTGGCCACAACCAACAAAAACTGAAAAATATTGAAGAAAAACATATTAATGATTAGTATGGATTAAATATATGTATTAATTAAAAATCAATAAATAAATATTAACCAACAATCACACCACGTTAACCCCCTTTTTTTCTTTAACGCCGGGAAATGCTCTGAGGCAACCCGCGGGGAGTGGGACTCGCTACGCCCGTGGGGTGGTAAGATGGACGCAGCTCGACCCACTAAAACACGGTGAGTGCCACCAATGCCACCTTTGGTGAGGTTCCCCGGCTCTAATGAGCAAACAGGCACCTCGACGGTTAGTCAGTCCCTCAAGGGACCGACACCACCTCCACAGAGGGGTTGTCCCGCACCACAGAACAACCCTTCTCAACGTCGGGACAGTGCAATGGGGTGAGGTTCCCGTCCTCGCCCCTTGTCCCCCTGCTCTTTTGTCCCCTCTTCTTATAAGAGTGGTACAGAGAGCAGCCCCCTCGAGTCAATTTGATTCACCCAAGGCTCACCCTAGGCTATTGAGCCCCACCGCCACGATAAGGCTTGAACCTTGAATTATTATAATATATTATTAATATGAAAATTGTTCTATAGCTAACTTCATGGTGTCGGTTTTCTTCGTGACGGTGTGTGCATCGTAAAAAATTACTTTTAATTAATTAGAATCATCATTTTTCCCTAACGCGCCAAAAGAAATATAACTTCCAAAAACAGAAGGATAGTATGGCAAAGTATAAGATAGAGTAGACGAGAAAATAGTTAAGTTTGGTTTCTAAGTATGAGCGAACTCTGCAGTAGCAAATTCAATTAATTCTTGTTATTTATGCGAAGAAAAAGTGAAATTAGTGGAAAGCTATATTAATTCTAATATACACCATCCGAAGATTTCGACTTCTGTGGTGAAATGTTTAGTTGGCGTTGGCGCTCAAGCCGGAGGTAGCGGGTTAGAATCCCGCCAGGGAACAAAAACTTTTCTGTGTTCCTGGGTCATGTATGTGTATTAAATATGTGTATTAATTTAAGATATTTATTATATTATTATAATAAAAATCTATTTAAGATTTTATAGTATAAAAGTATTAAATATATTTCCGTCGTCTGGTACGCGTAACACAAGTCCTTCCAGAACTTACCACGGGACCAGATTGACGTGGTGTAAAGAGCGTCCATTGATATAAAAAAATCACTTAAATCCATTTAGCATTCCACACAAATACTTTTCTTCAGCCATGCTATCTAGAATCTATGTTTTAATCACACCTACTCACTATTTCTAAACGACTTCGAAAAGGAGGAGGTTACATGTTCGTGTGTATATATTTTTGTTTAATACAAGAAACACTGAAACTTTTCGAGGCGATTATACTGATACTTTCTAATGTCACTTGATGTGAACTTACTTGAGGAAAAAACTGGAAAATCTTTATAAAAAAAACATATGAAACAAACTAAAAACTTACAACAATGAACTTCATAGTGTCTTTCTCTCGAGGAAACTGGTACAGGCGAAGATGAGAGTGACGCACTCGGGATTGTTCCCGAGTATTTATATGATTTTTGATGCAATTACGTACAGACATAACTGTGAAGTTCGTATTTTATTGCCGGCTCGACAAAGGTACGGTGGGATGTCCCATATTAAGATGTTGCGATAGCAGAATTACCTCGGTGGCAAAAATATCACGCGCTATTTTACGACCCGCAGACAATATGTTATAGCTTTCATACAAAGTGAATTGTTCAGTTAACCTTATCAAAGGATTAGTTTTAGGGTTCTGTGAGTATAAAATCTGAGAGGTTTTTATAATGAAACAACTTTTTACATACTTTATCGTAGCTTATTAAGATTTTTACAAGCCCGGCGTTTCGGATACTTTACAGCAACCAGCATGGGAGATGACGGGTCAAAGGCTTTTCTCTATTATCGAAAAAATCATTTTTTGAAAACGTATAAAGCATCCTTTTAATAATGAAACAACTTTTTACGTGCGGTTTATTAAAAATAAGAATCATATTATGTAAATGATATTATGATTTATTTATACATTCACGAGAATTAGATCAATTAGATACAACGGGTGAGTTTTAAATCCAATTTCTTTTGAAATATTTAAAGCCTAACAAGGAACTTGCGCTAGATTGACAATAATAGTGAATTAGTTACCTACTGCATATTCATTATCATGATGATCATCGGCCTCTATCTGTCCACTGTCGAACATAGGCCTTTTTTTTCTTTAACGCTGGGAAATGCTCTGAGGAATCCCGTTGGGGAGTGGGTCTCCCCAGACGGGTATGTGGGACTTGTTGCGCCCGCTGGTAAGTGGACGCAGCTCTACTCACAAAAACCCGGTGAGTGCCACCAATGCCGCCTTTGGTGAGGTGCCCCGGATCTGTTGAGCTAACAGAGCACCTCGATGACCAGTCAGCCCACGCCACCAGACGCCACCTCCACAGAGGGGTTGTCCCGCACCACAGAAACACCCCTGCCAACGTCGAGACAGTACAATGTGGTGAGGTTCCCGTCCTCGCCCCTTGCCCCCTGCTCTTTTGTCCCCCCTTCTTATAAGAGAGTGGGGTACAAAGAGCACCCTCGGCTCAATTAGCTTCACCCAAGGTGGTGGGCACACCTTTAGGCTACTGAGCCCCACCGCAACGTCAAGGCTTGAACCATGGTGGGGACTGCTGAACATAGGCATCCTTCAATGAACTCCAAGACCGTACATTTTATTTAGTATTTTTTTTTAATTGACCATCATAATATTATTATGTCATGGATTAAGCTTTTTTAAATTCGTTTCTAGTACCACAAGTTTTGAGCTGGATACGAAACTTTAAGCTATCGTAGTACGATTACAATGAAACAACTTTTACTTTTTTTTTCTCTTTAACGCCGGGAAATGCTCTGAGTCATTGAGGCACATACCCGCGTGGGGAGACTACTACTACTATAGTAGTCTCCCCACGCGGGTATGTGGGACTCGCTGCGCCCGACTACTGGTAAATGGACGCAGCTCTACCCACTAAAACCCGGCGAGTGCCCCCAATGCCGCCTTTGGTGAGGTGCCCCGGATCTAGAAAACAAACAGGGCACCTCGACGACTAGTCAGTCCCGCAAGGGACCGACGCCACCTCCCCTGAGGGGTTGTCCCGCACCACAGAACTACCCCTCCCAACGTCGGGACAGTACAATGGGGTGAGGTTCCTATCCTCACCCCTTGCCCCCTAAACAACTTTTACTGATTTTATCGCGGCTTATTAATTTTTTACATGCTTGACTTTTTGGATACTTTACAATAACTATGGTCACGGGAACATTAAAAGTAGGAGTAATATATCTATTACTAGTGCCATGCTACTTTGCAGCCTAATTGAGCCGGCACGGCCTCTCACTCACATAACACCGGCGTCAAGTGACAGCTATGCTGTCGCGTTTCGTGCGGTTTGTGAGTTTCCGGTAGCCCATTGGGGGCATAAGGAAAAGGAGGGCAGCACGTCTGCATAACTTTTGATTGTGTGGATGTCTATGGGCGTTGCCTCCTTATGGCATAAAAAAGTGAAATTCGAGTAAATATTAGAAAACAATAACATAGTACGATCGTTCATAAATCATAAGCAATCTACCTATAATAATAAAATATACAAAGTCCACCAACGTGGAGTTTGTATCACACAACAAACATGTTGACAAACCCGCTGTTCCTGCATCATAAGACATCAGCGTCAAGGGTTATGAAATTAAAATACAAAACGCGAAGCCTCAGACGCATCACTGACGGTTTTTTACAAACCAGTTACAGCGTGTGACATACTTCAGCAAGGTTTTTTAAAGTATTGTTTATCGATGTTGCCTCACCGTACCTTCATATAAATTTAAAAAACCTCTTCAACATTTTGCTCACCTTAAACGGAAGTCCTTTAATATTTTTTATTTAATTGTTATTATCTTTCCTTCACGTCGTACGTCTTATCTATACAAATTAATAATTAACAACTTACAAAACGATTTGGTAAATTATTGGGTTTTTTGAAACGTTATTTTACATGCCAGATGTTTTTTTCTCGTGAAAACTTTATCCAAAGAGGATACAAAAAGAACAACTACTACATCTACATCTAGGAGTCTTAAACATGAACTAACAAGCAAAGACAGGTAGGTAGGTACAGCAACAAATATGATACCGATGACTGACGACGGTTTTGGTGCTGTACGGTCTATTTAACTTAGCTGACACCGACTCCAAAAGTAACAGCAATGACATGGTAAACTTATAATCAACTTGTTATTTTACTAATTACAATAATTAGTAAAATAACAAGTTGATTATAAGTTCTAGGCACAAAAATTAAGGAAACGCAATTATTTTATTATTTTTTAGTTTATTTTTTACTTTTTGAAGTCGGTTTCAATTTTTGTTTAAAAATTTTTATTTCTAATTTTTAGTGATTCCGAAATTCGATAACCGATTTTATTTGTCTGAAATATGGATATAACTGTTAAACGCATTTCCACTGTCTATACTCCTGTCTATACTCCATCATCAGACCTATAATGAGACTTATAACCCATATGGGTGCAAGGTACTCGTCAATATAAATGAATTAAGTCCAAACACAAGGTAGCTACTGTAAACCGTAGAGGAGTTCCCTCAACTGTCTATGGTCTCCATCATCAGACCTGTAATGATACTTATAACCCATATGGGTGCAAAGTTCTGGTCAAGATAAATGAATTGTGTCTAAACACAAGGTAGCTACTGTAAACTGTTGAGGAGTTCCTTCGACTGTCTATGGTCTTCATCATCAGACCTGTAATGACACTTATAACCCATATGGTTGCAAAGTTCTCGTCAATATAAATGAATTAAGTCCAAACACAAGGTAGCTACTGTAAACTGCTGAGAAGTTCCTTTAACTGTCCTTCGTCTTCATCATCAGACCCCTAATGATAGTCACAATTTATCTAAGTGTAAAGTTCTCATCAATACAAATTAATCAAGCCCAAACACAAGGTTACAGCTGTAAATCGTTGAGGAGTTCCCTCGACTTTCTTTCAGCTCCATTATCAGATCAACTCTAGACCTTCATGAAATTGTAGTGCTTTAAAATACTTAATTAAAAAAATATTAAACGCACTAGTTATTCCTACGATTTTCGAAAGTTCCCCTCGATTTCTCTGGGATTCCATCATCAGATCCTGGTTTCCTTATCAGGGGACCACCTCGGAAGTACACTGTTTTGAATAAAAAAAGAATTATGAAAATCGGTCCACAATTGACAGAGACAACCGGTGAACATACATTAAAAAAAATACACACGAATATAATATTATAACCTCCTCCTTTTCGAAGTCGTTTAAAAATAGCAACTACAACTAATTTAGGCTCTTCTCCAATGTATTTGAGAACGATTCTCAAATTATAAATATCGTTTTATTTTCTTTAAAAACGTACGTCCGTGAGCTGATATGGATATTATCTTATAAATATTAAATATTCAACAAATTAAGGACCTTATAAGGAACGCATAAAATTGTCTGCACATTATTGCCATATAAAATATTGTAAAATTAAATAAAGTTAATGTCTTTTACTAATTAATAGACTCGGCATTTTTTGTTTTATTTTTTCATTAATAAAACTTACGTATCGTAACAAATTATGTGATTGAAAGAATCACATATTGTGACAAAAAAAATTACACTAGGTTTTTTTAAGCATAATAACGTCCTCACCGTGGTTCAGGCCTTGACGTGGCGGTGGGGCTCAGTAGCCTAAGGTGTGCCCAGCACTGTGTGGGGTACAATGAGCCCCCTCGGCTCAATTAGCTTTTCTTATAAGAAAAGCAGGAGGCAAGGGGCGAGGACGGGAACCTCAACCCATCGTACTGTCCTGCGTTTCCCGGCGTTAAAGAAAAAAAAAGCATAGTGACGTCGAAGCCGGAGGCTATGTGGGACTCAGTTTTGAACACCGTCTACGATCCCGGTCAGAGATCTGGCCCAGGGCCAGGGATGGCGAACCAGTGGCACGCAACTCAATATATTGGGCACGCCACTACGAAGTATTAGGTAGAGATAAGATGCATCCCTCAATGTGTGGTACATTGAGCGCTAGAAAATGTGTCATTGGTGGAAAGAGTGACTATACTTTAATAATCTACATTTTGTGGAGAGTAAAGAGTTTTGAGTTGATAGTATTTAATTACCTAAAAAGTATTTAAAAACCCAAGTCCCAATAATCATGAAGCTAAAATTACTTGATGGCACGCGGCTATGTCTTTGTTAAACATTTTCTAGACTTATGGTACGTTGATGTATAAAGGTTCACCAGCATTGATCTAGCAATGTAAGCAATGTAGCAAAAAGTTTTGTATGAATCCATGGGTATGCTTGTAATATGTACCTACTATCAACTATGTTTTGTGTAGACCTCTCAGTTCGTAATTAAGTTGTGTCTGCTAATCAATTTTCCTAGGCTAACATCCAATCTTTTTTTTCTTCTTTTACGCTGGAAAAATGCTCTGAGGCATCTCGCGGAGGAGTGGGTCTCTACAGGCGGGTATGTGGGACTCGCTGCGGCCGAAAGGTGTAAGGTGGACGCAGCTCTACCCACTAAAACCCGGCGAGTGCCACCAATGCCGACTTTGGTGAGGTGCCCCAGATCTGTTGAGCTAACAGGGCACCTCGACGGCTAGTCAGTCCCTCAAGGGACCGACGCCACCTCCACAGAGTGGTTGTCTCGCACCACAGAACAACCCCTCCTAACGTCGGGACAGTACAATGGGGTGAGCTTTCCATCCTCGCCCCTTCTCCCTCTGCTTTTTGTCCCCTCTTCTTATATTAGGCTACTGAGCCCTACCGCCACAATGCTTGAACCATGGTGGGGAACATCCACTCTTAGGTTTCCCAGGGATATTCACAAGGGTGGGAATATAACGTTGAATAAAATATTGCAACTTTAAATATAATAAGAACGATAAAAATCTAAATTTTTTGTGAAAAATATTAACGGTGACTATGTAATTAATATTATCATTAAAGAATCTAATTTAAAGTAAAACCTAATTAAATATGATAACATACAATTTATAATTTTCACATTTCTAACAAGTTTGTTAATACATTACAACATTAATTCAAATTCTAATTATTTTATAGAGGCCATTAACATGATTAATTAAACTAGATCTTTGTATAAATTTTTAGAGTTCCATTTTGAACTTGACTGTTTTTCTTAGACAGGTAGAACAGGGAAAACAATTTTAAGTGTCAGTTCAAGTAAATCTGGCGGTTGGCATTTACCATTTTGCGCTTTAAAGTTTCTTCTGAGATTAAGATGAAAAGTTGAATTTGATTCAATAAGTTAACTATGAAATTTTAAATGAATCATAATTTATAAGCGTACCGTAGCGTAGGTTGTAAACTTTTATTCATTATCAGGATCTTTGTTATCTGAATTAATTAAAATATAATTTAATATACCGTAAGTAAAATAACTAGAGTATTTTTGACGTGTCAACGTCCTATAATTCGATGGAGCCGGCTGCACGCACGACAAAACGTGACTCGTGCGGCGTTACCTCGCTCTGAGGCGTTCCATTTTCTTATGACGTTGTCACGTTCAACTATCGTCAGTAAACCGACTTAAAAGACAACCGATTTTTTTATTTATAATTATAGATAGAGTATTTTATAATATAGATAGAGTATCTTTTTTTTAAGAACAAACACCAATTTTTCCTGTTTTAAGCACATACTGTTTTACGGATATCTATTAGCTATAATAAATTTATGAATTCATTAAAACACAAATGCACACATCCATTGTCTCGGTACAAATAGTAATATAAATATAAAGTAATAAAAATAATATTATTAAAAAATTGCTGAATGATTCCACCGTAGGTAATCTAGACCTACTTTTCACCACACGATTCAGTTTTCTGGTAGTGGTTTCCTTAGAGCGGTAACACCGCCACTTTTGACTATTTATCTGCTTTATATCATCTTGTAATTGTGAAGTATTATTGAATTATATGATTTTAAATTAACATGGCCACAATAATCGATAGATAGTTAAATGTGTACATTGTGTACATTGTGTACATTCATGTAAGGACAAATATGTATCAATAAAAAATATTGTTATGTACTACATACATTTATTCATAAAATTACAAATATAGTATAATAATGAACACACAATGAACAATGTTTATACATTTTATAGGGATTCGACTCGATAGCTATAATCAATTATTTGATAGATCAAACAATTATTTTCTTAGGCTCGATAATGGCTTTGTTGAAAGGAGTGGGTTGGTAAGGACCAAGAGGGCTGTACAGGCTGTTAGGGCCGTTGTAAATGCCATGTGGCCCATTCAAAAGTCCGTTGGATCCGTAAACGCCACTGCCAACGCCATTGTACCCGTTGTACACGCCATGGTATCCGGGATGGCCGTTCAGGCCGTGTGGACCATGGACACCATGTAGACCATGTGGGCCATGTAGACCATTCAGACCATTTACCCCGAGACCGTTTATACCATTTAGGCCGTTTAGTCCGTTGTAGGCTCCATTGTATAGTGGGTTGTACTGTCCTGGCCTGATACCGTTGGCTACCACCGCCGCGGGAACTGATCCTTTACCGTCAGCCGGGATGTGAGCTCCGGATGGTCTGAACCCTGAAAAAACAACAACCAATATTAAAATAAGTTAACCTTCATCAACATAAATTATTGCCATGTGTAGTCGGCGTGGTGCATTGCAGCTGGACTTCCCCTGGCTTTTCCTGACTTTCTTGCAATCTTGTACTCTCTCTTGTTCTCCCGCTTTAACCGAGGAGGGAAACTGGAAAATTTCCTACTCCTCCTGAATTCTTCTGATTAAATTCGTTGCGGGTCCCAAGGCACTTTTTACCTATCCCTCGGGCTCCCTGAGATCAAATCAAAGGGTAATTTAGTGGTTACCGCTGTCGATACTGACTAATGGCTATACAAAAGTAGCAGCGGTGGGAACGAGTGGTGGGCACTGGGCCTAATGTCGGCTAATGGGTAAACTTTTCGCAAAATATTGCCCGTCAGCCCAATAGGTACCTATATTAACTAATAATAAATTAGATACAATAATTTGTTAATTAATATTAAAATAGGAAAAGGAAAAAGTTATTTGATTTCATTTGTTACTTTTTGATAGATTTAATGTTTAAGTTAGATGTAAATTAATCACCATCGTAAAACATAAATAAATATATTATTACATAATATTGATAAGTAATTGTTAATCAAAATGAATTTTTTAAAATAATATTCTACCTCGTCATAAGTATATTTCGTACATTAATTAACCGACTTCAAAAAGGAGGAGGTTATCAATTCGTCGGAATCTTTTTTTTATTTATTATATATTAAAAAAATCTTACCAAACTCATCAGCTTCGTAAGTAACTTGAATCGGAGTACCTTCGGGTGACACGTAGGAATAGCTACCTCGAACAACCTGATTTAAAATTATTTAATTTAACATGTTCATATTATTATAACAATTTCATATTATTCTTTTGATTTTTTTTTCATAAAAATATAAGAAATATGCAAAAATATTTAAAACGGGATGTTTCATGAGACTCTCGTGAACAAGACATTCGTTGATAATTTCGAAATATCGAGTTCCGCGAAATAAAACTGAAAAAGTGGTAAATATTCCGTTTTAAATAGTTTTTATTCTTTCTTATAGGAAAATCATAACTTATGTTACGGGACTAACTAGGAATGGAAATAAATTTGACAAATACATTCGACACATCTAGGGCTAATACAGATGTTTATCATAGAAATGCGCCGTGGGGTTCGAGCCTATGAGCTCTCTGACCTGAATTAACAAAAACACAAAGCTTTTGAAAGCTCCTAAGCTTCATCTATATGAACTTTTAATTTAATTAAAAAACGGGGAAATTCACTTTTCAGCGCAATTGTATAGTGGTAATATATTATCATCATCATCACCAGCCGTTTTCCGTCCCCACCATGGTTCAGGCCTTGTCGTGGCGGTGGGGCTCAGTAACCTAGGGTGATCCGCTGCACCTTGGGCGAAGCTAATTGGGCCGAGGGGGCTCTTTGTACCCCTCTTATAAGAAGAAGGGACATAAGAGGTGAGGATGGGAACCTCACCCCATTGTACTATCCCGACATTGGGAGGGGTTGCTCTGTGATGCGGGACATCCCCTCTGTGGAGGTGGCGTCGGTTCCTTGCAGGTCTGACTAGCCGTCGAGGTGCCCTGTTTGTTTACTAGATCCGGGGCACCCTAACAAAAGCGGCATTGGTGGCATTCGCCAGGATTTAGTGGGTAGAGCTGCGTCCACTTACCAGCCGTCGGGCGCAGCGAGTCCCACATACCCGCTCGGGGAGACCCACTCCCCCGCGGGAGTGTGAATCTAAGCCATTCTCGAATCATCAAAACCGGCCCAGCCGTTTAAAAGAAGTTCAGTGACATACACAGAAAAATAATATAATATATAAAGATAATACCTGTGTCCCTTGTGGAGACCCTGTGTTGTCAATGTATGCGTTCTTCAGAAATCCGCTTTCTTGCGCCTGTTTCCCGTCTCCCGTTGCAAAACTGCATTCAATTACATTGTTAAAGTATATTATAATGATACTTAAAACATTTATTATTGACCTAGTTCGTCTATTTTGCTTTATGTATGTTGTAAAATATATTTAATATTAATTATTAACATTTCTAAAAAAACATTGATGCACCGTTTTTGTTTGTATTTCTTTTATTATAAATCAAACTAAAAATGTTTACAGATCTTATCGCCGTTTAGTAAATTTTTTACACTATCGACTTTTCGGATACAGGTACAGATTCAGATAAAATCCATAAACGTTGTTTTATGGATTTTATCTTAATATAAAATCCATAAAACATTAGAAAACTATTTCATACTATATCAGCGCCCCGCTACTCCACGCATAGTTCATAAGATTGCGGAGATAAAATATACCCAATATTAATCGCTGATGATGTAGCTTTCCGTCGGTGAAAGAATTTTTAAAATCGGTTAAGAAGTTTAGGCGTGAAAGCACAAAAAACAAAGAAGCTCACATCGCATTAATAACATTAGTTTCAATAAATAGCTTACCTGAACGAATAGCTGCCATCTGGCCCCCTTTCGTTGGTGTAGCTCAAGATTGGCGCGGTCGCACTGGCAGGGTTGTAGAATGGACTATTGTACCCATTGCCAAGAAAATTACCACCTGCATATGGATATCCAGGCCTGATGAGAGGATTGACAGCTCCATTTAAGGCTGGCAACCCACTGACTAACGAGCATACCGCCCCGAAAGCAAGAAAACGATACATCTAAAAAAAATAAAATTATACCTATTTTTACTTCTACATCCTTTTTTATTCTTTATAATAATAAATAAATAAAATACATATTAAATAAATATAAAAAAGAAATATGTTTTCTTTGAGTATTTCTATAGCTACCTCTAGTCTTTGTTGAGGATCAAAATACAGTCCATAACCGATAAACTAGCGAATCCTTTTTATATGATCGTTTAATTACATGTATTTATCTTTATCATTGAATTTTTAGAACCATAAAACTATTATTGTATAATTTACTATTTCCTATTTTAACCATAATTACCTTTTTTCTAAAGTTGTTGTTACCTTAAGAGTTTTACTGACTGCTCTGGTTGTCTATTCGACACTGATACCGTGGGATTCAAGTAATCCATTTATAGGTACCAGGGTTACATAGTTGTAATATTTTTTGTTATGCCACAATCCAAACGTGAGCATTACCCACGCCCCCAAGTACCCCTCTACCGCTATTATCCGTTATACATGAATTTACCTAAGACCGTAGAACACGAAGAGAACGTTAATGATATGAACAGAATTACAGCAAATGTGCCAAATAAACCTAATTCGACTAGTTATCTGTTGCATTGTGTTCCCGCTCTCGATATAGAACTTAAGGTAGGTCCACACTAGGGAAAATTAAATGTTTAAATTGTTGGGTGTTGGCTTTAAGCGCTGTTGCCCAATGAATGGGTAATTTTATGTTAGTAATGTACAGATAATTATTTAGCCTAATTCCAGATATTATAGACGTTCTCGGTACTATCAATACTCGTATGTAGTGACAGCCTCTACTCTAGTGGTCAGGTAACTGGACACTTCACGTTACGATCGCGGGTTCAAATCCCGCCAGGTTTCCCGCCAATTTGTATGATTAGATCATATACTCATCGAATCATTGACTTGTGTTCAGTCATTGTGACCTGTGTTCTTAAATTAATTTTCGCTGCCCGTAACACAATATCTTATGAACTTACCACGGGGCTAAGCTAACATCGCGTGGGCTTCTTGTTAGAAAATTAATTATTTATTTATAGTTTTATTGTAACAATGTCTGCAAACTTAGGGATTAAGTTAAGGTTGGTCATTAGGACCTTGTAAAGAACGACTGTTATCAAATAAACTGCTAGACACAAAGTTTATTTATTTATTTATTTGGATCATCAACAATTGTATACACGTTGAACAATTCTATAAAATACATACACCAAAATCAAGTCAAACGCATAACAATCATTTATAGATGAACTCAGCATGCTATTTAAAATAATAATAATTAATAGAAATAATATAAAAAACATGTACTAATATTGGCTCATTATAAGTTACGTACATAAGTGTCTGTGGGGTAGAAGAAAAAGAAATGCTTATGAAAACTATGTTTCGATATTGTTTTAAATCATATTATATTATATCTTTACCATTGCCATAACTATTTACTCGTCCCCAATAGCAGACGTTAAAGTATTGTGTGGATTCACCTTTATCGATGTCAATTGTTCAAATCGTAATGATTTTCATAACATCGACACAAACACGATAGCGATCTAAAATATCAATTAAAATTGTATAATTATTGTATTGCGCTTAATTACGTAGAGCTAATTATCTTTCAAATTACGATTTTTGGCTATATAAATCCGGTTTCCATGTGAGAAAATCTAGTCAAGCTTTGGGTGTTGTCTGAACAACCTCTTAAAAGCTTTTGTTCAACTGCTTTATGGATGCGATAAACGAGAGAAATCGATGTTGGATTAATACAATATTATAATAATTATATAAACAGTATAATAGAATTTAAAATAATATCAACCCTTATATGACTGCTGGGCATGGTTTTCCTCATCGCCTCAAAATCAGGCGAGGAGGGTTCTGTTGAGAGGCCTGTGTTGGGCCACAGTTCACCGATACGCCGCGCCGGCCCAATGCGGCTTGGTAAACAACCACACCTTCAAAGACTTATAATACAATTCAAAATACAATAATGATCCTATTATATTGATAACCATGAGGCATAGGTTTTATTATGTAAGATGACGAAGACACTAGCTGCCCTAACATCCCGATGTAATAAACATGAAAAAACTATAAAAGCCTAATATTTACTAGGTTTTAACTTTTATGATTCAAGAGAGGAATGGCGTCGAATTGTGAGGCGGGCCACAAACAACCATGATGCTGAAGTAACGACCTCGACCGCTCTGCCAAGAGTGTAACGACAAGTAAGGACTTTTATGCAAAGCTAGATATAATAATAATAATAATAATATCCATCGACACCACGTCAATCTGGTCCAGTGGTAAGTTCTCGAAGAACTTGTCTTACGCGTACCAGACAACAGAAATATATTTATTACTTTTATACTATACATTATATTTAAGATTTTTATTATATATTACCCATATTTTAATACATATCCATGACTTAGGAAGTGGGAACAAAGAAAACTTTTTTTTTTGTTCCCTGGCGGGATTCGAACATTGAGCCACAGAGGTCGTCAAATCAGATATTTCAGCATTGTCAAAGAATGTCTTTTTCACGGGACCAAGGCAAGCATGATATAATATGTAACTATCGCCATAGGAACAGTATGGAACCTCCATCTTGATTGTTTATGATGAAGCACTTTCTTTATGGATTTTAACGTGGCGTTGGATCAACCATGGTCAAGACATGTACCTCACCAAGGTTCAAGCCTTGTCGTGGCGGTAGGGCTCAGTAGCTTTAGGTGAACCTAGCACCTTAGGCGAAGCAAATTGAACCGAGGGAGCTGCTCTTTGTACCCTTCTTGTAAGAAGAGAGGACATAAGAGCCTGGGGGAACAAAGGGCGAGGGAACCTCACCCCAATGCACTGTCCCGACGTTGGGAAGGGTTGTTTTGTGGTGCGGGACGACCCTCTGTGGAGGGTCCCTTGAGTGACTGACTAGCCGTCGAGGTGCTCTGTTTGCTCAATAGATCCGTGGCACCTTACCAAAGGTGGCATTGGTGGCACTCGCCGTACCATCTTTCAGGGGCCACATACCCACCTGGGGAGTCCCCCCTCCCCGGTGAGATGCCTCCGAGCATTTCCCGGCGTAAAAGAAAAAAACTATATGGCGTTCAATACTTTGAATCGTGACTACACAACAATTTTCGTCCGAGATCACATAAAGTGATTAGCGGCACTGAGCGTGGCCGCTGTTGTGTTGGTAGATTTACTTGTACAATAGTGACCACAAATAATCAATGACGATTTTCCTCTGTCAGATTACACTAACATAATGCAAAATCCTTGCAAATTGGAGCCTCTAAAGAGCATGCGTTTTATTTGATAGGCATGGCATTGCCTTTAGGCATGATGAGATTTAAAAAAATACGAGAAAATTGGACTTCTGCATTTTTGTCTCTTTGTTCTGAACCTCATATTATATGAACAATCGTTAATACATACTAGTGATATGCTCGAAAAAACTCTTTTTTTTTTTCAAGTAACCAAAGTGAAACGAAGAAACCTATGAAAATATATTTTTTAAATATTATTATGTTCTCACAATCTTTTCTCAAAATTAGTAATTTGAAATCTAGTTTTGAACAAATTCATGCATCTGACAAGAGACACTTATGACACTTACCACATGCATAATTGACCCTTGTTAGTCCCACTTGGTCATGAAATTCAGCGAGGAGGATATTAGGCGAAAGTTGAGATCCAACACGGGTTAGCGATCTTCACACACCCTCTAAGACTTTCAATCTTCTCAGGCATGCAGGTTTCCTTACGATGTTTTCTTCGCTGATTGCTGACCCATATAGAAATCATAATAAAAATCACGATGGATACCAACATTTACGGCTGCTCTTTATGTTAACAAAATATAAGTATCTATGATAGGAATGTACCTACTTTTAGTTGGTAACAATTATGTATTCCTTAAAACAAAGGTACATACTGTGACGAAATGTATTTGTGTAAGCTATTACTAGTTTAGCGCCTGACCTCGTATGCAATTATATGTTCTAATGTAGTCATTCATTACTAATTAAATATTCTTTAAAGCGCTTATCTTACAAGATCAAATTATATCTTACGTAGTGCAATCAAGATTGTTGTATTTTTAACATTAACCTGCCCATCGAGTTAATTAACCACGCAAGCATGTAGTTTTTTTAAGCTACATTTTAATAGAAGAGGAGGAAAATAGGCTAGGTTTACCTGGTGGTAAGTCATCCCTGTGACAGACGGACGGAGTCTTAGTAAGGTGCACTTCATGTACGTTTTAAAAATTGATGAATTGGCCATTACATTAGGCCGATGGAGGCTACCCGTACAATTCTTACAAAATCGTCCATCATCAAATACTATAATTAACTGATAGTGGAACACCTCACATTAACTTATCACACGTAGGTGAATATTACGTAATATAATGAAACCCTTACGGTTGCTACTTTTTAACGCACCCCTGAGATTGTATCAAACCATGAAACACGCTCATTTGTTGTCTAAAGCAGACCCTGACTAGAGGAGAACCTCTTATAAGAAGAGGGGACAAAAGAGCAGGGGGAAAGGGGTGAGGATGGGAACCTCACCTCATTGTACTGTCCCGACGTTGAGAGGGGTTGTTCTGTGGTGCGGGACAACCCCTCTGTGGAGGTGGCGTCGGTCCCTTGCGGGGCTGACTAGCCGTCGAGGTGCCCTGTTAGCTTAACAGATCCGGGGCACCTCACCAAGGCGGCACTGGTGGCACTCGCCGGGTTTTCGTGGGTAGAGCTGCGTCCATTTACCATCTTTCGGACGCAGCGAGTCCCACATACCCACCTGGGGAGACCCACTCCCCAGGCGGGATGCCTCAGAGCATTTCCCGGCGTAAAAGAAAAAAAAGAAAAAAGAGTAGCAGTAGTGGTCCCCACCATTGTTCAATCCTTGTCGTGGGGCTCAGTAGCATTAAAAATGAACCCAGCACCTTGAGCGAAGCAAATTGAGCCGAGGGAGCTGCTCTTTGTACCCCTCTTATAAGAAAAAGGGACAAAAGAGGAGAGGGACAAGGGGCGAGAATGGACACCTCACCCCATCGTACTGTCCCGACGTTGGGAGGGATTGTTCTGTGGTGCGATACAGCCCCTCTGAGAAGGTGGGACTGACAAGTCGTCGAGGTGCCCTGTTTGCTCATTCAATAAATTAATAAATAATAAAATAATTAAAAAGCACCTCACCAAAGACGGCATTGACGACATTCGCCGGGTCAGGTGGGTAGAGCTGCATCCAACTTACCACCTCTCGGCCGCAGCGAGTCCCACATACGCGCCTGGGGAGACCCATTCCCCCGCGGGATGCCTCAGAGCATTTCCCGGCGTAAAAAAAAAACAAATGAGTAGAAGTAACAAGTGGTGGGCCTAGTTGAAAAAAAATCATCAATCATATAACCGGAATAGAGCGGTAATGTTGTGTTTTATATGAAAACAAATTCTGTTCTGCGCTCTGATTGGACGACTGTTGGCCATTGATGGATGATTGGCCGATTGGACGTACACACAGATCACTGGTTGCTTGAATTGCTATTACATCAGTGACTAATCACTGATCAGATCAGATCAGTCTAATTTTATGGCAATCCGGTTATATGCTCGATGCAAAAATGTGTTTCTATGTCTATGTTTTCTATGCCTATGTTTTTTATGCGCCATTGTTTAGTCGGGCGTAATTATAAGCTTTCTTTTAAGAATTAAAGGAATATTTAAATGCTCTTCAGAATGATAAACAGATCTAGATTCTAGATTGCCGGAGTCCAGCTCACATATTCTAATTTCTAGGATATCGTTGGTTTGCTGAAAATTAAATCGGTTACAGTCACTTGTTCGTCTTATTAACAGCTCTCCATAACAACCAATAAGTGCCTATAGCGTTTATGTATAATTGAGCTATAAACCTTCAAGAACCATCGTTAAGATTTTTGCTTCCGTAATTAATAAAAATTGTTCTATCAATTTGGTTCCATTATTGACATTGCACTCTGCGAAAAACTGCTGTTTTATATTTACTAAATATTTGACATTAAGGGATCGGCCATCTTGGCGTTCATTGAGGGAGGCCTATTTTCAGTAGTGGACGGATAGAGGCTGATAATTATGATGACGATTATGAAATATTTGACATAAACATAACTAGTTCACAGTGGATTGGTTGGAAAAACGTAAAAAGCACCATTTTGAGTGAAACTAGTGTTGTCGTTGAATCATTATCATCAGCCTCCATCCATCCACTGCTGAACATAGGCCTCAATCAATGAACGCCAAGACGGCCGATCTCTTGCCACTCGCATCGAACACGGACCGGCCACCGCATGGAGATCATCTTCTGGTTAATAGCCGACCAACTCTCTCTTGAACCTTATTGCCCCATCGGCCATATCGTTGAATAAGTAATGCTAACATTGCTAACCCAAGAACAACATCAATCTCAGTGATAGATATAGAAAGATCCGAACATGTACTTTAGCCTTTTTATGTTAGACACGTAAAGAAATAGACAAGCGACATGATGACAAGTGGTCAACGTCGCCTATTAACCCAAACGGGTGTATCCAGGACTAGCCCAGGCAACTCTTTATGCCCCACCATGGTTCAGGCCTTGTCGTGGCGGTGGGGATCAGTAGCCTAGGGTGAGCCGCTGCACCTTGGGCGAAGCGAATTGAGCCGAGGAGACTCTTTGTCCCGTCGTTGGGAGGGGTTGTTCTGTGGTGTGGGACAACCCCTCTGTGGAGGTGGCGTTGGTCCTTGTTTGCTCATTAGATCCGGGGCCCGTCACGACACGGGGAGTGCCACCAATGCCACCCGCATTGGTGGCACTCCCCGGGTGTTAGAGTCCCACTCCCCCGCGGGATGCCTCAGAGCATTTCCCGGAGTTAAAGAAAAAAAAAGGCAACGCGTTGCCTTTACGTACGATCTTCATCAGGGTGGGTCACCTTGCCACGAGGAATAAGGTCTAGCTGCGCCCAGCGCAGCGGGTCATTGCGGTAATTCGAGGGTACCGTACGGTATCGTGGGCGACAGCTTCTGCCCTAGCCGATGACCCCCTGTGGGAACTCGTGGAGGAGGTCTCTCGGTGAGAGCCATTGACAGTGTGTCACGATTATGGCGCGGCGGTGGACTCGGCCCAGCACACACTCGAGGCGTGCCCGAGATGCGTCACGGTCTGACATCGGTCATCGAAAGGGACTTTTCTCTGCCGAACGTCATCACCGCGATGCTCGTCGTCTCCTTCTGCAAGGTAGTAATTTCCCAGAAGGAGGTCGACGAAAGGGTGAGAGAGGAGGCCACCGACAAGGTGCGCTTCTCCCGCAGGCGACGAATGGGGGTGTGCAAGAGGCGCTACCGCTATGTGTTCGTGTCGGGCTCAGGATGTTCCCATTCTGGGTCTGTATGGCACGACGTCGTGGGGACTGCTTAGTAGCGGCCGGGCAGTTCCCCCTTACGAGGAGTAGTCTGTCCTTCGCCGGGGCCAGCCTGTCGCTGAGGTGATCTTGTCTGTTGCTTGCATGTTCCGGGACCCTCAAAAAGCAGCTGAAGGCGCTCACAGTGGTTTTAGTTACGGTGGGCACTCCCAGTTGCGAGTCCCATATTCGGTCAAGATCTACCCGAAGATCCTGGCTGCATCCATAAGGATTTCCCTGCGATATGCGATAAAAAAAAGCCTAGGCAACTGTGTACTGTGGTATTATTGTTATTATGGCTACTTTTTTTTTTGTAAATTGCTTATTGACATTAGAAATCTTTTAACTTATTATTAGGAAATAGACTTAGATGAATAATACGCCATAACTACTAAGATATTCATTTAAATTACATTATGTCAATGAATAAAATAACTAGTCTGGCCATTAACAATGTTACATAACTTTTCTTTTTTTCAACTTTTTAATTATTTTGAATTTGGAACACGTATATTATTTTTAAAACTTCTTTCGTTTTTGCGCCATTTCGCATAATATTTTTTCGTGTTCATTAACAATAACATACGCACGCCCGAGCTATAAGGTATATAAATTGATAAGGATCAGTGATGTATCCGTCTATTTTAGCGTTTCAATTGCCGCAATGTATAGTGTGGGTATTTTTTTTTTTGAAAGTATACAATATACATAATGTATAATTATTTGGCTCGCTCTGCAGCACGAACGGCTTGATTGGGCTCAATGGATTTTAGTGTGAGAGGCTTCGTTAGATTTGTTTTACTGTGAAAGTGACACAGAGATACTTATATCAAAATTAAAAAATGACAAAATGGCTGAACTGGTCTGAACTCTCCGCATTAGTTTACTTAGAAATTAAGAACATACAACTTCTGTGGTGCTTTAAGCATTCTTAACTGGCCCGCTTATTTAACAATAACATACTAAAAAGTATGAAATAAAAATAATTATTAAAAAAACAAAAACCCGACTGCAAAAAACAACCACTAACTAAAAAGAGAAAAAAATTTAAACAAACATTATTACCGACTTCAAAAAATAAAGTAACTAAAAAGTAATACTTTTGGAGTCGGTGTCAGTTAAGTTAAATAGGTACACCAACAAATACGTCACCGTCGTCCGTCACAGGTGTCGTATTTGTTGCTGTAGGTACCTTGGCTGACACCGACTCTAAAAGAAACATGACGTGGTAAACGCAAAAATTGTACATTAGTAGAAGTACAATGATTATTAGTTGTACTGTTGTAGACACAAAAATTAAATAAACGCGATTATTTTATTACTTTTTAGTTAGGTACTTTATTTTTTGAAGTCGGTTATAATTTTTGTTTCAAAATTTTTATTTCTTAATTTTTAGTGATTTATTAGAGAAATACAGACAGAGATAGACATTTTGGCATAGTGAACCGTATGAAGTAAACCCAACAAAAGCTGTAAATTGTCGAGGAGTTCCCTCGACTGGCTATGGTCTCCATCCGGTGGGAGGGAAGCGCTGTACCGCGCTCTCGGCTGCATGGGTACCACCATCTTGCTTGTTTCTCCCGTGAAATATCTTTGCTGTATTTCGGAGAGAAAGGTAGTGTAATTACTTGCACCGAGACTTAACATCTTGTCTCAGGATAGGCAACACATAGATGACTTGCCTGGGCTCGTTCCGGGTGGGCTGGTTTATGTTCACGGGCGACGTCGGACACTTACCATCAGGTGGCACGTTTGCCAGTTTACCTATCCAACTAACATAAAAAAAAATCGTCAGTCCTGTAATGGCACGTATCACCCATATGGGTGCAAAGTTCTCATAAGTATAAATTAATTAAGTCCAATCACAAGGTAGCTACTGTAAACTATTTAGGTGATCCCTTAACTGTCCTTCGTCTTCATCATCAGACCCCCAATCACAGTCATTAACCATCTAGGTGGAAAGTTCTCATCAATACAAATTAATCAAGCCCAAACACAAGGTTACTGAAGTAAATCGTCGAGGAGTTCCCTCAACTCCTCATCTCCAGCATCAGATCAACTCTAGACCTACATCAAATTGTAATGCTTTAAAACGTTTACTTAAAAAAAAAAATTAAACGCACTAGTAACTCCTACAATTTTCGAAAGTTCCCCTCACTTTCTCTGGGATGCCATCATCAGACCCTGGTTTCCTTATCATGGGACCATTTGGCACGTATACCCTTTCAAACAAAAAAAGAATTTTGAAAATCGGCCCACAATTGACGGAGAAATCGGTGTACATACATAAAAAAAAAAAAGCTCTATTACGTGAAGAGTTTACAGTGTACCGTGTATTATATTCTATTCGATATTTACATAAACAACTTATATATTTTAATGTTTTAAAATATATAAGTTGTTTATGTAAACATTATACGATTATAATTATTGCAGGTGGGGATAAACAAATCTACAAAACACTGTATCTACCATTAATCGAACATTTTCCCACCATGGCTCAAGCCTTGTCGTGGCGGTGGGGCTTTGCAGTCTAAGGTGAACCCAGCACCATGGGCGAACCGAATTGAGCCGAGGGAGCTACTCTATGTACTCTTCTTATAAGAAGAGGGGACAAAAAAGCAGGGAGACTAAGGGCGAGGATGGAAACCTCACCCCATTGTAATGTCCCAACGTTGGGAAGGGTTGTTCTGTGGTGCGGGACAACCCCTCTGTGGAGGTGGCGTCGGTCCTTTGAGGGACTGACTAGCCGTCGAAGAGCCCTGTTTGCTCATTAGATCCGGGGCACCTCACCAAAGGCGGCATTGGCGGCACTCGCCGTGTTTTAGTGGGTAGAGCTGCGTCCACCTTAAATACCATCTTTCGGGCGCAGCGAGTCCTACATATCCGCCTGGGGAGACCCACTCCCTCGCGGGATGCCTCGGAGCATTTCTCGGCGTAAAAGAGAAAGAAAATTTTACCCTTTTGTAGAAATCTAAGTAAACTACTATGAATCTAATTTTAAATTTATGTGTATAGACTATACTATATAGGATATCTATGGCCAATATCTAAAACGAGCAAAACAAAAGATTCTCGAAAAAAAACTTCTCATTAAGTACCTATATCAGGAAGATTCCGAATGGTGGGAAGCATCGGGACGCGCGGTTGTGTTTTTTTGGTTTCCCGTTAATTAATTGTTATTTTGTGTTTTGTCCACTCGGAGTGGTTTTCTATAGTGTTTGTTTTAAAAACTTGATCTTTATTTATTGTGATTGGTTGGCGAATTTTATGGAGTACCGTTCTGGAGTGGTTTTCTTAATAGGGCTGTTCTGGCGGTTTTCTATAGTGTTTGTTTTAAAAACTTAATCTGTTAATATATAATGTGATTGTTTGGCGAATATTGTGGTGGACTGCCTTGTGTGGATGGAATGGGGAATGATAGTTGATTGATGGGGACTAGAGGGGCGAAGCCGAGCTCCTTGGGGTTTCCCGCCATTTCTCCGTATTACAGACCGAATAATTGTATTTTGTATGGCTAATAGCCTAATAGCTAATGCCTTTAAATGAAAATAATCAGGAATATTCTTTAAAACATTATCCTTCCCAGGGAAAAAACAATATAATAATAATACACGTGGAAATAAAGATTTTTGTAGAATCAATCACAGGTCAAATTGACAATTGTGCTCTACATCCTTATTACCTTCTTCTACATCTATAGGCTCTCATTGTAGGAATTATATACAAAATAACATATAAGGTTTTTGCGTGGTTTTGTGAAATAAGCAATCAAACAAAGAAATTTAAACGATGATATTTATTCGTAAAACGAACATGCCACCGAAACAAACAAAAATGTACAAAATGATGGCAGTGAGCAGCAGCGAGTCAGCCGCCTACCCAATATGGCAAATTTGTTTCTTTAACGTTAGACCTACTTTTCAATATATTTTAAACAATCCATTAAATACTTATTTCTTCAATGAATTGCTCAAAAGTATTTGAAGTTACTTTATCGCGTGCTTGTATTTATGCTTGCTTGGGGATGGAGTCACCTTCGGCGTGGAAGCCGGTCTCGTCAGCGTAGTAGGTGACAGTCTCAACTTTGTTGTCTTTGTTGATGTAAGAGTAGGTACCGCGCATGACTACGACTGGGTGAACTTTGTTCTCCTCATCAGGGACGTCCTTCAGTTGACCGGTCTCTTCACGGACGATTCCCTTTTCAGTCTCGAAACTGTAAAAATTAATAACAAATTGTTATAATAATGATTATGAAACATAATAATAAATATAAAATATAATACGTATTTGATAAACGTAGTAAAATTAACTTGGGTACATTTTACCAAATATGTTATATTCTTTTATAAAAATAATACGCAATTTTAGGAGATTATTCTTTGATTATATTATAATATAATTGTGTTACGCTTTGCATGGCTAAGATAAAATTAGAGAATAAATGCTTAATATTCTATTTTTTAAAAGTACACTTTTAAATTTAATTAAATTTTAACACTATATCATAATAAAATATGTTTGTCATTTACAAATAAAAATTATACAATAGATTAATACGAAAATTATCTTACCCAAATTGGTATCCACCGTCGGCTTCCTTGTTGAAAGTTGACCGAAGGATGGCTTCGACGACGTTGACGGGCTCAAGCACGGGGTTGGCGGCGACGACAGCCACGAGGGCGAGGGCAACAATGATCTAAGAAAACAAAACGAATATTAATAGCTGTTAACAAGAATTAAATTATAATTTCAAACACCATTAATTCAACGCACCAATTTCATGGTTGATTGGTTTTGGTTTGGTTTCGTTGCTTACAATTGAGCGACTGATGCACTAACGCTCGAATCATAATCTTTTATACATTTCTCCCGGCGTCCACAGTCTAACGTAATGTCAAACATACGATGTCGATATTCCAGCTCTCCGGACAAGATCATCGGTGATCACATACTTGAGTGTGTGTGCCGCGTGTGAGTGTGTGCGTAAATAACGTGCGCATCGCAGACGTTCGAGGGTTTTTTTCTAGCTGTTCACAATATTTGTCACCAAAGATATATTTCGGCAAGTCAAGGTCAAATGATACCATGTTATCCTCCAATTTTTATTACACATCAATTAGGTGACTTGTTTTGAAGCTCATACTTGCCTTTGAAATATTCAGTTGTTAGCTAGCATGCTAGGATGCCGGAGCTCGGCTGGATTTTTAAATACTTATTATTTTAAAACAAGGATTTTTTTTGTTTTAAATGTTAATATACAGCAAGGCGATTGGTGATTACACATTATTAATTAATTACATTCAAATCTAATTTAGAATATATCCAAATCATTTATTGAGTACTTAACAAATTTTACAATAATTTATACTAAAATAAATAAATCAAAATATTTACATTATAATATTTCTCGATACATATTTTATAGGTGTTCTAAATAATCAGTGAATTAATTTTAAATATGTTTAAATTTTAAATTAGAGCGACTAAAATCATTAGTAAACCATGTTCTATTGTTTATAAAATATTAACGTCTTAAGACATTCCATTTACAAATTTGTTTAATTATTTTAACAAAATATAATTAATCATATCTTATGATACTTTTAATTAACTAGGTATTCATGTTTTAATCATATTGCCAGAACACTGCATTCTATGCACACTGTTATAATAAAATTGGCAGAATGGCAAAAATTATATAATAATATCACACCATGAAACTACCGATGAAGTAAACATTTGCGTTAATTATACGACGCTTTTGGCAATAAAAAGGCTTTGAGAATCATTCAAATAATTACTAAAACTGTAACGTTTTATACAGCATTATGTCATAATAAGTCTTGGGTGGAATTCGTGTGGCTCCTGTGTTCAAAATAATATTTTCTGTTGAAATAATGTATAGTTCTTAGGAACATTTATTTTGTCCAGCTCCATGATACCAGTCATAGGCAATAAGAACACCTAAAATGTTTCGGAAATAGCATTATGATATTGCAATCCATAATATTGCAACACAAACTAGTAAATAAAATAATAGTAAGTATGCTATATTATATTCTCATATCAATATTTTTTTACCGACTTAAAAAAGAGGAGGTTATCAATTCGACTGTATTTTTTTTTTGTATGTGTTTGAGACACGATTACCTACTCCGCCGTTTGTGATTTTTGTGCTTACAAATTATAGTCAACTTAATATTCTACTAATGTTCAAACTTTGCGTGTACCGTCATTATAGTTACTTTTGTTCGGTTCGGTGTCGTTTTGTTGATGTACCCTACCTACCTAACTTGGCTGACACCGACTTCAAAAATTAAAGAAACACAGTTATTTTATAAATTTTTAGTTTAGAATTTTTGAAGTCGGTTTTAATTTTTTTGTAAAATGTTTTTTTCACATTCAATATTTCACTGATTTATATTTTTGAATATAATTATATTTTATGCGCCAATATTTAAAAGAAAAATATTATTATAACATAATAAAAATTATAATATCTACATTTTTATTTGCCTAAAAATTAGGTAATAAAATTAATTTTAATTTTTTTATTGCAAAGTCATGAATATAAAAGTGACAAAAACATTTTATACGAAAACCGTTAATCCTTATTTCTAAGATTTTTTTTAAATTACCATTCCATGAAATGGGGTGCAGAATTAAAGTAAAATATTTCAATTCCTATAATTAAATCTACTATATTTAAAAGGTTTATAAAACTAAATTTTAGTTAGATTATTAATTAAAGATTTGTAAGGAGCTCAAATCTTATTAGAATAAAAAAATAATTGCATAATTTATATTTTATATTGCACAGTTAGCTGATTCTATACTACAAGCAATCACTTGCTAAATAAATAAGGTATAACAAGTTTTAGGGCTTGTTCAGACACGGCGACAACCGCGCGATTTCAGAATCGCGTGGGAACCGCGCGGGTCTCATTTATATATATGTAGATATTTATTTTGGGATTCCGGCTGTTCAGACACACGGAAAACGCATGATTACATGTCAAATTTGAATTTAGGGTTCTGAGTATATAATATATCTAATTGTAGAAGAGAGTTATGTAACTAGAGATATCACTTTGATGTTAATAGTATTTACCTTGAAGAGGTAACGATTTATTTAATCTAATATATAATTTTGTCAGATTAATTACCCAGACGTTGTGATAAATATAATATGTCATTTAACACGATGTATTTTAATTAATTTCGCCTTTATTTGCTTTGGTATTTTTCCTATTTTTTTGATTATTAAATAATATTTTTACAAAAAAGTCTTTTAGTAAGTTATTCCGATTTTGATTGCTTTATGATTCATTCGAAAGGTGTTTGATCTAAATACGTACAAAGACTAGCTAAGTACGGAAAGACCACGTACTGAGATTAAAACTAAGTTAATTAGTACATGAGATCGATCTTTCATCAATTAACACTAGATATATAAACTGCCGCCTTTTTTTTTTAAGAGGGGGCAAACGGACAGACTTTCACCTGGTGGTAAGTGATATACGACATCCACAGACTCCCGCTACATCATTAGCAGGTGCAGGCCTTTTAAATATGCTCTTTTCTTGAAGGTCCCTGAATCGTATCGGTTCAGAAATACAGTTTGTGGATTTGGATATTGGATTTTTTGAAATTCCGATGTTTAGCTAAGAACTTACAGTATTTGTTTTTTTAATATCAAGTAAAGTCATCAAGTCTACAAAAGAGTGTTGGTATCAACCTCAACACGTTTCTGAGAAATAGGTTGTTGACCGATTAGACCACTAGACTGACTTACAATGATGGGTTTCGCTTTTCCGTATGCGTACGGTATCCTAAAACATTGACTACTTGTTGCACATGTTTTCCCTATTTTAAAGGTCAAACGACCAAAAATTATTAAAAAAAAATTGAAAAATAATTATTTATGACAGGATTGAAAATAAATCTCGAGATGGTTTGTAAGATAAGTGATGAGCGCTTAACCTTTGCGGAGGTTCGAGATGCCTTCGTGAAATTTCAATTCAAGGTTGGTGCGGTCTAAGTATGCGTACATGCTGCATACACCCATTTTGTCTGTAATTTATTACTTCATACAGTTGTTATATCTTAAAACACAAATGTAGGAACACAGCTGTAGGAAAGTAAATAAATTATTTTAATATTAAATCTTTTATTTTCTCTTAGATTTATATTCTACAAAGATGTCACAACCTTTTTAAGTAAAAATTATTGTATTAAAATTGTTTTTTTTTTAATGTCATAGGGAGGCAACTGAGCAGTCGGAGTCTCCATAAGGCTCCGACCGACGCCCATTAGACATCCGCACAACCAAAAGTTATGCAGATCCGTTGCCCTCCTCTTCCTTATCCCCCCCAATGGGCCACCGGAAACTCACAAACTGCACGAAACGCGACAGCATAGCTGTCACTTGACGCCGGTGTTATGTGAGCGAGAGGTACCACCCCGGTCGTGCCGACCTAATTCGGCTGCAAACCAGCGTGGCACTACCTCTTACTAAACGATTTTGGTTACGAAAAACCTTAACTTATTCATTGTAATCCTTTATTACATCGATGATTTCAAACGCGCGCGAAAATTACTTCAAACTTATTAAGATTCAGATGTGTAGCCTATTTGAATTGAAGATTTTTAAGATTTTGGACCTGTTTTAAGTCAAGTGACTCACTTGGGTGGGTCGGCCCAGTACTTGTCTCACTGACAAAGTATGTTCATCGGATATGACTAGTCACCGCTCAAGACACAAGATGTGATGTAATTTAACATGGCTACACTATCCTTGTTACATCACATCCATTTAACAATGATTTAACAGATATCATGAGAATCTGTCCCGTCTGCATCGGTACCACCAATCTGCTTATTTCTTTTACGGATCAACTTGCTATGTTTCAGAAAGAAGACGGGAAGTATTACCTATATGCTACTTACTCGTAGTATCTTAATACCTATATCTTAAAATTGGCGACGCATGATCGTTGTGGCCAGTCCTAGGTTATCCGAATTACCCTCCGCGGGCGACGAAGGAGAGCGCCTAGGAGGCGCCACTTAATGCTCCTCCAGTAACACCCCCTATGCTCGTGCCGTGCCACTGCTTAGTGGTGGTCGGTCAGTCCCCCTTAGGAGGAGTAGTCTGGCCTTCGCCGGGCCTGCCTGTTGCTGAGGTGCCCGTTGCCTACAGACCTTCAAAAAGCGATTGAAGGCGCTCGCCGGGGGTTAAGAGGGATTGGGGTAGTGCATTCCCAAGTGCAAGTCCCCACATAGGTACGTCAAGAAAAAAAACAAATTAATCCGAATTATGTTTGTCGGCGACGCTGACCAATTCAGGTATCACGTCTTATAATTTGCTTTATACAACTTTAAAAAATATGTAATACTAGCTCTTGTGGTCGTGATCATTTTATATTGCCTTTCTTGTGGCAATACACATAAGACGAAGTACATTTGCAGGACAGCGTCCTGCAAATGTACTTCGTCTTATACCAGGTAAGTATTTTAAAGCACTACAATTTAATGAACATCTAGAGTCGATCTGATGGAGCTGAAAGACAGTCGACGGAACTCCTCAACGATTTACATCAGTTATCTTGTGTTTAGGCTTGATTAATTTGTATTGATGAGAATTTTAAGTTATTAGGGGTTCGATGATGAAGACGAAGGACAGTTAATGGGACTCCTCGACTGGTCACAGTAGCTACCTTATGTTTGGACTTAATCCATTTATATTGACGAGAAGTTTGCACCCTTATGGGTTGTAAGTGCCACTGTAGATCGGATGATGGAGACCATAGACAGTCGAGGGAATTCTTCGATGATTTACAGCAGTTACCTTTATTTGGAATTACTTCATACAGTTCAATATACCAAAATATTCAGTTCATACAAATCTGCCGTGATTGCAGCTTTTAATTACATAATATAAGTACCTAGAATATGTATTGCTTACACAATTCCAAATATGTTTTTTTTATTGGTTGTGTATTGATTTTAATCATTTCTTCATTCGTCTCAACGGCGTTGCTACCCATATTTCAGACAAAATCAGTTATCGAATCTACTTCAAAAGTAAAAACAATGGCATGGCGTGGCAAACGCAAAAAAAGAATTGTAGGCAGTGTTCACAATACCTACTGTATGTCTGTCATACAAAATGACTGTCCTCTCCTTTCCAAAAGGTAGAATATCTGTTTCATGGAAGAACTCTGATACTACTCTTGAGGTATTTCCAAAGGCAGCGCCGCATAAAGCGTGCCCATCTAAGTATTAAATTTTTGAAATAAAAAATATTTATTGCGAATTATTATTATTTTCAGCTTTTTTTATCACTTACATAATTAAATTCATTTATTTTGATTACATTATAATATTAGATAATTATTTAACGAAGTATTATTTTTAAACGAAATTGGAGGTAAGCTTGAACTGGGTAATAACTTACAATCAATTGGGCGTTTAGCAGAAACAATAAAGAAATACGTCTGAATAAAAATGGCTTTTTCATAATGCAATACTATATATGTAAATTAAACTTATAAAAACAACATGTATGTTAATTGAATAAACAACTTTATTCAATATACATATATATCCCGTATAGTTGAATCGCTTGTTTGGACTATGGACTACTGACTAGACTAATATTCACGATCGTAAAGTCCAATCAGGATTCCAGACTAGCGGAGGGCCTAGGCAACTCCTATGAGATATCCTTGGACGTAGCAAAGCTGAAGCAAACAGGATGGTGATACTTCTAATACCTACTTTAAAATCAATAAAAATAATAATAATGGAGATGAACTTATCATCCAATATTTTTTATACACCCAAATCAGGATTCAGGTAGTATGACATATAGAACGTCTATTTATCACAAAATTTACTTAAAAATCCGGTTTAAACTTTGCTACACAAAGGAAAAAATATGTAATTGATAGACGCCACCTCGCGTTGTAGGTATTCTTTAAATGTTAATCATATCTATTTTAAGGTATGTTTTAAAAATTATTTGTGTAAGAACTATTAACTTAGTAAACAAATTATATTTTACGACACATCCGTACTACTATTTTTTAGAAGTAGCTAAGTAATAAGTGTATTATTTTTTGTATATTTTATATAACAACCCAACCGGAGGGAGGGAAGCGCTGTGCCGCGCTCCCGGCTGCATGGGTACCACCATCTTGCTTGTTTCTCCCGTGAAACAGCTTTGCTGTGTTTCGGAGAGAAGGGCAAGACAGGCAGTGTAATTACTGGCACCGAGACTTAATATCTTATGTCTCAGGGTAGGGTATAAATGAGTTGCCTGGGCTCGTTCCAGGTAATACTTGTTTATGTTCATGGGCGACGTCGACCACTTACCATCAGGTGGTACGTTTGCCAGTTTGCCTATCCAACTAACATAAAAAAACATATTGAAATCGAAAATAGTTGTGAAAGTACAATATACTGTACAACTAGGTATTGCCAGCGAAATAACCTTTTTTAATGTCATAAGGAGGCAACCGTGCAGTCGGAGCCTTATGACTACCAAAGGTTATGCAGATGCGTTGCCCTCCTTTTCCAATCCCCCCAATGGGCCATACGTGGAAGTTTAGTTTAGTTTTAGTTTTCATTTCTAGTTGTATTTGATGTCAGCAGGCGAGTAAATTCCACTATAATAATTGGTCTTCTTTTAAACTAACGCGATCAGTCTCTATCTCTATAAACCTATAAACGGTAAGCACCCGAAACAATATTTATTTAAATATATATAATGTCTTAAACGGAACACATTCCATCTCGCAAGCAGCGGGCCTGCTACGAATTTAAATTAGTAGCTTTATATTTTTCGCACTAATGTTCGTGGATGTTACTTAAAATAGAAATACGTAATCAAAATATCCAACTTCAAACCTTAGTGTCTTAGTGATGCATAACTCCATTCCCAGACCCATCTAGACCCCAAAACTGTTAAATAATGCTATGGAGGACGTCTTTAAAAATGATTATATAATATAATAACGACGCTTTTACATCACGTCAATCTGGTCCCATGGTAAGTTCTCGAAGTTTTATTAGATAATACACATCTATGACCCAGGAACAAGTATAACTAATAAACAAGAATAGCCAATAGATTTTCTTATTTTAGCTTTTACGACCCATTTAAAATGTGCAGAAACAAAACTATGTACATACGTTTTATTAAATGTACTTTATTATTAAATTCATTTACATAGTCTTTTAGTAGACTGGTTTAGAGGACAAATTCTTGATTGTTAGTAAACAATTGTCGACTAAATAGTGTTTTTTCGATATGTCCATTGCGTATTTGAGAAGCGCAGGTCTTGTCGTATCAGATGGAAAAATCGCTGAAAAATGCGTTAAAAGTCGTTACTTTCGAAGTCGGTGTCGTTTTTGTTGCTGTACCTATCTAACTTGTCTGACACCGACACCAAAAGTAACAATAATGACGTGGTAAACGCAAAAATTGTGCATTAGTAGAAGAACAAGTTGAAGGCACAAACATTAAGGACACGCGATTATTTTATTACTTTTTTTGAAGTCGGTTTAAACTTTAGTTTTTTTTTGACGTGACAACGTCTTATAATTCGATGTAGCCGGCTGCACGAACGAAAAAACATGACGTATGCGGCGTTACCTCGCTCTGACGCGTTCCATTTTCTTATGACGTTGTCACTTTCAACTATTGTCAGTAAGCCGACTTTACAGACGACCGATTGTTTTTATAGAAGAGGGGACAAACGGACAGTCGGTTCACCTGATGGTAAGTGAAAAGCGACATCCACAGTCCGGGTGTCTGTGGATGTCGCTTTTCATTCATCGCTTATACCAGAGGATTAGCAGGTACGTTGCCGGCCTTTTATATACGAGTATGCTCTTTTCTTGAAAGTTTTTTTTAATTTTGTTTTTATAGGCCCAGTATTTTAGGCACTTCATGAGTAACTATAGTCACTGAAGTACAAAGTAACAGACGTCCTAATAAGCTAATAACACCAAGATTCATTATTAATTATATAAGTTCGATTCCCGAAGAACGTGCTGACAATTCGAATAAACTTTTTTTTTTATTTTTTTTTATAGAAGAGGGGGCAAACGGACAGTCGGTTCACCTGATGGTAAGTGAATAGCGACATCCACAGACACCCGCTATACCAGGAGATCAGCAGGTGCGTTGCCGGCCTTTTAGATGTGAGTATGCTCTTTTCTTGAAGGTCCCTAAGTCGTATCGGTTCGGAAACACCATAGGTGGCAGCTGATTCCATATATTTGTAGTGCGAGGCAGGAAATGCCGTAAAAATCTAGATGTTGTGGATTTCCGGACATCAAGATGGTGTGGGTGAAATTTGGAATTCTTACGCGATGTCCGGTGGTGGAATTCTGCCGCAGGCATTAATCCGAACAATTCCTCAGAACACTCCCCGTGGTAGATGCGGTAGAAGATGCAGAGCGATCCGACATCCTACGCAGCGCCAAGGGATCAAGCCGATTGGAGATCACATTATCATCGACGATTCGAGCCGCCCGGCGTTGGACGCGGTCAAATGGAAGGAGCTGATATTGGGGCGCTCCAGCCCAGAGGTGAGAGCAGTATTCCATGTGAGGCCGGATCTGCGCCTTGTATAATTGAAGGCGGTGTGAAGGCATGAAATACTGCTTCGCCCTATTGAGCACGCCAAGTTTCTTAGAGGCTAGTTTAGCCTTTCCTTCCAAATGACCACGAAACTGCACATCTCTCGATATGTCGACGGCAAGTATCCCAATGCTGGCTGCGGCAGTTAGGGGAGTGCCTTCAAATCGTAGAGGAACGACGAAGGGTGATTTTTTGGCGGTAAACGCGCAAACTTGTGTCTTGTTGGGGTTAAATTGGACCAAGTTAAGTCGTCCCCATTCCGAGACTTTGATCAACAGAGACTCGATTTCAGACACAAGTTTGTTCCGACACTCATCGACTTGTTCCCGAGAAATATTAGAGCGGCCAGTGTATAAGGCATCTCCAGTGCTGTCATCCGCATAACAATGAATGCCGCTGGTTTGCAGCATATCATTGATATGCAGAAGAAACAGAGTTGGAGATAGTACACAGCCTTGCGGAACACCAGCATTAACAGACTTGAGGTCCGAGCATGTACCGTCGACAACGACCTTGATGCTCCTGTCTGCTAAAAAACTGGTGATCCACTTACATAATTTCTCGGGAAGCCCATATGATGGTAGCTTCGCTAGAAGTGCTTTATGCCACACCCGATCAAAGGCCTTCGCTATGTCCAAACTAACCGCCAGTGCTTCCCCCTTGCTCTCAACTGCCTCCGCCCATCGATGCGTTAGGAATATTAGAAGATCACCAGCTGAACGATTCCGTTGAAAGCCATATTGGCGATTGCTAATCAGCTGGTGCTCCTCCAAATACCGCCGGAGCTGGCAGTTAATTATGGATTCCATAATCTTTGAGAACAAGGAAGTTATGGCTATTGGTCTGTAGTTGGACGGGTCTGAGCGGTCCCCTTTCTTAGGGATCGGGTGTACCAAAGCTGTCTTCCACGAGCATGGGACGACGCCTAATGAGTATGAGTGCCGAAAAAGACGCGTAAGGACGGGTGCCAACTCAGGAGCACAAGTACATAGCACTAACGGAGGGATGCCGTCAGGCCCACTCGACTTATGAATGTCCAGCGAAAAAGCGCTTTACGTACGGAGCGCTGTCGAAAAATTATTTCCGGCATTGAGGTATCACACCGAGGGATCGTCGGTGGTATTTTTCCCTGGTCATCCAAAGTCGAGTTGGAAGCAAAAAGAGAGCCTAGAAGATCGGCCTTCTCCTTCGCGGTGTGGGCCAACGAGTCGTTCCTCATGTGCAAAGATGGTAGGGATGGCTTACAGAAATTCCCTTGAACAGCCTTGGCGAGTGACCAGAATGCACGAGTTCCCGAAGGAAGTCGAACCAATCTCTCGCCAATTCTGTTCACGTACTCCGCTTTTGCCTCAGCAATAGCTCTTTTGAAGGACCTGGAGGCAAAGTTATACTCCTTTTTTAATGCGCTGGTCTTTACATCCTGTGACATCGATGCATTGGCCCAGGCTCGGTAGCTTAACCGCTTGTGGCGTGCAGCCATCTTACAAGTTTGACCAAACCAGGGCTGGGATTTGCCGCCTATAGGCACTGAAGAGCTTGGAATAAAAAGCTCCATGGCTTGCGAAGAAGGACCGCATTCCATCCCAATCAGCTGACCTATAGTGCCAAACATGGCGGCAGCTGGCAAAACGTGGCCATGATGGGCGGGCAACTTGCACAGAACTCCGGATCAGACAGTGGTCCGATGAGCCAAGTGGAGCGTCCACGGAGACCACGTAATTGTCCGGGTGAGAGGTCAGCAGAAGGTCCAACAGGGAAGGCGTATGATCTTCCACATCAGGGATACGAGTTGGTGATACCACCAATTGTGTCAGATCATATGCTGAGGCAAAGTCGTAAACAGATCTTCCTGCATGATCGGTTGTACGTGAGCCGAGCCACTATAAAACTATAAACTGCTATGAAATCCGTAAAAAGTTCATTTCGTTATAATGGTGGATGTTATCAAGGGTTTCTTTTGCAAGTTTGTTCCTCATTGTATGACACAATGGATAAATAAGTATAAAAAAAACACCGATTTCGGGCGCAAAATTGTACTTTTTTGAAAATTTTAAGTTAACATTTTTCCACGACCTTGCATTTCTTATTTTTTGACGTGATAACGTCTTATACATTGATGAACATCGGCAGCGCGCACGAAAAAGTGTCTCGTTCGGCCTGAGCCTGTCAAACGATAGACAGGAACAAGCTTTGGCTTGGAAACCATTATTAATAGCAAATTTTGAATACGCGACAACGTGTTTTGTGTTTTTGTGTTTATTTCTACAATTTAATAAGATGTGATTGATTTCCTTATAATTTATATAATTTTAATAATATATATTATATTATTTTCTGTCTAATTTCATTTTGTGCACTTCAATTAACTGTTTTACGCAAAACAGCGGCAAAAAAAGGTAATTAATTTTTCATCAATGTCGTACAACTATCTTCCGTAAACCGACTTTACAGACAACCAACTTTGTTTATCTATTATATAAAACTCGTTACGCGATCTCACCCAATCGCCATTCAATAAAATCAAAAATAGAAGACGCTGAAATTAAGAGGAACAATTTAAACTGCTTGTTTCTTACGTCTAACAGCTTTGCTTTGATGAGGAAAGGGCAGAACAGGCTTTGTAACTACTTGCTCCGAGATTAACCATCTTACGTCTCAGGATAGGCAACACGTAAATGAGTTGTCTGGGATAGTTTCAAGTATACTTTTTTATGTTAATTGGCGACGCTGATCACTTACCGTCATGTAGCTCGACTGCTCGTTGACCTATCTAACATTAAAACAAAATTCAAGGTTTCTGAAAATACAGTCGCTTGTCGTTTAAGGTTTCTGTACTTTTTTTTATTTAAATTGTAGTCTGGGTAACGTGAAGGTCAATGTCCAAGCGTTTTATTTTTAGTGATTTCACAAAATAATCAAATTTACATACACTATGAATTATTCATAAGAAGAGAAATTAATTTACAGCCATTAAAAGTTCACGTTTATATATGCGTAAGTATTAGGCTATATTAGGTATATATTTTGTTAATTTATAATGTCATTATTTATTTATTATTGTGTGTTTATCATAAACATATAATATAATATTCTAAGTCTATGGTGTTTATGATGTGAAATTTTTTTTGAATAGGAAAAGGTTATTTGGAAAAAATTGTGTTAAAATAAATATTAAAATCATATTTAAAAGGAACGATTATATATATATTTTATTATTATTATATTTGTTACTAGCTGTTGCCCGCAGCTTCGCCTGCGTTATTGTTGTTGTATTATCATCATCGGATTGATGATGATTATTTTTATAGATTAAGTTACTTCCTATAATATCAGCTATCTGTCAGTGAAAGTCCCGTCAAAATCGGTCCAGCCGTTTCAGAGATTAGCCGGAACAAACAGACAGAGACATAAAAAAAATTAAAAAATGCTTTTTTGGTGTAGGTGCCGTTTATACTTTCATATGCAATATGCATTTAGTAAAATGATGTTAATTTTAAATTACAAACAGACACTTCAATTTTATATTAAATTAATAATCTGTATAGACGTTAGATTATTCCGCCGGAGTATAACTTCAGCGGTGCCGTCGCTAGCGAAAACGTGTAGCTCTTTGCAGCCAGTGAGAACTTAGGTAGGTATTTATTTTGAGCCTATAACTAGCATCAATTTGCGCCCATAAACTACTAATCCCATGTTTTACGACTTTTTCGAGAAGCTGGGCAATTTCCTAAAATTCTTTGTGCAACTTAACAGATCGTCGTGGGTTCAATCGAAAACTTGTCCCGCGCGGCTTCATCTCGAAACTTTAGCGTAGATGAGCTTCTCTCGATAGACCTAAATGTCTATCGATGTACTATCGACAGAAATAGTCTTCTGTATTTTATACTTCTATCTATATCTTAGGACATTTTTTTTATAATATTTATACTTGGATTTATACTGCGTCCTCGTTTTTTTTACATTTATAAGTTTGTAAGTCGGGCAGCATCGAGCATATAACTGGCATATAGCGGCAATGTAATGTGTTTTGTATGAAAACAAATTCCGCCAAATTTGTGCTGCGACGCTGCGCCGGTTCTGCGCTCTGATTGGCCATTGATGGATGATTAGCCGGCGGGACACACAGATCACTGGTTTGTCGAATTACTAATACGTCAGTTACAATTCACTGACCAGTTACGTAATTGTATGGCTTACATTACTACTCTATCCGATTATACACTCGATGACTTAATACTACAAGAATAGAAATGTCATCGATTGTTCGCCAACGGAAAATATCGCTGTTGGTATCTGGTGGTGAATGATTTATTATCATCAATAGGTATTTTTGTTAAAAAACATAAATAACACGCAACATCAATTCATTTATTTTTCCTAAATATGACAATTTTGAAGGTCACCAAGTGAGACGCATCACGTGATCCGTCTTCCTCTTCGACGACTTAATAAAACCGAGAAACTGTAATTCTGCCACAGCTCTCCTGAAACGAGCCCTGGAAAAATAAAAAAAGGATATTTAAAGTATTTTCTATTCATTAAAAGTTAAAAAATAAGGTATGTATGCTATATACACGTAAAGTATTACTTTACGTAAAAATCAGAATAATTGATCATAGGTATATTTAAGATATTTTCACATACTACATAATATTTTGTTTATTTCTACATAATATAAAAAGACATAAATTCAAAATTTAGTTATATCCATATATTCTTTTCCTAACATGTTATTGTTTAGTCGCATTTTCGACGACGACCTCTGTGGCTCATTGTTTAGCGCGTTGGCGCTCAAGACGGAGGTAGCGAGTTCGAATCCCGCCAGCGAACAAAAAAAGTTTTCTGTGTTCCTGGGTCATGGATGTGTATTAAATTTGTGTATTAAAATAAATATTTCCGTTGTCTGGTACCCGTACCACAAGTTCTTCGAGAACTTACTACGGGGCCAGATCGACGTGGTGTAAAAGGATCCATAGATATTATTATTATTTTAATTGATATATTTTTAGTATCTTGGGGATAGGTTGTCATATATTTTTAGGGATGTAGTAGACAGTAGTGTAACCTACTATAAACACGACATCTGCTTTATGTATGTTATTTATTATATATTAGTTAGTTCATATTTTTATTTTTCTTGTATTTTGTTATATATAATAGGTCTACCTATGAAATTGCCGTTCTGCAGTACTGGCCATTTCAAATCAAAATAATTTTTGTTTGGCTAAAAATTCTAATTTCAAATTAATTTTATTTTAATAACATGGAATTCTTTTTCCAAAAGTAGCCATTTGTTTATTGATTAGTGTTACATATTCATCGCATTGCAATCATTTTCGTCTTCATGGATACCTACGTTAAAAATTCGAGTAATTAATAGAATATGAGTACCGTCGTGGCAGCAACGCGGCACAAGCGGCACGCAACATCAACGACGTTTACGGAGCTAACACTACAAACCAACGCACCACCTGTTATTGGTTTGCTCGCTTCCGTTCTATACTGAAAAATTTACATCGTGGTCGTCCGAAGACTTTGGTCGACAATGACGAATTAAAGGCGATTGTGGAAGCTGATGATACACAATCTACGGCTGAATTAGCAGCAGCTTTCGACGTTAGCGTCAAAACAATATTGGTCCATTTGCGTCAAATTGGCAAGGTAAAAGAGCTTGACAAATGGGTGCCCCACGAACTCAATGATCGCCAGCGCGAAATACGCGTCGAGACGTGCCTTGCACTGCTCAACAGACACACAAATGAAAGAATTTTGAACCGCATTGTTACCTGCGATGAAAAATGGATTCTGTTTGATAACCGCAAGCGCTCAGCAAGTTGTTGGATACTGGTTCAGCTTTAAACAATGCCCTAAACGAAAACTTACCCCTAGAAAAGTGATGGTCACTGTTTGGCGGTCTAGCGCCGCGCCGGTGTGATTCATCACAGCTTCTTACCAAACGGGGTGAGCATTACTGCAGATGTGTACTGTGAAGAACTGAACACAATGATGGAGAAGCTAGCACATCTCCAACCAGCATTGGTCAATCGCTCGTCTCCGCTGCTCCTGCACGACAACGCGCGACTTTATACTGCACAGCAGACGGTCTCCAAGTTGCGAGAACTGGGGTTGGAAGCTCTCCGTCATCCGCCCTACTCACCAGACCTTGCGCCTACAGACTACTACTTTTTCCAGTATTTGGATAACTTCTTGGCGGGAAAAAAATTCAATACCCGAGACTCGAGAGGCAGTACAAAATGCCTTTGAAGAATTTGTTGCCTCCCGTCCAGCTGATTTCTTTAAGAAGGGCATCAATAAACATTCATTGCATTGGTGATTACTTCGATTAATACAAATAAAAAAATACATGAAAAAAATTCGTTTAAATTTTTTCATACAAAACGGCAATTTCATAGGTAAAGACCTATAAATGTATATAAAAATATTCCAAGCACATGTTACTTATGTTCGCGTCAAGAAACTTGCGCTTTTTTCATACAGAATCAAACTAGACTGGTTTTGAATAAATTGGCGAAGAATTATATTTTAATTTTGACACCACATTCTCACATAATATGTACGACGCATGTCTCACGTATGTAAATCCAAAATTTTTATGTCATTTTAATTCAAAGCCACCATACACGCAAAATCGTGCTCTGTCCATTCACATTGAACCTGGAAATAAATCTCATCACAATAAACTATTCCCCTACGTAATCAATTTTTTTAGTCAATTCCTTATAATAACTGAAGAGTATTTAAATTTTAACGCTAAACTAAACTACCATTAGAATAAAAAATATTTTCGCATTTTAGTAATAGCCCAATAATTGAGGCGAATGCCACTGAGAGGAGAAGCTAAACGTTTTTTGACGTTTTTGTTACAAAATATATAAGCCAAATTAAAATAATGAATCTTAGCCATTTTTCATATAAGTTGATAGGAAAACTGGCAGACGTGCCACCTGTTGGTAAATGGTCCGCTTATGATTTATGAACATAAACGAGTTTACCTGGAACTAGCCCAACACATGTAGATGCCTTTCCACAGACATGAGATGTTAATTCTCTGTGCTGGTGCTTACAAGAGCAAAGCTATTTTACGGGAGAAATAAGCAGGATGGTGGAACTCATGGAGACGAGAGCGCCTTCCCAACGGTAAACTTCTTCATGAATTTTGTGCTACAGGCCGCTTCTTGGCTTAAGGATTATAGATAAATTGGAAGAATGACGAATAGAATTCTGAAGTCAACGACAAACAAGCTCGTGTGGTACCTACATTTTGCGTTTACCATGTCATTATTGTTACTTTTGGAGTCGGTGTCCACAGAGACAGAGGGGTTGCCCCGCACCACTGAACAACCTCTCCCTACGTCGGGACAGTACAATGGGGTGAGGTTCCCATCCTCGCCCCTTGTACCCTGCTCTTTTGTCTCCTCTTCTTATAAGAGTCAAGTCGAGTCAAGTTGAGTCGAGGGGGCTGCTCTTTGTACCCCACAAAGAGCAGCCCCCTCGACTCAATTTGCTTCCCCCAAGGTGCTGGGTTCACCTGAGGCTACTAAGCCCCACCGCCACGACAAGGCTTGAACCATGGAGGGGACTCTAATTACGCCTGCAGAATTTACTATCATAATTTACTTCTTATTTGAACCGGATACGAAACGGACTTTCGTTGATAAGTCAGAGGTCAAGAAAGATAAACTTAAAGCTCATGGTTACTATTATTACAATTTTATAAGAAACTTGTTAAATTATGCAAATTAATAAAACAATGACAAAAAATTATTACTTATATTAAAATTGTGAATTTAATAATGTAGCAAATTTGAGATCCGTAACCGTTAAAATAATAGGACAGAAAATGTTTATTCGTTTGCCTTGTAATGTAAGTCCCTTTTCGCACGTGCCGGTTGCCGGGTATCCGGTAGCGAAGTGTAAGCAAATTACGCCGGTACGTGTGAAAGCTGCCATACATGCTCATACACTACGCCACCGGATACCCGACGCCGGCTACCTGGCAACGGGCGCGTGTGAAAAGGGACTAAAACTGTAAACCACGTTCGACTATAATTTATCTCGCAAGAACTAGAAGTTTAATCAGGGCGCGAGATACATTCCGTCATTTCCTAATTTGACGGTTTGTTATTGATACATTATAATCTATCGAAAAATAATACGTTAAATTGTGAGCAATATGTTATGGATCAGAATAATTGTTCGACGGTTTCTTGTGTGTGGTATTTACAATTTTAAGGTTACATATACAGCCGTTTAACGCATTATAACGTAAAGAAAGAATACGTTATAGTATCAAAGCTATTTTATGCTATACACAAGTTAGTTTATATTTATTTCACATTGTTGACCGTCTTCCTTTAAATTTATTCATTTTAAATGAGTTCGCGTATAACATATTAAAGGGTACCTGTTTTTTAAATAACAAAAATTGTGTTAAATATATTAACAAGACAATACTATTTTCAAAATTATCACGGAACCATAGATCGTCGCTCATCCGACTGCACTTGGCAGATATTTTTTTATAAGAAACAATAAATGTTAAAACTGGTTTGATTGGAATTGTCAGTGAATTACAACAAAATACGAACACCGTGCTACCCAATGTCTTGACTTTTTGTCCTGATCAAATCCAGTATTTTTCGAATCTCGTCAGACAATCGTGTCGATTATTGTTAGATTGATTTTATATGAATTCCTAAAAATATATTAATTAAATTAATAAAAGTGATTACTTTAGAATCTTAACACTTGCTCGTATATAACGATCCAGTTACCGTACACCATGGTTAGTCCATGCCCCATGGTGGGACGTTATTTCCCCACCATGGTTCAGGCTTTTACGTGGCGGTGGGGGCTCAGTAGCCTACGGTGAGCCCAGCACCTTGGGCGAAGCTAATTGAGCTGAGGGGGCTTTTTGTAACCCTCTTATAAGAAGAGGGGGCAAAATAGCAGGAGGCAAGGGGCGAGGATGGGAACCTCACCCCATTGTACTTTGTTGGTACCTTGTACTTGGTTTGTACTTGGTTGCACCACAGAACAACCCATTGGTTGTTCTGTGCTGCGGGACTGACTAGCCGTCGAGGTGCCCTGTTTATTTACTAGATCCGGGGCACCTCACCAAAGGCGGCATTGGTGGCACTCGCTGGGTTTTAGTGGGTAGAGCTGCGTCCACTTACCAGCTTTCGGACGCAGCGAGTCTCACATACGCGTCGGGAGACCCACTCCCCCGCTGGATGCCTCAGAGCATTTCCCGTCGTTAAAGAAAAAAAAGGAGCATTTTGCATTGATTGCTATACAATTTTTATGTGTATCTAATTTTTATATCTTTGCCATAATTCGTCTCCGCGTCGTCAGTCGCATGCGTAAATTTATCATTTAATAATAAAAATATACAAGTGATGCTCGAGATTTCTTATATTTTGGATTTATTATATTATTTATTAAATTGAATACCATATAATTCGAAGACGACATGGCAAAAAAGTGACCTTGGCAAAATCTGGTCATGAAAAAAGTAAATGTCAAGAAACGCTTTATTGCCTACTCGTATCTTCCATGTATTTGTTCATATTACCCTATGAATATGTATTTACAGAAAAATTATACAAGCTTATCGAATAAACTCGAAATAGTTTTCATGTTTTCGTGTCATAATAAAAATTGTAAATATTAAGAATACACTCGATGCCTAAGGACCTTTTGGTATGCTAGTTGGATAGGTAACCGAGTAAACTAGCCATCCGATGGTAAGAGGTTATGTCGCCCTGCGCCCATTAACATTAACACGTTCATCTGGGCAACCCAGACAACTCATTCACGTGTTGCCTATCCTGACACATAAGATAAGCTTCGGTGCCAGTAATTGCACTGCCTGTCTTGCCTTCTTTACGAAAAACGATGATGGTACCCATGCATAAGGCAGAGCGACACAAGCTTATACACCGGTAACCTAACCTTTTTTTTCGCAGGGAAATGCTTTTGTACGCATTAGTCTATTTGTAATATTAAAATATGCATACACGGTACATATACCAAAATAGCATTTTTTTTTTAATTTTCTCTGTCTGTCTGTCTGTCTGTTTGTTCCGGCTAATCTCTGAAACTGAAACTGAAGTGGGAGCTTAATTGAAATCGATAACTACAAAGAAAAAGCTGCTTGTTTCTCCCGTGAAACAGCTTTGCTGTGTTTCGGAGAGAAGGGCAAGACAGGCAGTGTAATTACTGGCACCGAGACTTAACATATTATGTCTCAGGATTGGCAACACAAATGAGTTGTCTGGGTTAGTCTCAGAAATTGCATGTTCATGGGTGACGCTGACTTGCGATCAGGTGACTAGCCGGACAAATCGCCTATCCAAATAAGTAAAAAAATCATGTCGAACATAAAGTCAGGGTCAATGCTACTTTTTGTTATTTTATGGGGCCTGACCTACGTATAAGGTAAACTGTGAAGTATTTAAAATATTTAACCACATATCCGCGTCATCTCTGTAAAAATATCGAAGTAGACGCTCACTCAACCGACATGCCCAAGGCCAATATAATATTTTAATTTCATCTCGCAGTTTAGTCTGATCAATGTCTGGTATACTGGTCATTGCATACAACTCCGAAAGGTCACGGATACGAATCCTGCTAGACTATATGTACTTGCTTAATGTGGGTTCGTGAACAAATCTCAATTTTTTTAAATCCTACCATAGATGCAGGTTTGCGACAGTTTTTTTTTTAATATATAAAACCTCACCATATCCATGTAATATAATTTATTCAGCGTCTTTTCCGAAACACAGAAAGCTGTTTCACAATTATAGGAGTAAGTAGGATGTTAGGTACCCATGCAGACCAGAGCGCGGCACGCCGCAACCCTCCCGCAACGATAAAAAGGTAGGTTTTAAAGTTATGTAATCCGATTGATTTTCATGTAACTTTACCCATCGCGATGGCTTAAGAACTAGAGTATAACGCGAGTCATTCATCATCATCCGCCACTAT
This sequence comes from Helleia helle, assembly GCA_963853865.1. Lineage (NCBI taxonomy): Eukaryota > Metazoa > Arthropoda > Insecta > Lepidoptera > Lycaenidae > Helleia > Helleia helle. The sequence goes on from OY971425.1 coordinate 11,522,456, forward strand.
CCGTCCACTACTGAACATAGGCCTCCTTCAATGAACGCTAAGACAGCCGATACCTTTGAACAATACCTAAGGTTCAAGAGCGAAAGCCGCATTTAGGAAGACGAAGATTTAGTAGGCCTTTTTTATAATAATATCTATGGACGCTTTTTTACACCACGTTAATCTTGGTAAGTTCTCGAAAAACTTGTGTTACGGGTAGGTACCAGACAACGGAAATATATTTAATACTTTTATACTATACATATATTTAAGATTTTTATTATATAATACCTACCTACACATATTTAGTACACATCCATGACCTACGAACACAGAAAACTTTTTGTTCCCTGGCGGGATTCGTACCCGCTACCTCCGGCTCGAGCGTCTACGCGCTAACCATTGAGCCACAGAGGTCGTCAAACTAGTCTGGTCGTCATTAACCAGGTGTGAAGACGATCTCCGAGCAGTGGCCGGTCGGGCAAATTATTATTATTAATTATTATTATCCGTGCCTAGGTGAAATCTAGTATCTGTCTGTATATCCCTTCAAACTTTATAGTACACCAACACTCACTGTATGCCGGGATCGTCGGAGCGGTCGTCATCATCGGGCCGCAGCACGGCGGCGAAGGCCTGCAGCCAATCATAGAGGTTGATGTGCTTGCCGCATTCCCGGTGCAGCTTGTACGCCAGGCTCACGTCGGGCAGAGACGACGACACGCTCTCCGATGACGGCAGGTGGCAGCACGAACACTGCAATATTAAGAAAAATTGCATTAAATTGGCCGCCACGATAACCAAACGGTCTACACTGCGTCCCAGATGTCCAGGACGTCATAGGAGTTAAACATGGGACAGCAGGTGGGCAAAATGTGTATGAGACGTGCAGGAGACATAGGAGATTGACAGGAGAAACGAGCATAATGTTGATGATGACATTAAACTGACCTTTTTATGCATAATTGTAAATTTCAGTTGCTTTTATTGCATATATTAAATAAGATTATTGCTATCTACAAGGTTGATAAAATCGAGAGGCATTAAATTAAACGACATATACTATGTACCATTTTCAGGCTACACACCAAAACTTAGACCAATAGAATCAATAGTTTAGTCACAGGATATTTTTAAAGTTTTAAAGCCGCTCAACTTTGTTCGACCCGGTGAGACGCACCCTGTGCTGTGCGACGTTGCCTTTTATATTTGAACGTCAGTGGACATTTTACAAAGGATATTTACGTTTTACTTTGACTATTCACGTATTTACTTTCTTTGAAAAACTTTTTTTTTTCTCTCAAACTATTTTTTTATAGTTTCGGATTAACCGTAAGCATGTGTAGTATATGTGGTTTAATTTAATGCCTCTCGCTTTTATCAACCTTGTATATATTACTAGCTGCTGCCCGTAGCTTCGCGCGCGTTAACTTTTAAAATTTGAGGGGTTGACCACCCTTATCACTTAGGGGTATGAAAAATAGATAGTAGCCGATTCTTAGACCTACTGAATACGCATATAAAATTTGGTAAAAATCGGTAAAGCCGTTTCGGAGGAGTACGGTAACTAACATTGTGACATGGAAATTTTATATATTAGATTAGATGTAAAATAAAATAAAAACATTATTTTGTTTTCATCCCCGACCCAAAAAGACTGTTGTTATAAGTTTGACAGCTAAGAGTGTCTGTCTGTGGCACCGTAGTTCTCAAACGGATGAACAGATTTGGATGTATTTTTTCGACTCTCGTCAAGGGCAGTCCATTCATAAGATGAATATACATGTCTGCACCGGGGTCAAGTATTTATAAAGCGAAAATGACATGTACGACGAAAAAAATATTCAATGTTATACATAAAAAGTATCTGGAAGTCAAATTCAGTCTACTACTATTTAGTACTCGTAACACAAGTTCTTGCAAGCTTACAATGGACTATAATTTAGTTTATTGGTGGTCATTTTTTATGTATTGTTAAATAAAACTATAAATCCTACACATAAATCATGCAATATATACAATACATTATAATATTATATAAGGAAAATTTCATAGTACTTATCTTAAAAAAAGTATTGAGTTGAAGACGACAGCCAGGGTTGGGCAGTATTTGAATTACTTGTAATTAAAATACGTCATTGAAATACAGTTACGCCGAGGTATATTGTAATTAGTATTTCAAGTACTTTAGACTTCAAAATACATTTTAACATTAATATACATTTAACCTTCTTCTAGCGATCGTGATTTTTTTAAACTGTAACCTGAAGTAAATGGAGCCATATTGGCGTCATGCTACCACCCTAGTTATAAAATGCGTTGGTTGCCAGAAACCTTCACAACCCCAACATGGTTCAGGCCTTGACGTGGCGGTGGGGCTCTAGAGTAGCCTAGGGTGAGCCCAGCACCTTGAGCGAAGCTAATTGAGCCGAGGGGGCTCTTTGTACCCCTTATAAGAAGAGGGGACAAAAGAGCAGGGGGCAAGGGGCGAGGACGGGAACCTCACCCCATTGTACTGTCCCGACGTTGCCGACGTTTGGGCGGTTGTGACAACCCCTCTGTGGAGGTGACGTCGGTCCCTTGGGGGACTGACTAGCCGTCGAGGTGCCCAGTTTGCTCATTAGATCCGGGGCACCTCACCAAAGGCGGCTTTGGTGGCATTTTAGTAGAGCTGGGTCCACTTACCAGCTTTTCGGGCGCAGCGAGTCCCACATACCCGCGTGGAGAGACCCACTCCCCCGCGGGATGCCTCAGAGCATTTCTCGGCGTTAAAGAAAAAAAAACATCACAACAGATGAGAGGCAAATTACATGAAATAATGCCTGGAAGCAGCAGGAGTAGCAACACTAGTAAAGATGATTTTATTGTTTTTGAGAACAGAGACAGGGATCAACCACAGACACCTAAAATAGAGTTAAGAGTGGGTAAACTTCCTAAATGATAGAACAAAGAGCTTTCAATTTTTGAGCGCTATGCAAATATTTAAAAAAATGTTCAAGTTAATGTTCATCAAGACCTGTAGAAAGATTTTTTTCTTTAGCAGTTTTTATTCACTCTCGAACAAGAGGCTGTTTGTCTCTTTTAATAATCTAGTGCTCATTAAAGGAAACTCTAATTTTACTGGTTAATTCGCAACATTTTTCACCCCGTGCTGGTCTAGATTACTTGTTTTGTTATTTGTATTTTGTATTTCAATTAAAATAGCTATGGTACTCTTATTTTGTATTTTATATTTCAAAATACCTTACTTAAAGATATTTTGTATTTCGTATATTAATTACTTACGATACTGTATTAAAGCAAAGCATGTATTTTGCCCAGCCCTGGATACAACACAATCTCAATTTTAAAAAATCCTACCTCGGTATTACAAAAGCGCCTCCTTGAAACAAATAGCAATTAAACACCATAACGAAACTTTGCTGTGAAAATATTTTGAAAGTTTTTATGTTTCACATCAAAAATATGAGTTACCTGTAAGTAATACACTGGATTGTTTAGGGCGGTGTGTAGCGCGCCCCGCGGCGAGCCAACGATCTGCTTCTTGACACTGGCCACGTCGGTGAAGAAGAGGATTTCATAAAATGGCCGCGTGTGCGGCGGCTGCAGGCCCCGGGAGAACACCTCGCCAAGGTAGCTCACCAGCCGGGACCGGATCATCTCATACTCAGACTGGATTCTGTCCACCCTCGTCGCTCGCAACAGTTTCTAAAGATCATCATCATCATCATCAGCCTTTATCCGTCCACTACTGAATCTAGGCCTCCCCCAATGAACGAAAAGACGGTCGATCCCTTGCCACTCGCATCCAACCCTGCCGACCAACACTTCGTCTACATAAACGCGACCTCCACTCTTTCTAAATATGGATAATATTTCGGTCACACAATTACATATCAGATTTTAAGTTAACATGGTCATTTTCATTTATAAAATTATTTAAAACGAGATATTTACCATATTTTTCACTTTTATTTAACGGAGCTTGAAATTCGACATTATCTAGCAATGTCTTGAGAACAAAACACGATTACAATTTCAAAAAGGACCGAGTTATTTCTTTAGTAGGCTGGCTGGTCGAGTGGTCACTCTACTGGATACTTCACGCAGCAGTTGCGGGTTCGAATCCCGCCAAGTACACATAATTTGTATGATGAATATATTATATGAACAGCAGCTCCGCGATTTCACCCGCGTAGGTACTTCCTATTCCGTGGGAGTTCAGGAATAAATTTTATTATAGCCTATATGTTATTCTGATGTATAAGGCTATGTTATTGTAAAGTTTCATTAAAATCCATTTAGTAGTTTTTGTGTGAAAGAGTAACAAACATCTATTCATACATACTTACAAACTTTCGCGTTTATAATATTATAGTAAGATAGGTGTCCGTAATGGGTCATGTAGGTGTACGGACATCCTTGAATAAATTTCTTAAATTTATTTCCATTCCAAGTACATAATTAATGGTTTAGATTCATAATTCGGCCCACAATTATTATTAATATATTAAATCTGGTTAATTATTTAAGATAATACAAATACGCATTTACAACATACTGTTTATTCGGTGCTAACTGACCACTGTTACCAAACTACAGGGTTGCTAAGCAACGAATAAACATCTGATATAAATACAAATTGGTTTGATTGCGCATATTCACTTTAAAAATTCACAATTCAACCCACTATAAAATGTTTTTTACAGGACATCGTCTGTCGGGCCACTGGTTTATTTAAGGGTGGGGACACCAGCAAGGCCAGACGGGTGATCAGTCCTCATTAACGGGACCAATTCACCCAACGGGCCACATTAATGGTTTACATTAATACAATAACGCCAAAGAATTGATGACCAGTGGGATTACTGAGTTCTAATGTAGAGGCCACGCTTGAAAAGGAGAAGGATGGTAACCGCCAAATAGATGGGGCGACGATCTCCATGCAGATGTTCTAGTTGGATGTGAGTGACGAGGGATCGGCAGTCTTGGTGTTCATCGAAAGAGGCCTACAGTATACGGAAACCGATGATGATGAAATCCAATAATAGCATTCTTTTATGAATATACATATTATAAATTTAAGTAAGGAATATGAAGGCAACATTGGATATACCCAGATCAACACCAAGCTCGGAAGTTGTTCCCTCCATCTTATAGCATGGACACACAGATCTTTCAAGAATGCTCGATTTGTATTATTTTTTACATACAATATGACGATTAATAATTGGTGATTACCTCTTTCAGTTTATATCTATTCCCGAGCACATTTTCCACGTCCCCATCTGGTTCTTTGTCATCTGTGTGCAGTGTTGCTTCATTGCTAGCATTTTCAATTTGTCTCAAAAAAGTAAGCAGGTGGACACGAATCTTTTTTATAAACTCTATTCCCAAATCAGTGTCTACAGACATTTCATTAGAACAATTTTTCATTGGTGTAGACCTGAGCGGTTTCACTGGGGACACACATTGTAATGCTGCATTCACTTCCTTCAATGCATTCTTCAAGGTTTCTATCAATTTCATTTGGGATTGAAAATTTATAAGTTGCATGCTTTCTTTGAAAGGCTGTGTGTCAGTTATAGCCTCTGTTGCACACTTCGTGTAAATTTCTCGGACCTAAAATGCAAAAGTGTGCGTAAATTAGTTTGATCACCCTGAGAAATTATCATTTGACATTGTTTACACTTATCCTTACAGGAATCATTGTTCAATTGTTCTAAAAATATGGATGTTTTTAGAACACGATATTTTATTTGCAAGATGATAATTTTTAATGAAGCTCTTTCACTTTAATTAATAATAGCAATATCACCTTTACACAAAAATATATTCCCGGAACTGATCTGCTTGGCCGACTACTCTTTACAACTGACTATCCTCTAGTCTGCTAGTCTGCCAAAGTCATAATCGGCACATGTCTATCAATAATTATGTTCAATAGCTATGTCAAATATACTTACGGTTTTCCCAAGCACATTCTTTGGCAAATCTTTAGTAAATGCTGCAAATAATCTCACACATAAATAGAAACATAATACATAATCATGGAGTTTGTTCATCTCTTTAAATAACACTTCCTTAAAATAATGATCGTCTTCAAACAGTCTAACTTTGGTCCAACAGTCTTGTGTTTCTACAAATGGTCTGAAGGACATTAACTGCCTTATTCTTTCAACATCGTCTATACTTAAGTTCATTATGGCTTCATCGATTTGATGTCTTTGGCAGCAAAGAGCTTTTATATTATTTCCATAGTAATGCTCCATCATGCAATACTGAAATAAAAAATCATTGTTACTATTTTTTGTATTAAAAAATATTACTATTACATATATTTGTGCTGCCATAATCATAAGTAATAATAATAATTAGGACCATATTATTATCTGTGTTATTATGGTAGCATGGCATTTTACTCGGGGGTTGCAGAAATTTAGTAGAATATTAAAATATGATGTAATAGATTTAAAATTATATTAATTATAAATTAAATAATTATTGTTGTTTTATGGTTTAAAAAAACAATAAATCGTTTGATTTATAGTTCTTACCTTAATACTTTGGATAAGGCCTGTAACAGAGAAATCATAGAACAGAAAAACATCTGTCAACAATTCAAAAGCCTTACCAGATAAATGAAATGGGCTTGTATGGGTTAAAAAAATATTTTCTAATACCTGAAAAAAAGAAATTAAAAGAAATCTGCAGTGAAACCAAAATACAAGCAAAAAAAAATTATGTAAAATATGTGTTAAGAGTATCCTTTTGTATTACTGTTAACTATTTTTATTCCAACTAATGTACATCTGTACATACACATTTTTTTTATCAATATTGGCTTTAAAATATAGGATTGCCTTAACTAGAGCAAAAATAAGTCATAGAAAACAAGTGTATGAAACTGTGAACTTACCTCGTTCATATAAATGTGAGATGGATTTGAATGAAACACTTTTATGAGCAACTTGGCAGATACATTATATGGAAATGACTTGTGTAGCACGGACACAGATGTGGCTACTCCAAAAATTAGTAGCAACGGAAGTGACAATATATATGAGCTGAAATATAAGACTATTACTATTAAGACAATATAAAAAAGGCCAAACACAATACTTTGAAAATGGGCTTCTTCAAGGTGGCACTAAGCCTCAATCAAGTGTTACAAGTCACTTAAATAATGGCAGTATATGCATTCTGATTAGCAGAGTTATCAGTTAATAAAGTGCCAGGTTACTCCAATCCTCTCATGGGCCCAAAAAAGATAATTATTGATCAAAATTTTCACTAGTATTACTTATTGTTTTCTAATGTTCACATGAATTTCACTCATTAAAACGAAACAACGTTTATACGGACTTAGCACAGTTTATTAAATTTCTGACATGCCCGATGTTTCAGATACTTTTCTGTAACCATGGTCACGGGGGACTGAGGTGTCAAATGTCTTAAAAATTACAATGTTATTTGAAACTACCGACATTACTTACACACTTTCAACTTAACCCTTGTCTAGCACCTATTATTATTATTTAAGGGTGAGGACACCAGCGAGGCCAGACGGGTGATCAGTCCTCATTACCGGGACCATTTCACCCAAACCTAGCCCTTTTTTTTTCCTTTAACGCCGGGAAATGCTCTGAGGCATCCCGCGGGGGAGTGGGTCTCCCCCCAGGGTATGTGGGACTCGCTGCGCCCGAAAGCTGATAAGTGGACGCAGCTCTACCCACTAAAACCCGGCGAGTGCTACCAATGCCGCCTTTGGTGAGGTGCCCCGGATCTAATAAACAAACAGGGAACCTCGACGGCTAGTCAGTCCCCCAAGGGACCGACGCCACCTCCACAGAGGGGTTGTCCCGCACCACAGAACAACCCCTCCCAATGTCAGGACAGTACAATGGGGTGAGGTTCCCATCCTCACCCCTTGCCCCCTGCTCTTTTGTCCCCTCTTACCCAAACCTAGCCCTAGCTAACCTTGTCTAGCACCTAAAAATATTCTTTGTTTGCAGGCAATGATACAAAGAACATAGACATAAATTCAAGTTAATAAAATGAGCATTTTTGATATAATTACCTTAAAATCATTACAAAATCTTGTAAAACACTGCTATTAAAGCTTTCAAAATCTGGCATAATTATTACCAAAGGCTGCCTTATACTGATTTTTCTTGAGTCTGTTGATTCTTGAAGGTTTTCATACCAATTCTTAAGTGTTTTCATGGTACACTGGCTTTTTTTCAAATTCTTCTTTATCATGCTTGTATCATTATCAAAGCTCACATCTGCATTATCATCCTGTAATATAAAAAATCATATTACAAATTCAAATTAGCGTTTTATTTTTGTATGTTACAAGTTTATCTGCATATACTTTTCTAATAAAGTCCATGATATGAGACTCTTACCAGATTTTAGTACTATCTTACTAACCTAACTCAACCTATTAAAATATATGGATGAAATTTCAACGAACCCAGTTTTCATTCACCAACTGCCAGACCGCATTTTCAACTAAATGTTTCAGTGTAGTTGCATCTTGTGAATTAATCAAAGCCACATGTGGTGTAACATTTTCCCTGTAAAATATGTTTTACTGCTATAAAACAATTCTTGAAATTGAAGATTTGAATGGTCTTCAGAAATGCCAAATTGAATAATACAAATCATCATTCATGAAGATTATCAAGTCATTAGAACTGTCATATTATATAGGGATCAATATCCCCGCTGACTGTATTTGCAGTACAGTCAGACAAATAAAATGGGCTGGTATGGGTTAAACAATTTTTTTCCAGTCCGATTTGAAAAATTATTTCAGTGTTGGATAGCCCATTAATCCAGGAAGGCTATAGGCTATAAAACATCACACTGTGAATAATAGAAGTTAAGTAAGTTAACGCGGGCGTAGCTGCGGGCAACAGCTAGTTGTAAATAAAATAGGTTACCTTATTTTATGTACTAAAGCTTTAAACTGATTAACATGATCTGGTTGATTCACTCCTGTCAGTAGCGTAGCACTTGGTATGATACCTTCAAGTGAACATAAATCATTCTCAACATAAAACTTTTCAACATAATTCACTATATCATTCAGCAATAGGCTGTATGTTTGTTCTTGCAATTCCTGTAAGTTTTTATATTTAAAAAGATGGAATCCTAGTACAATGGAATTAATCTTATGCTTTTACTTATTATTAGTAAAATATCTTTTTTGCTCTTTAAATTGGGGCTAAAGAACTATAATAGTAATTCAAATAATTAAACTCACAAAGTATTTATTGTATAAACTTAAAAAAAATATTGATTAAAGCACTTGTATTTAGGGATGAATCTCAACATTGATACATAATATCTACATGTTTCTCAAATAATATTGTAGGCATAAATATCCACTAAACTATATATCTCACCTTTATTTGATTTTCAATTAATTGCCAGTTATGTTTGTATGTAACATACCACGGTTCTTTGGTAAACATTGATTCAAAAAGATTATTTTTTGACTTCTTGGCCTTGCTAATTTTAACGCCATTAGGAAATAGAAATACACCCTTAAATCACAGAACAAAAGTAGTACAATGAAACAAAATATTAAGAAAACAAGCAAATTGAAATTGTAAGTGTATTTACCTTAGACACGGAAACCGTTGAATCCATAATGAAAACAATATGAGAAATAATAAAAATTCTCTATTTAAATTTGTAGTAAATTTACAAAGAACATGTTAAAATTAACTTCAAGTAACTTTTCATAAACTGGTAGCAAAAAATTACGTTTTTTTAAATAGCCCACTTAATTCTTTTTAAGTTTTAACTTGTATGTATCAGTATAACCTCTAATGAAATCAAAACAATAACAAATATGAAGACGTTAGCCAATTACCGCGCTGCAACACCTGACAATTGACATTTGACAACTTTTTATTATTATTATAATGGACTGCACTTAGTGCATTGCCAACGACGAGTTAATATTTTTACTATGGGAAAACGGCGGGAAACCCGTGCGGCTTCACTATCACTCATCAGTCTCCTATTACAATTTAATATACAGATTAGGTTTTTAAAACAAACACTATTTAGACAACCACTCCGAATGAACAAAATACAGAATAATAATGAATTAACGGGAAACCAAAAAACACAACCGCGTGCCCAGAAATTTCCCGCCGAAATTCGACATTTGACCACGGTGGCTGTTTTTTTTTACGTTCCTGTTGGAACCTGCCAAGGCCGGAGGCCATGTTGCCAAGTCTATCGTAAAAAAATCGGTTGTCTGTAAAGTTGGTTTACTGACGATAGTTGAACGTGACAACGTCATATGAAAATGGAACGCCTCAGAGCGAGGTAACGCCGCATGCGTCATCTTTTTTCGTTCGTGCAGCCGGCTTCATCGAATTATAAGACGTTGTCACGTCAAAATATTTAGTCTGTAATATGAAGAAACGGCGGGAACCCTCAAGAAGGGCGGCTTCGCCCCATCAATCAAGTATCACTTCCCAGTTCCCACTCAATCCACCCAGAACGGCTGTTGTTACTTATTGTTCTGCTGCGTATCGCATAAACTAGTGGCGTTTTACACTATATTTTTTTGTTCCTTTTAGAACAGGCTAAGACCAGAGGCCATGCTGCCAATTCCGCCATAGTCAATTTTAGCTTAGTCTGTATTTGTTTGGTAAGGCCGAAACCAAATCTGACGTATGGAAAAACGGCGGGAAACCCCAAGACGAGCGGCTTCTCCCCTCCAGTCTCCCATTAATCAGCTATCATTCCCCACTCTACCTACTCAGAACAGACCTCCACAATATTCGCCAACTAATCACAATATTATAATAAACAGATTAAGTTTTTAAAACAAACACTATAGAGAACTATCAGAACTGTCCTTCACAATATTTACCAACCAATCATAATATTATGTACAGATTAAGTTTTTTATATAAACAATATAGAAAACCGCTCCGATTGAACAAAATACAAATTAATAACAATTAATTAACTGGAAACAAAAAAACACAACCGCGTGCCTTGCAATTTCCCACCTTTGCCAAAAATCAATTAATGCATGTGTACGGTATACAAAACTACTTGAGCTGACATTCATCATCATCATCATCAGTCTCTATCCATCGACTGCTGAACATAGGCCTCCCTTAGCCGACCTTTCATTTCAAAGTACAAGGTAGAAGAAAACATTTTTTTGTTTTATATGCCAAAAAAATCTAGAAAATTTACGAGATTAACTGTGTCTTATTATTTTTCTATTTTTATAACTGACCGAGATAATAAAGTGCAAAGTTAACATTTTTAGGCTCAACTCGGGGATGCGAAACATTTATCCGAATGTGTCGGTTGCGCGCGGAACTACTTTATTTTAAATAAGAAACAATAATAACAACATGAGTCCATCTATTAAATCTGGTATTGAGCCTCAGAGTAAAATACGGCCACAAAAACACGGGAAAACATTTTCACGTTCTTAACGTTAAAAAAAACAGAAAAAAACTGACGATAATTTTATGTGATAACGTCATTACACGTCACAAGCCGAATGCTGAGGCCAATCGTGATAGAGAGTATCGCTTTTTCCGCATTCTCGCTTGCACGCTCGGCTCAGGCGGAATGTGACACTTTTCAGTGCGTTCATTGATTTATAAGATGCTATGTGAAAGTGATCGATCGATCGAATTCAACGAGAAGAGCACATCCGTTAGGGCCAAACAGCGTATTGTTGTTGTAAATGGGTAGTAGATTTAGCGTAATCGCTAAATATATATTAAAATGTCTGTGCGTGGTGAAGAAAACAAAATTAAATGTTCACATGTCTTCATACTTTAACAGTTGACACAGCAGAATTAACAAATATTTAATAAAAATAAATCATTTATTTTCAGGCCCTATGGCCCATAGATATACCTATCTATCTAATAACGGATGCTAAGTCTCGGTGCCAGTAATTACACTGCCTGTCTTCCTCTTCTATCTGAAACACAGCAAAGCTGTTTCACGGGAGAAACAAGCAAGATGGTGGTACCCATGCAGCCGGGAGCGCGGCACAGCGCTTCCCTCCCACCGGTAGTTCTTGTTCTAGTGTTGTAGTGTTCATAGTAGTGTGTTGCAGTGTGTCTTCACAAATAAATCTCTTATTATTATTATTATTTCAGCAACAGTATATAATATAGATATTAAGTAATTACACATAGGTACATAAGTTACATAGACATTACGCATTAGGAGTCACACGGACAGATATATTTATGTATCATCTGGTTATATAAGTCATACAGACACTTGGAGGTCACACAGAGACAATGCAGATCACACAGCCGTACACGACGTCACGTCACCTACAGGTCACACAGACACACACATCCATCAATCTGAGTCATATTTGTGAAAACCCGAAGAAAATCGGTTCAGATGTTTCAAAGATTAGCGTACCTATATACGTGGAATCCGGTGATTAGTTTAAATATGAATGTATGTTAAGGTATTGGTGCTCAAATGCACAGTCAGTTAGTTAGTAGTACCGAAACTAGTTGTCCAAATCGAACAAGAAAGAGGGTAAAGACATTTTTTCTGAACTGTCGCCATCTGCCAGCACCGTACGTCAGTCTCAGTCTCCCCGTTTTGCAATGTTTGCAATGTTGCCGAAATAATATCGAGGACCACAATAAAACTATAAACGCGGTAAGCATCGAAGAAATATATCTATACAGATATGAGATACCTAACTCAAATTGGAGTGTATGTAATATTAAATAAAATAACCGCTCGTTACTAAATGCATACGGATGTATGTATACACGGTACATATATGTACCAAAATAGCATATAATATTACCATTTTTGTCTGTCTGACTGTCTGTCTCTTTATTCCAGCTAATCTATGAAACGGTTGGACCGATTTTGACGGAACTTTCACTGACAGATAGCTGATGTTATAAAGAGTAAGTAACTATAAATTTAATCATCATCAATCCATATAATATGGCTGTAAATCTATGTTAACGCGTGCGAAGCTGCGAACAACATCTAGTATTTAAATATGAACAGTGATTGCGTTTGTTTAAAACAATGTAAAAAATATAATATTAAACTTTTTTGTAGGTACGTAAACACCATTTGTGGTTGAAGGCGCAGTTACTTTCAATGTCGCTTTGATATCATTATCATCATTCTTATATATTTACCAGCTGCTTAAGAAATGTGTTTTTGACATTTAACACTTCAGAAGTAAAACAATTGAACCTTTGACTCTGGAGAGAATGTAATGATCATGTACCTAATGAATTCGAAAATGAATTATTAACTAACTTAATATCATAAAATAAAGTAACATAATATTGTCTTCCTTACTCAGGCTATGAATAATAATACTAGATAATAACAAAACATTTATTTATATTCATTTATTGTCACATTGGAATAAAATAAACAAAGCAGATATCTCAAAAGAATATTAGCGTTGTTGGTTATTTAATTATCTATTTACAAATAAATTTAAAAGTAGGAGCGGTATTTATAGGCCCTAAACTGAAGTAAGGCGTAATATTATCTAGTTAACAATGGGATCGGTGTGATTCTTTATAATTAATGTTGCTCTATTACTACGTGAAATAGGTATATAAATTTAGGGTAGGTACGAGTTGAATGTTACATCATACCTTTGTCACAGTGATCCAGTCAATCATTTCATGCTTGCCTGAAATGTATTAAACGCTAAAAACTAATATAATTATAGAAAATTAATCATAAAATAACTTTTTACGTATTTTATCACGATTCTAGATTTTAACATTAACCTTTGTCAAGGCTTAAATTTCCTAAAAAAACATAAATATCATATATAAATCATTCTCTAAATAATTTAAGTTCAAATGTTATGTTAAAGACCATTTCAAATTTTTGATTTAAGTACGTTTTTGTGAGCAGAAAAAGAAAATCGTATCATAATATATATGCACATGTGGTAGAAGTGAAACCTTCAAAAATCACGAGCATAAGAAACACTGTTCCTATCTCATTTTCTCCCATGTTAAATCTTATGAATTTATGTGTCTGTCGCTTTTTCGTTTCATCGACTTTTAAATCACAACGATGCTAAAGAAGTTTTCACTTCAAAATCCGAAGTTACCACCGAACATTGCCCGTTAATTGGTATTAATTTTAAAACTGCAGTAACTACGAAATATAATTGTACAACATATTCACACATTACTGAATTTGTGATTAAATTTAATATAAGTACATACATGAAAATAAATACACAGGTATTTAATTTTTTTATTTAAGAAACTAAAGTGTCGTTTTGGCAACACACGAGATATATACGTATTTACAAAATATATTTTATATTTCATCGAAGTAATACTTTCAAAATAAAAATAACAAATCAAAACTGATTTGGTTACCTATATTTATTAAATTTGAAGTTATCAACTTACTTAAGTTGATTTCACCAACCTTAATTTTATTCGAAAGTAATTAATCATGGCAAATTACTCATGAGGTCATGTAACATTTGATTCTAGGGATGAATGTTTAGTGAACTGAAAAAAATGACTTTGGTGAAATCTACCCATGTTTTTAAACTGTAATTAATATCTAAAGCACATTATACAAATAACTTTATGTTACATTAGTAATAAGCCTTTGACTTTTCCATTTATAATAATATTTTATGAAATCTATAGTTAATAAAATAAATTATACTAAAATATGTTGCGTCACTTGCGGGTCACTGCGGAGATCGCGGTGATAGTGTGGAGGCCTCGCACGGTGATTGACGGTCTTCTTCGGCATTGAACTTGTATTCTTTCTCGCCTGACTGGTGTTCCGATCCGGTTGGTGTTGTTCGATTGTCTGGGTTCGACGTGGAAGCTTCTAATGGAGTTCCAGCGGAACTGAACGGCATCCCCTCGGTACTGTACGCAACGTCACCGGTGCCAACGTATTCAGAGGGTTGATATCCGTAGCTGTTTAAGCTGAAACACAAAATGAGTTTTGTTGTTATATGCCATTTGCATGTATCCATTGATTTACCTATAGGTCTACTATAATTCCTGGTTCCCTAGTTTTCCGGACCTACTCGTATTAACAAAAAAAAACAAGCAACACACATTAATGAAATTATTATATTAATTATTTTGATGGGCTAATGGTCTTAGCGTTCATTGAAAGAGGCCTATGTTCAGCAGTGGACGGTTGATGATGATGATGATGATGAATGGCCGTACCCAAAATTTAACTGCTTTACAATTAAATTAATAACTAACTCATTATTTAATCGCTTTACGAATAATTGAATTAGATATTTATTATCAATTTAATGTTGTTTTAATAATACTGTTGTTTTACTGTTACGAGAAAAAAAGCAGCCATACAAAACATTTACCTGATTTTTATAAAGTATAAGATCCTGATTAGCTAAGTATGCATTAAACATAAAGATAGACAGAGTGAAAGATGAGCGCGTACCATGCAAGTAATAATTTTGATCTCATAGAAATTAAATACCTATAATTTCTATAAGATAAAAAATTACACGTAATTGCAGTTTGTGACTCTATTTTAAATAAATTATCACAATGAACCTAACCTTTTAAACTGTATTCTGTAATGAATAAATAATTAGAGCAGTTTCAATAGGACAACTAGGCAATTAGTAACTATTCGCCATGCTAAAATTGAGTAGGAGGCATAATATCATGGAACTCACCTATTGGGCCAGTACGAGATGTCCTCAATCGTATGATGCGCATAAGGAGCGTACGCATGTTGGTAATAAGGAGAATGGTGTTGCGCAGGGGTCTCGTATTGTAGGGGATATAGAGGCGCTGGAGCAGTGGTGGGGACTGAGGAACTGGTGGGGGGTGCGGAGTATTCAAGCGGGGGTGCAGGAGCGTACGCGTGAGGAGGAGTACGGTAGGGAGCTGGAGACGAGGTGGGCTGGGGTGAGCTGTTCCCTTGAGCTGAACTCCAGTAGCCACTGCTGCCTGCCCACGTGTAGCTGCCGTTGGTGTTGGCTGCAACTACAGATGATCGCTCACTGCTGCTATATGCGGCTGCAAAGTTAACATACAAATTGTTTAAGACAATTGCGTGATAAATTGCTACAGCAACAAAAGTGAATAATATCAATAATCCATAACGTTGATCTGCTACTATAAGGGAGGTTGTTGAGCCGCTCCTTGGTTGAAGCAGATACCACTACTCTTGGCGGAGTGCCCAGCTTAGGCGGAGGCACGGGCGTCCCTCATTGTTGAGGTCGGCGCAGACCTGTCGCTCCCTGCTGTCATCCGAGCGATGACGGGCAGTGAGAGCATGGCAGGCGGTTCTCTCCTTCTGCGAGGTAGTGGAAGGAGGAGGCGGAGCGGGAGAGGGAGCGCACTAGTGCCTTTTCCCGCAGGAGAGCGCGGCGGCGACAGGAGGTCGTACCGTGAGAGGACTTTTTGCTGTGGATCGGGGGATCCACCGCGCCCGCGTTAAGTCCGGGTTATAAGGCACCCTTATGTGTTCAGGGTGTCTTATGTGGAGAGTAGGAGGAGGGGACACTACCCTGCCTCCAGAGGAGAGTGCCGCTAGGCATACTATCGCTGGTGCGGACGACCATAGTTCCCGCATGACGAGGAGAACACCGCCGGGTTTTAGTGGGTAGAGCTGCGTCCACCTTACCATCTCTCGGGCGCAGCGAGTCCCACATACCCGCCAGGGGAATCCCCCTCCCCCCAGCGGGATGCCTTAGAGCATCTCCCGGCGAAAAAAAAAGATACCACTACTCTGATTTCTATGTGCTTTCCTCTAAATTAAGTTCTACATGTTCGTCAACAAACTATTGTACATCATTTTTATTACATCTTTTTTTTCTTTTACGCCGGGAAATGCTCTCAAGCATCTCGCGGGGGAATGGGTCTCTCCAGGCTCCCCAGGGTAAGTGGAACTTACTGCGCCCGAAAGGTGGTAAGGTGGACGCAGCACTACCCACTAAAACCCGACGAGTGCCACTAATGCCGCCTTTGGTGAGGTGCCCCGGATCTGATGGGCACCTCGACGGCTAGTCAGTCCGACGCCACCTCCACAGATGGGTAGTTCGCACCACAGAACAATCCCTCCCAACTTCGGGACAGTACAATGGGGTGAGGTTCCCATCCTCGTCCCTTTTCCCTCTGCTCTTTTGTCCCCTCTTCTTATAAGAAGGGTACAAAGAGCAGCTCCCTCGGCTCAATTTTCTTCGCCCAAGGTGTTGGGCACACCTTAGGCTACTGAGACCCACCGCCGTGACAAGGCTTGATCCACGGTGGGGCTTTTTATTATTATATACATCTAGGAAGAATCTTTGAATGTCATTATTCGTTCAATTCGAAAGTCTATCATTGGTAGGGCAAAAAGGAAAGTTTAGAACAATTGTTGATCCAAAACTTACACGGAGGCGAAAGAGTGCGAGGTCGCGACGGTGATCTCGGAGGATATGGCGCTGGTCTTCTTGATGCTGAATTACTGCTCCCGTACAATGATTGAGACGTTACAAACCAGCCGCCGACTGAAGAACAAAACCATCATTATTGTTTAACAATTTTTTTTTCTTCAGCTAATTTTAATTATTAAGCAATATTATGTGTTATTACAACTTAAACAAATAATATACTTATATCTATTAAGTAAATTATTAAATAGAGGGATACGTGTTTATGTGCACAGTGCAGGGAGCAATGAGGTCCAACATTCTACATATTTCTTTCACGAAGTAGCTTTACCGTGTTTCAGAGACCTATCATCTTGACCATTAGGATCAGGATAAGCTAGGCAATAGATGCACACTCCACATTTTGACTGGGGGAGCTAGCTCCGAGTGAATTCTTTAAGTTCATGTATGATGTGTATTTACCAATGGAAAACACGAAAACAGTTAGCCTATCCAACAAGAGAAATATTATGATCATCATAAAATACTTACATTGTGGATACTGATGCGGTGACGAACTTTGCTGGGGGTAGTGAGTTCCAACGAAATCTCTCTGGTAGTAGCCCTCTGGCCGTTCTTTGGCGTCTAAAAATGCTTTTGCGAATGGGTTGTACTTTATTTTAAGTGACGTCACTTCTTCGTTCTGATATGCCGTGACTGCTATGAATTGAGTTTCGGGGAAGGGATACGTCATGATCCGACGAAGGTCTGTCCCGACTTTTACCAGGTGCACGCGTGGTTCATATTTGTGGAGTGAATTGAGCATTATCTAAAAAGAAGTGAAAGATATTTAAAATAAAGCTAGATTAACTAAATATCTACATAAGGCGGATCCTACGCGAAAGAATAACCATCGTATTCGTAAACATTCTGTTCAATTGCAACTTGGTATTGGTATTTTTCTTATTATTTTTTTCGCAGGGAAGTGCTTTTTACGCATGTAGCCAGGATCTCGGCCACACTTTTCCTCATAAGGGGGGACTGCTCGGCCGCTAGTAAGCAGTCACCGCGACGTCGCGTCATACTGGGTCTAGGTTCCCATCCTGAACCCGACAACTTGGTATTGGTAAGGTAATATACTTTACCACTATATTTTAATGAGATTTCTGAATTTATTATGGCCAAAAAAGCCTTTATAATTTACTTTTATTTTGGGAAGTGAAAACTTTTCAACAGTTTAATAGTAGTAATGCAAAATAACGCAATGCAAAATTAGTAACTACTATAAAAATTGCAAGAGTAATACGTGTTGCTAGCTTCATACTGTCCTCTGAACAAATACAAAACGTGGGATAAAAAATTAATAATATTCAGCTAATCCGGGAGTTAGCACGTACGGTATAATAATATAACAGGATTCGTAAATATAGCGTAGAGACAATAATAATTATGACAAATGATAGTACCACCCGCTAAGTAGTTAGTAAAGCTACAGATTTCACACCGAGCCGTCAACATATGGATCTGGATATCAGATGTTTACTTTCATATTCATTCGCACCAGCACCGTGAGAAATAGAAGTAGCGGTAGCCACGAAACTGTAGCACTGTAACACCTTCGTACAACATGCGTTTCATTATCAAAAATTAGTACACTGTCAGTTCTCGGTACTGTTAATTATGCTCTATTTTAAATAATGAGATGAACACAAAGAGAAAAGTCGAAAGCAAATATGAACCTAAGTCAATGTTGCCCTATTCTGTTGTGGACTGAATATGGTAGGCCTATCATGAGAAATAACACGTCGATGTTCATGCAGATTTTGATTTTTTACATGATACCATTAGCCTGTTTATTCTTCGCCTTTGTTGTGGCGGTAGAGCCATCGAAGGAAGAACCCTTATATTAGCGAAATATAAAAAAAAACTTAGATTTTTTACAGATGCAAAAAAAACCAAGTAGTGAATTTCAGTAAGGTTGAAAAAAAGAAAGTTTCTTTTCAAGCAACAGAAAACATTCTTTTCAAGTTTATTACAATTTAATTTCCATAAAAAATAACCATTTAATGTGTACCTGGCCATTTCCATTTGTTTTATTCGTGAGTTTGACTTTCGCAAACGATATGGGCTCCTTCATCCAGTGTGCGCCAAAATTTGGGCTCTCGGGGTGGATGTAAATGGCATTTGAAGGAGGTACCTCGGCTTTACCCCCGGGAACCTGTTGGAAATACTATAATATTAATTATAATGAATCATATTATATCTTCGCACTTTAGTTAGTTGGAGCAAGGTATCGTATCGTAGATTTTATGTGAGTTTAGTGGACGGTTTATTAAAAAATATATATTGTCTAGATTAATTATGATATTTATTGGCATAATGAAAAAAACCGGCCAAGTGCTAGTCGCACTCTCGCACGAAGGGTTCCGTACCATTACATAATATACAACATTAGTATGGTTTTTTTTTTTTTAAATGTTTTTTTTATATATTTGAGTTGATTGAATGAAAGGTAAATTGCTTTTTATGATTTTTGACTTCTTTAAAAAAACTACTTACTAGATCTCGTTCGAACCAATTTTCATATTTTTGTTTAGTTTTATCATTTTAAACTTCGATAATTATCGGAAAACAATGATTAATTAATTTCAAATTATGACAATACATTGTATATCCATGACTATGAAACTAAAAAAAATATGATGTACGTTACGTACATCATATTTTTTTTTAGTTTTATCATTCTCTTATTTTAGAAGTTACAGGGCCCCCCTTTTACAAACATTTTATCACTTTAGAAGTGTCTCTCGCGCAAACTATTCAGTTAAAAAAAAACGGTATTAGAAACCTCAATATCATTTTTGAAGACCTATCCATAGATACCCCACACGTATGGGTATGATGAAAAAAAAATTTTTGAGTTTCAGTTCTAAATATGGGGACCACCAAAATTTATTAATTTTTTTCTACTTTTATGTAAAAACCTTAATGCGGTTCACAGAATACATCTACTTACCAAGTTTCAACAGTATAGATCTCATAGTTTCGGAAAAAAGTGGCTGTGACATACGGACGGACAGACAGACAGACAGACAGAGTACAGACAGACAGACAGACAGACAGACAGACATGACGAATCTATAAGGGTTCCGTTTTTGCGATTTGGCTACGGAACCCTAACCAGCGCGCTGATGGTTACATAAAAATATTTTTTTTATGTAGTATAATAGGTAAGCAATTAACGGCTTTCAGATGTTTTCCTTTACTTAAAGAGACCCAGTTTCTTACCAAATTTCATGATTCTATGATCTATGGTATATGGTCTCTATGAACTTATTGCTTTGTTTTAGTTTTTGGCTTGAAATATAGACAAATAGACAGATAGACTACGGAGTGATCCTATTCGAGTTCCGTTTAGTCCGTTTAGTTTTAGGAACGGAGCCCTAAAGATAACATTTTTCTTTTCGATAATTATCGAAAAACAATGATTTCCAAATCCTTACAATACATTGTATATTCACCATGACCTGACATATCTGAAATTAACGATTCGGGGCAAGATCGTATGCGTCGTAAAATGTCCACTCACCCATTCGCCGTTCACGTATTTCCACCGGTGAGTGTCCACTTGAACAAACTCTAGAAGAACTGTGTACATCGCGGTGGGGTCCAGCCCACTGGCAGTTACTTTCACAACAGGAAACATGCGTCTAAAACAAACAGGATTTATGGGTCTTAAAGATACACAAACAAAAGGATTAAAAAGTGCTTGAGTTTGTTACATATAGGTTTTGAGTTATTTGGTACGAAGTCAAGGGTATTTTAGATGTGTTTTTTTATCATCCACTTAGGCTCGCGGGGTTGGTTCGTGGATGGGTGACCGTCTTTACATACTGAGACTCTTCCGTGCCTCAGAAAGCGCATTAAGCCGTTGGTCCCGGCTGCCATTCGTGGATCTTTTTAACAATCGTTACGGGTCGTCAGAAGCCTGAAAGTCAGACAATCAGTCTTACCACGGGGTATCGTAATGCCCAGTTACTGGGCTGTGGAGATCAGATAGGCAGTCGCTCCATTTAAAATACTGGTATCCAGCTGCATTCGGTTAGACTGGATGCCGACCCAGACATAATTGGTAAAAGGCTAGACAGAAGAAGAGGTTAGGCGAGAGGCAGACCATACAGTTGATGATAGGTAAGTGAAAGTGCTCCATGAACAAAAAGAAGTCCACCTCGTTCTAGCCCAGACATGTTGCCAATTCTGAGATGACGTGATATAAAAGGTCGCGGTGCCAGTTACACTGCCTGTCTCGCCCTTTTTTCCCAAATACTCTAAAGCTATAAAACGAAAGAAATAAGCAAAGGTATAAGTGCATCCTTCCAACCGCTATTTTTGACGTGACAACGTCTTATAATTCGATGGAGCCGGCTGCACGAACGAAAAAACATGACGCATGCGGCGTTACCTCGCTCTTAGGCTTTCCATTTTCTTATGACTTTGTCACGTTCAACTATCGTCAGTAAACCGACTTTACAGACAACCGATTTTTTTTATTTTAGTGCATAAAAATGGCTCATCGATATTTAAAAAAACTATAAAGTAGAAGTGAATTGTCTCAGGCGAGACATTACACTCTAGTTATCTTTGGTGGAGATCGACCACTGTGACTATACACTGTGTTTAGGTATATGGAAAATAAATATTTCAAGCGTCTAATTTCACGTCTACGTTTCAAACGTCAGAAGCACCAAAGCAGCTTCGCCTTTTTTCCGCTGGGAAATGCTCTTAGGCATCCCACGGGGAGAGGGAAATCTATGTGGGACTCGCTGCGCCTGAAATATGGTAAGGTGGACGCAGCTCTACCCACTAAAACCCGGCGAGTACCACCAATGCTGTCGAGCAAAGAGGGCACCTCGATGGTTAGTCAGTCCTTCAAGGGATCGACGCCACCTCCACAGAGAAGTTGTCCCGCACCACAGAACAGCCCCTCTCAACGTCAGGGCAGTGCAATAGGGCGAGGTTCCCATCTTCTCCCCTTGCCCCCCCCCACCGCTCTTTTGTCCCTTCTTCTTATAAAATATATACTATATTAGGCTACTTAGCCCCACCACCAGAGAAGAAGACGGATTAACATATTATTAACAAATATCGAAATGGTCTTCACATCAGTGCGCTTTAGTTTTAGGGCCTATTGAATCAACTCTTTTTACGGGTGTCATCCACTTTTTCCTCAATTTTAGGTCCTAGGGTCCTACATAGGTCCCACATAAAAGTGATTTTATCAGGTGTTTTAACTGTTGAATTAAAGCACCAAGGCACAATACAGTTGTTTTTTTTTTATTTTTACCACAGAGATAGAACTACCTTACCTACCTACTGCTCGTAATATTGACTTCGTCCTTTTTACTATAAATAATAATAAAACGAAACATTAAGCCAGCCGCCCGCGCTGGCCGCTAGGCCTCTGATTTTTAGGGTTCCGTACGCAAAGGCCTCGTCGGCGGCCTCCTTTCTCACCCGCTCGTCGGCCTCCTTCTGGGAAATTACTGCCTCACAGAAGGAGACCATCGCCGTCCAGACTCATCTTGTACGAGCATCGCAGCGATGACGCTCATAAGAGACAAGTCCCCTCCGATAACCGATGTTAGGACGCAGCTCCACCCATCTGGGGCACCCTTGAGGTGTGTGTGCCGGGCTGAGTTAACACCCCTAACCCTAAGAATAACGCATAATTATAAATTTTGCGATATCTAAGAGATTTTTTGGTTTAGATATATGTATAATAATTTGTTTGATACCTAAGCAATACTAACAATGCGGATACAGACTAAATATTAGACTTGAGTCTTGACATGTAAAATAAGAACAAAAGATAGCAAACAATGAGAGCAACTAGTTAAAAATAAGACACAATGACGCGTCAAGGGTATGTGGCTCGAGCGGTGCCATTTAGACAGCCCACGTTAATGAGCAAGACCTATAGTGTTAATGACTGAAAACTGACCGCCCTCAGCACTCTGTTAGCACTAGCGAACATGATCACAACATAATATAACATGTTTATACTGGTGGGACGGTTGCACTGTGGCGCTCCCGTCTACACCACCATCTTGCTTGTTTCTCCCGTGAAACAGCTTTGTTTCGGAGAGAATGACGAGATAGGCCGTGTAATTACTGGCACAGAGACTTAACATCTTATGCTTCAGGATAGGCAACACATGAATGAGTTGCCCTTTTTTTTCTTTAAGGTCCCGCACCACAGAAAATCTACCACGGGGAGTGTTCTGAGGAATTGTTGGGACTAATACCTGCAGCAGAATTTCACCACCGTACATCGCGTAAAAGCTCCAAATTTCACCCTCACCATCTCGATGTTCGTAAATCCACAACAGCTCAATTTTTACGGCATTTCCTGCCTCGCACGACGAATATATGGAATCAGCTGCCACTTACGGTATTTCCGAACCGTTACGACTAAGGGACCTTCAAGAAAAGAGCATACTCCTATTTGATGGGCCGGCAACGAACCTGCTAACCCTCTGGTGTAGCGAGTGTCAGTGAATGTCGCTATCACTTACCATCAGGTGAACCGACTGTCCGTTTGCCCCCTCTTCTATAAAAAGAACAACCCCTCCCAACGTTGGGACAGTGCAATGGGGTGATGTTCCCATCCTCACCCCTAATCCCCTCCTACTCTTTTGTCCCTTCTTCTTATAAGAGGGGTACAAAGAGCAGCCCCCGCAGTTCACCTCGCTTCGCCCAAGGTCCTGGGTTCAACCTTGGCTTAGGCTTAGGCTACTGAGCCCCACCGCCACGACAAGGATTGAACCGTGATGGGCATGAATGAGTTGCCTGAGCAAATCCGAGACTAACTATGGGCGACGCTGACCACTTACCATCAGGTGGCACGTCTACCAGTTTGCCTAACCAAGAAGCATAAAACAAATAACAACAAATATTTACGTTTGAAAATAAAACATCTTGATTATAGTAACCTAACTCCATAGCGGGTTTATGTCAGACATAAATATACTCGGCCGGTAATTACACTTTGGCTATAAAATATATTGTAAAGCATATTGTACGATTATACTTTAGCTGTTGCTTCAATGTTGTATTATATCTTGTACAGTTCGTCCGAGATATGTTCAACATCTATATGTTTATCTCATATTTAGACTAACAATATATAGTAAACTATTTCGCGGACTAAGCCGCCCTCGTACACGAAAATTTACGAGCGAGTATGTTGTCAGCATGGTTGTAAACGTTCAGAATAATAGCGTGTTAACAAACAAATATTAAAAAATGTAAATCATCCCAAAACAGCGTTCTTATTGACGGGCTTTAAAAGTATTCTATCCGGCAAAATCCGGTTTATTCATGTACAATATTATATCCAATCCGATCAGCCAATTAATGAATTTTCACAATTATAACATTAAAATGATTTTACTAAAAGTTGTTACTGCCTTAGAGTTTATAGTGCAGTGTGTTCGGTGCAACTTTCTGTTAGGTTTTTTCACTTTGAAATTCAATTAGTAGGTGTACGTTCTATCGTAGGTCGATCCATCGTATCCATAGGTCGCTGGTTCAAATCCGGCCCGAAGGACCAGTAAGTTGTACGTGCTGTCGTACACCTTGATTTGCTTGCTAAATGATACACCAGTGTTCTAATGATATTTATTGAGTGATGCTTATACTGATTAATGATATGAGAACGCGCAATGAATGCTGATAGCGAACTTACTAAAATTGTGAAAGAATTCCATATTTATAATATTATTTACGAGGGCATTGCTGACGCCGCCCGATGTACGGTCAGACCGTACAATAGGTATTTTTTAAGCAGTAGGTACTTGTCGAAATCGTACGCTAAGTAGTACGAGTCTCGTAGGGCTTGTAATCTTGTCGGACTACAAAATTACCAGTCTAAAATAAAATAAGTCCAAAGAATAATTTTAGTAATTCTGTAATCGACTGATGATTTTTAATCTTACTAATATATACAAATAAATAAAATTGATGTATCTGTTTGTAATTTCGACTTTATTTCTGATTTCGACGGGACTTGACACAGCACTTGCATGTATGTTCGTCAATCTAAAACTACTGAACGGATTTTGATGAAACTCGGGAGTGTTGTAGCTATATACCAGAATAGCACATAGGCATCAAAGTTTCTACGGAAATTACATTTGCCTTATTATTTGTAATAATTATTCATAATTACATCAATTGAAATGTCAAAAACGACGTAAGTACTTAATTGTCAAACTTACAAAAATGCATACCTACAGAACGCAACAAGTCTTTCAATAAAGAATATATAGATATGTTACCTAAACACATGTTTGCATTTTATAATTATAGTAAGAATAAACACTACTTAGTTTGTTTTTCTAAACCTCATTCTAGCATATGCTACGTTTTGTAATTCCACGCGGGCAAAGCTGCAAGTACCAGCTAGTACATCATCATATTATTGTATTTCGCCGCTTCAAGTATGACGATTAATATTTATTTAAATTTATTACTACTTAACATTTATTTTTGTTGTTTAGTAACTGCGAGCATATCTGACCTCAGTGTAACGTGTCTCTTCATAACAAAACTAAAGTAAATTATTACTTCGTGCAACTAATAATTATTCATTACTTTGCTATAGGTAATTCAGCATAAACAGACATAAATTCAGATAATTTTTATTACTCTTAGATATTACTTATATTAACAACTATTCTTATGAATTATTTAAACTCACCGTCCATTTTTTGTGACTATCATCTCGTTGGTGAGGGTCTGGAATCGAACCCACAGCTCGCGGTCGTCAAGAGCAACGTTGACCTCCCGCTCGCGGCCGCCGCGTGAGGATCCCCCGCCCACGGTCGGCTCTACTGCACTCAGGATGTGCGACGCTGCCATTATTACACCTGTAAAAAGATTATTTTAGATTTAGATTTATCAAAACACTAGCGTATCTGGACGATGATCATTATTTTACTTTATTTTCTTGTATTATCTCTAAAGGAAATAAGGCAGCGTTTTCGTTGAAAACTCCCAAACGACTTAATTTTTTTC
Organism: Helleia helle; assembly: GCA_963853865.1. NCBI lineage: Eukaryota > Metazoa > Arthropoda > Insecta > Lepidoptera > Lycaenidae > Helleia > Helleia helle. Next base: position 11,548,923 of record OY971425.1, read on the forward strand.
TACAGTCCCGCGGACTTCCCATTCTCGTGGGAATACAGGGATAAATTATTGTGTTATTCTGATGTATAAGCTTATTGTAAAGTTTCATTGAAATCCATTCAGTAGTTTTTACGTGAAAGAGTAACAAACATCCATCCATACTTACAAACTTTCGCGTTTATAATATTACTAGCTGGTGCCCGCGACTTCGTCTGCGCAGGATAAGATGTTAGTTTTTTTAATAAAAGTTACCTTATATAGTCCTATGTTACTTCTAATACCTCCAAGAATATGTGTACAAAGTTTCAGTAGTTTTCGCGTGAAAGCGTAACAAACATCCACGCTTTCACATTTATAATATGTATTAAGTAAGGATAGTATAGTAAGGATTAGGATGTGTCTAGTTGTATACAAGAACAGAAGTGCCATATTTACATGTCGCAGAGATATGAAAATCTGGGAATTTTATGAAACCCGGAAGCAGCCAGTCAAATTGTACCCAAATCGATTAGGTGAGCTTACTTAAAAAAACCTGTCTAGTGTTAAGTCATAGGGACTGCCGACAGAAGTGAAAACTTTTATCTTAGAATTTTAGTTTATCAGTAGAAAGTACTAAGTAACACACACTGACACAGCACTCAACAGGGTCTGTATCTTTCTCGCTCGGGCACACTCGGCGGTCTCTCACCTCCAAGCGTGATGGATCAGCCTCACTTACAGCCTACATAAATTTGAGTACGGTCAGCGGTGCTCCAAAAGAAGTATTCATTTTAAAAAAAACTATTCACTAGTTTTTTTTTCTTTTCCTTCCTTTTTTCATTCCTCGGGGAAAATCCAGGGATTTTCTCCAGATATCCTAATATTGCCATGGCAACCTGTATAAAACGACCATTGTTGCTAAATTAAAATAAGCATTTGGAAAACAATTGTTTAATTAATATACTGCAAGTGTCTAATAAGACGATCTTCGTGCTGTGGCCGGTCCGTGTTGGATGCGACTGGCAAGGGATCGGCCGCCTGGGCGTTCATTGAAGGAGGCTCATGCTCAGCAGTGGACGGATAAACGCTGATGATGATGATGACATAGTAGGGATATACGGAATAGACACAGGCTAGATGTACCAGTGATTAGACTCACAAAAGCAAGCAATTCTTTTAAAGGCAACTGTATAGGTACGCTTTTACAATATGATCCCAGAAAATGTTCAAAACATCCCAATTAAAAAAATAAAAAATGTTATTACAGAGCGTTAGTGTGGTAAAGGATGTTATGAAGTAAAAGATTTTATGGAAGATTGGGAATGGGGCGTTCCTCCCAGGCATTTCAGGATAACAGCATGTGAAATTTGTTATAAAATATTTGAAAAGATTAGTTCCACTGAGTTTATTCGCCGGTTCTTCACAGTGGGCTAGCCTTGGAACCGGTGATAGATTCAATTGACGTTCAGAAAGATACTCTGTTTGTATTGAATAAAAAAATGGTTTGATTTGATTTGATGATCTAATAAGTTCAATAAGAAAAGCGAGATATAGCTCGTTCAATAAACATCAAATTGTTCACATACAGGTTGTCCAAGGACTAGTATGACAAACTTACGGGGGTGATAGCTTGGGTCATTCACCTGTCATAATATCCAAATTTGACCTTACTAAAAACCTCACCATTTTCGAGATATTTGGACTTTCTTAAAATCCCTTAATTAGTAGTAATAATCCGATACAAGGTAACCTAACCTAACCTAACCTTGTATCGGACCATTGATGAAGATACTATTCGCGAAGTATCTTCATCAGTGGGCTAATATAAACAGCATAAAAACAAAACAGCCCCTTCGCGGTCAATGAAAGTTCATTCTTCAGAAAAATATAAATATACATAATACTAGTGGCACTGACAGACGTTGTCCTGTACAAAATATTTTTTTTGTGAATCTAAACCATCCTCGAATCCCCTTGAACTCACACAAAAAATTTCATCAAAATCGGTCCAGCCGTCTAGGAAATACATACGCACACAAGGAATATATATATAAAGATATGTAAAGAATACATACTAATATTTAAAAGTGGAAATGACTTTTGTCTGCCAGTTACCACTTTTTCTTTTCTTTAAAGCCGGGAAATGCTCTGAGGCATCCCGCCACCATATAGCAAGACAGATACGACGCTGGAGTTGAAGACTTCTTGCGAAGATCTTCTTGTGGCGCTCTGGATTTATTGATTCTCGCCTCTGCATCAACCTCATCATCACCATTTGGGTCCACCAAGCTTCCGAATAGCAGAATTAGTCTGCCACTTCGACAGGCGCGGAGTTGATATGGATGGGCACTGAGTCTTCTGCACATACTCTGTACTCCGCACAGAAATTGGATAAGTCGATTGTCATTTTTTACAAATTGTCTCGGTTTGAAGACAGCAGACAGAGATCGTCCGCATAGCCGATATCCTCCAAGTCCAAGTCCTTGCTCCAGGGGATCCCGCGGCGTTATTTGCAGACCACCCTGCACATGATGTCATCCATAACCACGAGGAACAAAAACGATGACAAAAGACAGCCTTATTTCACCACGGCCGTAACAAAGATTGGTTCCAACAGCTGCCTTCGATGTCTCACTCGGCATGGACAGCCTATGTATGATTGCTGGATTAAGGACGTGACCTTTTCCGGTACATCCTTCTGTTGAAGCATCTTCCGAATAGCGTTCCACTGCACAGTATCAAACGCTTTCTCGTTTACTAACTCTTTAACGCGTTCTCTTCAATTTAAATTATACATTATACATCATCATCATCATCTACCCCTATCCGTCCTCTGCTGAACATAATGAACGCCAAGATGGCCTGTATTATACATGAAAACAAAAATGCGTGCGTACAAAATACTCATGTCAGAAGTGAAACTTATTTGGCCAGCTAATTTTTAAATCTCTTTTATATTTATACTAATCTAAAGATTTAAATTTCCGAGACTTGTGATGCGACGTTCGCTCTATCTCACTCTCTCTCTCTCGATCTTTCTTGCTGCCTTGCTCCCTACTCTCACTCCATGGCTATGTGCTTCATGCTACGTTCTCCTTTTCTCACTCGCTCTCAATCGGTCTCAATCACTGTCTCCCTCTTCTTGAACAAAAACGTTGCACATTTACGTGACGTTGCATCCGTAAAAAAAATTACCCTCATGCGCGTAAAGAAGTTTCACTTCAAAAAATATAAATAAACGGAGACACTCGTGTGAAGCTGCTGTCAGCTATATTTATATAATATAATGGCTATCTCATTTGTTGTGTATGTTTTTTAAGTTAACATCGACGATTTATATAGGAGCAACATCTCTACAGCAAATACAACCGACCACGCTGCGGGTTGGACTCACGATCTCTTCTACAATGTTTATTGAACTCATTAACGTCACCTGACTGTTGATGATGTGGCTCATCGTGCCAGGAAGTATTTCCCAATTTTTGTCAATCATCATAAAAATACGAGCTACAATAAAATGCTGCTACTATGTTCTAAAATATTGAAAGCATAATATGTAGTAGCAACTATTCACTTTATGTAAGGTAAAATACAACATCAAATTTGTATATTTTCATTATATTTGTAATTTACGGACGGCGCTGACCCAATGTCAAAAAAATATTTCAATGCAGAACATTATATTTGTCACTAAACGATCCACTGTTGCTCTAGTCTCCTCAAACTCCTGCAAGGCGGGTATAGCCATGGATAATGCGCAGGCCGAATAGCTATGGTATGTCGAAATCACATATCGTATACTTTATACAATATCTATACAATAAGACCTTTAAAGACATACAAGTAGGTTCAATTATACTATTGATTAAGTTCATATTTCGAATTATAAAATAGAAATTCCCACATACACACAACTAAAACAGTCTCATATGATTGTCTACCGAATCTAAAAATAAAAACGTATGGTTTATGTCTGTGTGATAAATTAAATATTGTTTCAACCTATTACAGATAATATACATACATAATGTATAGATATAATATATATAAAATCAAAATCAAAATCAAATTTTTTTTATTCAAAATAGTACTAATACAGTATCTTTTTGAACGTCAATTGAATCTACCACCGGTTCCAAGGTAAGCCCACTGAGAAGAACCGGCGAAACAAACTCAGTGGAACTAATCTTTTCAAATAATATATATTAATAACAATTTTAACATCTTATCTTGAAATGCCCGGGAGGAATATAATATATAGTATTAAACATATACTCGCCTCTTGTAAAATATAATCAACTTTAATCTATAAACTTTAAGAATAATGTCTTCTTGTAAAACTTGTATTAATATTATTAAAATTATTTTTAAAATAATAATAATATAAAATAAAATTAAATAAATAATAAAATAATAATAAAAAATTAATAATATTAAAATTAAAATAGCATAATATTGTTTTGCGTTTCGTACGTTTGAAATATCGTTAATTTATAATAATGATGTTTATATTGTTATTTGTAAATAGTGATAATATTATTTTGTTTTAAAAGAAAACGAAAATGTAAAAAAAGAATATAACGGCAGTAAATAAACGTAAAGTGACGATATCATTTTTACCCCACTTTTGAATTTAAGACTGAGAGGTGTCATTGTTATAGTCATTAGGTGAGATGAAAGTGATGACTAATTAACTAAAAAAAAGTAATTTCAAAATCGGAATTTCAGCGCTAAATACTATGGTTTTTTTTCGTGATTTGTGATTTATCGCGGTAAGGTAAGTTTATTTTTTTTATTATAACAACTTAAGCAATTATAATTATTTTTTATGTATGCAGTTTTTTTTCTTTCTTTTGTTTTAAAATTTTATATTTTATATTTAATGGATTATCAACAATTCTATGATTTAATGCGAATGGCCAATAATCAACAAAGAGATAATTTTCTTATGACTAAAATTCATCATTTACAAACTTCAATTCAAGAACCATTTCAAATTTTATATAATATAATCAACAAAATCATATCACTTTCTTCGTTAATAAATGCACTTTGTTTATTCATATTTAAAACATTTAGGTAATATATTATAATACTAGCTGACCCGGCGAACTTCGTACCGCCTAACAATTTATTAATGTCGTGTTTTAGATTCATCATTATCATCGTCATCATCATTATCACCAGTCTCTATCCGTCCATACCCACCTGGTTAATGGCCGACCAACACTTTGTCGACCTAAACGTGGCCTTCACTCTTGAACCTTATATAACCTAAGCTTCCGTCAGAGAACTAAGGTTACCGATATCATTCAAATAATAGGCACGTTGCTAAAGTGGACTGCCACTTTGTGCCTTCATCTCTGGTCGCACACTCAGGAGAACAGATATCCGAGGCGCCAATAACGTTACAAGATTAGCTGAATTTAATTTATGATTTTATAAAAGTAAGACAATGATTGCAAAATAAATAAGAAGTTCAGTATTTTATTAAGATAATGACACCAAAAGATTCAGCGATTGTCGTGTCCATGTGAATTTCGTTTTCAAGCAAATGGAGCTCATAAAACATGCTACACGAAATGTTGGGCACACTATACCATTAATAGTTCGTAGTGATTCAAATGATGTTGGCCCACGAACATTTTCCAGCAACAACCGCAAATAGTAACATATACCCATCGTCGCCAGTGATGATCTTTTAATGGACAATTTATAGTATATAGCGCCTATGTCGATCGCTCTCCTTTCTATTTAAGTTCCGTGACACACGCATAAAAATTTGATAACTATTGTACTTTTAATATTATGTCAATTCTTTTTCATTATTTACATTTTCTAAATCTAAACTAAGCCATTATCCGAATATTGTGGATATAATATATTGTCGATTAGAATTTTTTTTTTAAATGCGTTCTTTTATTTGAGAGGAGAACTTACCGTATCCCACACCCAAAGACTACTATTGTCCCACACCTATATACTTTCTCACAAACAGCTGCTTACTTATTCGTCCGATTTCGGAGCAGCTCGTCTCTCGTCGGGTGTTAGGTTTTTTTCGTTACGGAATTTCTTGATTCGGTCGCCGCGCTCAAGGCCCGCGATAAAAGCTATGCAATAGCTTAATAATAATTTACTTGTAAGTATCGTACGAGTGACGATGGCCTAATGGGCACGGGTTCGCCCTCTTGAGTGAGAGCCGAGAGGTCCGGGTTCGATCCTGACCTATATGATGATGATATGATGCCTAGAAATGGGTTTTTCTAAATTTCTATGTGCACCTGAACATGAGACCATCGCTTGCTTATCGGTGAAGGAAACAACGTTAGGAAACATGCATGCCTGATGAGATTAAAAGTATTTGAAGGTGTGTGAAGTTCAACAACCCACATTGGGCCAGCGCATCGGTGAACTATAGCCCCAAACCCTCCTCGCCTGATTTCGGGGTGGAGACCCGTGCCCAGCAGTGGGACATATAAGGGTTGATATTATTATATTATTATTATTATATATCGTACGACAGCCACGGTACATTAAATAAACGGATGGTGGGCCACGGGATTTACGGATGGGTCGGGGGAGGACTGAACTAGAGGACTCAGTAATGACCGCATTTTTTTTATATATATAATTTTATTTTTATTATTTATTTAAATTTTATTTAATTGACAGAAACTCTTTTGAATTTTATTTTAATGAAACATGCTCCACCCGTAACCATGTTTGCTGTAAAGAATAAAGTATCCGAAGCATAGCGCATGTTAAAATCTAAATTAACTGCGATAAAATCCGTAAAAGTTGTTCCATTATATTATTGACATTTGCGTATGTATTAGGTATTATTACCAATGAAATTGCCGTTTTGCATGAAAAAATTTAAACAATTTTTTTTCATGTATTTTTTATTTGTATTAATCGAAGTAATCACCCATGCAATCAATGCATCTTTGCCAATGCAGTGACATTTTATTGATGCCCTTCTTAAAGAAATCCGCTGGACGGGAGGCAACAAATTCTTCAAAAGCATTTTGTAATGCCTCTCGGGTATTGATTTTTTTTCCCGCCAAGAAGTTATCCAAATTTTGGTAAAAGTAGTAGTCTGTAGGTGCAAGGTCTGGTGAGTAGGGCGGATGACGGAGAGCTTCCAACCCCAGTTCTTGCAACTTGGAGACCGTCTACTGTGGAGTATGAGGTCGCGCGTTGTCGTGCAGGAGCAGCGGAGACGAGCGATTGACCAACGCTGGTTGGAGATGTACCAGCTTCTCCATCGTTGTGTTCAGTTCTTCACAATACACATCTGGTTCAAAATTCCTTCATTTTTGTGTCTGTTGAGAAGTGCAAGTCACGTCTCGAAGCATACTTCGCGCTGGCGATCATTGAGTTCGTGGGGCACCCATTTGTCAAGCTTTTTTACCTTGCCAATTTGACGCAAATGGACCAATATTGTTTTGACGCTAACGTCGAAAGCTGCTGCTAATTCAGCCGTAGATGGTGTATCAGCAGCTTCTACAATCGCCTTTAATTCGTCATTGTCGACTAAAGTCTTTGGACGACCGCGAGGTTCATTTTTCAGGTCGAAATTTCCAGAACGGAAGCGAGCAAACCGCAAAGCAAGTAAACGCAAAGTTTGTACATTAGTAGAAGATTAACCCCCAAATACTCAAACGAATCTCAAATTTAAGACGTACTTAAACTCATGCTACGATGCGACGTGTCAGATTCAAAGAAAAAAAGAGGGACAACACGAGTTGAAGTACGTCTTAAATTTGAGATTAGTTTGAGTATTTGGGGGTTAGTTGACTATAAATTGTAAGCACAACAATTAAAGAAACACAGTTATTTTATTACTTTTTAGTTTAGTATTTTTGAAGCCAGTTTTAATTTTTTGTAAAATGTCTTTTGGAAAAAGAATTGCATGTTTTTAAAATAAAATTAATTTAAAATTAGAATTCTTAGCCAAACAAAAATTATTTTGATTTGAAATGGCCAGTACTGCAGAACGGCAATTTCATAGGTAAAGGCCTATTATTAGAAAACAAGCATATACATATTTATATATGTAAAATTTCTATCGCATTTTTAGCTTTTTAAATGTCGCAGTCGCACTGATGAACTGGCAGTAGAGGCGATAATGATCAACGCCGGACAAACGAATTCACTCGGAACTAGTCCGGACAAATGATTCATGCGTTGTTTATTCTGAGTCGCAAGACGGTGCTTCTATGTCTACTGCCTATTCTGTCTATCCTCCCGTTTTGACCGATAATATGTATAATAAAGAAAGGTTTAATTCGTTAGCGAAAATATAGCTTTATTTTGCCGCTGATTTATTTTTTATTTCATAATTTTATCATTTATAGCAGCGCCCCGCGGTTTCGTTCGCGTACTTCCTATTCCCGATAAATTATAGTTTCAGTTTCAGTTTAGTCAGACCGTGACGCAGCGCCGCCCATCTCGGGCACACCTCGAGGTGTGCTGGGCCGAGTCCACCGCCGCGCCACTATCGTGACACACTGTCGGCCGTCCGGCACAGGTACTCACCAATGCAACCATGCCCGGTGAGCACCTGTGTCAGACGGAAGGTGAGGGGTTTGCGCTTACGGCGCATCACCGCGCGAGGATAGCCTATGTGCTATTCTGATGTATAATTAAATATAATTGAAGTTTCATTAAAATGTATTTAGTAGTTTTTGCGTAAAAGAATAACAAACATCTACACATACCGAATTCATAATATTAGTAGGAAGTAGGATTTCAATGAAACAATTTATGTAAAAAATCAATATTTTTTACCATATTTTATTTCAAGTGGGCTTAGAGCACGTATCAAACTAAAAGGGCCATAATATTTTCGCCGCTAATGGCAGCACTGTCTAGCTTACTCCTTATTCATTTTATGTTCATATTTAGTGATCAGACTCGAAGGTTCGTATCGTAACCTTACAACATTTAAATTTTACACAACAAGAAAGGCAATATGCGGTACCTATGTATAAAAGCAAAGTAATTACAGCACTAGCCAGCTCCACTGCAGCGTCATTATTCATCGTTTTACGACTGCATGAGGTATAAATATTAAAGTTGAGTTGTATAGAGGAATTGCGAACATTTTCTTTTTAATGGTCGAGTTAAATATGGTGTCCGACCGTAGGACCCGTTTTCCTATCTAACTCTGTAACAAAACCGCTACACGCTTTCATAGTAATATGTATGGGGCATAAATATTTATTGTGTTTTAATTAAACATTACATTACGTATAGACTTCCCAATACAAACTCGTTTCGATCCCTAATGCTGGAATGTCGCTCGCTTTGCGTCCGTCGTTTTACTGATACCTATAAAATATCGAAGATAACAACGACTGAAGGTTGTCGAAGGAGCTCAATCGAAGGTTTATGGTTCGATAAATGTGAGCGTTATGTGCGATGTGGAGGCGCAATTGTCCTGCTCGAGGTGCCGAGGCGAGAGGTGCTAATTATCAAATGCAAGACCGAACGAACCAAAATTGAAACCATTGAAACAATACACCGTGTGTTGTCTTTTTCAATTTCAAAGTTTGCAGAACGACTGCGTAACGAAGGCCGAGGGGCTATGCAAATGGATGCCGAAAATTCAAGTGAGTATTTTTAATGGTCTTGCGTCATCGACGTTTCAAACTTGAAATTTTATTATCACTTGGCATGTATACAACCGCCAGCCTTGATATGTTAATCAAACAATAGACTAAAACCAAATAACGCAATTCATGATCAATAAGGCGTGTCATAATAAATTATATGAAATATTGCAGACGTTGTGCATATAAATAATCTCTAAAAATATGAAAATAGTTATAAAAATATTTGCATTCGCCAAACAATAGAATGACACTTGAATTTTGAAAAAAAATCCTGATAAAAATAAAAAATAAATCTTTTTATAATAAGTCTTTCCCTATGAAATTGCCGTTCTGCAGTACTGCCCATTTCAAATCAAAATATTTTTTGTTTGGCTAAGAATTCTAATTTCAAATTAATTTTATTTTAAAAACATGGAACTCTTTTTCCGAAAGTAGTCATTTGTTTATTGATTAGTGTTACATTTTCATCGCATTTCAATCTCTTGCTGCTCCTGCACGACAACGCGCGACCTCATACTGCACATCAGGCGGTACAATACCCGAAGGCAGTACAAAATGCCTTTTAAGAATTTGTTGCCTCCCGTCCAGCTGATTTCTTTAAGAAGGGCATTAATAAACTGCCACTGCGTTGGCAAAGATGCATTGATTGCATAGGTGATTACATCGATTAATACAAATAAAAAATACATGAAAAAAAATCGTTTAAATTTTTTCATACAAAACGGCAAATTCATAGGTAAAGACCTAATAAATTGTTCATAATTACAATCAGTTATATTAGAAAGTTTCCAACTAGTTTTGTGTTTCGCGAGCTTCCGATTTTATTAAAGTACTTACTTTACCTTCATATTTCAGAGACTGTCGAGTACCCATGCTTGCAGCAAAAAGGCTTTCTAAAGAGGAGGCGACCTCAAAGCCAGGGTCGCTGATTTGAGAAAAGTGATAGGCAAAACATATTTTAAAACCAGTTTTCAGACCATTCGTCAACCAGATACTGCAGTTAGGCACAGGCAATAACTTCCTCAAGTGCAACTTGAGCAATATTTTATAGAGAACAATTTAAAAGATATCTTAATAAATCGTAAAAGAATTTATAACGGGTACGAAACAAATTTATCTTTTTTTTCATTTAATATTGGTGGCAAAAAATTGAAACCGAATTCAAAAAGTAAAAAATAAACTAAAAAGTAATAAAATAATTGCGATTCCTTAATTTTTGTGCCTAGAACTTATAATCAACTTGTTATTTTACTAATTACAATATTTGCGTTTACCATGTCATTGTTGTTACTATTGGAATCGGTGTCAGCAAAGACAGGTAGGTAGGTAAAGCAACAAATATGATACCGGTGACTGACGACGGTTTTGGTGCTGTACGGTCTATTTAACTTAGCTGACACCGACTCCAAAAGTAACAACAATGACATGGTAAACGCAAAGATTGTATTTTTGTTTAAAAAAAAATTATTTCTTAATTTTTAGTGATTCCGAAATTCGATAACCGATTTTATTTGTCTGAAATATGGATATAACTGTTAATCGTATTTCCACTGTCTATACTCCTGCCTATACTCCATCATCAGACCTATAATGAGACTTATAACCCATATGGGTGCAAGGTACTCGTCAATATAAATGAATTGTGTCTAAACACAAGGTAGCTACTGTAAACTGTTGAGGAGTTCCCTTGACTGTCTATGGTCTTCATCATCAGACCTGTAATGACACTTATAACCCATATGGGTGCAAAGTTCTCGTCAATATAAATGAATTAAGTCCAAACACAATTATTATTATTATTTATGGGTGGGGACACCAGCAAGGCCAGACGGGTGATCAGTCCTCATTAACGGGACCATTTCACCCAAAAAGTCCAAACACAAGGTAGCTACTGTAAGCTTCTGAGAAGTTCCTTTAACTGTCGTCTTCATCATCAGACCTCTAATGATAGTCACAATTTATCTAGGTGTTAAGTTCTCATCAATACAAATTAATCAAGCCCAAACACAAGGTTACTGCTGTAAATAGTTGAAGAGTTCCCTCGACTGTCTTTTAGCTCCATCATCAGATCAACTCTAGACCTTCATGAAATTGTAGTGCTTTAAAATACTTAATATTAAAAGCACTAGTTACTCTTACGATTTTCGAAAGTTCCCCTTGATTTCTCTGGGATGCTATTATCAGATCCTGTTTTCCTTATCATGGGACTACCGCAGAAGTGCACTCTTTTGAATAAAAAAAGAATTTTGAAAATCGGTCCACAATTGACAGAGAAATCGGTGAACACACATTAAAAAAAATACACACGAACATATAACCTCTTCCTTTTCGAAATCGTTTAAAAAGGTAATGTGTCTATGAGATTGATATTACACCCGCTAAAACATCTCCTCGGTGCTTTTCACGTTCGGTTTTGAGGGTAGTGTTACTCCGCCTCTTGTCCCGCTATTTGGGAATTGGGCTTTCCAACAATGGATGGATGAAGAGTGGCATCTTTAAGTCATATATTGAAAATGTACTTCCACCACATTTAACTTAAAATGGATTAGAATTCCCAGTCATACTTTATGTTGATGGCCAAAAGACACACATGACGTAAAAAGTTGGTAAAATTTACTCAAAAGTGTCCTTATAGCATTGAAGTTTTACTACCAGCAGACGTATCGGCATACAAATCTAAAAAAGTCAGCATGGCAGAGAACAGACATGCCAACAGTAAGACGGTAGGTGCCAATAAAATGGTATTAGAGTCTAGAGTCTAGAGAGAAAAAAAAAGTATTATAATATAATGATTATGATATGACAAATTAACCAATATAATGGGTCACAATATAATTAATGATATTAACAGATTAGCTCGTGAGTATGTACCTTAATGTGTATTGGAAATTTTAATAAGTTTAGGGTGTGATTAAAGACGGCCTATTAGGTATGGGCTCGGCCTCTTGAGTGAGAGCCGAGAGGTCCGGGTTCGATCCTGACGCCCTCTGTGATATCGCCTGAAATGGCTTTTTCTTAATTTCGACGTGCGCCTGAATATGAGACCATCACTTGCTCACCGGTAAACGAAACATCGTGAGGAGACCCGCATGTCCGGTGAGATTAAAAGTCTTTGAAGGTGTGTGAAGTTGCAGCGCATCGGTGAACTATGGCCCAAAACCCTCCTCGCCTACTTTTGTGGTGGAGACCCGTGCCCAGCAGTGGGACATATAAGGGTTGATATTATTATATAATAGATATTTACCTATGAAATTGCCGTTCTGCAGAAGTGGCCAATTCAAATCAAAATAAATTTAGTTTGGCTAAGAATTCTAATTTCAAATTAATTTTATTTAAAAAACATGGAATTCTTTTTCCAAAAGTATTCATTTGTTTATTGATGAGTCTTGCTTTTTCATTGCATTTCAATCTTTTTAGTCATCATGGATACGTTACAAATTCGAGTAATTATGGAATATGAGTACCGTCGTGGCAGCAACGCGGCACAAGCAGCACGCAACATTTACGTTTACGGAGCTAACACTACAAACCAACGCACCACCTGTTATTGGTTTGCTCGCTTCCGTTCTGGAAATTTTGACCTAAAAAATGACCACACGGTCGTCCGAAGACTTTGGTCGACAACGACGAATTTAAGGCGATTGTGGAAGCTGATGATACACAATCTACGGCTGAATTAGCAGCAGCTTTCGACGTTAGCGTCAAAAAAATATTGGTCTATTTGCGACAAATTGGCAAGGTAAAAAAGCTTGACAAATGGGTGCCCCACGAATTCAATGATCGCCAGCGCGATGTACGCGTCGAGACGTACCTTGCACTGCTCAACAGACACACAAATGAAGGAATTTAGAACTACATTGTTACCTGCGATGAAAAATGGATTCTGTTTGATAATCGCAAGCGCTCATCAAGTTATTTGGTTCCTAGATCAGCACCTAAACAATGCCCTAAACGAAAAATTACCTCTAGAAAAGTGATGGTCACTGTTTGGTGGTCTAGCGCCGGTGTGATTCATCACAGCTTCTTACTAAACGGGGTGAGCATTTCTGCAGATGTGTACTGTGAAGAACTGAACACAATGATGGAGAGGCTGACACATCTCCAACCAGCTCGTCTCCGCTGCTCCTACGCTTCGCGACTCATACTACACAGCAGACAGTCTCCAAGTTGCATGAACTGGGGATAGAATCTCTCCGTCATCCGCCCTACTCACCAGACCTTGCACCTACAGACTACTACTTTTTCCAGAATTTGGATAACTTCTTGGCGGGAAAAAAATTAAATACCCGAGAGGCAGTACAAAATGCCTTTGAAGAAAAGAAGAAAAGAAAAAAAAGAAAAGAACCTTCCGTCCAGCTGATTTTTTTAAGAAGGGCATCAATAAACTGCTACTGCGTTGGCAAAGATGTATTGATTACATGGGTGATTACTTCGATTAATACCAATAAAAAATAATGAGAAAAAATTCATTTAAATTTTTTCATAAAAAACGGCAATTTCATAGGTAACCTATATACGAATAAATTATTCGTAGGTAAAGACCTAATTAGGGTACTGTATTGCTTAAAGTGACAATAAACGGGAAGTTTACCCTATGTGCTGTTACCACGCCCTACAAGGGTCATGCGCACAGCATCTTGTTTCTTTTTTAACAACTTTGTTGTTTTCTATAAAGAAAGGCAGAGCCGTGATGTAGCTACGAATCCAGAGACTGCAGCTTAGACAACGCACGAATGTGTTTGGTTTCAACTTCAGTATATTGTTTGCCAGGTTTTATTGTTTCAACGTATAAAAAACAACGTATTTGCCAACACTATAAAGCATATTGGCTCTTGTTTACGCTTAGTCCTGTTACTCCTGTACTCGCCAGATTAGTAATAAAGTTTGGAAAATCCAAATTTGCACGCCTCATCATCTCAACGTCGGTAATAAATGCACATTTGTTAGTTTCTGAGTTTTTATAAATAATAACAATAATTAAACGACAGTGAATTGGACGCTCATATTAATGAGGAAGTCGGCGAATTGTTACTTTAGATATTAAAAAAATATTTCTGTACGATAATTTTTTCAACTAATTTCCCTGCCACACATCTACAGAGTTAAAAAACACAGGCGTCCATAAAAGATTCCCCGCCACGACAAGGCCTGACCTTGTCGTGGCGGTTGGGCTCAGTAGCCTAAGGTGAACCCAGCGTCCTACCGGACAAGGAGCGAGGACGGAAACCTCACCCCATTGTACTGTCCCGACGATGGGAGGGGTTGTTCTGTGGTACGGGACAACTCCTCTATGGAGGTGACGTCGGTGCCCTGAGGGACTGAGTAGCCATCGAGGTGCCCTGTTTGCTCATTTGATCCTGGGCACCTCACCAAAGGTGGCATTGGTGGCACTGGCCGGGTTTTAGTGAGTAGAGCTGCTTCCACTTACCAGCTTTCGGGCGCAGCGAGTCCCACATACCCGCGTGAGGAGACCCACTCCCCCGCGGGATGCCTCAGAATAGAAAAAAGGGGCCCATACGTTTGTAAAAATCCCAGATATTTTTAAACTGCTATTAAATTTAAGCGAATTTAAGTAGGTAGCACATAAACAAGAAAAAAACTCGGCATTAACAAAAAATTAAGCACACGTGAAATTTAATAACAACGAAGAAAAACATTACTACGCCTACGTTGTACGTTGTTAAAGAAACCACTTTTAATAGATTCCACGATGAAGATTTATTTACATAATTGACGTTTTGGATACTTTACTGCAACCATGGTTGGAGCGACGGAAGTCCAGGTTTCACAAAGTTATTCTTAAACGTCGAGCATTGTAAAAATCTAAATATAGCGCGATAAAATCTGTTAAAAATAGTTGTTTTATAATGAGAGAAATTCGCGCAAATTTAAGAAAACAATAGCATAGTTAAAAATAATTAAGTAAAGGCTTAATTTTTATGTGTGTTTAGTAATTTTTTTTAGTTTTTACTTGCCATTAAAAAGTTTTTTTTATTTGTTTGTACAAATTAGTTAAAAAACGACGACCTCTGACTCAATGGTTAGTGCGTTGGCGCTCAAGCCGGAGGTAGCGGGTTCGAATCCCGCCAGGGAACAAAAAGTTTTCTGTGTTCCTGGGTCGTGCATGTGTATTAAATATGTGTATTATTTAATAAAAATCTTAAATATATGTATAGTGAGCGATGATGGCCTAGTGGGTATAGGCTCGGCCTCTTGAGTGAGAGCCGAGAGGTCCGGGTTCGATCCTGACCCCCCTATGATGCCAAGAAATGCGTTTTTCTAAATTTCTACGTGCACCTGAACTTGAGACTAATGTGGAAAGCTGCTGCTAATTCAGCCGTAGATTGTGTATCATCCATCAGCTTCCACAATCGCCTTTAATTAGTCATTGTCGACCAAAGTCTTCGGACGACCGCGAGGTTCATTTTTCAGGTCGAAATTTCCAGAACGGAAGCGAGCAAACCAATAACAGGTGGTGCGTTGGTTTGTAGTGTTAGCTCCGTAAACGTCATTGATGTTGCGTGCCGCTTGTGCCGCGTTGCTGCCACGACGGTACTCATATTCCATAATTACTCGAATTTTTAACGTATCCATGATGACGAAAACGATTGAAATGCGATGAAAATGTAACACTAATCAATAAACAAATGACTACTTTTGGAAAAAGAATTCCATGTTTTTAAAATAAAATTAATTTTAAATTTGAATTCTTAGGCAAACAAAAAATATTTTGATTTGAAATGGCCAGTACTGCAGAACGGCAATTTCATAGGTAAAGACCTATAAATTATAATATAATAACGCTAACATTATAGTTTTACATTTTTTATTAACAATTGTGTAATAATTATTATTAACTACAGTTAAAATTGTGAAATAAAACTTATCTATAAGTTATGTTGACCAAAATTTTTTCGGCGAATTATATCAGTTGTAGCAAAATCTGGCGCAGTAAAATGGTCAAATGATGAAGTTAGTATCGATTTTTTTTATTTTTATGTTAGTTGGTTAGGCAAACTGGCAAACGTAGTACGTACCACCTGATGGTAAGTGGTCGACGTCGCCCATGAACATAAACTAGTATACCTGGAACGACCCCAGGCAACTCATTTATGTGTTGCCTATCCTGAGACATAAGATGTTAAGTCTCGGTGCCAGTAATTACACTGCCTGTCTTGCCCTTCTCTCCGAAACACAGCAAAGCTGTTTCACGGGAGAAACAAGCAAGATGGTGGTACCCATGCAGCCGGGAGCGCGGCACAGCGCTTCCCTCCCACCGGTAAATCGAGTTGTATAGATATAGGTATAGTCTATAGTAATTCTTAGAAACAAAATATACCTGTATTTCCAAATTCCGATCGGCGAGTTTTTGCTATAATTATGAGATATAGAATAAAACATTGGGAATCAGCATAAAGTAATACACATATATTATAATTACAATATTTTACTGTAAATATGATCACATAACACTGTGTTTAGGGGACGGAAACGGGCTGAAATGTAGCTCAATTGATTAAATTATCTCGGTAACATTTTAATCAGATAGGATTTAACACTTTAGGAACACCTTGGTATCAGTTCCGTATGTGCTGGTAGGTGGGAACGGAGCCCATACATTTTGGCCCATAGTCTTTTTACCTGACGAATGAAAAATTGGCCCAATATAAATTAGTGGTAGTTTAACAGATAGTACTGACAACATTTACCCGTGGCGGTAACTATGCGATCGTTGATTTTTGCAAATGGTATAGCGGGCCCGTTGAACCGTTTTTCTTGCACAAAATATTTTTTAATGTTTAGAATAATTTATCTCACACCACTTTTGTACACTTTAGGCATGTCTAAACTGTAATAACGCAATAGTTTAATAATCACGACCTGACAGTTTTCAAAATGTCCGATTAGTTCCATTTTTTTGCCACTCACAGTATGATCCATGTCGCACTGAACCATAAATATCAATATCAAAAAATCCTTCATTAGCGTTAACAGTTAAGGTTGTCTTGAGCCTGGTAAGTCCAGTAGAGGGTGTGGTAACGCATAAAAAAGATAAAGGTTCTCGTTTCAAGTATCATCATCATCATCAACCTTTATTCGTCTACGGCTGAATATCCTCCTTCAATGAACGCCAAAACGACCGATCCTTTGCCACTCGCATCCAACACGGACCGGTTACTGCACGGAGATCGTCTTTCCGCCTAGTTAATGGTCAACCTCTTCGCCTTTCTTTTTTTTTTACACCGGGAAATGCTCGGAGGCATCCCGCGGAGAGTGGGTCTCCCCAGGTGGGTATGTGGGACTCGCTGCGCCCGACAGCTGGTAAATGGACGCAGCTCTACCCACTGAAACCCGGCGAGTGCCACCAATGCCGCCTTTGGTGAGGTGCCCCGGATCTAGAAAACAAACAGGGCACCTCGACGGCTAGTCAGTCCCGCAAGGGACCGACGCCACCTCCGCACCACAGAACAACCCCTCCCAACGTCGGGACAGTACAATGGGGTGAAGTTCCCATCCTCACCCCTTGCCCCCTGCTCTTCTGTCCCCTCTTCTTAAAGAGGGGTACAAAGAGCCCCCTCGGCCCAATTAGCTTCGCCCAAGGTGCACCGCTCACCCTAGGTTACTGAGCCCCACCGCCACGACAAGGCCTGAACCATGGTGGGGTCAACCTCTTCGCCTACCTAAACGCGGCCTCCACTCTTGCACCTTAACGGCCTCAATTAAAAATATAATTCAAGATATATCAAGTATAATTGTGTGAAACTCTATTAATCAAACTCGCCAAACTGAACGGATCCGGATGGAAAAGATTAGAAGGTACAGAGACATAGAGATAGATTAAAGGCTACTTTTTATCCTAGAAAAATATGCATTCCCTTGGAAAGTTAAATGCGGGAAACCACTTGTAGCATCATAATAGATTCAAATAATATATGTTTATGGATTTCTACAAATAAATAATTAATGTGACCGCTCATAACCTGACATAGGTGGAAGAGCCATAAAATTCCGAAACTGGTCAGTCATTTGTCACTGACCTAATAAAAATTCAACCAACCAGTGATGTGTATGTACTTCGCATCGGCCAATCATCCATCAATGGCCATCAGTCGGCCAATCCAAGCGTAGAACAGGCGCAGCGTTGCAGCACAGATTTGGCAGAATTTATCCGCTTTATTTCAGTTATATGCTCGATGCTCTATAGTCGTTTTTTTATAACGCCGGGAAATGCTCTGAAGCTGAGGAGTGGGACTCCCCAGGCACTTAGGTATGTGGGACTCGCTGCGCCCGAGAGCTGGTAAGTGGACGCAGCTCTACCCACTAAAACCCGGCGAGTGCCACCAATACCGCCTCGGTGAAGTGCCCCGGATCTATCATCTAATGAGCAAACAGGGCACCTCGTCGGCAAGTCAGCCCCTCAGGCGACCGACGCCACCTCCACAGAGGGGTTGTGATGCACCACAGAACAACCCCTCCCAACGTCGGGACTGTACAATGGGGTGAGGTTCCCGTTCTCGTCCCTTGGCCCCTGCTCTTTTGTCCCCTCTACTTATAAGAGGGGTACAAAGAGCCTCAATTAGCTTCGCCCAAGGTGCTGGGCACATCTTATGCTACTGAGCCCCACCGCCACGTCAAGGCCTGAAACATGGTGGGGGATGCTCTATAGTCTACGATCTTATATCAGCATGTGTTTAATTTATACATATTTCTTAAACTTGATTCTAGCTTCTGATGAACACAGCATCATCTAATAAAACGCTCTGTATTATAACTTAAAATGTTTTAGTAAATTTTCTCTATCGGTGCGAGAGCAGTGCTTGTGTCGCGCAAGTCTGCTTGGGTGCTGCCATTCTGATGTCTTTAATCAAACAGTTTTGCTAAGTTTCGAAAAAGGAACGAAAAGTTTCGCTGTTCTTGCTTATTCGGCGCAAAATATTGCGTCTCATAATATAAGCAATGCATGGAACTGGGCTAGTCCCGTAAGCATAAATGGGTTTACCATTTATGCTTACGGGTGAATCGAACAATCAGGTAACTAGTCTGCTAAATATGATCCTTCGAGTATATTAAAAAAATATATAACATTCAAAAATAATTTATAATCAACCGTAAGTATTAGCTTTATATTCATTACTTTATATTAATTACATGCAAATTATAAAGCAAAATTGAAAATGTAAAAATTTTCGAGATTTACAACTTAAAAACCTCAACATGTAGTTGTTATGAAAAACAGTGTGTTATCATACAATAGATCTCGTCTAGACAGGTAATATTCGGAATGTAATTAACAAAATATAATATTGAGTTAAGCGTACGCGTTGAAGTCTTTTAAACTAAATTCTTGCGAAAAACTTTGTAAATTACGATTGCAACACATTCAATTATATGTACATGTAAATTTGTATTTCATATCAATGGCCAAAAATGAATCGGTAGGCTACCTTATTACTAGGCTACTTTAGCCCTAGAATATTGATTAAACCTAAAAAAACTTAAATAAGCTTTATTTAAATAAAATATGATTTGTTCCAAGAATTTTTTTATGTTAAGCCCACGTAAGTCACCAAAATATTGCCTACATTGAAACGCAAGATAATGATTTTAGTAATTAAAATAAAAAATCCTAAAATATTTCCTTATTTATATTTTAGGGTTTTTTTTTATTTTAGGAATTTGGCGGAGTATGAACTCCGTGAAAAAATTAAGCTAGGTTTTGGTACCCATTACGAAGGCTTAAGACGCTGATTCGTTAAATTATTCACTTACAGTCGGAGTAGATGAATACTGGGTGATGATGATGATAGATAAAAGGGGTTATTACTCATTCATCATAAATCCGTTCCTGTTTTGTGTCGAAACTAAAACATTCCAGCGCGAGAGCAATCAAACTTTATGACAGCTAAAAAACTTAAAAAGCATGATTCATCATCATTGTCACCTGCCGGTTATACGTGTCTCTTAATTAATGTTAAGACATTCATCATTTTGTTCCTAGTCCTATATAATCTTAGGTCTTAAGCCATAACTTTACCTTTAACTACTACCATTATAGAACTTTAGTAAGTTCCAATATGGCACATATTATGTGAAATCGGATCTTATGACTGATGAGATGGTTCAACTGCTGCTGGTTGGCCATCAAATTAAGAATGTTTAATAGATTTAAATAAAAAACTACCTAAGTGCAAGTTACATACAAGCTAGAGGCAATAATAAGAACTAATATTTAATTGACAGAAATACAAATATTTTGAAGAAGACAAATATTCGAAAACTTCAATCAGCTTTCTATTACGGCTTAGATGACATTGAAGTCTTGAGTAATAAAAAACAAAGATTCATATTGGTTCGATAAAGAAAAGAGCCCTGGAGTTTCCAACTCTCAAATCATCACGGCATATACCTACATAGCTTCACCAAACATTGTATAAGTCTCCGTAATTGGCACCTCATGGCTCATACCTACCTCACAGCCAAGTATTTATAGACGCCCATTAATGAGTCAATATTACTAGAAATATTCAATGTAAATAATTCGAATTCGGAAGCTTATAACCATAATCAAACTTTTTTTCCGGGGATACGTTTCAATTAAATTTTATTCCTCAATTCCGTGCTTGTCATAAAAGTTTAGAGTTTGACGAGTAAAGCCCATTGAGGAACTCCGAATTGATATTAATTCAAATAAGTCGGGTTAAAAAGTCAGGGTTTTATGCGTGCTGTAAAAGTTTATGGGGGCTTTGTGGTAGACGCGCCGATAGGCTTCGACGGACTCGCGCCGGCCTTTGTACCCGCCAGCTCCTCGCCGCTTTATGTTCCAACTATTCACGATTTCACTTGAGATAAATGCACATATTTTCACAAAATATCCTATTACTTTGACTAATGTGTTTGTTAGGTTGTTGGTTTGTTTATTACGATCTACTACGCCCAATGTCTTCGGCACCGCACTGGCATTATTCATTTGTTAATTCAAATCCTCACAGGCCAAACTTTTTTGTTTCTTTGAACTAAATATACATGTTAATGTTTACGATGCCTAACTCGTAATGTATAAGTAGTGGAAGTATAGACAATATCGTCTTTTTTCTATTAGTAGAGATCAAGAAACCTGTAGATAAGCGTGTAGTGAAGTAATTTACATCGCCCTTAATCCTTTATTTTCAATTACAGATGCCTTTATTACCAGGATATGAAAAGAACGACTGACTGATATAGTTGTTTGGCAAAAGAAAGAACTACAATAATGGTAGTCTTAAAACAAGCGGTAGACCACATATTTATGTTAAATAAAAGTTATAGCTAAAGAATTTTATGTAAAATATGAAATTCTTTAAACCATTTACTATCAAATATCTAACTATAATTAGTGACTTACGTAGCTAGTTCAATGTAGCGCAGGATAAATGCATTTACGCATACTGACAGCACTAGGTGGGACCTGACAAGTATGTGGACCAGAAGCCATTAAGAACCACGGCAAGTGCCTTCGACCGCTTGTTATTATCAGCAAAAAACCTGGATGGCTGTCCAGCCCCTCAACAAGCACTAGGCTTCACACAAACTTTAAGCCGGGCCAAATCCACGGCCATTCTACTGTGGTAATATCAATTTAAAGTTACACAAAGAATGCACGCAGAAGTAGCAAAAGACCAGACATTAATTCTCCAAATAACTAATGGCAGGTGGGCCATTCGGTTCCTGGTTTATAGGCAACGTTCATGCAGGTTCTCACGACCGGTACCTTGCCACTCGCATCCGATACAATATATTAGGTAGTAGACAATCTCCGTTCAGAAGCCAATCTGAGTTCGATGTCTATTGTCTAAGTACTCGTTGTTTAAACTCTCTGCCTAGCAGAATGATGATAGGTTAATGACCCGGAAGCCTGTAACCTGTCATAACAATGTTTGGCAAGTTTTATTATTTACCTTAATTTAAGTCAATGTTGGAATTAGGTATTTAAGACTATTGATAAGAAAATAATTTTAAGTTGGCATGGCATTCAAATTATATCCCGGAGTTAAACGGACTGTTGATTACGATGTCAATATTATGGACAACACGTTAGCAACACGAGTGACAGCCGCCGCTTTGTTAAGGTTAAGTACATCTTTACTTTTGCTTCTGTTCCTTATTCTAGTGTTAAGTTGACCATTTTATTGATATTGCAATAAAATGGTAAGACTTGGTAAACTTACCCCCAAATACTCAAACGAATCTTAAATTTAAGACGTACTTAAACTCGTGTTTTCCCTCTTTTTTCTTTGAATCTGACACGTCGCAGCATGAGTTTAAGTACGTCTTAAATTTGAGATTCGTTTGAGAATTTGGGTCATCTGTAAGTTTTGTGATTACCTACCTAATAAATAATATGAAATACCTTTACCTACTTGTAGAATAGAATCGTCGACACTGGCTAGTGTTTATTAGAAATAGGACAACCATATCCTTTGACACTCTGCGTGTCCAGTATAACAACGCTTTCAGAATGCTGTTGGGGATTCCGTGGCGGAGCACTGTAGCGCGTCAGGAATGTTTGCTGTTGCTCACACCGACGGTTTCAAAGCGGTTATTGGTACGCAGAAAAAAACCGCTTCTGTGCTGCAGCGCCTGTGAAACGCCAACAACAGCATTCTGAAAGTTATTGTGGCTAGATTTGACTGCCCTATCCAAAAAAAATTGGGTAACCTACCTAACCTATTGCTTTTTTTTGTTTGAAATAAACATTTTTCTATTCTATTCTATCCTTTACTTACTGAAATATTATAAAGTATAAGTGATAATAATAAAAGCATCTTTAGATTACACTTTGTATGGGGTTTTAATTAATTATTTTACATAATTGATGTGGTGACGTACCTATAAAGTTCATATCAACACTACTGTGCCGATAGATTGCATCTCAATATAAATGTTTTATTCTAGGGCTATTGATAATTCTTATACATGTTAATGAGCAATGACCACGTTTAAATAAAAGCATGAATAAAGAAAATCTGTTTTAATTACGAAGACCAATAACATTTTTTACCAACTACAAGCAATTTGTTGGAATTCACAGATAAAAAGAACTAAACGATATCCCATGGTATCCAATGACTTTCTGAAAAGCTTTGAACATTCTTTAAAATTATTGGTTTTAATGTCTTCTAGGGCTATTGATAATTCTTATACATGTTATATATAATAGAGAGATATGATATAACCAATCGCTAAACTTTGGCCTACCTACTTACGCACTAGTTTACATAGCTACTGGAAGTATTGCAGCAACTACCTGGTACCTACTATAATATTATTATTATTGTATACAAGTATGTCTTTTCAGATATTTATAGATACATATATTTTAATGTATATGCGGTAAATGTCAGTGTGCGCTATTTAATACCTGTAGGTAGGCATCTTAGGATAAGGGGTATCGCTATTAATTAACGTGATGTGAATGTTCTTTAATATGATAATTCATATTCCTTTCAATTCTGAAAGTATAGAAATTATCTATTAATGATGTAAAAATAATTATTTACCTAAAATACTAACTAAATACACAAAAAAACTATACTTACTTATACTGTTGTACAATTCCGTCGTATTTAGAATTTCATAAAACGAACATTTCAAGACACTTCACTTTTTTACACTAGTTCAATACATCCATTAAAATAATCGCATTATAGACACGAAAATAGTCTGTGTTCCTGTTTGTCACATTACAAATCAGCGGTGACGTGCCAACTGCTTGACCAACTACCACAAACTCGACCACTACACTTCATTAGCATGCATACAAGATAATAATATAGCCAGAACTCTACATAGTCCGTTCAAAATACGCTCATATACCTTGTGCGTAGATCATAATTTCTAACATCGGTATTAATATTGTAATTAGCGTGTGTACTATGATTTTGTACTTTACTTTTGTATTAGTAAGGTTTAGTTTTGTCTGTCTGTACGTGTAGAGCAAGCCCACAAACAACACTCCAAGCCACGCCCCTCGTGTATTGACAAACGAACCGATTGGCGGTGACGAAGCTACTGTGACAATCCTGCGCAGCGAACGCGGTTAGTCAGCTAACCAAAGTCACCCAATAATTTATAATTTTTACGTCAAATCAACTTACACCGTAACATATTTTAATTCATCGGAATGTTTTATATAATGTACCAAAGGTGTGTTTTAATTTATGAATGTAAATATTTATAGCGTTTTATAATTAGGTATGTTTATGCTAAATCATTTTGTGAATGGACTTTTATATCATAGGCACGTGACGGTTGTTGGGTTAAATGGTGATACGCTCTCTAAATATAATCGTGCGTCATGCGGTAGCAGGTCTTCAAGTACCATATTGATACAGAAGGTATATTGTGTCGATGCCAAGGAATACCAAGATTACTACGAGTTTTGGTGCTGATTGGAGTTAAGATCTACGTTTGCAACCATTGATGATGACATCCAACTTAATTTGTATCTATAGGTAGTACCTATACCTACCTATCTAGCATTATTGATTTAATGATTAAGGTTGTATATACTTACGGATATATAATAATAATATAATGAAAATGTCAACACTTATATGTCCCACTGCTGGGCACGGGTCTCCTCGAAAATCAGGCGAGGAGGGTTTTGGGCCATAGTTCACTAATGCGCTGGCCCAATGCGGGTTGGTGAACTTCACACACCTTCAAAGACTTTTAATCTCATCAGGCATGCAGGTTTCCTCACGATGTTTCCTTCACCAGTAGCAATTTAGAAAAACCCATTTCTATGCATCACAGGGGGTCAGGATTGAACTGTGGCCATCGTCGCTCACGCGGATATATAATATTGCAATTAATATACCTACTGAAGTATATCTTTTGTCTACAAATTATTAATTTTAAATCTGATATATACATATAAATTATGTGCCTGTTATCCAGTGACGTGATTGGTCGTCTTGGCGTTCATTGACTCCTTCAATATGTTCAGCAGTGGACGGATAAAGGCTGATGATGATGATGATGATGATTATGATGATATACCTAAATAACTAAAAACACTATGTATTATTTAACTTGCCAAAAGGCGCATTGGTTTTTATCAACTTTAACCAATTTGTATGTCTGTTACTACCCCTAAAATAAAAGTAGGTACCTACCTAACTGTAATAATTATTATTTTAGATACTAATTATTATTAAATATCTACTAATGAGTTTAATCTTTAGTTTTTAATCAATTTTAATTAAATATCTACCACAGCCTCTACAACGACTATAGAGTCGGTATAGAGGCTGTCGTTACTTCTGTGGATCTAGGTAACTACCTACTAGATAATAGGTGTTAAATAAAATAATATGTATTATTTATTATAAACTAGCTGTTGCTCGTAGCTTCACTCTGCCTTTTTTTCTTTAACGGCGGGAAATGCTCTGAGGCATCCCACGGGGGAGTGGGTCTCCCCAGGTGGGTATGTGGGACTCGCTGCGCCCGAAAGATGGTAAGTGGACGCAGCTCTACCCACTAAAACCCGGCGAGTGTCGCCTTTGGTAAGGTGCCCCGGATCTGTTAAGCTAACAGGGCACCTCGACGGCTAGTCAGTCCCGCAAGGGACCGACGCCACATCCACGAGGGGTTGTCCCGCACCACAGAACAACCCCTCCCAACGTTAGGACAGTATAATGGGGTGAGGTTCCCATCCTCGCCCCTTGCCCCCTGCTCTTATGTCCCATCTTCTTATAAGAAGGGTACAAAAAGCCCCCTCGGCTTAATTAGCTTCATCCAAGGTGCTGTGCTCACCCTAGGCTACTGAGCCCCACCTCCACGTCAAGGCCTGAACCATTGTGGGGAGCTTCACTCTGCCTGGACTGATGATATTTATTTAATTATTTTAGACAGGTAGGCACTGTCACTCAATGATAGGTAACGTAGAAATTACTTTTCGATTTGGAAAGTTTTTTTGTATATTAGGGAACATATTTTATGCGATATGGTAACGCAAGAAACTATAGCAAAAAATCGGTTGTCTGTAAAGTCGGTTTACTGACGATAGTTGAACGTGACAACGTCATAAAAAAATGGAACGCCTCACAGCGAGGTAACGCCGCATGCGTCATGTTTTTCGTTCTTGCAGCCGGTTCCATCAAATTATAAGACGTTGTCACGTCAAAAATCGTTTGCACGATAATCGCTATAATTAAATACCTTCTAAGTGTTCCGATAATATTTTCACTAGTAGTAACCTACTATAAATATAGCCGATATTTGTTTGGACAATCTCGCACTAAAATTCTGATCGCCATCTTGAAAAAAGTTTTTGACCGATATTTTGGAAACTATAGTTTTGCCCTAAGTTTGCCAAAAGTTAATAAAACTATTATCGTAGAGAACGAAATTTCACATCTTTTATTTCTTATAAACTTTTTGCAAGACGTTAATGTTTACGATTTATAGCCCATTTCATAAACCGGTTTTTTTATTTCACCGATAACACTTAAAATATTGAACTAGGGATTAACCAATAAAATGCATCTAAGAATGAATGGAAGATGGACGGATGTTATTGATTAATCCAATATTTTCATAACCCTTAAAATATTGGAGAAAAACCGTTTAATGGCGCTTGAAGCTCTACCTGGATCTGTCAGCATTTTTTGATTTTTTATGCTCAGTAAATGACCCTAAGCGTATTAAAAAAATTACTGTATTATACAGCTTACATTATTAAGAACCTACTTTAGGTTCATATTATGATTATCATATTAAATAAGAGGCAACAGAAAAACACTACTGCAAGTTTCAACACCGATTTACTGTTTGCAAACTGCATTTGCACGTGTAAACATTTAAATGTCAAAATAAATTCTTCTTCCTTTGCTTCCCCGTGAATCGTGATCGCACTGTAAAATGCGAAACATGGGAATACGTAAAAATATTAATAAACCGCAATAAAATTTGTAAGGAGTTGTTTCATCAATTTAAAACTTCATTAATTTGTGAATATCAAATCTTTTATTTGGATCATCTGTACATTTGTCAAATAAAAGAGTTATTTGCATGTGTGGTAATAGTACCGTATAGACGTATGAATGTTTTTTTATATAAATTTTCTCAACTATATTTGAACTGTATTTCATATTAAGAGCACTTACAAATTATTATTACACAAGTTAAAAAATTATAAGTGTATTATTATTATTATTAAAATTTTCTAAGTGATATTAGGTATTTCATCAATAAATTTTAGTATATCCTCCAAAACTCGCCACTACGTATTATACAAACCCAGCAGACGTTTTAAAATATTTATATGGCACGCCCTCAGCCCAGAAGGAAGCAACAAGAATTTAGAGGACTTTTTCAATTTTAAATCATATCTTATCACTACGTCTGGATGTATTAGCATAACAATAAGACCTAATTATTATTGCATCCTTTTTGTTCTGTGGCTGAAAAGATTTGCTTCCTTCTGTTGATGCCGCCCATTGTTATCGGAATGTCTTTTTGTTTTTTTTTAAATTTTTTATAAAAATCATTGATGAAATATGTTCCTGTCCTTTTTTATAAATTTGCAACCAGCATTCAAAAATGTAAAAAATAAAATACGCACACATTTGTTTCTCCTGTAGATATTGATTTTGGGTGCCAAATCTTTTACGCAACAGCCTTTGACACCATGGTGATGTGGTTTACACCTCTACCATAATTATTACAGAATCATACTTGCCTCCTAGTAGGTACTAATAACGCAATAATACATTTAAAGATAAAAGTATTATGATTATTTTATGGGAGGCAATAGATGCGGCTATTTTTTTTTTTGCTAATACGTAGGACATTCCTATAAAGCATTATGCTCTAGGAATTGAGAACCTAGAATATATATTAGAATTTATATAGCCACATACACACCGTCCCCCGCCCGTGTTGGTACATACTTACTACCATCTCCTCATTTCTTGATTCTTCCGTAAATCCTATGCTGTTTGACCAGTTTGACGTGGTGGTAAACTGAAAATTATATTTTGTTGAAATTATTTTATATTGTCATTTATTAGATGTTTATTTATATATATCGTTGTATACCTTCACGTTCACAGCGTTATCATCCACCGCTGGACGTTAGCTAAGTAACTAAATCAAATACATATTATTAATTCGATAAAAATTTCAATATTCGATATTAGAACTTTCCCAACACGTTTGGCCCGGGTCTTCCGAGTAATACCTCCCATATAGTGAGCACCTAGTCAGCATTCCGACATACCAAACTTGCCTCACCCAGTTACGGTCTACCGGCCGGCCGGGTGCTAATTGAAAAAGGAAACCTCAAACAAAGACCGGGCTCAATGCTCTCCACAGAAACGTTTCATTTTTAAACATACGACCGTTATCGATAGAAGTAGTTTGTACCAATACTCCTACACCGAATACATACAAATGAGCGGTTGATTCGTGGAACATTTTCTGATAATAATATCTAATACGGACTTTTCTGCGGGTTACCATAGAAGGACTGTCCTATCATGAACATAGCAAAGTATCCGAAACGCCGAGAATGTAATATTGATATATTTTTTTTTTTTTAAAACACACTATAAATCCGTGAATTAAGACTTTCCAGGTAGAAAATTTCATTCCTAGTAAGGAATGAAATTTCCATTAACTAAAAGATAAAGAAACCTTTTGAAAACGAAAAAGGAACCTTTTGGGATGATTCTCCATTGATACATGGACAATCATCCTAAAGGTTGTAATAAAGATATGTACAAACCTTTCGAATTTGCTCTATTAGTGGCCCATGTTTTATTTTCATTCCAATTTTGAATGTCCTTTACATAAATATTCAGACCCTTCAGACGGAATGCTACTACGAAAAAGGATATTATGAAGCGAGCATATTATAACAACGAACTATTTTATATCATAATATCATGCTATCTTAGCGATGACTACGTGTTCCACATTAAAAAAACCCTAATCATAGATTCTGAAAATCTTATCCCTGTAGGTACCTATATCTCTGCTCATTCGTATGTAGCAGTTATGTATTTTACTTACCAATTGGCTATTAAAAGACGCAATTTTGTATGAACAAGATCCATCCTATCCTCAAAAAACGTAGCCCAGTTTTGCTTTATTTTTACTTTTCTTTGGAATGAGCAGCGAAAAAGTAAGCGTGGACATTTTTGTTACAAAAAATGACTGTCCTTCGTAGAAACTACCGATTCTTTTCATTTGTTTGTACAAAATTAAGGCTGTTTAACTTGGATAAAGTTTCCGGTAAGAAAATTTTATGAGAATAAGAATCTTGTCGTGTACTTACTTTGACCAATATTCAACATTAAGCGGAAAGTTATTGATAATTCTAAATAATTTTATACATAGGTACCATTTTTATGCATATATATTATGCAAAGATACAGACCAGCACACTATGTATCAATTTACCTAGTACGAAATTAGTAAATATAGATTCTCAGTACGTAATTTTGTTTAATTTTTAGTTTTTTAAACTATTATTTATCTCCGAATTTTTCTTTCGATTGATCGTTACAAACGTGATTCTTCCTTTAACTATTTATAATCATTCGCAAATCCTGAAAGTCGTGATAAAGACAATGGAATCAATTGGGAATCAACCTTATTAATTACTAGCTGTTGCCTGCACTCAACTCCTATATGTCACAGCGTGATGTTATACAGCTTATAGCCTTCCTCGATAAATGGGCTATCTAACACTGAAAGAATTTTTTAAATCGGATCAGTAGTTCCTGAGATTAGCGCGTTCAAACAAACAAACTCTTCAGCTTTATAATATTAGTATAGATTGCGTTGTCGTCGGTTTTAAAGTGCTAGAAAATTGAGCCCTCATACATGATATTATCATACAAGCGAAGCTAATAAAAGCGAGTTAAAATTGTTGAAATTATTATCCGTAGTTACCTAGGCGAAAAAGTATATAAATTATAAATGAAAATTTATTGTACATATTATGAAATTTAAAAGAAAGAGAAGCTATTATGTCTATGTATGCATACATAGTATACAAATAATAAATAGGTGCAATTAAAACCTTAAAGTTTTGTATATATTAAAGACCTTAGCAGCTTCGATATTTCCTCAGCAATTTGGAAGAAAAAATCATCTTTGTATTCATGGGATTAAAAAATTAAAACCGATGATAAATCAAAAATATTCATATTCTTGTTTTTGGAGATTATTTGACAATAACGTGTAATATACTTTCAAATAACCAGATGTAAGCGTGTACACCATGCCCGCACGTAAATCTCAACCGTGTTTGTTCGAAGGCCCGTGCTAACTCCGCCGTTTAAACACTACGTGCTAGCAACCCATGAATTAACTTTTCATATAAATAAAATTCACGCTACTCTAACCTCTCGAAATTAACACCTTGGCGTAAATACTATTTAGTCTCGTTATCTCGCACCATATCAGTCCGTAAATATAATACGGTGTACACGATTAGTCCAATGTAAGATTGGACATTACTACCGAATCAAAGGTACTTGTTTGCATAAAAACAGTATATTTGGGTAACGCTGTATGCCAAGATGATTTGTGACAATATCGAATGCCTAATCATGTTTGTACAGTATGTCTGCGTATTTGATTTCTCTTCAGCGAATGTTCTAAATATTTCCACACGTACAACCATCGTATTGAGCAACTTGATACAACGCAATCTTTTCAACTTCGATAACGTGCATAAAAACTTAGATACCTCTTAGCGCTGATGAAATGTTACTTCAAACTTGAACTTTAAATAATTTTAGTATACGTATTAGGTCATCTAACTGTTCGTTTAAATAAACGACATCGAACAATTTTCTTCCTAACTTCGCATTTAATTCCTTAAAAAATGATGCTGCCGCTTCTCCAGAAACTAAGGGTAGGTACCTACTTCATTCGTGCGATGTTAGCTTTTGTTTGTCTAATTTAAAATTTTATTTACCTCTTTTTGTAAATATTTAAAAGTTATGTATGTATGTATAATGTATATGTTTGTAAATGTGTTACACTTTTATATTCAAACCATAATTTACGTATCCAAAAAAATTTAAACAAATTACCTAAAAACCTGAAAACGTTGAGGGTTTTTAGAAAATTTTCCGCCATGTTTTCGACGTTGTTAGATAAGTCTTAATGACTATTATCGATTAGATAATTTGATTTCATAGCGTAAGACTGTTTTGAATAAGTTATTACTTGAGCTATTGTCATAAAAGTAAAAATAATAAATAATTATCATGTTAATATTATTATCTTATTGAGCCGAGGGAGGAGCACACCCTAGGCTACTGAGCCCCAACGCCACGAGGGCGGTGAAGGCTTAAACCATGGTGGGAAACTAAATGTACTGAGGTTTATCAGTAGACAGTGGTACATTTGGTTCCCCACCATGGTTTAAGCCTCACCGCCCTCGTGGCGTTGGGGCTCAGTAGCCTAGGGTGTGCCCAGCTCCCTCGGCTCAATAAGAAGAGATAAGAAGAGGAGACAAAAGAGCAGGGGGACAAGGGGCTAGGATGGGAACCTCACCCCATTGTACTGTCCCGACGTTGGGAGGGGTTGTTCTATGGTGCGGGTCAACCCCTGTGTGGAGGTGGCGTCGGTCCCTTGAGGGACTGACTAGCAGTCGAGGTGCCCTGTTAGCTCAATCAATCCGGGGCACCTCACCAAAGGCGGCCTTGGTGGGACTCGCCGGGTTTTAGTGGGTAGAGCTGCGTCCACATTACCACCTTACGGGCGCAGAGAGTCCCACATACCTGCCTGGGGAAACCCACTCCCCCGCGGGATGCTCAGAGCATTTCCCGGCGTAAAAAAGGTACATTAGGTTATTTTTTTTTTATTGACTTTAATACTAGATTACAACATACACACTTGACTTTTAAAAACAACAACTTTGAAATCATACAAAAAAAACTTTTTTTTTACTTCTTATTGATATGAATATATAAAACTTTTTAAAATACACAGTGTTAATCACCGTAGTAAATTTCTCACATTAAGACAGCTATATATTTAAATAACCTATCTTATATCATTAACGTAGGCATTGCAATTAACAGTACGTGAAAACTGGCAGTACGAAAATTCACATGTGAGATGACAAATATTAGTGTAACGCAAATCCAGAGCTGTACAGAGAACTATCTAACATGGATAGAAACTCGTTAAATATGAAATCCCGTAACTGTTCAGTTTTCACTCGACTATGCGTGGAATTTATTTTATCTCCAGCTGTTGCCCGCAGCTTCGCCCGCGTTAACTTAGATTTAGAGCCGTACCCGGAATGATGATGATTATTTTGTCTGTCTGTTTGTTCCTACTAATCTCTAAAACGGCTTGGCCTATTTTGACGGGACTTTCACTGGCAGATAACTAATATTATAAGGAGTAACTTAGGCTATTAAAATAATCATTATCACTCCAGACACGGCTGTAAATCTAAAGTAACGCGGGCGAAGCTGCAGGCAACAGCTAGTATTATGTATAAGTAAATTATTGCAGACTTTACTTGATAAAAGTTTCTACCTCATTCTCACTATACCTACCTAAAGCAGTGACTGACTTAAGTCTCGTAACATTACCTAAAAAAATATTTTATTAAGAACAAAATCCTTTAAAATAAACTAATTAATAGATTTGGGGACTACATTCTGGTAATTGCATTGTTACCATTTAGATAGCAGGTAATGAATTTAAAACAGAAAAACTAAATTTACCGTATCAGACAGACTGATTTGAACTATACGAACATGCTGTTGCTCTGTTAGCTCTACCAACTGCCGATTCCGTTCGTAAACTAATAAAAAAAGTGTCCGTATCTCCGCCATACTTGTCCACTTTTGTATTTAAACATGTGCTTAAACATTGTGACATGAAACGTGTTCGATAATTATTGGAAGGATCAATAGTACGACAACTATTCGTGGTGGACAAACAACGCGTTTACGATCGTCGCCTGGACTGTACTCGGCGTTTCTATTTGAATCTTAATTTCAAACTAGGTTTACTTTAAATACGTTTTCAACGTTTGTTTTTCGAGTCGTCCGTTAAAATGCTAAGCACTTGAAAGTTTATATATATATAGGATAAAGTAACACACGTAGCTACAATAATTGTACAGTGAAGACGGTTTTCGGCTTCAATCCAATGTCAATCCAATATTAATGAAGTATCCTCACAACAGGTTCAAGCCTTGTCGTGGCGTTAGGGCTCAGTAGCCTAAGGTGAACCCAGCATCAATAGGGCGAAGCCAATTGAACCGAGGGAGATGCTCTTTGTACCCCTCTTATAAGAGGGGACAAAAAAGAAGGGGGGACAAGGGGCTAGGATTGGAACCTCACCCCATTACACTGTCCCGACGTTGGGAGGCGTTGTTCTGTGTTGCGGGACAGCCCCTCTGTGGAGATCTCTTGGGGGACTGACTAGCCGTCAAGGTGCACTGTTGCTGGTGCATTGGTGGCACTCGCCGGGTTTTAGTGGGTAGAGCTGCCTTACCATCCCCCTTACCATCTTTCTGGCGCAGCGGGTCCCACATACCCGCCTGGGGAGTCCCCCTCCCTCTCGGGATACCTAACAGCTTTTCCCAGCGCAAAAAAAGTATTCACTCGTGTAAATTCGCAAACAATAGGTACTTAATAGAAACAAATATTATAGGCTCTACTTCTACAATCTATCCTTTTTAAATAGTAATTAGTCTTTGAGTTTTAAAATTGAAACTGAATGTAGTACGTAGTTTACAATACCTAATGAAATCGTTATAAAGAGTATAGTCGGACAAACATCATTTTTTTCCTAAAGCTAAGCCGTTGTTTACCAACTATAAAAATTGGGTATTGCTAAAATTCATCGTGGGCGGCATTATGCAAATCAATATACCTGTACCATAGACCATAGACCAAACCAAATACACCTTATCCTGACAGACTTCTTTACATAGGTTTATGATGCGTGTGTAAACCGTCGATACCCGGTAAGATGCCGAAAGATGGCGACCCGATAAAATATGCATATTAAGTAGTTCAATAACCCATTACGAATCGCCGACAGAAAAAAAATAAAATCGTTTTTTTATGTTGAGACACCTGAGGGTAAGTGGTCGACGTCGCCCATGAACATAAACTAGTTTACCTGGAACGACCCCAGGCAACTCATTTATGTGTTGCCTATCCTGAGACATAAGAAGTTAAGTCTCGGTGACAGTAATTACACTGCCTATCTTGCCCTTCTCTCTGAAACATAGCAAAGCTGTTGCGAGAGAAACAAGCAAGATGGTTGTACCCATGCAGCCGGGAGCGCGGAACAGTGCATTCCTCCCACCGGATCTTGTAAAATAAACATTATAAGGTGAATATTTAATTTACTTTCCAACCCGACGGCAGGAGGTCGTGTGGTCGCAGACTGCATGGTTGGCGGGGAGCAACCCCCCACTTTTATAAACCAAAAGTGAGCCAAATGGGCTCACACTAATCCGATGTAGCATTAGGTAAAAGAATTTTTTTAATCGGTATGAAAGCGTAACAAGCAAACATGTAAACTCACATTCGCGTTTAAAATATTAGGATAAAATTATGGGCTAAGTCCAACGACAGACGGATATTGGCTAGTAATAATAATGATGTAAAAAAGTGGTACCCTATTTTTCCGTATAATAAAGGCGCAGCTCCACCGCAGTGCACGATGAGGCACGTTACTCATGTTTATCTTTGCAAGAAAATGTATGCGATTGTATTAATTGTTTCCACGGACCACGGACACGCTACGCATCTCATGTGATACAGGTTTACTGTTTCGGAGAGAAGCGCAAGCCAGGCAGTACCTATATACTGGCACCGAGACTTCATATAATATTATTATGTCTCAGGATAGGCAACAAATAAATAAATTGCCTGAGGTAATTCTAAGTAAACTAATTCATGTTCATGGACAACGTCGACCACTTACTATCAGGTATACGCATAATCTTTAGAAAAACTAAGTAAATTTTGTGTTTGCATTTAATAAAAATCTAAGTTCTAAGTTATTATAATAAAAGTAAGTCTAAGTTATATATCTATATAACTTAGACTTACTTTTATTATATCTATAGCCGACCAACACTTCGTCTAACTAAACGTGGCCTCCACTCTTGAACTGTGTGTCGAGTGTGGTGTAGAGGTAGATTCAATTGACGTTCAAAAAGATACTCTTTTGGTACTATTTTGAATAAAAAAAAATGATTTTGATTTTAACATTATATTTTAAAAATATTTATTTTTTAAAATAATCTTTCCCTCTTATGAAGTACTTATTAATTGTAACACTTCTACCAACATACAAGAGCATACACATACTTGAAAGGCCGGCAACGCGCCTGCTAATGATGTAGCGGGTGTCTATGGATGTCGCTTATGACTTACCACTAGGGGAACGACTGTCCGTTTTCCCCCTCTTCTATAAAAAAACATGATTAACGTAGGTAGGTAAGCATTATAGCCACTAGGTATAAGGTAGGTATATTAGATAGGTACACTACGCTAGACTTCATAAACTAGCTTAAAAAAAGAAAAAGAAATACAGAAATAAAGACGGAATACTATGTAATGAAGTACGAAACACAACGACTTATCTCGATGCAATGAATAATTATTGTTATCTATCAACCAGACTGGATAACAATATGAACAATTTATCTTTGGCTTGATTTCTTGGCACTGCATAGATGTCGGATAACTCTGCATCTTCTACCGAATCTACCACAGGGAGTGTTCTGAGGAATTGTTCGGACTATAATACCTGTAGCAGAATTCCACCACCGGACATCGCGTAAAAATTCCAAATTTCACCCCCACCACCTCGACACACATCCGGGCTACCATAGCAACTAGATTTTTACGGCATTTCCTGCTTCGCACGACAACTATATGCCCAGCCACTGCCTACGGTATTTCCGAACCGATACGACTTAGGGACCTTCAAGAATAGAAAATACCTACTCATATTTGAAAGGCCGGTAATGCACCTGCTAATGATGAAGCGGATGTCTATGGATGTCGCATCTTACTTACCACCAGGTGAAACGACCCTCAGTTTCCCCCTTATAGAAGAGGTAGAGATAATTAACATTCAGCTAGCAAAGAACATCTAAATCTTTGCATCTTTTTTATAGCATAAAATTATGAACGAACAAAACACAGTACCTATAGCATAGTATCTAAGAGCAAAATGCCACCTCGGAAAAGTTGAGGTCGCCAAAATTGCTGAAATCTATGTAATGAAAAAAAAATAACCAACTTAAAAATGAGAAGTGTTGGTAGAGGAGAGAGAAATATGTTTTCGTGTGACCTTACGTGCCAACGCACCAGCTAATCCTCTGGTGTAGCGGGTGTCTATAGATATCGCTTTTCACCTACCATCAGCTGAACATGTCCGTTTGCCCCTTCTATAAAAAAAAACACGTCGTTTTCAAGTAAGGTACGTAAGAAGGTATAGAGGCAGCATAGTGGAATACTCTTAAATCATCTACGGATTAAGGTACAAGGAACTGTATTCTAAGCTACCTCCTCCAATTGCTTTAGTCAATGGATCCTCATAATTCATAAAGAGCCTTTATGCGTGGGCCTTAATATGAACTTGGATAATACGAAAGTTATGTTCAACGAACACGTTGCCCCAAATCCCAATGCCAGTTAACGTCGATGGCATAACTCTCTAAGTCGTGCAAGAGTTGATCTTGGGCACACCTTGGAGCTAGGTAGACATAACTTTGAGAGGGAAGCTGATAGGAGGATTCAATTGGGATGGGCACCATTTAGGAAGGTTAGCTAAATTCTCACGTCGTCTATACCGCAGTTTGAAGACAAAAATCCCATGCTTTCTATCCGTGATTACCCACGGGGCCGACACGTGGCCTCTAAATTTACGACTGGACCGAAACTTTGTCGTAGCTCAACTAGCAATGGTGTGTGCAGCTATGCTGGGTGTTTCTTCGGCAGATATGATTCGAAACGAAGACATGCGCCAGAGAACTAAAGTTACCGATATTACGAATAATAAGTTCGTTGAAGTGGTAACTGGCAGTGGGCTGATCAGACACTCAGGAGAACACATGGCCGATGGGCCAATAAGGTTAAAGCGTGGAGTAAGCGTTGGAGTAGAAGAACGCGCCCTCCACTCTTGAGGTGTTAGTCGGCCATTAACGAGGTGCGAACACGATTTTCGTAGTGGCCTCCGTGCCAGATGCGAGTGGCGAGAGATCGGTTGTCTTGGCGTTCTTTGACGGAGTTCTATGTTCAGCAGTGGACAGGTAGGGGCTTATGATGATGATGATGATGAAAGAGCATGAGGAAAGTATTGCTCTTGACATCACGATCACAATAATTTTGAAACTTTAGACACAAAAATAAAACAAACAAATTATATTAATGAATATATTTATATTTTATTAACATTAAAAAACTTTGAAGTGAAAATTTGCATATTTGAGTCAGCGGACACGCGGTCGCATTACCCCCACGAGAACTTTATAAAACAACAACTTACTTTCAAGAGCTTAACACAATTCAGCGTCTCAACACATGAAAACATACAATACTTAACAAACATAATCTGGAAGTAGCGGACCGCCGCCCAAATGCGAGATATATTAAGATTACACGATGTATAACCGTCTACAACCGTCACTCACGGGTGATTTACAGTCTATAATTCTATGCATTACCCACTGCCGCACAGCAAAGCCCAATATAACCTAAAATAATCAGTACTTACAAGAAAAACGATTACATTATGAGTATAGACCAACTTTAGAATGACGCATGATTGTCACAAAAAAAAACATTCAAACGATAGAATTTAGAAACAAAATAAATACTTTAAAGATTAAACGTACAAATGCAGTGAGATGAACATATTATCGGGTACACCTCTGAGCTAAATAATGTTTAGGCTATATTATAAGCTGGTTGGTACTTACGAGTACGGTTTTTTTAATAAATATTTTTATATTATATTTTCCTGTAATTTAAGGTTTTGCCATATACAACACTAGCTCAGGAACAAATTGTAATTGTTCCATTATTAACACTTCCGAGTCTTCAATATGATTAAGTAATGAATGGGCACAGTGCAAAAGAACACCAATTAAGATTTGACTTGGAATCCTCTGTTTATGACTGACGCATCGAAAGCAACTTATGTAACACTTAGAAACTGTATTCAAAAATAATGTTTTATGAATATAATTATAAATGTAGTTATAAATTATAAAAAAATATTATCTTCTAGTTCGAATTACTCGTAGGTATTATATAAATATAGTAACAGTATTCTTGTGTTAAAAAAGATTCTGCGGCAAACTTCTATATTGCTCTGAAGTTGTTTTAAAAAATATTTTTAGGTCGAATCCATCCATGGGCGTAGCCACGGTTGCTTTGTAGGCGCTTGCCCCACCCTGGCTCTGACCTGGTGGTCTGAGCTGGTGTAACCTTTTCGTATGAAAAATAACCGGGGTAAGACCGCAGGTCTAGTTAACTAGTTACATAATATTTTTGACTGCTGCCCCACCCTGAGCCCATGGCTGGCTACGCGGATGGTCGAATCATATTACATTTTAATGATATCCAATTACAATCATCGGATTTCTAAGTAGAATGTTTAAACACCAATCCACTAAAAATCTCACCATTTGTTGATTCAATCATAGTTTAGTAAGCTCGGTGACCAACACATTTCATGTGATAATGTAAGTTTAATAACACTAATTTGTTAAAATATCTATCATTTACAATTTCGTATAAAAAAAACTTTAATCCGTAATGTAATTTTCATTTTGACAATTCCGTTGGGAGTATTCAAATAAAACTTTACAGATACACACATATATATCTGGGGTTCAAACTTTGTTATTTTTTTCCTCTATTTATATGCAGGTAATATTTAGTTTTAAGGCTTTCGTTGCCACAATTATCCTTTGGTGAAACTAAAAAACTTAAGAAAATAGTTTTTTTTGTTCCCCTTTCAAGGGCTTTAACTGTTATGCCAGCTCTGACCCAGATATATTGCAATATCGCCTAAACATATTCTAGTACTGTCAAATTGGAACACTGATAAACATTTTGCAACAACATAATATAATAATAAACCAACAATAATAAAAATAAGTAATCAGAGTTAGAAATCATAATAATTATCAAATATAACATGAAAAGAATAAATAGATGAGTAGGCCATATCAATGGATGTATTTTAACAACATTAATGAACAACTGGAAAAGGTTATTAATGTTTTAAATCCTTATTAGTTTAATGATTCAAAAGATTTATATGTGAAATATAATACAAAAAAGACTTATAATTTAAAACGACTGTGTAGGTAGGGTTGTAAAAGGGAATATGAATATTAAATATCTGAAGCGACAATTAGAAATTCTTTAAGAACTGCTTGAGCCCTCTTCAACATGGTCTTTATTAGTAATCATTCAAAAATGTTTTTATTTTGTCTTTAAGTAACAAATCATTGGTTTGTTTGGTTTAGAAATAAAAGAAAAATGAAAAAGTATTCCTTTTGTTACTACTAAATACACACCTCACCCCTCAGAGCATCTTCACCATCCTTATAGATAAACATCAACATTACTCTGGGTTTTATCACATTATTTTCTTAGAGCGATGAAAACGCTTACTATTTTGGCTAAATCATTTTAGTGTATCTAGCTGGTATTTTTTTTAAATAAAAGAAGTTAATTCCGATTCAAATTAATAACTAAAATTCAATGCTGAATGTGAACATTTAGAAATCATCGACAAACTATGTTTATAAAACCGATAAAATGTTACTTTTCTAGTAGTAACAAAAGAAATGTATGCATTTCCATGATTTTTCGAAAACGTAAAAGAATTTGTAATATATTATATTTTATCCTGAGGGCTACGTGTTACTGGTTTCGCTCATTCCCTGGAGGAAGTGTCCATTGGACTGGCAGGCTGCATGGAGGGCGAAGGCGGAGCGAGCGGCGGGGGCGGAGCGAGCGGCGGGGGCGGGGCCAGCGGCGCCGTGGGCATATCGAGTCGCGGCGCGGCCCCGCCCACCGCGCACGCACTCACTGGCACCGCGGGCTTCACGAACCGGTCGCTCGGCCGGCGCGCCTGCTGCCAATGTTGTATGTTTATTTTTTTTATATATATACAATAACAAATACCTACAGTGAAGTCACCAACTCAAACATGGTTCAGTTACATTAGCTTCCCCACCATGGTTCAGGTCTTGACGTGGCAGTGGGGCTCAGTAGCCTAGGGTGAGCCCAGCACCTTGGGCGAAGCTAATTGAGTCGAGGGAGCTCTTTCTACCTCTCTTATAAGAGGGGACAAAAGAGCAGGGGGCAAGGGGCGAGGATGGGAACCTCACCCCATTGTACTGTCCCGACGTTGGGAGGGGTTGTTCTGTGGTGTGGGACAACCCCTCTGTGGAGGTGGCGTCGGTCACTTACGGGACTGACTAGCCGTCGAGGTGCTCTGTTTGTTTACTAGATCCGAGACACCTCACCAAAGGCGGCATTGGTGGCACTCGCCGGGTTTTAGTGGGTAGAGCTGCGTCCATTTGCCAGCTGTCGGGCACAGTGAGTCCCACATACTCGCGTGGGGAGATCCACTCCCCCGCGGGATGCCTCAGAGCATTTCCCAGCGTTAAAGAAAAAAAAAACATTAGCTCCATGTAGTTGCTGTTGTCAAGTACTCTAGGTTTCAAGAGCTTCAAGTAATTTACTCTAGGTTTTTTGGTTTGATTTGCAGGACTTTTTTCAGTTTCTTTAGTTTATAACAACTTACATTAAATATTCGTTATGATAGGACTTTAAGGGTTCTTTAGAATGTTTATTGCGAGCCAATGCTAATTACAAATATTCAATTATAAATTTAGGTAAAATACCTGCGAATTAAAATGCATTGATGTGCGTGAAAGTGGCAGTCCAGACGGATTTGGCAGGAGAGGCGATGCATACGGGGACAGAGGTCTGGACCCCCCGGGAGAAGACACGCTACGAGATCTAGCCTAAAATGACAATGAGAATAACTTTAGTCAATGTTATAAAAAAAAAGGTTTGTTCATATTTAGCAATACTATTATAAATTATGTTGTGCAGCATAAACAAAAATTGTGTTAGTATAATGATTATTATTATTAAAGTTGGTCGAATCAATAAAGAAGTTGAAAGGTTAACTTACACTTAACGCCTCATTAAACTGCCTTTCTTCCTCCATCTCCAAGGACGATTCGCTTTCCGACAAATGTCGACATAGCGCCTCTCTTCGTTCAACCTTTAAAAGGAAAGTATTTGTTTTTTATCCTGCACTAGCTTTTGACCACAGCTTCACCTGCGTTAACTTAAATTTATCCATATAATAGCTTTTACTTTACCGCTATATAATTGCCAATTTTTTTAAGTGTTAAGGTTGAACTAGTCGATGCCGCAAACTCTAACAAAATTATTGCTATCTCACCTGACATAAGGCGCGAACATGCGTGCTAGAATGAAATGCACAATGATTCATTCCGAAATTGTCCTTTTAGTAAAACAGTTATTATAGAAAAACTAATTAGTGTATCTTTTCAAAATAAATTTATTTTATCTTTTGAATAACTAAACTATATCTGCACGGGCTTTATTTTTGAGCTTTCGTGCTCGGTATACTATTTATTTACGCCCAAAGTTGGGCTAAAATAAGTGTTGAAATACGAAAGTTTAGAAGCTTGTATTTATTAAATGTATATATTTTTTACGATTTTGGGTACATACACACATAGATAACGACGAGATCAATTTATATTATACTTAGTTTTTGATGGTCAACGTCAAACATTGTAGTAATTACTGTTCTGCGTTTGTATGGAAAGATGAGCGACTTGTGTAACCTTATGATGCATATAGATAGTCTGCCATATATATTTGCCATTGATGCCATTGCGGACTTTTCTGTAGGCATATCTATACTAATATTATAAAACTGAAGAGTTTGTTTGTTTGTTTGGACGCGCTAATCTTAGGAACTACTGGTCCGATTTGAAAAGTTCTTTCAGTGTTAGACAGCCCATTTATCGAGGAAGGCTATAGGCTATATAATAACACATCACGCTGTGACTTATTTGACTGACTTATTTGAGGAGTTGAGTAACGCAGGCGAAGCTGCAGGCAACAGCTAGTATAAGATATTAGGTATTTCACCATACATTGATACACTGCATAATCATTTCACTTCATTCGGACCCATCCGGCGCGGCCGATTGAATCACAGTGACACGTTTATTTCGTTGCGCATTATTTTGGTTTTGCTATATCTCCTAAGGTTCTTCATTTTATTACTTATTAAATTTGCATGGTGTAAAAGGAAAAAACAATCTTCATGAAGTGCTCAAGCCAACTAGCGTATTTAAAACGATCAAGATTAAATCGTATTTGTGTAGTAAATAGCTTTCCAATTACCGCTTTATAATTGCCCATTTTTTTAGTTTTAAAATGGATATAGTAAGTACTTAAGAGATAGACGTATGCCAAGCACTTTTCTGTAGACCTATATAAGATACACCACTCCACCATACATTATTTTGTTATATATCAAAGAGTATAAAAGAGAGTAGGCAGCATTTTCATTGAAAGCTCCCATATGGTTCATTTTTTTACACCTCCAACAAATACCGTTATATTTTAGCCAATCTATACAACAACTTAACAAATTATAT
The DNA here is from genome assembly GCA_963853865.1 of Helleia helle. Classification (NCBI taxonomy): domain Eukaryota; kingdom Metazoa; phylum Arthropoda; class Insecta; order Lepidoptera; family Lycaenidae; genus Helleia; species Helleia helle. The sequence continues at coordinate 11,592,240 of OY971425.1, forward strand.
ACTATGTCACTCCTCAATAGTGTAGCTTTCTGTTAGTGAAAGATTTTTTTTTTAATAAAACAACTTAAAGGAAACTACAAAACATGAGAGGAAATGAAATCCAGCTATTGTGCAATCCCATTACAATCTTAATTCCCAGTGGAAGTTTATATCTATTCAAAGACTATAATTAAATTACTTTAAGTAAAAAAATTGTATTGAGTGTTTTTTAAATTTATTCTCCTACATAGAAAACTAATCAACTATACTATATGGAATATTTACACCTTATATTAGAATATTAAAATACACAGCAAAAAGCCACAAAATTGTTACCTCCTGTTGCAGTTTTCGATGCAAGCGAACATTTTCTTCTCTAATATATTTCTCCTCCAATGCAAATCGTTGCATTTTTTCCTTGTTTTCATTTTGTGAAACTGCCAATTGATTTCTGTAAATGGCAATAATAATTACTAAAATAACACATAAAATTAAAATTAAAATGGTAGTAAAAAATGATTACCTTAATTTCACAACTTCTGACCGTAATGTTTGAATGTGAGTACTTAAATTTGATGCCGTATCACCATTACTAATGTCCCTGGCAAGGTAAATTTAGTTAATTGAAATTTATAGCAATACAAATATCATTAAAGAAAAGGCATATATATCTATATGCAATATTAAATAACAGAATTCACCTAGGGCTTGCTGGATCAGAAACTGGTTGGTCTAATCTTATTTGGAGTGAGCGCTTTTCTGTCTCAAGTTTATCCATTCGTTTCCACAACCTGTTGACCAATGCTTCTTGCTCTTGTTCTAATGTATTTTCAAGTTCGACCTAGAATATTGTTAAAAAAAATAAAAGATCTTATTTACACACAACGAAAAGGATAGGATTTCAGTTGCACTTTCAATCAAAGCATTTGTTTATTCAGTTCCATGCTTATCTTACACTGGAAGAATCATTGTTTTATTGTATATTTTGTATATTCACCTACTACTATTACTATTTCTCAATCATAATAAAGCAGATACTTTTTTATAAGCATACATGATATTAAAACAAAAAATTACAGGACTTGACTATATGATGCTGACACTAGTAAAACAACTGGCAATAAACCAACACACCTTTTCTCTACGAAGTCTTTCTAAATTAGTCTGTTTAGCAAGGGTTTCTGCTTCAAGTTTTTCAATTTTGCGCATAAGTTTGTTAACTAAGCATTCTTGTTCCTGTTCCAAAGTTTGCTCTAAGCGACATTTTTCTTGACGAAGCTGTAATTATGAATGTTTATTAAAATATTTAATATAATATGGTAAGAGGTAGTGCCATGCTGCTTTGCAGCCAAATTGGGGTGGTACCTCTCGGTCACATAACACCGGCGTCAAGTGACAGCTATGCTGTCGCATTTCGTGCGGTTTGTGAGTTTCCAGTGGCCCATTGGGGGGTGGATGCAAAAGGAAGGCATCTGCATAACTTTTGTGTGCGGATCTCTATGGGCGTCGGTAGTCACCATAAGACTCAGTCTACTTGGTTGCCTCCTTATGACATTTAAAAAAAATTGTTTACGTTTTCAAAAGTAGCAATACATATCATCTTACTTGATTTAATTTCCTAGAAAGATCATTCGTAAGACATTCTTCTTCTCTTTCGTAGTGGTGAGCAAGAGTTTCTTTTTCTTTCTTTAGGGCCTGTATTTTTTTTAATAATGTGTTTGAAATATATTCCTCTTCTTGTTCAGCTTTTGCTTGCTGTAAAAGAAAAAATATGTGTGTTAATTACAATTATCAAAAATAGTGTTACTTAACAGTAATCAAAATAAGTTATAAATGAAATAATATAAACTCAAATTTAAACTTACAATTGACACGGAAGCCTGTCTTAAAGCACGGTTTTCTTCTTGCAATGCTTTAACTCTTAGTTTATATGTATCCAATTCTACTTTGAGCACTCTAAAAATATATATATTTAATTAACATTTATTTATTGTTTTATAATGTATGCACGAAATTTACTTATTATAATGAAACAACATTTTATGGATTTTATAGCAGTTTTTAACTGAGAAGTTCTCCAATGAACATGGTTGTTTTAAAGTTACCAAAACATCAGGCATGTAAAAATATCAATAAAGTTTATTGATAAACCACAAATAAATTATATCTGCTTATCTATGGTTAGAAGTAAAGGTGCTAAATAAGGTTAGACTTTAGCAAATGCTGGTGGGTTTTAATCGAAACACCAAGAAATAGCACACACACACACATACACATGTATACATGTTTTTGACTTTATTTACCGCTTACAATTGAGACACTTTGATTTTTCATATATAGTACTCATGTGAAATAGTACTCTTTAACTCTCTAATAATCTTCATTATGTAATTTAAACTTTATTTATACATAGCATTATCCCACAATTTCACAAAGATTAAAAGATAATTCCTTTAAAATGATATCCTTCCTAAATAGTTGTTATCAAAGGCAGAAGTACTTTTTCAAAGATTAGTATGTACAAACCAACTCTCAAACTCTTCAAATTTGGTAAATTATGTAATGACATCGAATATTTCAAATTCTTTATATATATATATATATATATATATATATATATATATATATATATATATATATATATATATATATATAAACAAGATGTTTCAAAAAAATGTATGGTTTATTTTGAGTTAGCTTATGTTATAAAGTAATAAATAAGTAATAATAATAATAAATATGTCGGGACAACTCACACACGGCCATCTGATCCCAAACTAGGCAGCCTGTATTATGGCAACCAGAAAACTGATACATACTTATATATTTTTAAATATATATATATATTATAGATCAATTACATCCACATTCCACACACAGAACAAATAATCATGCTCATCACTCAAACATTTGTCCTGGGTGGGAATCAAACCCTCAACCTGGTTTAGCAGTCAGGGTCACTATTAGTGCCAAAAACAGGCCAGTCAAAAATTGTATTTTAACTTTAAAAAATTAAATAAAATTTGATTAATTATTAATTTACTAAAATTAAAATAAACTTCTTATTTTTCTTTGAAAAATAAAAAATCTTATTTTTAATGAATATTACCAATTAGAATTGAGAAATAAAATAATTATTCAATAGACATTGTTCATCTAGCCAGAAAAGTATTTAGTTTCGATAATACATTTTGAATACATATCCTAATGTAATTTCATTTTTTTACCTATTTTGTTGTTGTAATGATTCAATTCTTTTTTGTAGTTGATCACGAGAGACCGTGGTAGGAGGCAACATAGCTCCATCAAGAGAACTCGAATCGCTTTCAGATGCTGAATCGCCCATTTTGATCCCTTGAATTTTTTAAGATACGTTAACAAGGTTCACTCACATCTAAATAATTCAGAGGGTCAACTCAATCAGCACGTACCTGGTGAAATTACTGTATCATCCATTTGCACAGGTCGTAAGTATGAAGACGGCAACAAAATGTCATCAAATATATCGAAAAAGAAAAAAAATCACAAATATTATTTTAATAGAATTCATATATTTTATCAAGTAAAGTATTATCAATTTAAATTCTTAAATCACGTTTCTTAAATTATCTAGGCACAGCAATAATTAGGAAAAGTTAAATTTAAGAACTTCACTCATCAGTACGTAGTGTAGTACGTGCTAGTGATGGTAACTCAGCTCTTAGAAGAGATATCAGATAGAAAAAAAAAAAAAAGATATGAATTATTCCGGTTCCATCTATCACTCTTATATTCAATTCACATTTTACATCCGAATGTAAAAGTGTATCTTTACAGTTCACACTTAGCCTCACGGCGTAGTATTCTCTATAAAGTTTGTGCTCACGGCGTCTTTTTTTGTCTGTGTCACGAACGACGAAAGCGCATAACGATTAACACAGACGCACTCTCAAGTTCTCAACTCTGTACTCCAAAACAAATCGCACCTTTATTCAAATAAAGAATTAACTCAAAATTTCAATTTTGTGGGAAATCGCATTTAAAGTTTTGCATTTTTACAAAGTGGACTTGAAAAAATCATAATAAAATAAATAACTGTGTAAGATCAATTCTAAAACTAGGTATGGGAAGAGTAATTTATACATTATTAGAATACGTAAAATAAATGTTAATAATAATTACAGATAGTCATTTAAATATACGTTTAAAAAAAAGTTCATACTTATTTTACTATTCCACAAAACATAAAATTAAATAATTTCAATTTGGCCGAAGTAATTGCAAATAATTCTTTTTTCCATGAAAGTTATGCTGAAAGCAAGTGAAATATTACAATTTATTACAATTTATCATTTTCAATTATAAGTTTTCATAAAAATATTAGGTAATGTTTCAGTGTCATTTTAGTTTAATAATAATAAAATAGGTTTGTTAAAGGTGGTAAAAATATGTTTTTTATTAATTTTTTTAATATTATTATTAAATAAACTTAACTGACGCGGTAGGTGAAGGAAAAATTATATTTTTTAAATAATCAATATATTATGTAATTACTAAGATGAAAAAAGCCCGCCGCTTCGCCCGCGTTAACTTAGATTTATAACCGTACCCTTATTAATAATGATTATTTTTTTATCCTAAATTACTCCTTATAATATCAGCTATCTTCCAGTGAAAGTCCCATCGAAGTTGGCCCAGTTGTTTCAGAGATTAACCGGAACAAACAGACAGACAGACAAAAATTGTAAAAGATGTTATTTTGCACCGTGTATATTATCCATATACATTTAATAAAAAGCGGTTATTATAATATTACAAACAGACACTCCAATTTTATTTATCTGTATAGAGTATAAATCTATTAATCAGTCAGTCATTTACTATCACTACAAACAAAATTGAGATCTTAATATTATAACAAAAAAGATTATATATAGAATCATAAAACCGGACATAATACGAAAGGATTAATCCTGTCGATATAAGATAGGCCAATAGCCACACTTCAACCTGCTTTTCGCTTTCTATACCTAGTACAGGATCGGGTCCCCTTGCCTCAAAAACATTTTTTTATAGAAGATGGGGCATACGGACAGTCGGTTTTCCTGGTGGTAAGTTATGAGAAACATCGTTTTTTTAGCAGGTGCGTTGCCGGCCTTTCAAATATGAACATGCCATTTTCTAGAAGATCCCTTAGTCGCATCGATTCGGCAATACTTTATGTGGCAGCTAATTACATATTGTGATCGTACGATGCAGGAAATGCCGTAAAAATCGAGTTGTTGCGGATTTCCGGACTTCGAGGTGGTGTGGGTGAAATTTGGAAATTTTACGCGATGTCCGGTGGTGGAATTCTGCTGCAGGTATTAGTCCAAACAATTCCTCAGAACACTCCCCGTAGTAGATGCGGTACAAGCTGCAGAGTGAGCGTGGCTTGAAGGCTCATCAACGTGGATGGATTATAATGGGTCAGGAAGTCATCATGGATGGATTCAAGGTGATCGGAAAGAAGGTTTTTGACGACGATTCGAACGCAATCAAATGGAACGAGCTGATATTGGTTCGCTCCAGCCCAGAGGCGAGAGCGGTATTCCGAGTGGGGATAGATTTATGCGATTTGTATGATTGTAGACGGTGGGAAAAGAGACTCGATTTCAGACACAAGTTTGTTCCGACACTCATCGACTTGTTCCATAGAAATATTACGACAGCCTGTGTATAGGACATCTCCTGTGCTATCGTCTGCATTACAATGAATACCGCTAGTTTGCAGCATATCATTGATAAGCAGAAAAAACAAGGTTGGAGCCTTTTTTTCTTTTACGTCGGGATAATATGATATGATATAATATGATAATATGATCTGAGGCACCCCGCGGTCTGGGTGTGGGTTTCGGAGTGAGTCTACCCAGGCGGGTATGTGCTTGATACGCCCAAAAGGTGGTAAGGTGGACCTCCAACTGACAACTAAAACCCGGCGAGTGCCACCAATGCTGCCTTTGGTGAGGTACCCCGGATCTAATGAGCAAACAGGGCATCTCGACGGCTAGTCAGACCCTCAAGGGACCGACGCCACCTCCACATCAGGAACACATGCGGAACAACAGGGGTTGTTCCGCACCATAGAATAACCCCTCCCAACGTTGGGACAGTACAATGAGGTGAGACTCCCCCTTGTCCCCCTGCTCTGTCTGAACCATCGTGGGGAGATAGTACTCAGCCTTGCGGAACACCAGCATTAACAGACTTGAGGTCCGAGCAAGCACTGTCGACAACAATATTAATGTTCCTGTCTGCCAAAAAACTGGTGATCCATTTACATCATTTCTCGGGAAGCCCATAGGATGGTAGCTTTGTTAGAAGTGCTTATTATGCCACACCCGATCAAAGGCGTTCGCTACGACAAAGCTAACCCGCCAGCGCTTCCCCCTTGCTCTCAACCACCTTCGCTCATCGCTGTGTTAAGAATATTTGAAGATCATATTATCGTTTAATGCTAAGCCGATCTTAAATTGTAGTTCGTGGGATCTGATATAGTCTACAAGTCTCTTATTCCCTTCCCTTTCTTTCCTTTCGAATGCATTGAGAGCTTTCTTTCGGGCTTGCTATTTTTACTGGACAGTCATTTTTTTTAGTGAGGGAAGTATCTAATATAAGACGGGTTTATCACTTTATTACTAACTCGTAGAGTCTACATTACCGGTGGGAGGGAAGCGCTGTACCTACCGCGTTCCCGGCTGCATGGGCACCACCATCTTGCTTGTTTCTCCCGTGAAATAGCTTTGCTGTGTTTCGGAGAGAAGGGCAAGACAGGTAGTGTAATTACTGGCACCGAGACTTAACATCTCATGTCTCAGTATAGACAACACATAGATGAGTTGTCTGGACTCGTTCCAGGTAAACTAGTTTATGTTCATGGGCGACGTCGACCACTTAACATCAGGTGGTAGGTTTGCCAGTTTGCCTATCCAACTAACATAAAAAAAAACGTCCTGAGGATGCCTCGGTGTCGGGGCGAAACGTGCGTAGAATGTTTGGTCACCACCAATGGTCTTTAATTGTGTTTGTGGTGCATGTGGGGTGGTGGTGCATGCGAGTCTAAGCATACGCAGTGTGGGAAAGGAGGGCGGTGCTATTTGCATGCATATGCGTGCACCTCACACATTTGCAGTAAAGACTACTACATATTTCGCGGCATTATAGCTAATTAATATATAATTTAATATCTTAAATAAATATTCAGGTTCATAAATTAGAGCGTATATAATAAGTTAACAAAACATTCAGTAAAATTATTAAAATACCGGAACAATTTCAAATAAAAAAAAAAGTGTGTGTGTACTAGCGTACACTCGTAAGAAGTGAAACTTCTTTATGACGTTATTTTTCAAATCACGCGTGGTAGGGATAAGAAAAAGATGGCGCGTAACGGAAGAATGTGACGCGTAACGAAAAAATGTTACACTAAATTTTTTTCCAACCCCGATAAAAAAGTTTCACTTCAATAATAGTTTTAACAAAAAAATTAAAACCAAAACAGCAATAAAACAGATAAATACATAGTTTTTGATAAATTATAGTAAAATACTGAAACAATACTCATTGCTTAAAATTTAACTTGACTATAATGTTATAAAACAGCAACAACTTCAAATAGTGGTACAAGAATACACAATAAAATTTATGTAAAACTGAAATAACTCGCAATTTTACCAGAAAAGGAATAACACCTTTTTATAGTAGACTGAAATAAGTCTACAACCATACACTTTTTGAACAAATTAAAATATATTAAAACAAATCTTAATACTAATATACAGAGTTATTTAGATTTATTGTGCTTTTCTCTAATTTTGTTTAGCTCTTAGCTTGACCAACGCCGGCGCAATACTGAATTCGTTCACTATATTAGTATTAAATTTTTTGCGAGCGTTTGTCAAAAAGAGAACTACGATCTTCTATCTCCGTCATTTTCATCGTATCGAGACGGCTGTTGGATTGAACGTATTCTCCTTGCGAAGTTATTTCACTTTACGGTGTTAACTCAAAAAACCCAAATTTTGAGTTAATTCTTTATTTGATTAAAGGTGCGAAATTATTATTTTTATTACCTTGGCCGCTGAAGTTTTAATTTAAAATAACAATTAATTCATTTAATTATTTTTAATGATACTAAAAATATATAGCTTATACCTATTTCATATTTATCAATCATAATCGAATATAACAAATATGTAGATACATAGAAAAGGAACAGCAGTCTAATAAATCCAAAGATATTACACATTTTTATTATTATTGTATAATATCCTTGAATAGATCAGAAATATTCGTAAAGTAACGACCACGCAAAGTGCAAACAGATTGTTCTAATCTATCACACATAAATATCACTGATTTATTGGATCTAGTTGAGCAAAACGAGCCACGCTGAATCGTTGAACAGTGATACATAATGATATAAATATATAAAAGAATGATACGTATTTCAGTGGAAAGTGATAAAAAGATACAATTTATCTTTTCTTCTTAGTAATACAAATTTTGCCCATCTCTAAATTATGTGCGGGCTGCAGCAGTGGCCAGTGAGCAGTTTCAATTTTTGGACCAGTGTTACCGCTGTAAAAATTATAGAAATAATTTTCGGTTATTACTTGTATCAACTTTATTAATCATCATCATCATCCACGTTCTACATAACGACTGTAAAATAGTATATTATGTACTTAGTGCGTTTTCGATTACGTCACTAACGCATAGTGGCATAACTATAAATATATTATATATAATAAACTATAAATGTTGATGTTTTTATTACAGCACCACTTCGCAACTCAACAATAGTGCTTTCGTTTGATACGATAGCAGAAAATTAACAAGTGTTTTTTTTTTTCTGTTGGCATTGATCGAAATTTTATTATTATCGTTAATAATTATTATTGTTTAAAACCATTATGTTAATAATAACAAGTTAATTAAGACTGTGTTAAAAAGTAAATTTTGTATGGATGAAGGTGTAAACATTGAAAATTTATTTAAAAAATAAAAGTAAATCACTTTCTTTCGCTATTGGTATAAGGTGTACCTACTAGAATACTTTCAAGTTCCAATAAAGCATTAGCACAATTATTCGGGGTTGTGCGGCACTGAGTCGCATTTTGTTCTGTAATTGTATAACACACATCAATGATTTTATAAACCTAGGATCTGCTCTACTTATACAAATATCGTGCATGCATAAACAAAATTTTTGGAACATAAAATAAAAAAATTTAGAATGCTACAATACAATTTTATTCCTACAGTACAAAGCATCTTATTTTTTATATTTTCAATAACACGATAAGATACATTTTATTATCTTTATTATATATAAGGATAATATTCAAGGTTTTATACAGCGTCATTTATTTCTTTTTAAATAATTAAATGAAAATAGTTTTTTTTTAATTTGATGCTGTATAAAACCTTGGATAATATCCATGGTTTTATACAGTATTCAATTATAAAGGTATGTTACGGAGGTACAAACAAGTAACTAAGTACGTAAGTTGTAAGTGTGAATATAGACCTGGATAAAAATAATACATTTTTTATTATTGCAATACCGTATTTTTAGAATCTGACAAGTGGTAACACTAATGTCTTCTGTAAATCTGTAGAAAAAACATAATTGTAAAAAAATGACACACACGCCATAATGTAAATTGCTTCTAGATTTGGCGTTTCAGTTAAAATTTTGCATTTTAATGTTAAAACTTATTTTTTTCTGTATAAATAAGACATTTAAAATGTCCCTAGTAAGCATTGGTAAGAAGTAGATGAATGATTTTTATCTAATCAGTGTTAATAAATTACCTTGAAGAAAATTTAGGTTGGACCAAAGGAATCGAAGCCATTTCGTTTCTTTCGTCGAAGTGATTACAACTATTATCTTACTAAATAAAATGTAGTGCAGATGATTGTTTAAAAGATTTTTACTTATGAATTGTGAGTGAGTGAAATGATCGTTATGTCGTCGCCATAGTTATTTTTTCGCTTGATCCACGAAGTCATTGCTGCTGTTGTTGTACGTACTGTTTAGTGTATGATGTCTGTCAACGAAACAATTGGTCGCCCAAATGCTAAACCTCTACCGTTATAGCAATGTAAAGAATGTAAAACTTTAATTGTATCGATCAAATTCAGCACCATTGTATATATAATTTGTAAATAACAATATTTTAGATAGACTACAAAAGTAAACTTTCGTAATATTCTGATTAAATTTATGACTTATAAGTAATCGATCAGAATTAAAACTCTTAAGATATTTTACAAGAAACCAACTGATGTAAAAAAATAACTGAACATCATACTTTTGCCAGGTTAATGACTTGAGATGGCTCAATACTACCAAATAGTTGGGCAGGGCCATTCATTAACTCTTGAGGATCTTCAAAGATACTGTCCAAGTTTATGTTTAGATGGTATTATAGTAAATCAAGATGATCAACAGTATGGACAACAGCGGGTAAGTTTTTTAAATAGAATCATCTTATTATTTTTTATCTTATTATTAAACCAAGGATTACAATACTTGCTTATACAATTGTAGGTTGTTGTACAACAAGCGGATCCACCTAATGATATCTTAGTGCGTGATGGTATCCAGCCTCAGTTGGTTGTTGGTGAAGGTTTACAATACCAACAACAATATATTATTCGCCATGATCCACCTCCACCACCGCCACCGTCTCGTAATGATTTTCAACAGCAACAACAACAGCAGCAGCAACATAGGCATCAGGTAACAAGAGATACATAATTATATAAGTTTGTGTTTGTATAAGCAAGATAATTGATTAAAATGTTTTCTATGAATTTGATAATTTTTGAGACTGATACTTTTCTTTCAGAGTTTATGTGCAGAAGTTTTGTATTATGAATAAGTTATTTTATAATAGGTATTATACTATAGTGTGTTGTGGGACATTTGTGTAGTATTAAGGTACTTTAGTGTATCATGTGTTTATGAAGACTTTATTTGTAGGTATTCTACACATCTGAACTACCTGTGGACGCACAGGTAGTGTTGCAACAAGCTCAACAAATTATTGATGCATCTTTGATGCAACAATCATCTTCACAACGCCCACAACATGTATGTGCTAGTTAAATGATTATCTAGCAACTAATACATTTAATTTTGTACATTGCATGTGAGGGATCATATAACTATTACAGTTGTACTATATTAATATGGCTTTTTTTTCTACTTTGGCATAAAATTGTTGGTGATATCATTGACTAGACTAGATTTAATACTACATTCTGTGACTGCACAGTAACTTTGAATGTGTTTATAATGTACATCTTAAATGTTAGTGTTTTTGTGCAATAAAGAAACAATTATTAAAAACGACTGGGTCCAAAAGTGTTGCTTATCAATTTCTGGTCAAAATATTGACTGACGAGTAAACATCATGCTAATTTATTTTACTTAGCTAGAATTTAATTATTGTCTAAGTAACTATTGAATTATGATACTTTAAATATTATTATGCTGCATTAATTTGATTGAAAGAGATGCCATATTTTTGTGGTGTTACTGTACCTTCATGTAATGCATGTAAATGTATTTTTTCATAATAACCCAATGTTAACTTGGGCTCACAAACTGCTTTGCTCATTATGATTTTGAATTATTTTAAGTTGCAATATTGTAAAATGTCTATGTAGGACTGTTAATTTTAAAGGTATATCTTCTTATGAAGTAGTTTATTTTTGAATGTATTGTGGATTTTTATTGTTAAAGTCTTATTAATTAGTATTAGTAATATTTTTCTACATAAAATAATTTTTACCGAGCAGGTTATTTTAGTTTTGTATCAAATTGAGGGAGGTCTACATTCAGCAGTGGGTGGATAGAGGCTGATGATGATGAAGATCAAATTGAGCTTTTTTGTTAAACAAATTTTGTATTCTAATAAATAATTGAGTAGTTCTTATAACACTCAAAGTTCCTAGTATCTTTCAAAAAGTCATTTTATTTCACATTTAAATAAAGAGATCATTGGGTATTGTCAATGTATAAAATATTCTTTATAGAATATAATATAATAAAATATTCTTTATATGGTTTTTACATTAGCTGCAGTTTTTGTTTTACAATTTCATATTATATATTGAGTGTATAATTTACAATTTTGTATCTTTTTTAATATTAATAATATTACTTATACCTTTTACTATGATACAAAATATGTTTAACCGTTGATATTGGAATAATTTAGTAAAGGCATTATTATTTATAAAATTATTAAATTCATAATTTTCTCATTTGTTAACCTTTTAATTTTACGATGGGTATTTCTTAGCTTTGCTTTTATCACCTTTTATGAACTTTTATTACACATAACAACATACATGTGATTAGTGTACATATATAAAATTAATATCCTTACTAACAAGTCAGCTTATATCTGTTAATTTTACTTATTAGTATACTTTCTAAGTATAGGTAATTTTTATTTTTTCTCTAAGCGAGCAATATATATTAATTAAAGATATTAATTAAAGATACCAATTTTATAAATGAAGCTAACAGAACATATAATTCATTTTTCGATTTTGTATTTAATTTAGAAATGGAAATTTCATATTCTAAAGAAGAGCCACTATCAAAGTTCATTTGATTTTTTTTTTTGATTCTTTATAATTATCTATATTCATATACGTAATATGAGGAAATACCCAGATGTGTGTCTAATAACAAAAAATAAGTTATGGCTGTAAATTCAATTCAATTGAGCTTTTTTCCATTATTTTTATAAATTAAAGTTTAGCACCAGATCATACCAAATGCACAACTAGTGTCTTAATGACAACTCAGTTGTAATGTTAGATCTCTGATTCTAAATCCTTTTTGTGATAGTTGGTGAACCCAGCCCACGTTTTGACTCAGCCGACTGTAATACACCCGGGTCAGCAGCCACCACCGCAGCCTCCACCTCCACCACCTCCTGTTCAACATGGATCTCAACAAACAGTAAGTTTTAGATTTTCATATTTTTGCTAACTGTTCCCTGCGGATAATATATGCCATATCTAAAATAAGAACAAATCTTTTTATTAAATAGTCTTCTCCTCTAAATCAGGAGAGGAGGGAAGTGGGCCATAGTCTGTCTATATATTTTTTATAGCATAGGAGGGCAAACAAGCAGTTGAAGCCGTTTAGCCGACTATCGACGCCCATACACATCCGCACAGCCAAATATTCCCTCCTATATTGCCCTCCTTTTCCCTATCCCCCCAATGACCCACCGGAAACTCATAAACCGCACGAAACGCGACAGCATAGCTGTCACTTGACGCCGATGTTATGTGAGCGAGAGGTCCACCCCAGTCATGGCTGCCCAATTCGGCTGCATAGTTGCATGGCACTACCTCTTACATAACTATGTGTTGTCCTAATGGTAAACTTTAAATATGATTGGGCATGCAGGTTTCTCACAATGTTTTTCCTTTACCTGTGAGCAGGTGATGTTGTCATGTTAAATTGCACAAGATTTAGAAAAAACCATGTTAGGTGCACTTTAAGTAATTCCCCATACAACCTATACAAATGCAAATTTAGGCTCACAACCGACGCCAGGAGGCCGTGTGGTCGCAGACTGCACGGTTGGCGGGGGGCAACCCCCCACTTTTATAAACCAAAAGTGAGCCGAATGGGCTCACACTAATCCGATGTAGCATTAGGGCCTTCGGGCCGTTAGCATAGGTCCATCCGGATAAAAATAAATTTAGGCTAACAAAGGCATAAAAAGATTTATTATCATTCTTGAAGTTCTGGAGTGCTGTGTGCTTGAACAAACATAATCTTTAGCTTGATTATGTAAAAATAATTTAGAACATATATTGATAAACAATATTTATCAGTGGGAGAGATGTGCTTTGATCCTGTGACTGTCTACTTAATTCTCTCTCTCCTGAGCAGCTTTGCCGTGGAAGAAGTTCTGGAATTACGGGCAGGACAAATAAGAAAAAGTGAGGAATACAGGAAAAGTTATTTGCCACTGAACAATAATAGTAACTAAATAGTACTTTAATACAATTTATATTTATTTACAGCCACCACAGCAACAACAACTGTCTCGAGCGTCGCCACAAATATTACACCTGCAACAGCAACATCAACAACAGATTCATCTTCAACAATTGCAACAGCAACAACAACAGCAACAGCAGCAGCAGCAACAGTTACAACAGCAGCAGCAACACCTTCAACAACAGCAACAGTTACAACATCAACTACAGCAGCAACAACAACACCAGCAACACCTACAAACTCAACAAATCCAATCTCAACAAATTCAACCTCAGCAAATTCAACATCAAGTAGTAATGCATGCCGCCTACATTAACCAACCAGTAAGTTTTTAAAATTTCTAGTAGTATATCTATCTGGTATTTTTTCATTTGTTTTAACCTTTTTTGATCCAGTCCTCATGTGGACTGTATCTTTTGAACCATAATAGTTAGCTAGTAGATTTTTAAAATTTGATGTATTAATAGAAAAGTTGATTTTTTTATTTAATATTTTACTTAAAAAATAATAAGCTTATTCAATGTTACATTTAGTCTTTCACCAGTTCTAAAGCTAACCCACTGAGAAAAACAAATGAAACAAACTCAATGGTCCAAATCCAAATATTTTAAATTAAAAGGATGTGAAAACTTGGGAATGAACACCTTATTTAAAAATAATAATAATTGAACAATGGTTCCTTATAATTACAGAGTACGCCCACGCGACAGGCTCCACCGCGTCTGCTGAATCAGGCGCTGAGTAGTCCGGGCGGTTTGACCCTCGTACGTACGCCGGTGCGTACTATACGGTCTCGGCGACAACCACTGCGTTCTATGGCCACACCTCCACTACAAGTGCCTGCACGCCTCCTAAATCCACAACTCCAACAGGTTTGTATTTTATAATATTTGTGTGTGGTACATTCGCCGAACCTACAGGTGACTAAAACCAACATTACACATGGATAATTAATCAAGCTAAAGTGGCAGTTGGCTGAAAGTGGAATTACATATTATGTTGAGCCTAAATGTGACGTTGACAACAAACTAAAACCAACATTATGCTATGGATAATTATTCAAGCTAAAGTGGCAGTTGGCTGAAAGTGGAGTTACATGGATGGACAGACAGACAGATAGACATGATGAATCCTAAACCCTAAAAATGATATAGAATATTTTTTGTAAGTTAGATATGCAAACTGGTAGACAAGCCACCGGTAAGTTTTCAGCATCGCCCATGAACTACTTTTTTTTCTTTCTTTTCTTTTACGCCGGGAAATGCTCTGAGACATTCCGCCTGGGGAGTGGGTCTCCCCAGGTGGGTATGTGGGACTCGGTGCGCCCGAAAGATGGTAAATATTCGCAGCTCTACCCGGCGAGTGCTACCAGTGCCGCCTTGGTGAGGTCCCCGGATCTGTTAAGCTAACAGGGCACCTCGACGGCTAGTCAGTCCCGCAAGGGACCGACGCCACCTCCACAGAGGGGTTGTCCAGCACCATAGAACAATCCCTCCCAACGTCAGGACAGTACAATGGGGTGAGGTTCCCATCCTCACCCCTTGCCTCCTGCTCTTTTGTCCCCTCTTCTTATAAGAGGGGTACAAAGAGCCCCCTCGGCTCAATTGGCTTCGCCCAAGGTGCCGGGCTCACCCTAGGCTACTGAGCCCCACCGCCACGACAAGGCCTGAACCATGGTGGGGCCCATGAACTACTAGTTAACCTAGGATTAACAGTTGTTAATGCATTGCCCTTCAAATGTGTCGCTCATGAACATATACTCATTCATGGTCCTGTGTCAGTCAGATATTTGGGACGGGGGGAGTGTCCTGGCAATCCCCTACCTTCAAGTAGCTGAAGGCAGCTAGTGCGGTATACCGGCGCCTGGGGAAGGGGGGATCCCACATCCATGAAGACGAATAATTCCGGCTTGAATGCGCAAAGCATTTCCACTGCGACAACAAAAAAAAGGCAACTCATTCATGCGTTACACATGGGCGCATGGCACAGTGCATCGCTGTCACGGGTGAACTAAAAAGTTAACTTGTAACAGAGCGTCGGTTCCCCGAGCGTGGGCGGTGTGGTGCGAGGCGCGCTCGGCAGTCCGCGCGTGCCGCGGCCCCCGCGCGCCGGTTCGCCGCGCGTACTCAACACGCATGCGGCGCAGGCGCACCCCCGCCCCACCAGGCCGCGCACGCCCCTTTTACAGGTGACAAAGTTATTATTGCGCAAAAACGTATTTTAAGTTGATAAAGGTATTGTAATTTATAATATTGGTGATTTTTATTTGTACTACGACATTTTTTTCCTATTTTCAATTTACTTGTTATTTGTAATTTGTATCTAACTAGTGTTCTATATAATATATACATATGATTGTCAATTATGATAATATGTGAAAACTTTTAAATGGCTCTTTGTTTGGTTTATACAGTTAAATTACATTGTTGTAATAAGCTGTAAGTTTTACAAATAAATAAAAATAAATAAATAAAACGTGTGTAATAACGGGTGCTATAAGTATGACCTTTAAGCACCACAATCCTCATAGTTTCAGGACTTTCGATACTTTATTCGAAAGCAGATGGTTCTTAGACACGTTTATCAAAATGAATAGGTTCCTAATTTTATTTAATATATTTGATTATCCCTTCAAATTATTAAATAATTTAAAACCGTAATAAATACCATTGTAAAAAAATTGATCTTCTTTGAGAAAAAATCTTTTTTGAGATTCTTCAAAACAAATTAAGAAATTGTCATCCATCAGTGCACTCACACTGTATTATCTATTGTTGGTTCCAGCAGACACAAACTCAGCCGAACCAACAGATTCAACAGCAACAACAGTTACCGCAGCATCTATTAAGTCAGCAAGTGCCAACGCAACAAGTTCACCAATTAAAACTACCCACTCAACAGGTATTTTTAGGCTACAACTACAGTTAATACCGCTTAAGACGATTTTACAGGAACCAAACCAAAAACGCGTCTTGAGCAAAAAATCGTATTATGCGGGATACGCAAATAAAACTTGAATTCACTAATTTCGTGTTGGTAAAGAGTAATATATTTTTAGAGTAGTGAGAAAGCTATTTACATATAAAATTATGGATATTATAGTGTATTTATAATTACGTAACTTAAAATAATCACTTATTTTTGTTTGACTAAAGGATTTTGACGCATTAATAATAACAACACCGCGATAAAATCCGTAAAAAATTGTTTTATTATAATATGTGAAAACTTTTAAATGGCTCTTTGTTTGGTTTATACAGTTAAATTACATTGTTGTAATAAGCTGTAAGTTTTACAAATAAATAAAAATAAATAAATAAAACGTGTGTAATAACGGGTGCTATAAGTATGACCTTTAAGCACCACAATCCTCATAGTTTCAGGACTTTCGATTTGGATGCGGTTGCTTTATATTCGAAAGCAGATGGTTCTTAGACACGTTTATCAAAATGAATAGGTTCCTAATTTTATTTAATATATTTGATTATCCCTTCAAATTATTAAATAATTTAAAACCGTAATAAATACCATTGTAAAAAAATTGATCTTCTTTGAGAAAAAATCTTTTTTGAGATTCTTCAAAACAAATTAAGAAATTGTCATCCATCAGTGCACTCACACTGTATTATCTATTGTTGGTTCCAGCAGACACAAACTCAGCCGAACCAACAGATTCAACAGCAACAACAGTTACCGCAGCATCTATTAAGTCAGCAAGTGCCAACGCAACAAGTTCACCAATTAAAACTACCCACTCAACAGGTATTTTTAGGCTACAACTACAGTTAATACCGCTTAAGACGATTTTACAGGAACCAAACCAAAAACGCGTCTTGAGCAAAAAATCGTATTATGCGGGATACGCAAATAAAACTTGAATTCACTAATTTCGTGTTGGTAAAGAGTAATATATTTTTAGAGTAGTGAGAAAGCTATTTACATATAAAATTATGGATATTATAGTGTATTTATAATTACGTAACTTAAAATAATCACTTATTTTTGTTTGACTAAAGGATTTTGACGCATTAATAATAACAACATTTTCTATATAAATTTACTTATACAGTACGTTTTTGCTTTCACCCAGAATAATAATGTGGATTTTCCCCTTACATATCAATAACAAACTTAACTTTTCCGACATATCAGAATTAGAACATCTATTTAAAAAATAAGCGTGGACGTCGTTTAAAATATATCGTAGTTCATAATTTTGCAACAATTCGGGGGGAAGTATCAACATTTTGTGCGACTGCTTCCGGTTGCCCATTGGGGGCATAGGGAAAAGGAGAGATACGCATCTGCATAACTTTTGATTGTGTCTATGGGCGTCGCTAGTCACCTTAAGGCAAAGATCGGTTGCCTCCATATAGGATAAAAAAATTAAGTTTAATTTTACTTATTACGTAAATCTAGGGTTACAAACTATGTTATAAAAAGTAAACATCTAAATATATATTTTTGTTCCAGCAACAAATTTTGATAAACCAACAAAATCAATCGCTACCGCAATCATCCGCTAGGATCATTACCTCCCAAGGCACCATCGTCACACAGAACATACCGCAAGTGATGCCGCCGCACTTGGTCCAAACCAACCAGACTAATGGACCACAGCCCCAGGCCAACATCAACACGACACCGCAAGCGTCGCCCCACCCAATGCAAACGCAACAAGTCAAGAAAGTGGTTGTACAACCAAACAACGCTAGTGATATTGATCTCGAAGAAAGTATTACCGCTGCTATAGTGCAAAAGAATATCCCCATTACCGAGAACATAAGTACCGCTCAACAGTTCCAGTCGCAGCCCCCGCAGCCCGCGCGGCCGGCCCACCCAAGCTTGGCCACACACAACCCCCAAAGCCAACAGATTCAGATGAGCTTCGGACAACACAACCTGCAACAGATCGCCTACGACCACACGCAGATAGTTCAACAACAACCGCCTCAGACGATAAGTCAGCTGTTAATGGAAACTGATAACCCGGACGATGAGCACCAGTTTGTTACGCTATCTAACGGTCAAAGGTTGTCGTTGGCTGAATACAAACGAATTCATCAGTCGCGCGTGCTAGCTCAAAAACCACAGCAACAGCAACAACAGCTTCAACATCAGCAATTGCAACAGCAACATCAGCAACAACAACAGCAAAGGTATGATACATGCACATATATAAATAGGAATTACAGAACATAGGCATTGTTCAATTAATGCTAAATTATTCGATCTTCTGTCACAAAGTCATTTTGTATTCTTCTGAGTAAACCCTTTTGTTTTATATCTATTTAATATAAGATAAGAAATCTATAGGATACTTCCCGTTGCCATAGAATCATGAAATTTTGTAAGAAGTTAGGTCTCACAGTATAACAGAATGAAACAATGTGAAAACAGTTATTCATTGTTATTGTTATTCTTATTCTAGCTGTTGCACGCAGCTTCGCCCACTTTATATAAATCTATTCTCACAACCAATAAATTTCATAAAAATCGGGCAAGCCGTTTTGGAGGAGTATAAACACTAAAACTGTGGCACAAGAATTTTATATATTGTTACATAAAAATCACGTTTTCGGACAGACTCGCGCTTGTCTAGTTTTTTTTTTTTTAATATTCTTATTCCTTTCATTAGATAAATAACTTGGGTGTGTACAAATGTCAATAAAAAACAATGTGTACAGCATATTATTACATTTAATTGCAATAGGGATGTTGACATTTTTCATAAATGTTTATAGATCATTTATAAACATCTAATAGAGGCCTAAATATTATTAACTTTTCCTTAAATACGTCTAATGCCTATAAAATCATGCATTTTAAATTACGCTCCAAAACGCTAACACTTGTCAAGTGATGTCATATGTTGTGAAACATTGTAAAAATGATAAAATGATTCTAGTTGTCGTTAATAAAAAATGGCTTCTAAGTTTTATAATTGTTGTACGGTGCCTATGTGTGTGTACACTGTCAACGCCTGAAAATTAGTTTTTACAATATGTACTGCGTACGGAAAATGGTGTATAAAAGTACGTCAATATTCTTCCGCTTCCGCTAAATAGGAACAGTTGTCGTTTTTTAAATTTTGTTACATTTTATTTATTAAATATTAATTTAATTAAATAAAAATAAGGGAAAATATTGTATTTTTTCAGAATTCTATCATAGAAACTACCAATTAACATCAAAATTATATTTTTATATGAATACTGTCAACATCCCTATTCACAAAACAAATATCCTGACATTTATTTAAGTTTAAAATTCATTTTTATTCCTTATTTTCTAATCTTAGGGATAGTGGACGACAGACTTTAGTTAGGAGTAAAGAGCAGCAGAGACCGGTACAAAAAGTGTCACCTTTGCCAAATGCCCAGCAACCATCACACACAGGTAATATATTCAATAGCTAAACTATATACAGTTTACACAATCATTATTATGCTTGCGATTTTGCTTTGAATTTCATTGAACACATACAAATTATATTATACCTATTTGAATCAATTTCCAGAAAATAGTGAAATTATGGGAGGACCATCAGAACAAACCACTGAACCCCAGTCGGCGAAGATGTTGGTTTTCTTACAAAATGGAGAACAGAGACTTATAACGTTTACATTACCCAAAGAAAGCTGTACACTACAAGAAGTATTAGAACAGGTGAGTTTATTATTTTTTCCTTACAGTAAAATAAAATCAAATTAATCTAAAAATATGACAGAATATAAAATATGTCGACAGACTAGTGTTCTGGCTGGCAGCAAAATAGTTTGCACTTTGCTTGTTTGAACATTCTTTTAAACCGACATCCAAAAAGGAGGAGGTTCTCAATTCAATTGGTATTTTTTGCATTTGATAGTCTGTTTATTGAAGAATGCTATAGGGTATTTATTTTAGTGATATTTTTTCTTTTTTTATATTTGCAGTATTACAAAATGATTATAATACAGTATTCGAAATAGGCACTTAGCAATTATGATTGTCATCTGTATTTATAAATTTTTGACACTAGTACCTACTTGTAACCCAAAGTCATATAAGCTAGCTGAGTATTGTCAGTTCCTATATATTAATGTCTATTTATTTTTTAGGTTTATATTCCTTTTGATAAAGACACGAATATTCAATGTATGCAAAACACTAGCAGTGAAATAGACTACTTCGTGTCAGTGGGCTCCACTACTAGGATAGAAGAAATGTTGGAAAATCATCCGGTAAATATCAAACAACTTGTCAATAAACGTTATTGTAATTTTACCATAACTTGAGATATTTCTTTTTTCTCATTGCAGATGTTAGTAGGTGATATTAGTAATAGAAGTTCTCCAAGTGTAATGTCACAACCTCAAAGTAGTGAAGTGTCAACTCCTGAAAAGAGAACGTGTCCCGAAAATGGTAATTACCTATAATGCGTTTCTAATAAGAATAGGAACATCAATGACCTCTATCTGTCAAATAATACTTGAAAAGTATGGTTTGCACAAAAACTTATTTGCATAATTAATAGTTTTAAATCGAATTCAAATAAAAACGTTAAATAGTCTTTAATTATATAAAAAAATAAAGTCATAACTCGTTTTTAAAACCATACAATATCATTTTTGCCGCGAAGGCCCTGGAGCTATGTCAGGAAAATGATTAAAGAAAATAAGGACGCCGGTCGCTATTTTGCCGTTATTAGTGTGCTCCATCGTGAGGACCTGAAGGAAATATAAGTTTGACTCGTGAAATGTACGCTACCATTTTTCAAACACTGCAAAATGCAAGTAAATTGACCAAGCAAGTTCTTTTGGCTACGGGAATAAATAAAAACACGTTAACACTTATCTGACGCGCACTCGGAGAAATGCAGAGATGAGCGGAATTGAAGAGCTAGACACTTAATCTCTGTAAATATATTTAATTAAAAGAAAACTTTTTTGCCCACCCTACCTAACTGGTATGAATTGACAGCTATGACGTCACAATATGGCGCTAAGTCCATCCTATTCTCATTTGAAATGCACAGTACCTATTTTCTCTCTCTATGAGATCTAGATGTGTTATACCTTTCTCGTACAATAGGTAAAGCATGTCAGTGTTTTTAATACTTCATAGTGTATTGTCATTATTATCATGGTATTGGTATTATTTATATATTGATAATTTGGGTGAAATGGTCCCGTTAATGAGGACTGATCACCTGTCTGGCCTCGCTGGTGTCCCCACCCTTAAATAATAAAATCATGGTATTGAGAAGTTTTTGTTAAAATTAATTTTAATATACAATAATTTGGCAATATAGGCCAATCGGCAGTGGAGCCTCTTGATGGTCAGTAGCCAATGACGCCCATGAAAGTATGCCAGTTTCCAAGGCTGTCAATTGTTCTGCAAGTCCCATGAAACTATTTCATGATTTACCCAGTGTTAAGTGATCAGCAATATCCATAGACAAGTGGTAGTACATTACTGGTACCTGTGAATTGCCAATAATTACTTAATTACTTTTCTCACCGATACACAACATAGCCTAGAAACAATTGAGCAAGAATTATTTTTTTGTTATGGTTTAGTAAACAACAGCCCCGAGTCCCCGCGGTCCCCGCCGCCGCGCTACGTCGACGGCATGCTGGCGGTGTGCAAGTCGTGCGGGTACACGGGATTCGACTTCAGTCGCTGCCAAAGGTAACGTGCCAGACCGAATTTATTTTAAAATTAATATAAAACTGAAGTAACAATGTGCTTATATTATTTTTAGATGTAAACGTGTTTTCACTGAAGAACCCAAAAGCGTACCTAGTAAGAAAGTAGAACAGAAGAAAAAGGAACCTGAAAAAAGTATTTTAGAAAAGCACAAGTAAGTTTTTAAATTCCTAACAATTAAAAATATATTCTGAGTGGAAATGTTGTCCCGATAAAAACACTAAACTGTATAGAAAATATTGTAGACACATTAATACAAAAAAGTTGCAATGTATTGTTTTAGCTCCTGTGGAGAAGCTATTAAAATAAATCTATTGAAGCCAGCACTGAAAGCTCTCAACAATAAAAATGTAAGTGAAGTTTATATAATATTAATATTTATTCAGTTTACTTTATAGAAACAATGTTCTTAAAAACACATTCTTACTAAATTTACTCAAATATATAGTTTTTTTGCGATTATAATTACATGTGAGCTAAAAACTGACTGAAAAATTAAACTTGTGAATAATAATATTACTTTTTTATGTGTACCTACATCTTGACTCGGTTTCTTATTAACAACATAATATATTTATTAAATATAATGTTATAATCATAGACTGCACAAGAAAAGAAACCAGCAAGAACGAGAAAACCTCGGGGGAAGCAACCTGATCCTGAGCCTGTTATATTGACTCTCAGCTCAGATGAAGAAGATTCTAATAGTTCCATGATCAGCAACCAGGTATACATAGCTTTTTATTGTGTACTATCAGCGCCCCGCGGTTTCACAAACGTACTTCCCGTTCTCGTGGAATTACAGCTATAAATTATAGCCTATATGATAATCTGATGTATAAGCTATGTTATTGTAAAGGTTCATTAAAATCCATTCAGTAGTTTTGGCGTGAAAGAGTAACAAATATACCGGGTGTATTTGGAACGCTTGCGAAAACGAAGAGGTATGATAGTGTTGGCATAGCCTGACATGATACAAGTGAAAAAAACGCGTTTTCTTTTTTTTTGGTTGCCTTTTTTTTGTATAGTCCGATTTAGTAAACATAATGTTACAGGAATTTGATGATTATCATCAAATTCCTGTAACATTATGTTTACTAAACTTAAAATAATGGTTTTTTGAAAAAAAACAGCAATGTAATAAACTTAAATAAACGGTTAGCGGACTGATAGCGTTCGCCGCATGCACGAGGTGAACGAACTCCCGCACCGCGCGCGTCTTCAGCGCGATTTATCGCTTTAGTCGTTCATCGTTTTAGTTTTTACTAATACATTGCGGGTTTGCAAAATACACAAGTCCTAATATTTTCTTTAAAAAACGTTTCTAAGATAAATGTTTATATTATGCATTATATAGTATATAAATAGTATATTATTAGGGTTTAATCTTCGCAAGCGTTCCAAATACACCCGGTATATCCATACATTTTTACATAACACATACATTAGTAGTATGATATTATGTATATATTAGTGTACTTAATACTGAAAAATTGTGGATCAATACATGGCTTATTCATTTAGTAGAGGATTGTAACTTTTAATTAGCACAGTCATTTTGCAAATTATCAGTACAGGGTCTTTTTGTACCTATTTGATTATTGATTTTGAATCTATACGGCTTATATTGATGTGAGAAGCATTAAACATTAAGTACAAATAACAAGAACGACAAAGTAACAAAAGAATGTAGTACAGTGCAACCTTAATATAACATACCTCAATATAACGGTTTCCTCGATTTAACATTTTCCTCGTGATTGTTATATAAGGTTGCACTGTATGTTATAGAAGTTACTCCATAGCCAAAATTTCATACGAAAATTTTTAGCTACTGCTACATTTTGACATGGTTGATACCAACATATTGCAACAAGATCAAAAGAGCTTTAAGCTTCTGTTGCATTCCTCTTATGTGAAGCGTTGAGAGTGTTCTAATGTCGACATGATAAAAAAGCAGTTTTCTCGAAACTGAAATTGATTTTTCGTTAATAATAATCTATCCAGCACATAAAATATATTTCAATAACAATTATTTTGTTTAACCTAGTAAATAATAACTTTAAAAATAATCTTATTGTGTGTGCACTTTTGGATCTTCTAAACTTTTTATCTCAATAATCTAGTTTGAAATGTACTTTTAGTACTTTTTAAATAGATCCAAAAATCTCCTATCATAATACTGTTCCAATGAATGAAAAGGAATTATTTAAAGTATTATGTACCTGTACAGCTCTTATGTAAGAGTCGTCATTTATACTATTCCATCCTTTAGATAATAAAACTTATATCTTATATTCTTCCTCATTACTTCCATTACTTTATTGCTTGCTAACTTAATCGTGTTTAAACTTAACAATCTACATAAAATAATGACTATACCTAACCCATAACACTGGAAATGCTAATATGTCATTTAAGATATTTATCTTTTAAATGTGTTGTTTAAGAGTTTGCCAAGTTCTCTAGTATTTTTTTTTTGTCAATATAGCAAGAACAGTCTGTGAATGTAAAGGAGCCCTCGCCCAGTGAAATTGAAGGTGGAACTCCGGACAGTGGCATTGGAATTGACAACATGGATGGTATGTATTTCATAGTTTAACATTTTCATTGTAAAATAAATATGAATCACATCCTTTAAACTAGTAACTACATTTATAAACTAAATGACTAACAGATAACACATTTTTAAATTACATTTTATATGGTTTTTGTTTAGTCACTCTGTAATAAAATAAAAATTTGCCTTTAATAAAACAAACCCTCTGTTTGTAACAGTGTGAAGTGAAGAGGTTGATTAATTATTATATTATTCTTGATTTTCTCATGATCATATTTTAAATTATGAGGTTTTGCTGAATTACTTTAAATATTGTATTCTAATTACTTTTGGTGAGTGCGGTGACTAAACAAATGTGTACATTTTTACGTTTTATTCATGCTGATGACTTATAATAATACCAACTATACTTATTATATTTCATACGCTTTGCTCGAAGATAATGTAATATGGTATAGATAAAGTACTTGATTATATAAATAACGAAGTGTAATATGGAGGATTGCCTAATTCATATAAAACGGTGGATTGTTAAACTCGGGGCCGGGCCCTTAGGCAATGTTCGTCTACCTGCCTATTCATAATTTCTTTCAGACGGTTATTAACGATATATCATTACAAATCTTTATTATATGATAGAGATAGAGCTTCGTCTGTAGAACACAGGATCGAGTGTCAAGTGTCCGTAAGTCAAGGGACAACAATAGTATGGGTGAAAGTGACCAATAGTAGTGATGACTGATGACCAGTATTTGCGTATCAAACGTACGAGAAAGGAGGTTTAGTACCGACATTTCTAATGCCGTCGCGTGAACAAGCCATTCGTAGATAATGTCAAAAAATCGAGCTCCACGAAATAAATGTGAAAAACATGGTAAAAGTTCCGTTTGAAATAACTTTTGTAATGAAATTAACCATATTAACTTAAAATTTTCTTTATTTATTGTTAAGAGTAAGCATAAATAAATATGAAACTGGGTGCGCGCGTGCTTAACGAAAGCCAAGGGGTTAATGTATTCACATGACGTTAGATAAAAGAAACTGTAGCACCTATGTACTTCTGGCGCATTAAAAAAATGGAATCATACTATTTACAACAATTGAAAATAAGATATTTACACAACCTACATAAATACTAAATTAATCTAAGTAAATGTTCAAAATGAGTACCTCCCCAGTCAACACATAGTTCGGTACGTTTGCGCATATTGTCTTTGACACGGTTTAGTACAAATAGATCACTTTTGACAGTCTCAAACGTTGTTGTTATCCGTGTTTTTAATTCTTCCCTATCTGCGTACTCTGTCATATAGACTAGGCGTTTGATCTCGCCCCACAGATAAAAGTCTAAGGGTGTTAAATCAGGCGAACGAGCCGGCCAAGACACGGGGTCTCCACGACCTATCCACCTGTCGCCAAACTGACAATCGTAGTAGAGGTTACGGTGATAGATGAGAGGCACGTCATCCAACATATCATTCACCACATTTGACACAAGGTACGCGACGATTCGGAAACCTTTCGCGGTACAAGTCTATCGCACCACGTACACTGTCACCAGATAGAGCATAAGCTCTTACCATCTCCCAATATTCTCCATTTGAAAATTCATTCGACATGATTTAATACGTAATTAGTAATTACGTATTATACGCGACACGCGGTTGACACAAACAAAACAAACGCTCCGGACAATGACGCGTATCGCACTGCCGTTTCTTTGTGAAAATCCGACACCGGCCTTCGCGCGCGCCGGAGTTATTAGGCCCTGCGCGCACGAGCGTTTTTTGACCGACCGTTAAAAAAGAGTTTGAATGGGACAAATGGATAACCATGTATCTGTTCATACGAAAGCGTTTTTAAAGTGCGGCGTTTTTTTGTCAAGTGCTGTTGGATTTTCGACCTTAAGTGTTTGGCGTTTAATCGAATTGAGCATACCAAACTCCAAAGTCGGATTTTACCGCGACACTTTTAAAACGCTCGTGCGAACGGGGCCTTAGGTATGGCACGCGGCAGAACGTTCGGCCACTTTATTTTGTGATTCGGCGTATTTGATGCATCGTATCTTACCTATTTCATAATACTGTGTTTACTTTAATTCAAGTGTAAAGGATAATTTTGAAAAAAAAAATAAGACCCCACTTGTGATATATTTTTGGAATGAGGATCTTTAGCTCTATACGCTACTTGAATATGTCCGCTCTTCAAAAAATCAGGCTGTATAATTATACACCTACTTTTGTGTATTAAAAACGGATAAAAATAGAGTTACAAATATTAAAAATATTATCAAATACTTACAATATTTTGACATATTATAATAATGAATAACCCAACGACCTAGTAATACAAGATGACCTGTCATAACTATACAAATACCGTGCCTACTATTATGACGTCATTAAGAACTAAAAATGGCTGCCTCTTTAGTGATGTACCATTTTAGATTTTCTTTAATCAATATCATCGATTAATGAAAACTTGTTGAAAGACTAGCACAATTTAAAAAATATTTTAGGGTAAATAGGCCTTTTGTATCTTAAATCGTAACAATTCACGTCTAGTTCTAAGTCTTTTAGAAATATAAATAATAATCGAGTTAAAAAAACTAAACTTGTTGTTTAGTTTTTGAACTATATACTTAATAAAAAAAAAAGTAGAAAATAATTACAAAAAAAGAAAAAACTAATAAACAAACAATCATTTGTATGTAAAAAACGTGGGGAGGCAGTCACTGTTCGCCGGTTTTATGCGAATGAGAGGGCACCTCATCGGCTGTATTGGGCTGATTCGGCTGCATTTCTTCAGCAATGGTGCTACCTCCTATTAAAATTCGTCATCATCAGCACTCTATTCCCACTGCTGAGTTTACCTTTTTTCTGCCAATCTCATTCATGTTTTGCCGTCCAGCGTTCCTACGTCATCTGTCCATTCCAAGTGTGAAAAGTGAAAATCACCTAGAGATGCAAGATTGGCTGTTACAACAGAGTTACCCATTTCCAACATTCTAAAACTTGTACGACCAAATTAGACGTACGTTGTACCCCACACAAAATTAAAATATTGTTATCAGTTTTATCTTTTATAATATATACATCACTATTCAATTTGTAAACAAAGATTCGATGTATAAAATTATAATTTTACAGCCACAAACCTAATGCAAACCATTAGCAAAAGCTTTCAATGTCTTCGAAAATGTTATTTTGTAACCAAACACTGCTTAATAACCAACAAAAATAAAGAAATTTGTTACTAACCTGATTAAAGTCAATCTCGGCTTGTTATTTTGTTTTCGTACACTGCACTGTTTTATACAACATGAAGGCATAACAATAGTTTTATGCAAAGCTCTGACACCAAATTAAATCTTCTTTCTATGCGTATTTTTCGAAAATACTTAAAAAAATAACCACAAGCGAACACTGGTTGACGCCGCATCATCTATCACGTAATCATGATTCACAACGTGGCGGCACCGGCCGCATTCAAGCATAATGTCACGATGTGACAGAAAAATTTAGTCAAAATTTGAAAAGACAAAATATTATCTATCTCTTATGACGCATTCAATAATTGCATCGTTAGAACGACACAACATGATATTTTACGTATAAATGTCACGTATATAATATATAAATGCATTGACAATGTATCTATAGTAGAATAGGGCTACTTCTTTTATACAGGAATGTCCCAGAAAGAATGGATAATCTTGGAGCTTGGAGCGCCTGATAGCCGTACTATTAGAGTACGGCTATCAGGCGCTCATATAAAAATACACAAAAAAATCGAAGTGGTGCCAAAAATATGAAGTTAAAAAAAATCGTTTTTATTGACCTTACTGTACTTTCATGTACACTACTGCCGCAAATTAAGGAAATTCGTTGCTTTTTTGGTGTTATCATATTCCTCACAGACCATACTATTAGAAATACAGTAAAAAAAAATGAGTATCTATCGTACTTTTTTGGAAAAACAAATATCAACTTCAATTTTTAGCATGAAATTTGATAAATGAATAATTTTGATAAAGTTTGAGAGCCTTTCGTGAAAAAAAAAATGTATGAAGACCTAAGTGGCCAATTGTTTCAAAAATATGGGCAATTAATACAGTTTACAAAATGGTATAATACATAATTTTATCTAAAGACAGAAAATTTAAAAAAAAATCTGGTTTTAAACGGTGACAAAGACGGTGACAGGCGTTCTAAAAGAGCCCTTTTTGCTGCACTATGCAGTAAAGATCGTGTTATATCGGTATTTACCACCTGAGCCTGGTATTTACTACCTGGCCCATGCTACCCATCTTTTGTTTATTACGACACAGGTAGAATGTGAGCGAGCGAGAGAAGAGTGTAATGTTAAGGGCCCTTGGTAGGTGAAAACGGCAAAATTTGCTGTTTTCTATTAGCTGCTATTTAACAAATTGAAGATTTCTGGCACTGAAATTTCCAATATGTATTACAGAACGTATGTATGAGGTGATGACAGTTTTCAAAACACGATTGGAAAAATTTTGCTCGATAGAAAAAAAATCAGAAGTAACCTCAAAAATTTCATATAAATGAATATTACGACCGTGTTTTACAATAATCATTCATATACAATCACAAACACATAGGTTTTTACCCTGACGATGTGTTAACAGTTTTAGATTTCCAAAAACTAAAAAAAATATTAACTTTTTTATAAAAATTCGAAGTTTCCATACTAACCGCGAACCCCGGACCACGCATCACCTGTGAGACCCAGTACCAGGGGGGGGACAGTTAGAGCATGCACATCTTCAGAAAAGATAGAGCTGCCATCTAACTTTTTGCACGGTAAACTATTAGTTTCATAATCATCGATAGATGTCTCTGTAATCGCATCTCTAATCAACATAAGAAAATCAAATAATTTAATTCCTTAATTTAATTTTAAGTAGTTTTTTAAATAATAACTGTAATATATTTCATGAAAACTATTGGATTATATTATTTCAAACCTGTCTAACGTTATTAATTATGGCAACCTTGACAAGGAAATCGTTATTGTGTTGTGTATTATATTCTGGCAACATTACACATAGATGTAAGATGGCCGAGATTTGCATTTACGCTTATGTTTCACGTGTCCGTTAAGTGTTTAAATATTAGTTTTTGAGTGTTTTACCAATATCAGACGTCGAGTTGAGTTTTTCTACCGTTCTGTTATTGGATTACTACACGGAACCTAATATTTTTACAAATTTAGGACAAGTAAGAAAAAGAATTACTGTATTTGTATGCATAGATATATATAGGCTATTAATCTACGTAACTATAGTTATGTACATATCAGCATTAGTTCCCCGTTAAGAACTTCAGATGGCGTCAGGCGTTTCAAATCCTTAAAATTTAATAATAAAAAATAAATAAATTTAATATTTAATATCGTTCAAGAGGACTCTCTATCTCCATATTATTATATTACTCTATGCTCAGTACCGCTTCGGCATTCGCATGCGGTGGTTGTGTCCGTGTGTCGCTCGTCACGCGTAACCCGCGAAAGTTACGAGTCCAAAGCAAGAGTAAACAAACTAATATTACCTTGAGAAATAAAAGAAAGTCGACATTGACTACCTACTTGTCTGTCTTTACAAAATAATGTTTAGCTTATATAACGTTATATGGTATGGCAATGGATTTTAGTAATTTTTAAATTGTAAATACTTACATGTGCCGGACCGTATTAGCGCCATACGAGTGCCAATGGAGTGCGTATGTCGACTTGTTCGGTATTGCATGTGTAAATTCCTTTTAGACTTCTCTGTAATTTTAAAATCAGTGTTAAAACGACGACTCCTAGCTATATCATTGGACTCTTATTTTTGCTCAGTGATTTGAATTTTGTTTGGTTATTTTACGATGACTTGGCTTGTATCTGAACTAGTATTGTGTATTTAGAAAGCCGTACTATTATTAGGCGCTCCAGGTTATCCATTCTTTCTGGACATCCTGTATATTCCTACCTCTTTGGAATAAACCAATAAAGTTCAATAAATTTCTCCTGTCACTTAGAAGTGAAAATACTTATGTTAAAAATTTTGTGTGAAATCAACCTTGAGGTTGTTTGTGTTTCAGTTTTTTCCGTTATATTGCGTTGCAAGCTACATGTTTCTTTACACACGCGAAAAATGTAAACATTAGTAAAGGTTGTTTAAAATCGGTAATTTTGTTCAAAGTTTGATATTATTTATTAGTTTTAAGCTTAAAATAAAATGTATTCTTCATGGGCATTATTTTTGCAAAATTCGCTGAAGCCGGTCTTAGATATATTGTACATAACACATATAAACAATACGGAGAGGTTATGTGAAAGAATCATGGAGAGTAGACACAAGGAGTACAATCTAGGTGACGTGTATGAAACGTGTCAGTCGAAAAGCGTTAAATAAGGATAGCGCCACATGAACATCAGGTGGTAGAATTTTAAGCGTGTGTGCGCCAATAAATGACGCACACACACATTTTTGTATATAAACACCATACCCTGCTATACGTTGTTATTTCACCAGCGCCATTGTGGATGGTTTTTTAACTATTTACTTGTTGCATAAGCTGGACACTTTTTCAACTTTTCTCCCATATGAGATTGTGCTCCTTGTGTCTAGTCTCCTTGGAAAGGATGACATATTTGACACTAAGATCAAGTATCAATAGATTTGACAAGCTAATAATAATACCGTATTGGAACGAGATAACAGCATACGAAAAACTCCAAGAGTGACAGACGTAGACACTTTCTTTCGTCTTTGTCAGAATATCACTCTTCGTTTGTTGGGCACATCATTGTTGTGCCCAACAAAAAATTATCGACTAAATTTGAATTCCATTTAAACATTCTCACTCGCGAACAGTTTGTCAAATATGCCGCCATTTTGTACTACTTTTTAATGTGGTCGGTTTATGTAGGTATGGTGATACCAGTTTTGTTATAGGCAGATTACCCAAGAATGTGGTATTATATAAAAAGGGTGACTGGAATTTTCGAAATAAACACAATAAAAACAAATATGTTTATTGCTATCCTAAAAGGCTATGTACTATAGATTATACATATTAAGACGTATATAGCCTTCTTTTTTATTATTTATGTTTTTAGCGGTTTGTTATTAGTCATTATATAATATTTTCGATAATCCGGAAAAATGCAGCTGTCTAAAATTACAATAAATGTTTGGTTAGGGCTAGTGCTTATCCTATCAACTTAACCAGTGCTTATCTATCAACCTTTACCAGTTTTTTTATTATTTTTAATTCACTTGTTTCAAGAAAATAAGTAGACTTGTTATTATGAATGTGGTATCCCTGTAAAATATGCCTGTCCCTTTCGGGTATACGCGAATGTCAATTCCATATGATACTTCCTAGATTTGACATGACAACATTCCCATTATACTTTTTAAACTATATTATGTTTGAGCAAAGTTATTCATTATTCTGCCGTACAAGTGGACGTCACTTGTACGGCAGAATAATGAATAACTCACACGTCTTTTCATTTTATATTTTTTTCTCTAGTATTGAGTAACGAAAAAAAATAAAAAATATATGTTACTAACCAGGATTGAAACATAAAGAAATGTAATTTTAATTTTAGCGACTTCATGATTTTGAAATGCTATTATGTACACATAGAAGAGGAAGAAGAAATATACTTTATTGTGCACAAACAATAATTGCATCTTAAATAAAAACTTAAAAAATAATATTATGCATAAAGGCGTTATTATCGCTAGGGAAGCGATTTCTACCAGACAACCTTATTAGGGTAGAGGAGAATTTAAAATAATAGTAGAGTAGGTCATCAAAAAAGCAAAACAACATAAAAAATTAAAGAGGGGATCTTACAATCTAAACAATGTAATATAGATAAAATATAAAAAAAATAAATAAAACAATAGATACATAAATAAATACATATCTATCCGTTTTATCATAATAATAAATACATACATATAAATATATAAATAATTACATAGTAAATTAAGTAAACGACTGTTAGAACTGGTACAAATTATGTGACGAAAATGTTCCATATAGATACTTTTCAGCCGAAAACCAAAATGTTTGCAGAAGATTATCCTCCATACAGCTTTTAATTTATAGCTCTATTAATTGTATTTATACATGTATGTGCCTTCAAAATCACACACGTAAAAATACCCCGTTACGACAGAATAGGCAGCATGGCCTCTGGTCTTAGCCTGTTCCAATAAGAACGAAAAAAATAAATACTCTGGTCTCCCGTCTCCGGCGTTGGTTCACTTGATTGTCAGAATAGATGTCATGTTATTTCGTGTAGTAAACGCGTTTTCATAAAATTGCAACAAAATGTCTAGAGATTATATGAAAAAATACAAAGGTACGATTGTTACTACGTTTTGCTAAAAAATATTTAATAAGTCAATTTATAAATACAAGAAGTTCGGTATAGCTTTTCGGAAATCGATAATCTATATAACGTCTTTCTTGAAAACACGCCGAGGTATTATAGTGTGCAAACTACTAACTATCTATATCATCGAAATGCTCATAACTAGAAATCATTAATCAGCAGTTTTCATAGTTAAAATGATAAAATTTAAAACACATTGTTATTTTATGTGACTAAAAGTTTAAATGACATTTTGGTATAATACTGACAATTTTTTGTTATTGTACTATTATAGCCGGATATCTCTTTATATTTTTTATTTATACATTAAGGGGCTAACTTAGTTTAATTAGTAGTTCAAATTATCGTATGAGTGCAGTATCTGAAAATATTTCTGGTAGAATGGCTAAGTGCCTTTCGGCTTTCCCCATGTTTTACGTTGTCCCCACTCAAATGTTTGTCTTTATTAGTGGATTCATATCGCATGGCATATATGGCTGATTGTGTTTTAGCATATTTAATGTAAAGGGCTATACTGACCACTTCTCAAGTGCCACATCTAAATAGACTAATAAATTAAAGCTTAAAAACATTGTAATTTTATAACTCAAACTTAGGGTAACTGCATATGAAATAATATTTAATTTGTGAATTGAAAACTGTTGATAATGGTGTTCTAAATCAGGGTACTTAGTATATCAGATTTTGGCAGATTCCTCATATCTCCAGTCCATAGGTTTTATGTGATATTAATAAATTTCTTTCGCAAAATAGCATGTATGTTATCCTTATATACTGTTTATTTTTAAGCTCTGATGAAAAAAGATAGGTAATATGAGTTTGACTGCTTAGTATCTTCGTCTGTAACATGAGCCGTGGCCCTCAAATTGTTGAACCAAATTGGACAAGACTTTTCATTTAGAGGAACCTTTTCTAGGTTTTAAAAGGTTTTTCTTTAACATTTTTTTAAAATTGGATTAGCTATTGCAAGGTCATATTATTGAGTTGGGATTTTTTTATTATATTGTGGCGACACAGTGTGTCCCATACCTATGTAAATGCTGAGCGGGCAAATTTATGAAGTGGCCGCCTGCGGCACATAAGTTAGTCGCTTGTATCAATGCCATCTGTCAGGTTCTGTTAGGTTGAATATATATAGGACTAATATAAAGTGTTAAAGTATTGAGTATGGACAAATTATAAAGTGTTAATATAAAACTGTGGACGGCAATAAAATACATAATATATAATTGTGTTTGGTAATAACCATTATTTAATAAAATATCCCGATAGAACACGCACATACATAATAACTATAAACATAAAAATATAATATGAATTTATATAGCTGTAATTGAATCAAGGATTATTATATATATAATTGTTTGTTATAAAATACCGTTGTATTTTATGAAATAAAAATACTATCTAATATAGAGAAGTGTTGACAAATTAATTCAATGAATGTTTACTTATATAGTTTTTTTTTATTTAAGTTGTA
The DNA here is from genome assembly GCA_963853865.1 of Helleia helle. Taxonomy (NCBI): domain Eukaryota; kingdom Metazoa; phylum Arthropoda; class Insecta; order Lepidoptera; family Lycaenidae; genus Helleia; species Helleia helle. The sequence goes on from OY971425.1 coordinate 11,627,442, forward strand.
TCCCACATAGTAAGCTTTATATTACAACATTTATAACTGACAAATTGCATAAAGTGTTTATATACTTTATATAGTATAACTGAATGAATATTTTTAAATAGGGTTTGCTAAGATGCATACAGCTATGGTTAAAAAAATCTGTTCATATTTCTCATAAAACCATCATTTAACAGCAGTTAACCTAACAGAGGAAAACTGATATTGCAATGAACCTGACAAACATTTTTTACTTTACATGTCAAACAAATCTACAAAAAATTACGAGAAAAACTGTGTTTTTACTTTTTTCATATCTTAAAAAATGGCATATTTATAAAATAAAAAATGAGATATTTCCAATCAAAGTGCGTATTTTCGGCCGAAGATTTTTAAAAACGCGGAGGGGCGCTGACTAGTCGATGACGTCACATCCCCGGTGATTCGATAATCGCGCTCTCGTTCTCACGACTTTGCGCATTAAAAATCAAAATTATTAAGTTCTCTGTGGTGAAAATTCAACATTCATTAATTCAACACTTACAACACCCGATAAACTCTTTTTAAGTGCCTAAAAATGAGGAAAAAAAGAGGACACCCATAAAAAGAGGTGATTCAATAGGCCCTAAAACTAATGCGCACTGATGTGAAGACCATTTCGATATTTGTTAATAATATGTTAATCCTTCTTCTTCTCTACCTTAAATACTTGCCATGGTTGACCTACTTAATGTACCTACTTGTCTTCTTTTGATTATTTCAGTATGTATTTAGGGGTCTGGATTACGCAGTAAAACACTCGAGCTAAACTTAGTCTTATTTATATGGGTTTAACAAAGTCCGCGGTCACTATGCGCGCATGTGTCGAGGTTACTCAGCTACACTAGGCCCCGACTGTTCCACCATGGTTCAAGCCTTGTCGTGGCAGTAGCGCTCAGTAGCCTAAGGTGAACCCAGCACCAAATTGAGCCGAGAAAGCTGCTCTTTGAACCCCTCTTGAAGAGGGGACAAAAGAGCAGGGGAACAAGGGGTGAGGATGGGAACCTCATCCCATTGTAATGTCCCGACGTTGGGAGGGGTAATAAAGTCCATGTAAAGTTAACTGTAATTATAAAATAAGTGCTTATGTTCTTATACTTACGAATTTTTTCTGTTTATAGATGAGAGTAGAGAGGAATTTATACAAAGCATTCAAGGAGTAGTTACCTCATTCAACTGTAGGACTATACGAATTGGATCTTACAGATATACACCCAAAGAAAAGGTAATTATGTATTTTATAGTATATAATAATCACAATGATTTTTATTATTCATATACAAATTGCATTGTATGTTAGTAAGTAGGTAAATATAAAAAAAAGTATTCAATAAATCTAGAAAGATATTATTAATTTTACTAAAAGATTTTTACCTTTTTATTATTTAAGGTATGCATATCATCAAAGGGTATTAAAATTGTGGCACCATCACTGAAAAATGAATCAAGGGAAGTAGCTCTTCAGATACCATTGAAAGAAATTGTAAAAATATTAGTGCATTTTGGTAAAAGTTTACCAGTAATTTTCTTATATACAATGAGCAAATGTGGAGTATATATAAGAAAAACTTTGGAAATGGTTGATGATTCAGGTAAATTATATATAAAGATTTCTCAAAACATTTAAATTATAATCTATGTTTATCAGAAAGTTGTAATATATTGCAGATTATTGATATAATTTATGTGCCTAATGATTTTGTAAAATATGTTACAGGTCCTTTTTATGATCCCATGTCTAAAGTTGATCCATTTAAAAGAATAACTTTATTACCAGAAGTTATATCGGAAGATGTCAAAAACACCCTAAAAGCATTGTTCGGAAATAAAGTGATGGATGAATTAAATACAAGAGAAGCCAATGAGATCTTAGTGAGAACATGCCCTAAAGAAAGTAATAATGTTGCAAAATTAACTACTAGATCAATGAGTGCTTCTTCAGTTTCTGGAAATAAATGGTAATTTTATTTTTTTTATTTTTAGAATATGGCCAAAGCCTTAATTTACTCAGATTTTTTAATTTTTTATAATATAAGCATTTTTGACAACAAACTGCTTACAAACTAATGTATGTATGTATACAAAGATTTCTTTGATTATTGTTTTGAATCAATTCCCTTTTTTTTACAGTTCTAATCCTGCTGAAATAAGACAAATTTTAATATATCCACCTGGAAAGGGAGGAATACCTATAAATACAGAAGACTACATGTGCCTAGCTCAAGATCAATTTTTAAATGATGTTATAATTGACTTTTATTTAAAATATTTAGTTCATGATATTTTAACACATACTCAGAGAGAAAAGACTCATATTTTTAGTACATTCTTTTATAAAAGACTAACAACTAAACCCAGTAAAGTCAATAAAAGTTCGAATCCCCATGAATGGGACAGCACTTTGACGCCAGCACAAAAGCGACACGCTAGAGTTAAAACGTGGACAAAAAACGTAAACATTTTTGACAAAGACTTTATTGTAGTTCCTATTAATGAGAATTGTCATTGGTTTGTTGCTATAATCTGTTATCCTAGTTTAGATGGTTGTAAAAGTATGATCGACGACAGAACTGTAACACCACAAGAAATAAAAAAGAGAGGTATGCCATTCATAAATAAAAACCTTGATTCTAAGCTACACAATATTATAAAATATTATATTTTGATGTTATGTTCTTTTTAGAGCGACGATCTTCTATGCTAATAGGGAGCACCACAATCACCCCTTTAACAAAACAGGAACAGCTTACATTAAATTGTGATTCCGACAATCTTAGTGAGCGGGATGAAGCAGAAGCTGAGGTAAATATCAAAGTATATAATACAACTATACTATATTACACATATTATATCAATATTTTTATCAAAATTGACATTTTTTTTTAACAGCACTATATTATATTTTTGACTGAAACTAGGTGGAAAGATAGGATACCTGTATTTTTTATTTTCTTGGGTTAAACTATATTATGCTTGAGCAAAGGTGATTCACCTTATTCATCATCACACACTTTCTTAATTTATATTTTTTTCTCCAGTATAGAGTAGCGAAAAAATAAATAAAAAATATATATTACTAATCAAGATTGAAAAATAAAGAAATGGCATTTTTATTTTAACAACTTCATAATTTTGAAATGTTGTCAATTGGAATATTGTGATGATAACAAATAGTCCAATATGTTTGACACTAAGTCCATTTGCTGTTACAAAACCTTAAGAATTCAATAACATAATTTTTGAGTGTACTAGACAAATAAAAATATGTTCTGAGCTTTGTTAACCTAAATCAAGACTGAAAAAGAGTGGTTTATTGTTTTATTTCATTACAGGAAAGTGACCTAGATATGCAATGTGATTCAGAGGAAGAAGAAACAGAAAAGGTTCCGGAGAAAAAACCAGAAGTGACAGTAAAGAAAAACAGTGAACCAATTAAACAGTCAGTATTATAAAAATATTTATACCTTTCTCCTAGTTATACCTACTCTACAGTCTTTTAAAATGATCAATCATTAATAAAGAACAATTTTTCAGACCCTGCATACTCATATTTGATTCATTAGCTGGAGCCTCAAGATCTAGAGTTGTTGCCACCCTACGTGACTACCTCACTTGTGAATATCAAGCAAAGGTAAAATATTAATTGCATGAATACTTTTTTTAAACTAAAATTAGCTCAAGTATATTTTGTAATGATAATTTGTTTCACAGGTCTATAAAAGTAAAATTTTCAATAAGGACAACATAAAAGGAAGCTGTCCAAAAATCCCACAACAAAACAATTTTACAGATTGTGGATTGTATTTATTGCAGTATGTCGAGCAATTTTTCAAGGTAGCATAAGATTTAAATTTTTATAGATTTTAATAACAAATAAAATATAGTATTATTATATTTTGTGTTCATCAACTGGTAGGTGGTATGAATAATGAAAAGTGGATTAGACAACTTTTGTTCCATTCGGGTAACAATCAAGATGATTATTTTATATATGACTTATCATTGCATCTTTTATTTGTTTTACAGGATCCTATTTTGGATTATAATCTTCCTATAAAACAGTTAGCAAATTGGTTTGAAGAAATAGTAGTTACAAGAAAACGTGAAGAAATTTCAAATTTACTGAAGTCATTAATGAACAAATACAATGCTGACTCGCATTTAACCTTGCCTGACATAACATTCCCTACCCTAAATGGTAAATTTATTTTGAGTTACTTTAGAATTGAATGATATCTGTACAAATAAATTAAATCCAATTGAATGTGTTATAGGTAAGCTAATTGACCCTGAGGAACAGGAAGATGGTTCGGATGGTGACAAAGGAGGTTCAAGTAAACTACTAAAAAATGAAGGAAAAGAGGCTGAAGGGCCAACGCTTACATTTCTCAAGCAAATGCCCACGGGTGATATCATAGTGAAGAGAAACTTCATTGATTCATCTGATACAATACATTTAAGGAAAACGATAAGACTTTCTAGTGATTCTGAAAATAGATCTTTGGTGAATATAAGGCAAGAGTATATTAAGAAAGGTGATAATGAAAATCAAATACTTATACCTATCAAGCTGCACACTGGTGACTTTGTTAAAGACATTCAAAACACAATATTAGTTAATAAGGGTAAGACTGTAAGTGACAAGAAACATGGTGTACATAATCAAAATGTATCCAGTGTGAATTGCATTCGACAGAATGTTAGTGAAAGTGACAGTAATAATTCATTTCTTAAGGGGAGAAGAATTAAAATAGAGGAAGTAGTGACGGAATCAAATAAAAAATTTAAAAGAAATGAATGTTAAGACTTTCCTGCCCATTTTACCTGTTATATTAAATTATTTTTAATTTAATAAATTGTATAGTTGTTCAAGGACTTGTAAATATTAGTACCTACATGTATTTAATACTGTATCTGTTTTATAATGATAATGTAAAAATATTAGTTTGTAATTGTGTACTATATAGCTTCCATGGAATACATAACATTAAGTTACTAGCTATTTGACTTTTTTGTTATATATGAACCAATAGAAAAGAAAATAAAAAAAACAATTTAAAACATGTGTATGATCAATTTATATTTTAATTGGTTATTCTAATTTGGGTTATAAGTTATTTAAATTGTTTTCTAATTTATTTTTTGAGGTGAACCCTAAACCAAAATATTAACTATTAGAGCCTTAAAAAATATTGAATGCAATGCAAATACCAAAACATCCAGCTGCATTGAGTACCAGCTGTTGCCCGCAGCTTCGCCTGCGTTAACTTAGATTTACTATCATATCCTGATTGATGATGATTATTTCTATAGCCTAAATCACTCGATCGTATCATTTGAATTATTAAAGATAGCTGTTGCCCGCAGCTTCGCCCGCGTTACCTTACTAGTTAGGCCTCATATATAAGGTATAGCCTAGGTAGTATATAGTATAGATAAATGGGCTATCTGATACTGAAAGATTTTTTTCCAGCAGTTCCTGAGATTAGCGCGTTCAAGTAAACAAACTCTCCAGCTTTATAATAAATTTATTGCCCTTGCCTGTAAACTATTTCTAAAAGGGTGAGATCTTGATCTTTTTGCCATTTTAAAATGATAAAAAAACCTAAATATTACATCAACTAATACTAAGTTATTTGCTTACATGTTGAACAGAAATTATTCTTCTTTATATGAAGTGGAGATTAAAAAATTATAAAAAATTCAGAATATTTTCAAGGAAAAATATTCGATATCGTACATAACCGCTGCGTAGGGAGCCGACCATAGAGTAATTAGAGCCAACCGCGCGAGTGAGCTATGATAAATGATAATAGTTCCCAAGCCAAGTTGGCTTAGCCAACGCTTTGGGCTTCTATCGTAAGCAACATATAAATAATATCTATTGATGGCTGTTGATTTTGGGACTAACGCCCATTGATATATAAAAAGTTTTATTTGAAAATTGACGTTTGAGGAATGGCGGGAAGCATCGGGACGGGTTGTGTTTTTTTGGTTTCCCGTTAATTAATTGTTATTTTGTGTTTTGTCCATTCAGAGTGGTTTTCTATAGCGTTTGTTTTAAAAACTTGATCTTTATATATTGTGATTGGTTGGCGAATCTTATGGAGTACCGTTCTGGAGTGGTTTTCGTAGTAGGGCAGTTCTGGCGGTTTTCTATAGTGTTTGTTTTAAAAACTTAATCTGTGTAATATATAATGTGATTGTTTGGCGAATATTGTGGTGGACTACCTTGTGTGGATGGAATGGGGAATGATAGTTGATTGATGGGGGCTAGAGGGGCGAAGCCGCGCTCCTTGGGGTTTCCTGCCATTTCTCCGTATTACAGACCGAATAATTGTATTTTGTATGGCTAATAGCCTAGTAGCTAATGCCTTTAAATGAAAATAATAATTGACGTTTGACAAGTGACAACCGTCAGCCGTCAACCATGGTACAAAACTAGGTACAAAAGGCCTTTTAAATCTTGTTTTTTAAAGAAGAAACTTCGTAATTTTATTAATTTTTTCTTACATAATTTTTATTTATTATTTATTAAGTGCAATTATTTAATTTTTTATACTCAAAAAATTTATACATTTTAATTTGACATACCAAAAATGTCACAAAAGGCTAATAAACAGCCTTAAAGTTAAAAAGAGTCTAAAGATTTTTATATCGATTCTTTTCTTGAAAATAAATTAAAAAGGTAATTTTCGATGGCCGATAAAGAGCGGCTTGATCGAATAAAAGGTTAGTTATTCATAATTTAATAAAGAATATATAATTTAGTTTGGACTATGAAATTATTTTAAATGAGTACCTAACTTTATTTTTTAGCTGGTGCTTTTTTAGCGTCGGTGGCAGGAATCTCTGCTGTTATAGGATTCAGTACAACATTAGCAGCAGCAAAGAAAACTGATCCAAAATATTTTAATAAAGGTCTATAAATTATTAATCTTTTATAAGTTAAGACAATATACAGACCAGATGATACATAGTTTTTTAGTTCTTTCTTAAATTTTTTGTTTTCATACATAAACCATGCTGTCTGCTGCAGATTTTGTAAATGAAACAAGTTTATTTCTCAATTTCAGGTTTACATAGTAGTGTTGAATTAGCTGATGCAGGTGCTATACTTGCTTTGAGAGCTCTTGGTTGGGGCACTGCATATGCTATAGCTGGCACTTCTTGTATTTGTTATGGAATATGGAAATTATCAGGTGCTAAGGATGTAAGTTAAAAATTCTTTGTTAATACTTCAAGTCTTTCCTTTTAAGAAGATTCTCTTCAAATAATACTTATTTATCTATACTAATATTATAAAGAGGTAAAGTTTGTGATGTAGGGATCTCTGGATCTCTTCTTTTACCAATAGAAAGCCGCATTATTTGTGAGTGTTATATGGTATAAAAATAATAAACATCAGTCCAGGTATTTCTATGTTAACATAGGCGAAGCTGCGGGCAACAGCTAGCTAATTATAAAAACAATTTTTATATATTAATATTATTATTTTTGTAGCTCAAAGATTTTAGAATAAAAATGGGGAACATGTTACCCGTACTACCAAAAAGTAACCCACCACAATCAAGGACAGAGTTCACTGGATTAAATGATTTACTTACATATATATCAGAAGACTATGGTAAAAAAAAATCTTAAGAGTAGAAAAATAACATGTATATAACAAATATCTTTATTAAAATGTGTAATTATCGTTTAAAATAATTTACTAAAAGTTTAGTTACTTAAATCTTGTTTAATTACATACTCTTCTTTATAGGCTGGATCTCCCTCACAGCTATTTGTACATGTATAGACAACTATCACACCCCAGTCAATGCTATTAAACTCAATTCCAACATTAATGAAGTTAAGAAGTTGAGGCATTATCTGAAACAAAATAGATACTTAAAGCATTTTATTTTGAATATGGCATTTGTTTAAGAGATTCACAAACATACCAGTTATATCAACCAAAATAAAAAGTTCCGGCTGAGTTCTATTAGACAGCCTTATAAAAAACACTGCAACTTTTTGGACAATTATATATGTTTGAACGACCGGCTGAATTGTAAAAAAAAGTAAACAAGGGTGAGGTCAAGGGTTTACTGTAATCCTCAGAAACAAAATACACTATACATGTATGCAGTACAATCAAAGCCCAAAGCTGTACCAAAGACTGCTATCTCATTTCTCTTCAGTCAGTTTAATACTTCTCTGTACACAAGGTCCACCAAAATATGAATGATGGTCTCAAAACAGTTTCACTTGCACGAAAATTATGACTACATTAATTAACGTAGTGTGAACCACACAATTATGCACAGCAGATGTGTTCCAAACAGACTAAAATTACAGATTTTATTAATATAGAAAAATGATAATTATGTGTATGTAATGTGTTTTCTTTTGTTTTATTTTTATTTTTATTATATGCTTCATGTGAAATATATAAATTATTTAGTTTAATTTAATATATGAATATATTAATTACACATTCAATAATAGGTATTAGGTACTTAACAACAATGTTGCTAATGGCTGCTAAGACTTAGTTTTTACAATCAAATATGAGTTAGTCCCTTTGTTGTGGTTATAATATTTTGAATGTATTTAGTAATAAAGGAAAAGGTTATTTCAGTAATTAACTTACTTGAAATTCAAATTGCCTTTTTCCATGACAATATTGACAATTTGGAATGTGAGTTATGTTGTTGGAAGTATCGCTTGTAATCCACAATGGTGCACCACCCTTATCATACCTTAGTACTTGCTCAGGATGTCTAGCAACTCTTTTAGAGAACTTATTGAACACTTTATCTTCTGGGACAGGTTTCGCATACTGTTCTAATTCTGTCTCGCTTACATTGTCCAATGTGCCAGCTTTTTTCTCCTCAATCATTTTTCTTAGTTTATCCATCTCATTGTCTATGTTTACATCTGTTGCATCTTCCTACAAATATGTATTCTTTTTTAATACAGCATTGAAACATATTTTTAAACGAATATATTGGGATTAATCATTCAAATAATTCATTATACTAGTCTATACTATCTAGATGTTACCTCATCTTCCTCATCTACTATAAGCTCCCATTCTTTAAATAATACAGTCTTTCCAGTTTCTGTCACAATAAAGTTACTTGATACCAGTTCTTCTCCCTTAAAAAAATATACAAAAATTTATTTTTATGCAAATTAAATAGCCAAAAACGGTATATAACCAATAAACATGATAAATTTAATGTCATAAGGAGGCAACCAAGCAGTCGGAGTCTTATTGTGATTACCGATGCCCAAAGGCATTTGCACAACCAAATTTTGTGTAGATGCGTTGCCCTCGCTTTCCCTATAAGTGGGCCACCAAGAACTCAGAAACCACACGAAACGCAACAGTATAGTTGTTACTTGACGCTGATGTTTTGTGGGCGAGAGGTACCACCCCGGTCATGCCGGCCCAATTCGGCTCCAAAGCAGCATGGCACTACCTCTTACAATATGTGAAATGGAGATGTGGCATTTTTGTCAGTTTAGTTTTCATTGTTTTCTCCTTTGTTCAATCCTGTATAGCAGACATATATAGGTTTAGGCGATCACTAAATTGTATAAAAATTAGCACATATTTTATACAATGTCATTTTTTTACAATAACTTTAGGATGCTTTTTTTTTTTTTTGTTTTCGCTGGGGTATGCGTTTAGGCATACCACCGGGTCCGGGGGGGCCCGGAGGTTATGTGGGACTCTCTGCGCCCGAGAAGGTGGTAAGGTGGACGCAGACTCTACCCACTAAACCCCAGCGGTGTTCACCTCGTCGTCTGGCTGACCCGGTGCGAGAGCTATTGACGTCCGCACCGGGCCACAACGGTGTGCCATCTGGCACTCTCCTCTGGAGGCAGGGGGGTCGACATCCCCTCCTCCTACTCCGCTTAAGGCACCCTGAACACACAAGGGTGCCTTATAGCCTGGACCTTAAAGGCGCGCGGCGGATCCCCCGATCGGCCGCGCACAGGTCCCTCACGGCGGTGCCACCGCCAGTCGCCGCCGTGCTCTCCTGCGGGAAGAGGCGCCAGTGCGCTCTCTCTCCCGCTCCGCCTCCTCCTTCTGCGACATCACTACCTCGCAGAACGAGAGGACCTCCTGCCATGCGCTCTCACTGTCATTCATCGCTCGGATGACCGCAGGGAGCGACAGGTCCGCGCCCACTTCAGCGATAAGTGGCGCCCTTTCCTCTGCCCAAGCTGGGCACTCCGCCAAGGTGTGGTCTGCAGTGTCTTCACTGCTGCCACAGTGATGACACCCTGGCGAGTCCTCCGCTCCTGCCACCTTCCACAGACACCTTCCAAAGCAGCCATGCCCCGTCAGGATCTGCGCAAGGTGGAAGGTGATTATACCGTGCCGTCGATCCACCCACTGCTCCAGGATTGGACCGACGGCCGACACCGTGCGCTGACCCGCACTCGGCTCATCCAGCCGCTCCTTCCACTCGCGAAGCACTCGCCTTCTCATGAGCCTCCGCAAGCTCCCCTCGTCTCCCTCAGCCTCGTCATCATTAGAGACCTCCTCTTCGGCTTCTGCTCTCCTCCTTCGCCAGAAGTACGCCAGGGCACCTGCCACCAGGTCCCATGGTGCAGAGCCCGCCAGTACGCACGCAGCCTCGTATGAGGTAGTGCGATACGCACGGACGGCCCTGATCGCCATAGCTCTCTGCGGACGTCGTAAGAGAGCCACGTTTTCTCCCGTCAAAGCGCTCGCCCATATCGGCGCGCCGTACAGCCCCATGGACTGCAAGACGCCCGCATATAGGCGTCGACAACCAGCGCTCGGCCCACCCACGTTTGGGAGGAGACGACTTAGCGCCCGCGCGGCTCCGAGCAACTTCGGCACTAGGCGCCGGAAATGCTCTTTGAAATTCCATCTGCTGTCGAGGATAAGGCCCAAGTACCTCATATTCGCCTCGACAGAGATGGAAGTTCCTCCGACCATTAAGCTAGATCCGGGTGGAGGGGCTCGCCGTGGCCCGTGAAAGCATATAGCCTCACTCTTCTCCAGGGCCACTGGGCGACTCCGACAACACAGGACACACACGACCTGGGCGACTCCGGCAACCGCACGTATGCGGGCCTCTGAAAAGGTACGACCACGCGCGGTAACGACGGTATCGTCGGCGTAACACGTAACGTCCGCGGAGAACCCAGTCGTACCCGATGTCCCACAGGAGTGGGCCCAGGACAGAGCCCTGTGGAACACCACACTCCACTCTCCTCCTTACCCAGCCGCTAGCCGTGGATACACGACGCACCTACCAGACAGGTAATCCCCTACCAGTCTGCGCAGATACGCCGGCACTTCATGGAATCTCAGCGCCTCCAAGATTGTGTCAAAGGGTAGGGTGTTGAATGCGTTGGCGATGTCAATAGACACCGCCAAAAGCACCCCTCCCCCCTCGACCGCCTCGTCAGCGAGGGCCCTCACCCTGTCCAGAGCATCCAGGATGGACTTGCCCCGCCGGAAGCCAAACTGGTAGTCGCTGAGATTCGGGCCTGTCTCCTCCAAGTGGTCGGCGATACGGGCAGCTGCGATCCGCTCCAGCAGCTTACCCGCATCGTCGAGCAGCACGATCGGCCTGTAAGCCGATGGCGACTCTGCCGGTCGCCCTTCCTTCCGGATCAGGGTCAGCTTCCCCTTCTTCCACGCCGTGGGAAACCGACCCTGCGCCAGGCAAGCGCTGAACAGGCGCTTGGCGTGAGACCGGAGCGGGCCAAGGACCAGAACCAGGGCCCGCCCGGGAACACCATCGGGACCAGGAGCCGTGTTTCGCGCTTTAATCCGTTCTACCGCCACGTTCAGTTCTCCTTCGGAGACTGCCGGAGTCTCCTCTTCTAACCTCGACGGGCCACTATCTGGTGGAGCCATCGGCGGGGGCATGTGCTCTTCTTGTCCGGGAAACAAGGCCGGTACTATGCGAGCCACGAGTTGGGGCTGGAGACTCTCCGTCAGGGGAGGAGCACAGGGGCGCAGTTTGTTGCGAACCATCCTGTACGGCCTCCCCCACGGATCTCGATCCAGAGTCTCCAAGAACTCCGCGTAGGCGGCTTCCTTGGCACGGCCTATAGCAATCCGCAATTCCCTGGCGGCGGCCCTATATATAGAATAGAGCCGCCCCTCTTCCGCTTCATCCCGGCGTCGTCGTCTGCGGCTCCGGGTGTACCGGCGTCTCGCCGCAATGCACTCTCGGCGTAGTTCGGCGAGCTCCTCCGACCACCAGTACACCTTCTTACGTCGCGGGTGCCTCCGGTCAATTCGAGGCATGGCCGCGTCGCACGACTCTGTCAGGGCATCGACGAGGCGGTCGGCCTCCGCCTCGACTTCCACTTCTGCTCTGTTCTCCTGTGAGTCCAGGTTCCAGGCCTGGACTATGGCTGCTTCGAGGAGGGCCTCCCTATCCAGCCTCCTTAGCGACCAACGGGGGCCACACTCTGCACTAGAACCGCGGCTTGGGGAAGGGGTGGAGACGCTGTATCGGAACCGGATATACCCCGCCTCTAACGCCCTCGTTTCAGCAGAGGACGTGCGGTCAAGGAGCGCCACTGCGGCCCCCTGAATCGCGTCCTCCGCGTCCTTCAGGGCCTTGACCATAGGGCCCTTCTGGTTCCGACGTTGCTGTCTTACGCCCTGGATTGTCTCCAGGGCCTTATATATGGATGACCCCAGAACGCTTGCCGTCTCGTTCTTATCTGAGGCTACCTCCGACCCCGACGACTCCGATAGGCGGGATGGGAGTAAGCGACGCGGTAACGCGAATACACCGCGCTCTGCCTCCACCTCCATGGCATCTCTCTCTGCCTCCGCCTGCTCACGCCATGCCTTTGCGCGGCCAACGTACTGGCCCGTTGTAGGCGGCCGCCCTCTTCCACGCTTGGTTGGTGGAGACTTCCTGAATGAGGCCACTAGATCTTTCGGTATCGTCTCCTCCTCCGACGACGAGGGCCGCGTCCTCTTAACCTTCAAGGTTGAGCCCGAGGACCTCGCGCTCTCTGCGGAGTCACTTTGGCTCATCCCCTCAACATCCGAGACAACCACGTGTCTCTTTGCCAAATCATTTGCATCGGTATCCGTTGTGTGTTCGCCATGGTCGCGTGGGTTCGGGGTTGCCGAACCCACGAAGTATTGTTTGGCCCCCTCCATATTACACGGGGCCTCAGTCCTAGGACTGGCGGGATTCGCGGTACCCGCCCGGAGAGTGTATTCCTTTTTGGTACTAATTTTAGACAATACTTTTCCCCTCTGGTGTCTCCACCTTCGGGGTCAGGGAGACAAAGCATCCTGGGCAGAGCCCTGTGCACCAGGATGGCGTACATTTGTATCCCAACCAGGGGGTCCGCAGGTACCCCGGCTAGGGGTGCGCTGTTGGGGGATCCGATGGTGGGGAACTTTAGGATGCTGTTAGCACCAGTCTTTTATATTATGTTTATGTAAACTCACAGGCAGAGAATATTAATTGGTAAATTCATATGTATAGTTTTGCAAGTAGCATCAATTAACAAACCTCTTGGATTTTAGCACAAAATTCTTTATGACCTTTTTGCCAATCAAGTATTTGATGTTGTCGGCTACAATAATATACTTTTTTACATTTTGAACAATGTGAAGGTGCTTTTATACCACATAAGGTGCAATGTTTTGGCCATTTGTCCATAGGAAACATCTGAAATAAAATATCTACAATGTATTTTCTACAGTCAATTATTTATTCCCAAAATTATAGTCAATTATATTATTTCTATAGAAATTAAAAAATCAAATTGCAAAAAATATAATATATTGATATCCAATTTATGGTAAGTATTACCTCAGATTCTTTTTCCTCATAAGCTTCGAATGCATAAAAATCATTTTTCCTTGGAAGTTGGCATCTAAATACTTTTATATTATTTGCACTATTTGGTTGGCAACAAGAACCATTTTTACATATGAATATGAATAATGTCCGATGAAAACACTCGTCTTTCTCTTCAACAGGAGCATAAACCTAAAATATATAGAATTATTTTCCGTAGTCATTATCATGATTAAACCATGACCAATCATATCAATAGGGGTAGGCTTAGGGGCGCTACCTATATGGTATATATTATGCTTTCAGTCACTAAAATAATTCAAGGTACACTAATATTAAAATCAGTTTTGTAATATCTTCATAAAATCGATGAAAAATGTGTCTTAATATGAAAACTGTAATAAATATCCCATATGTGGAGTAAATTGGGAAAATTTTGAGATACCTACAATAAATTTGTCGGAAATTATTAATAAGTGAAATGTGGATTATTGTTGCAAAAAAAAAAATACATACCTGACATAAAAATATAAGAGGATTGTTACATTTACCACATATGATTTCAGAAGGATTGGGTAAGTTTTTTAAGTCTAACCATGCTGGTTTTCCTCCAACTTTGCTAGGGAAAAATCGGGGATGAAGCTGCCAAGCATTTTTTTCTTCTAGGAATCCGATATCAATAGGTTTGGTTGTCATTTTTAATAACAAAATAATTTAATAGATGCGATTTCTATTTGCCGTGTGGCTACTGGCTTTATTCTTATTCTTCTTTTATTTATGGCATACGATTGCCTTTTGCGACATTGCCAGTGTCAAGTATATAAAAAAATTTAAAAAAATCGGTTGTCTGTAAAGTCGGTTTGTCCGTTTACTGACGATAGTTGAACGTGACAACGTCATAAGAAAATAGAACGCCTCAGAGCGAGGTACAAGGAGCCGGCTGCACGAACGAAAAAACATGACGTATGCGGTTTTTTTTAAACAAAGTTAAATTATAGCAAAATTTTGTTTAACAAAATAATTTTCATCAAACGTACAACAAAAAAGTTCTACTCTTGACTACATTACTAATTACACAGCGTGTTTCTTCAATTACAGCAATAAAGGTAGTTTGATTAGTACTTTGATTAGTGCCGATTGTGTTAACAACAAATGAAGAGGATAAAAAAGTAAGTTAAGAAATGGCGGGAAATATTGGGGCGCGATGTTGCGTTTTTTTTGGTTTTCGAATTTGTTTTGAATTGTTATTTTGTATTTTGATTATTCGGAGCGGTTTTCTATACAATGTGTGTGTGTATAATATAATGTGATTGGTTATTGAATATTGTGGAGGTATGTTCTGGCTGGGTGGAGTAGGAAGTGATATTTGATCACTGGAGACTAGAGGGGCAAAGTCACGCTCCTTGGGGATTTACGCCGTTTCTACATATTACAGACTAAATATTGTTTACAACCGACTTGGCAGCATAGCCTTTGGTCTTAGCCGATTCCATCGGGAACGAAAAAAAAGTAAATTGTCAAAAGTCAAAACAATGTGGGTTGTGGCTAGGGTTGTGGAACCTATTTAATATTTATACTCTTTGGTTGTGGAGTCCAAGAATCCGTGTATTGCAGATTTATGTATTGAAATTTATAAATTAAATAAATGAAACGTATAAATTTATAATATTACTTTAATAGTATAATCGACTCTTAAAGATATTGCCATACTATAATATTATATTAAAATTTCACAACGCACACACTCAAGTTTGTTATGCGATGTCACAAAAAAATGCGATACAGGATTTATTTCTTGAAGCAAAAAACAATAATGACTACTTAAAAGTATGTGCACCAATGGTGAGATACAGTAGGGTGCAGTTTAGAACACTCGTCAAAAAGTTTGTATAAATTATATAGATTTTTTTTTAATAATTGATAACAATACTGGGCCCCGATGCAAAAATTATAACACCTATTGTTATAAGAGTGGCCGCTAACTTCTAAGTGTGTCTGTCTGGCTCTGCAAGAGGTGAACAGGTTGGATACGGTTTTTTTATTTGTTTAAAATAAATGTAACTGGTTTTTAGGCATATTTATCAAAATTGGTTTAGCCAATTCAAGGTCATCTGTTCTTTGGTGATTACATTTGGGGGAGTTTAAAAAAAATAATATTAATATCTATGAACGCTTTCACACCATGTCAATCTGGTAAATTCTCGAAGAACTTGTGTTACCGGTACCAGACAATGGAAATATATTTAAGATTTTTATTATACAATACACATATTTAATACACATCCATGACCCAGGAACACAGAAAATATTTTTGTTTCCTGACAGGATTCGAACCCGCAACCTCTGGCTTGAGCACCAACGTGCTTATCACTGAGACACAGAGGTCGTCGAAATAATAACCTTTTATTATGTATAAGCAGCATGATGTAGTAGATATATTAAATTTATATTATATTTCAGCTATGGAGTTGATTTATGTTTTACTCCAATGATCTTAGCAGATTCGTTTTGTCAAAACTCAAAGGCAAGAAACAATGAATTTTTAACAACAGATACTGATTCTCCTCTAATTGTGCAATTTGCTGCCAACAATGTTGATGACTTCTTAGATGCATCTAGATTAGTATACCCATATGCTAACGGAGTAGACTTAAACTGTGGCTGTCCACAGAGATGGGCCATGAAAGATGGATATGGGTGTGCTTTATTAACTAAACCAGGTAACATACAAGACTTAGTATTAGGTATAAGAAATAACTTGCCTTCACATTTTTCTGTATCAGTTAAAATAAGAATATTACAAGACATTAGAAAGACTATAATGTTGTGCCAACAATTGGAAAAGTGTGGGGTTGATTTTATAACAGTGCACGGACGGACCCCTTATCAGAAAACTGGAGAGAGTATCAACGTGGAAGCCCTGAAAGAAGTTTGTGCTCATGTTCAAGTACCTGTTATTGTTAATGGTGGTGTTAAGTTGTTAAAAGATGCAGACAAACTATATTCTGATGTAAGATGCAACGGTGTCATGGCAGCTAGTGGAATATTAACCAATCCAGCATTATTTCATGGATGTCCAAAAACACCTATGAGTTGTATTAAGCTATGGATGGAGTTAAAAGATAAGAGTCATGATAAAATCACATTCCAATGTTATCATCATCATTTGGTGTTTATGTTGGAAAAGATACTTACGAAGCCAGAAAGGCAAGAGTTTAATATACTAAATACATTTGAAAGTGTTGATGAATATTTGAATATGAATGTATTGAATGAAGAGGAACCTACACCACAGTATGAACATGTATTAGGTAATTTTGTAAAATGCGAGTTCGACGAGAGAATCACATCTAAACATGGCAGCAAATGTAGGGGCTGCGGCAAAAGTGTTTGTTATTGTATCTGCAATAGTTATGACTGTAATGTTTCTGATGGTAAATTTTTCAGCTCGTTTCTGCAAACTGATGATGGTGTTGATTATATGGAAACAAATATGTTTGAAGAACCGCTATGATAAAAACATTAGCAAGAATACTTTACAATTGTGTAGAATAAATGTTTTATCCGCTCAGAATTTGAAGAAAGTAAATGTCAATTACTTTCTTCTAATTCTGTATTAATGAAAACAAAAGTTTATTTTTGATTTGTAATAACAAATTAAGAAATGTATGTAAATAAAGATTAGATGAATATACATATTTTTTAATATTATGTAAATTGTAAATCAGTAAGCATAGATTCATGTTAATGTCATCCTAAGCCTGTATACATACAGGTCTTTAGAAATATGCTAAGTTAGCCGATATGAACTACTAATGGTCATATGGATGCTAATAATCTGTCGATCTTTATCTCAGTCAAACTGAGATTACTGCTTGAACTGCAGGACGCATTTGGAAATCCCATCCCATTGCCTAATATTTCTTTTTCTTATAAATAAATAATATAATAATATCAACCCATGCATGTCCCACTGCTGGGCACGAGTCTCCTCTAAATCAGGCGAGGAAGGTCAATGCGGGCCAAACGCAGGCCCAATGTGGGTTTGGTAAACTTAATTCACACACAATGACTTATTGCAATGACTTAATCTAATCAGGATGCAGGTTTCCTCACGATGTTTTCCATCACCAGTGAGCAAGAGATGGTCTGATGTTCAGGTGCACATAGAAATATAGAAAAACCCATTTTATGGGACCACAGGGGTCAGGATGGAACCCGGACCTCAGGATCGAACCCGGACCTCTCACTCAAGAGGCCGAGCCCATACCCATTAGACTGGTGTTTTTCAATCTTTACAATGATTTTTTGATCTTTCTAAATATGCTACCCATTATACTTAACCGATAAATATCTCAGCTGTTAATGCGTGACGCGATCTTCACAACACACTCAATCAGGGCCGGATCATGAATTTGTGGGACCCTGGGCTAATATTAGGGGGCCCACAAAATTAAGCAATTCATTGCCATTTTATCAAAAAAGGCAATTAATTGCTGTCTTCTATAGAGATGTAGGTATTTAAAAAAAACATATTTAATAAATAATTTTCTTATTTATTACAACATTACTGGAAGCGAAATTTAGAGGTTATGTGTATTTGTGCTGCAAATTCCTTTATTTGCTCATTACATTACAAGTCTTTTGTTAAATTACAATTTATGGAAAGAACTGATAAATAATTAAGTCGATAGCTCGTCATTGTTTGACGACTCAAGGAGGAGGCGGATCGGGATATAGGGAGCGCCTCTTCCAGGCGGAGAGCATGCGGTCGCGCCGTCGTGAGTAATCTGTGCGCGGCCGATCGAGGGATCCGCTGCGTGCGCGTGAGGTCCGATCTATAAGGCACCCTTGTGTGTTCAGTATGCCTTAAGCGGAGAAGGAGGAGGGGATGTCACCCCCCGCCCCCAGAGAAGAATGCCGTATGGTACACCGTTGTGGCCCGGTACGGACGTCCACAGCTCTCGCGCCGGGTCGCCTAAACGACAAGGAGAACACAGATGGGGTTTAATGGGTAGAGTCTGCGTCCACCTTACTATCTTCTCGGGCGCAGAGAGTCCCACATAACCTCCGCCCCAAGGACCCGGTGGTATGCCTAAAAGGGGTTGCCTACTACTACTACCCTATCCCTACTAACTCGTTCCTGCCGGAGGAGGAGAGGAGACGCCGAGCAGGAGGTCTCGTATGATGACGATTCCGTAAGAGAGAAGAGCTGGCGGTGGCGCCTGAGAAAGTGGGTGCTCCGCGAGGGAGCTGCTGGAGGAGCCGAGTGCGGGCCATCGCAAGGTGCTGGCCATCGGTCTAATTTTGAGCATTTTGCGCAGATCCTGACGTGGCATGACTGCTTCGGAAGGTGGCAGGGGCGGAGGACTCGCCAGGGTGTCATCACTGTGACAGCAGTGAAGACACTGCAGACCACACCCTGGCGGAGTGCTCAGCTTGGGCGGAAGCACGGGCGCACTTTATCGCTGAGGCCGGCGCGGACCTGTCGCTCCTTGCAGTCATCCGTGAGAGGTAAGTGAGAGAGCATGGCAGGCAGTCCTCGAAGTAGTGATGTCGCAGAAAGAGGAGGCCGGGCGGCTCTTCTCGCAGGAGAGGTCGGCGGCGACCGAAGTCGGAGACCTAAAAGAAGAGTCGGTGAATTTGTCACCATATTTTTATTATGCAGCAAAAGGGAACTACATTAAAAGTAATGCCACGAGTTGAGGCACTAATGTTCGGCGCATGGAATAGTCTTTCAGATTGCTACAGAGAGTTGAAGAAGTTATCATTTGGAGTTCTGACGATCTTCGAATTGACATAATATGCGTTCTTTTGTAGGAATATAATAAAAAAAACCCAGACAACCGGAAAACTGACTCGCGCGCTAAGGATTCGGAAAAACGTGTTATTAATGTAGGTAATATTTATCATACATATATAAAAAAAAGATAAATATTTATCATATTGTGAGCGACGATGGCCTAGTGGGTATGGGCTCGGCCTCTTGAGTGAGAGCCGAGAGGTCCGGGTTCGATACTGACCCCCCCAACCCCCGTGATGCCTAGAAATGGGTTTTTCTTAATTTCTACGTGCATCTGAACATGAAGGAAACATCGTGAGGAAACCTGCATGCCTGCTGTCTTTGAAAGTGTGTGAAGTTCACCAACCCAAATTGGGCCAGCGCATCGGTGAACTCCTCGAAAATAACCCTCCTCGCCTGATTTCGAGGAGGAGATCCGTGCCCAGCAGTGGGACATAAAAGGGTTGATGTTATTATTATTATATTTATCATATTACATTAAAAACACGTTTTTCGTTCGTTAAAGGAGGCTATGTGTACATACATGACTTTATCCGTCCATTGCATATGCAATAAAGGCTGATGATAATGATTGAAATTCTAAATTCACGGTTTTTAGATTTTTTACTAATGCTGTGAGACCGAGCTTCTTACCAAATTTTATGATTGTGTGTCAGTGGGAGGTTATAACCCCGAGGATTTGGTTTGACAGACTTACAGACAGGGAGACGGTCAACGGAATGATTTTTTACCCGACTACCACAAATTGTAAGTTTTTCAGGTGTATTTTTAACGGATAAAATATATTTTTAATACATTATAAAAGCATTTTACAAAAAATTAAAACCGACTTCAAAAATACTAAACTAAAAAGTAATAAAATAACAGTTTCTTTAATGTTTGTGCTTACAACATATAATCAACTTAATCTTCTACTAATGTACAAACTTTGCGTTTACCACGTCATTATAGTTACTTTTGGAGTCGGTGTCAGCCAAGGTAGGTAGGTAGGTAATGTACAGCAACAAATACGACACCGACTCCAAAAGTAACTATAATGACGTGGTAAACGCAAAGTTTGTACATTAGTAGAAGATTAAGTTGATTATATGTTGTAAGCACAAACATTAAAGAAACTGTTATTTTATTACTTTTTAGTTTAGTATTTTTGAAGTCGGTTTTAATTTTTTGTAAAATGCTTTTATTTCTTAATTTTTAGTGATTCCGAAATTCGTCGTCTTGGCGTTCATTGAAGGAGGCATGTTCAGCAGTGGATGGATAAAGGATGATGATGATGATGATGATGGTGATGATGATGATGATTACGATGACCGCGACATACTATGGTGTGCTACCAAAGCATCCTATACAATTATTACATCGACACGTAATAAAATTATCATATCATCAAGATAAACAAAACCAACAAAATAGACATTATTGGGAATAACTAAAAAACGGCTTGTCAGATCTTAATAAAATTAATATGGGACCAAATTGGAAACTACAGCTTTCAAACAAAAAAATAACCATCGAAATCCATTCACAAACGGCGGAGATATCGTGTCACATACATACAAAAAAAAAAAAAAAAACATACAGACGAATTGAGAACCTCCTTTTTTTTTTAAGTCGGTTAAAAATAATAATACAAGGTGCACTGTATACTCTTTACATTAAAATATTATAGAGCTTGTTAGTTTTTAGTTAGTGGTTATTTATTGCAGTCGCCGTTTTTTTAATTATTATTATTTTTTTACTTCATAGTATCGATCTTCTATTATTTTCAATGGGTCCCCTTAGTATCCACGGGGACCTGGGCTGCAGCCCAAAAAGCCCATAGGTAGATCCGCCCCTGCACTCAATATAGACACGGTGTTAGGTACACATGCACACCGCTTGGACCTTGGGGTCGTCAGCGACGTCGACCCCTACACATGGAAACCACATCGATCCATATCGACTGCGAAAGCTAGGTTCGAATCCGATACGAGTGGACGCCAACTCAGAGCGCGTAAACAGCGGTAGCACTACGCTGCCGTTAGACCGAGGTACCACGCGTGACCTGCAGCCTCCTCCTTCAGAGGGTGAGGTGAGGGCTGGCTCTCATGATAGAGTAAATTCAACCGCTAAAGATTCGTCGACCGTATCGGATTTGACTAGTCTAAATCCCACTCTCCCGAGAAGCGCGCGCAATGAGCGCCGTCCCTGCAAGGCGCGGCGGGGTGCGGTCCACTTTCGAATAATTCTTAAGTGAGCCATCTGCTCACCAACTCCTCAGATTGAGCTTAAAGGCCATCAGACCGAAAAGTCTAAAAGACCTCATTACAGGTTAAAACCTTCTGGCGACCCTTTGATCAAACAACAGCCACATGGAATTATTGAAAGATTTTTTATTATTATTTAAACGTTATATTTTTATTTAAACAAGGTTTTTAATGTGATTCTGCCACCTATGGTGTTTCCGAACCGATACGACTCAGGGAAGGTCCCAAGAAAAGAGGATACTCATATTTGAATTAAGCCAGCAACGCACCTGCTAATCCTCTGGTGTAGTAGGTGTCTGTGGATGTCGCTTTCACTTACCATCAGGTGAACGGACTGTCCTTTTGCTCCCTCTTCTATAAAAAAAATGCAATAGTCACAAACCTTACCCTTAATCTATCTTTTTTCTACCTCTACCTTTTGCCGACGACCCCCCGAGTAATTCTTGGCAACCCCCCTGGTGGTCGCGACCTACAGATTGAAAAACACTGCACGAGATGGTAGACCATCGAGCTCACTCACTCATCGCTCGATTGCATCAAAATTTACCTTCGGCTTGTTGTAAACTTACCAATATAAACACACTTTTCTTAATGTTACATAAATTTAATGGTACATGAATTTCTAATGTTGACGCGAATGTAATGTATAATCAACCTTGGTCGCGCCAGTACCGTGGCGGTGGGGCTCAGTAGCCTGGGGTGAGTCCAGCACCTTGGGCGAAGCGAATTGAGCCGAAGGGGCTCTTTGTACCCCTCTTATAACAAGAGGGGACAAAAGAGCACCAACAACCAAGGGGCGAGGACGGGAACCTTACCCTATTGTACTGTCCCGACGTTAGGATGAGGTTGTTCTGTGGTACGTGACAGCCCCTCTGTGGAGGTGGCGTCTGTCCCCTGAGGGACTGACTCCTGTTTGCTCAACAGATCCGGGACACCTCGCCAAAGGTGGCATTGGTGGCACTCGCTGGGTTTTAGTGGGTAGAGCTGCGTCCACTTACCAGGATTCGGGCGCAGCGAGTCCCATATACCCATTCCCGCGGGATGCCTCAGAGAATTTCCAGACCATAAAGAAAAAAGTACCATGACTATAACGGAAGGGGCTACTCTATAGTATCCGAATAGTCTGAAAAGGATTTTTTAAATGTTGGACAGACAAAGTGGCAGACGTGCCATAAACGAATTTATCTGGAACTATCCCTCGCAACTCATTCATCTGTTGAATCTAATCCTGTGAGACATAAGATTATATCTTTTAGGTAAATTACTACCTGCCTGTGAATGAGAACCTCCTCTAATAAACGTAGTAAAGTTGTTTCACTGAAGAGACTAAGCAAGATGGTGCTAATCAAGCAGACGGGAGCACGGCACAGCGCAACAATCCCACGCGAAAATGAAACCCGAAAAATGCGTATAAAGGTGTTTTATTATAAATATGTATTATATAATTATCATAATACTAATATAAACTCACACTTAGGAATTATATTAATATATATATATATATATATATATATATATATATATATATATATATATATATATATATATATATATAATTATAAATTATATAATAATAATAATAAAAAATATATAATTATATAATACATATTTATAATAAAACACCTTTATACGCATTTTTCGGGTTTCATTTTCGCGTGGGATTGTTGCGCTGTGCCGTGCTCCCGTCTGCTTGATTAGCACCATCTTGCTTAGTCTCTTCAGTGAAACAACTTTACTACGTTTAGGAGAGGAGTTTATATATATATATATATATATATATATATATATATATATATATATATATTTATGACCTACCACTATGACCGTGAATTTCTGTAACATTAGGGGACTTCATACCAATCTTGACGCCGTCCATTACCACCTCCAGACGGCGAAGCCGGCCTTGCTCTTTTTAACCGAGACTCAGATATCCTCTCCGGCTGATACTTCTTATTTCTCTTGTCCGGGGTACAAATTAGAACACTTTTTTG
Organism: Helleia helle; assembly: GCA_963853865.1. Lineage (NCBI taxonomy): Eukaryota > Metazoa > Arthropoda > Insecta > Lepidoptera > Lycaenidae > Helleia > Helleia helle. The sequence continues at coordinate 11,651,320 of OY971425.1, forward strand.
TACCGCGGGCTGGAGTTTGCGCGTACGTCAGAGAGGATGTCTGCTCTCGTCGTCTTGGCAGTCTTGAAGGTAGGGACCTCTCCATCCTCTGGTTGCGCATTGACAGCGACGACCATCCCCGCGTCTATGCCTGCCTATATAGGTCCCATAGCGGTGATGACGAAACCGACCGACTTGTGGAGCACATTCAAATGGCTACAGATTCCGTGCTACAACAGATCCCATCCGCAGAGATCGTGATTCTTGGTGATTTCAACGCCCATCACACCGAATGGCTCGGCTCTCGTACAACCGATCATGCGGGAAGATCTGTTTACGAGTTTGCCTCAGCATATGATCTGACACAATTGGTGGTATCACCAACTCGTATCCCTGATGTGGAAGATCATACGCCTTCCCTGTTGGACCTTCTGCTGACCTCTCACCCGGACAATTACGTGGTCTCCGTGGACGCTCCACTTGGCTCATCGGACCACTGTCTGATCCGGAGTTCTGTACCTGTCGCAAGCCCATCATGGCCTCGTTTTGCTGGCTGCCGCCGCGTTTGGCACTATAGGTCAGCTGATTGGGACGGGATGCGGTCCTTCTTTGCATCCTACCCATGGGGGCAAATTTGCTTCTCGCTGGATGATCCAGACATCGTTGCCGATTCTGTTGCCGATGTGGTGCTGCAAGCCATGGAGCTTTTCATTCCAAGCGCTGCAGTGCCTATAGGCGGCAAATCCAAGCCCTGGTTTGGTGAAACCTGTCAGATGGCTGCACGCCATAAACGGTTAAGCTACCGAGCCTGCGCCAAAGCATTGATGTCCCAGGATGAAAAGACCAGCGCATTGAAGAAGGAGTATAACTTTGCCTCCAGGTCCTTCAAAAGAGCTATTGCTGAGGCAAAATCGGAGTACGTGAACAGAATTGGCGAGAGATTGGTTCGACTTCCTTCGGGGACTCGTGCATTCTGGTCTCTTGCCAAGGCTGTTCAAGGGAATTTTTGTAAGCCATCCCTACCATCTCTGCACATGAGGAATGACTCGTTGGCCCACACCGCGAAGGAGAAGGCCGATCTTCTAGGCACTCTTTTTGCTTCCAACTCGACTTTGGATGACCAGGGAAAAATACCACCAACGATCCCTCGGTGTGATACTTCAATGCCGGAAATAATTTTCCGACAGTGCTCCGTACGCAAAGCACTCTTTTCACTGGACATCCATAAGTCGAGTGGGCCTGACGGCATCCCTCCGTTAGTGCTACGAACTTGTGCTCCTGAGTTGACACCCGTCCTTACGCGTCTTTTCCGGCACTCTTACTCATCGGTCGTCCCATGCTCGTGGAAGACAGCTTTGGTACACCCGATCCCTAAGAAAGGGGACCGCTCAGACCCGTCCAACTACAGACCAATAATAACTACCTTGTTCTCAAAGATTATGGAATCCATAATCAACTGCCAGCTCCGGCGATATTTGGAGGATCACCAGCTGATTAGCGATCGCCAATATGGCTTTCAACGGAATCGTTCAGCTGGTGATCTTCTAATATTCCTAACGCAACGATGGGCGGAGGCAATTGAGAGCAAGGGGGAGGCGCTGGCAGTTAGTTTGGACATAGCGAGAAGGCCTTTGATCGGGTGTGGGATAAAGCACTTCTTGCAAAGCTACCATCTTATGGGCTTCCCGAGAAATTATGTAGGTGGATCACCAGTTTTTTGGTAGATAGGAGCATTAAGGTCGTTGTCGACGGTGCATGCTCGGACCTCAAGTCTGTAAATGCTGGTGTTCCCCAAGGTTGTGTATCTATCTCTATGTTGTATACCTATCTCCAACCCTGTTTCTTCTGCATATCAATGATATGCTGAAAACCAGCGGCATTCATTGCTATGCGGATGACAGCACTGGAGATGCTTTATACACTGGCCGCCCTAATATTTCTCGGGAACAAGTCAATGAGTGTCGGAACAAACTTGTGTCTGAAATCGAGTCTCTGCTGGCCAGAGTCTCGGAATGGGGGCGACTTAACCTAGTCCAATTTAACCCCAACAAGACACAAGTTTGCGCGTTTACCGCTAAAAAATCACCCTTCGTCGTTCCTCTACTATTCGAAGGCACTTCCCTAAGCGCCTCAGCCAGCATTGGGATACTTGGCGTCGATATATCGAGAGATGTGCAGTTTCGTGGTCATTTGGAAGGAAAGGCTAAACTAGCCTCGAAGAAACTCGGCGTGCTCAATAGGGCGAAGCAGTATTTCATGCCTTCACACCGCCTTCAATTATACAAGGCGCAGATCCGGCCTCACATGGAATACTGCTCTCACTTCTGGGCTGGAGCGCCCCAGTATCAGCTCCTTCCATTTGACCGCATTCAACGCCGGGCGGCTCGAATCGTCGACGACAATGTTATCTCCAATAGGCTTGATTCTTTGGCGCTGCGTAGAGATGTCGGATCGCTCTGCATCTTCTACCGCATCTACCACGGGGAGTGCTCTGAGGAATTGTTCGGACTAATACCTGCAGCAGAATTCCACCACCGGACATCTCGGAAAAACTCCAAATTTCACCCACACCATCTCGATGTCCGGAAATCCACACACACAACACGATTTTTTCGGCATTTCCTGCCTCGCACGACTAATATATGGAATCAGCTGCCTCCTTTAGTGTTTCCGAACCGATACGACTTAGGGACCTTCAAGAAAAGAGCATACTCATACCTGAAAGGCCGGCAACGCACCTGCTAATCCACTGGTGTAGCGGATATCTGTGGATGTCGCTCTTCACTTACCATCAGGTGAACCGACTATCCGTTTGCTTCTTCTATTCTACTTACTTATATTCTATATATTCTACTTATACTTCTATAAAAAAAAAAAAAAAAAACATATATTCAAACTTCAATTAATTAAAAAAAATACGTTTGAGAAAAACCTAAGCCTTAGGACTAAGTATAAACGTGCAAACACAAAACAAAATACTTAAAAAGCTTGAGGTTAAATAAAAAAAATGTATCTGTGAATCTTTAAACGGAATATATAAAGTCCCATATAAACTTATATCCCCTTAAAATTTTGAAAATTTCTTTCTTAGTGGATATCTATGTCATAAGAGGCGAAATTTTAAGTTTCTAACCTTAAGGGTTAACTCAATTCATACGAAATTTCATACAAAATATATTATTAAAAGTGTCATACAAACTTTTATCTCCTATTTCACCTTTGGGGTGGAATTTGAATAAATCCTTCCTTAGTGGATACCTACGTCATAAGAGAAATTTACGTGTGCGAAATTTAAATTTTCTAGCCTTAATGGTTTGGCCTGTACGTTGATTATTTAGTCAATAAATTTTGGCGTTTATTTAAAACTTTCATTTTCCCCTTTTAGGGGTTGAATTATAGAAAATGCTGAATTAAAAAACTCTTACTTAACTAGTCTAAACTTAGTGGATGCCTATGACATAAAAAGAATAAGGGTTTAGGCCTGGGCGTTGATACGTCAGTCAATCACCTGTGCCTTTTATATATAGAGATATTGTGTGAATTGTCCAAAATCCAATTCTGCGCAGACGAATTCGTGGGCACCAGCTATTCTAAATATGCCTACAGAAAAGTCCTCGATAGCATATTATGTCTATTTGTCAAAGATAACATACTACCCATTTTAATTCCCAATATATCCAATATCATATACAATTGAATACTTTAAAAAATTGGCAATTATAAAGTGGTAACGTAAAAGCTATTTACATAAAAACGGTATTTATCCTTATCATCATTACATAATAGAAAACAAAGTCCTTCGTCGCGTCCGTCTGTCTGTACGCGATTAACTCAAAAACTACTAACCAACTAAATTGATTTTTATGCTGTTTTCAACATGAGATAGAGTAATTCCTAAGGCAGGTTATAGTATATTTTTATAAAGACTGTAGATATAAATTGATAAATAGTTATTGTAAAAGTCGGAAAATTTTTAGCCGCTTTTAAAGTAAGCTCTACTTTAAAAACGCAGCCTTATTCCCTTTAGAGAAATAACAAAAAAGTAGAAAAATTATCATCATCGGTCCGGATATGTCCGTTCATATAAAATAACGCGGGCGAAGCTGCGGGCAACAGCTAGTTTATTAAATATGATTAAAACATTTGTACAATATTATTGGAAGCAAAATTGAGAGCTTATGCGTTGTTATATACCATATAATTTATAAAGCAACTTTTCTTCATTTTTGAGCTGCAAATTCCTTTATTTGCTCATCACATTTTGTGTTTTGTTAAATCATGATTTGACAAAACACAAAATGTGTGTGACAGAGTGCCATCGCATGGTGCTGGCCGTCGTCGGTCCAATCTTGGACCAGTAGGTTGATCTTTCGCCGATCGTAACGGGGCACGGCTGCTTCGGACGGTATCTGTAGAAGGTGGCAGGGGCAGAGACTCGCCAGTGTGTCATCACTACGACAGCTCTGGCGGGGTGCCCATCTTGAGTGGAGGCACCTCCAGAGGAGAGTGCATTCATGTACACCGTCGCTGGTGCGGACGACCATATTTTCCGCACGCCGAGGAGAACACAGCCGGGTTTTAAAGCTGAGCCCACCTTACCATCTTTCGGGCACAGTGAGTTCCACATTCCCGCCAGGGGATGGTCGGAGAAAAAAAATGCATGCATGTCACGCAGCAAAAGGGGACAGCATTAAAAGTAATGCCACGAGTTGAGGCACTTATATTCGGCGCATGGAATTTGCTACAGTGAATTGAAAAAATTGGCGTTCTGACGATCTTCGGACTAACATAATCGTACGGGCAAGCGTTCTATTGTAGGAATATAATAAAAAAACCCAGACAAGCGGAAATCTGACTCGCACGCCGAGGATTCGGAAAAACGTGTTTTTAATGTAATATTTTTTAAATTCATATTTTCATTTTATTCAAATTCATGGCGTTCATTAAAGGAGGTCTATGTACTGCAGTCGACGGATACTGGCTGATGGTAATGATGATGATGATGAATTAAATTCCATATTCACGGTTTTTAGTTTATTTTTTACTAATGCTGTATGACCAAGCTTCTTACCAAATTTTATGACTGTGTGTGGTTATAACCCGGAGGTTTCTGTTTGACAGACTGACAGACAGTCAGATAGTCAACGGAGTATTTTTTTAACCGACTGCTATAGAAGTAGGGTTCCCTGGTACAGGCTGAACGGTTGGAAGGATTTTAAAGTACTAAGTGTTGTTAGATTTGTCGTAAAAGGCAACGGCAACGGCGACGGCGCTATTGCCGTGGAAGCAAAAATGTATGAAAATATATGGCTTATTTTTTTACTCACCGGCGTGAAAAAACGAGCGTCACTCGACAGCACGTGCCGGTGAGTGGAAAAATATTGTAAGGTTTTTCTTTATCAAACCCATCGATTCTCATCAAAATGAAGGGTTTAACATATAAATTATGTTAAAAATTATAAGGTATAGTAAAATTTCAATTCTTTCGGATGAAAACATTCCTGGCCAAAGATTACCTATAAATATGGTTCATTCACTGGGTTCATCATCATCGTCATCACCATCGGCTTCTTTTCGTCGGGCCAGTATGCTCGGTCCGTATTCATTGCAGGAACAGTGAGTGACCTCATGTCTTATTGCTCACTTTCGGGAGTCTATCTTAACTGAGAAAGGCCAAAGCACACTGTCGGAAAACTCGGGACTGGACAACAGCTGTTAAAAATCCAGACTTTTATAATAGAAGAGTGGTTATTTCCTAAAATAGGTAGGTACTTTAGGTATCTATCTAATAAAAACTAGCTTAGTTTTTATTTTACTTTTTAATGTTTTTCTCATTAAACAGAACGTTAAAGATGTATATTAGAACGAAGAAAATAAAATTAAGATATTAATAATTATACAAATCAGAACCAATTCAATTAACTTACAAATAAACCATAGGAAATAGTAATAAACAATCTAGCTAATAGCCGTGCAATTAAAAAACGAGTATGTTTTATTCAATATAAGTCTGTGGACCGTTAGTGGCTGTTCAAGTAGATATTTGGTGGTAGGATGTTGTCGTCAGTCTCTGTGACTCGCGCTTATGATTTGGTCTTGCGCGCGATTAATTTTTTTGGATTGATAAAGTCAAGGTAAGTCTTACTGGTTAATTTAAAAAAAATAACTCTATTTATGCCTATCTTACGAGAAAACTGTTAAAGCCTTAGTATAAAAATATGAATATTATAAAGTTTTAGGCTTTAATGGCTCGCTATAGATATAAACTGTTTTTTTTCGTGTATTAGTAGTAGTAGTACTATTAGTTCTTTTTATGGTACATGGACCTTCTATCTCAATCCTTTAAATTATTTGAGTATATCATATATGGCAACAATGAATCTACATAGAATACAATGAGTAGGAAAAGATGTTTTAACATATTAAATATATTTAAATTTTATATTAGGAAGTAAATTAAATTAATAAACTACGTCGAACGTTTTAATCAGTTCAGAACTACTTATCTGGAATAGTATAGAAAATTCAAAATTAAAGGGGATATCAGTTGTATTAGTAATTTTACACCTTGAAGTAAATAAAAAAGGAAATTATGTATACGCTTCTATAAGAATAAATAAATATAACATTAAATAATTGTTTAGGAGCTGATATCGTGGTCGGGGACTAAGAATGCCCCCGACCACTCCCCCCGATCTTAATAAACCCCAATAAAATCCTTAAAAGTGGTTTCATTATAGTGAGTGAAATTTGTGTAAACGTTAGAAAATAATATAAAATAGATATTTAAAATTTAAATAATTCTAAAAATCAACGTAATATAGAGTTTACCCGTAATAGAGAATATGCTCTGGTTAAATACCGACTGCGTGTATAGATATTAGATAGGTTAGGTTAGGTTAGGTTCACAGATACACAGTACAGTACCTGATTATTGATAAACATATGTATAGGCAATAAATAAATCTTAACATTGAAATAAATTTAACAAGTGGTTCTTTTAATTCAATTTCAAAAAGCTGCGTCTAATGCCCGAATACTCAAACGAATCTCAAATCTAAGACGTACTTAAACTCGTGTTGTCCCTCTTTTTTTCTTTGAATCTGACACGTCGTAGCATGAGTTTAAGTACGTCTTACATTTGAGATTCGTTTGAGTATTCGGGCGTAGGTATTCTAAATCTGTGCACCTTTCAAACGTGGCACTGTGTAGGCGCCTACCTTTTAACTCAAAGACGATTTCTATTTGAATTAAAAAAAATCCTTAGACTTTAAAGGGTATATAAAACTTGCATTTAATTCAATTCCAACAGATACCACATTTCTAGAATCTACAACACAAACAGTCATAATAAATAAACATATATTCCTGCAATTTCCACGGGAACGATAATAGGACAAAGCTGCTTTATTCGGACAAAGCCATGGATAATCTATTAGTAGAAGACGTAATGTGTTAAAAGGTTCATGTTTGAGAAACCCATCGCTATGTACATGCGATCGCTTAATTTTTACATAATTGGAGGTAAACCGTAAACAGCATTTGTGTCGTGAAGTGGTGAGATTTCTAAAAGTATCCATTAAATCTATGTTTTGGAAAGCCGACATGTCTAAATACTCTATCTCAAACTAATTCGTTGTTCTCCCCACCATGGTTCAGGCCTTGTCGTGGAGGTGGAGCTCAGTAACCTAGGGTGAGCGGAGCACTTTGGGCGGAGCTAATTGGGCCGAGGGGGCTCTTTGTATCCTTCTTATAAGAAGAGGGGACAGAAGAGCAGGGGGCAAGGGGTGAGGATGGGAACCTCACCCCATTGTACTGTCCCGACGTTGGAAGGGGTTGTTCTGTGGTGCGGGACAACCCCTCTGTGGAGGTGGCGTCGGTCCCTTGAGCAAACATGGGTACGTAGGGTACCCCCCAAAGGCGGCATTAGTGGCACTTGCCGGGATTTAGTGGGTAGAGCTGCGTCCACCTTACCACCTTTCGGGCGCAGCGAGCCCCACATACCCGCCTGGGGAGACCCACTCCCCCGCGGGATGCCTCAGAGCATTTCCCGGCGTTAAAGAAAAAAAAAAAAAAAACGTTGTTCTTAAAAGGTTATACGATACTTCATTACTTTATAAGCCGTCAGTATACATATTTTTAGAAATAAGTTCATTCATATAGGGTAGACTTATGACTATGAACATAAAGAAGTTATATAGCCGCTACTGGACAGATGTGAAACATCTACATTAATATGAGAATACACAATTACTAAAAATCTGTAATGATAGATGCAATATAATAATAGGTCTTTACCTATGAAATTGCCGTTCTGCGGTACTGGCCATTTCAAATTAAAATAATTTTTGTTTGGCTAAGAATTCTAATTTCAAACTAATTTTATTTAAAAAACATGGAATTCTTTTTCCAAAAGTAGTCATTTGTTTATTGATTAGTGTTACATTTTCATCGCATTTCAATCTTTTTCATCATCGTGGATACGTTAAAAATTCGAGTAATTATGGAATATGAGTACCGTCGTGGCAGCAACGCGGCACAAGCGGCACGCAAAATCAACGACGTTTACGGAGCTAACACTACAAACCAACGCACCACCAATGCTCGCTTCTGTTCTGGAAATTTCGACCTGAAAAATGAACCTCGCGGTCATCCGAAGACTTTGGTCGACAATGACGAATTAAAGGCGATTGTGGAAGCTGATGATACTCAATCCAAAACAATATTGGTCCATTTGCGTCAAATTGGCAAGGTAAAAAAGCTTGACAAATGGGTGCCCCACGAACTCAATGATCGCCAGCGCGAAGTACGCGTCGAGACGTGCCTTGCACTGCTCAAAAGACACACAAATGAAGGAATTTTGAATCGCATTGTTACTTGCGATGAAAAATGGATTCTGTTTGATAACCGCAAGCGCTCAGCAAGTTGCTTGGATCCTGGTTCAGCACCTAAACAATGCCCTAAACGAAAACTTACCCCTAGAAAAGTGATGGCCACTGTTTGGTGGTCTAGCGCCGGTGTGGTTCATCACAGCTTCTTACCAAACGGGGTGAGCATTACTGCAGATGTGTACTGTGAAGAACTGAACACAATGATGGAGAAGCTGTCACATCTCCAACCAGCATTGGTCAATCGCTCGTCTCCGCTGTTCTTGCACGACACCGCGCAACCTCATACTGCACAGCAGACGGTCTCCAAGTTGTAAGAACTGGGGTTGGAAGCTCTCCGTCATCCGCTACTCATCAGACCTTGTGCCTACAGACTACTACTTTTTCCAGAATTTGGATAACTTCTTGGCGGGAAAATATTCAATACCCGAGAGGCAGCACAAAATGCCTTTGAAGAATTTGTTGCCTCCCTTCCAGCTGATTTCTTTAAGAAGGGCATCAATAAACTGCCACTGCGTTGGCAAAGATGCATTGATTGCATGGGTGATTACTTCGATTAATACAAATAAAAAATACTTGAAAAAAATTCTTTTAATTTTTTTCATACAAAATGGCAATTTCATAGGTAATATATAACAAGCATCATGTCTTTTGCCGTCACGACATTCGAGTTAGTTTGGTCAAAAGCGTACCAATAGACGTTTCCCATAAAAACTAGTTCAATATAATATCAATTGTCATATCAATAAGATGCACCCATACAGTGGGCTTCGCCAATCTTGTGAGCCCAAGTCCACCTCACCTGCAATTTAGTGCACCTGCTGATTGACGGAGGAGGCTCTGGCGATGGCCTGCACGGGGTTGGGAGGTCAAACGCAGTTGCTCCCGTAAAAGTTAAAACTGTCGCTCTATTATGGTAAGGTATACAGGACACAATACAGGATGCCCAAGACCGTGCGAAGTGGAGGAGAAGAAACCGGAAAGCGGACCCCAGGCTCCGATGCAGTAGCTGAGAATGCAACCGGGATAGAGTTCAAAGAAAGAAAGGGTTATACTGTATCTGTAGTATCTAGAGATATGACGCAATACAATGTACGATCTATACGAATTCAACTATAAAGCTAATGAAATTTGTTACATAAGGATAAAAATCTTTAATATTTCGGTAAAATTGTGTCTACAAATTAAGGCGGTCACGATTTAAAACCTACGTACATATCACCTACATACGAAACAGCCATGTTTACTCCTTACATTTTTCGTGTATTTGCTTAGATTTATTTGATTTACTTTCACGTGTCGTGGTGCTACTTATACGAATTTGTTTAGCTTAATCTAGATCAATAATTGGAACCGGTATTAGAGATTGTTATTTTTACAAATAAAAAGTCAGTTTATATTATAACGGAGTTTGTGTGATCTAAAAATACTGAGGATTGATGTATTTTATAACTGTTTATAGCATGAAATGTTTGATATCATTTGTTTATTAATATTTTAGTATAATCGTATTTAACTCAAAGATCGTCTGCACTATAACTATTGCTATGTATTGCCTTAATTTGTAATATTTATAAGTATCATTATAAATGCATTTTTTTAATCTCAAAATTACGAGTGTTAATATAACAGTGTTAACATAAAAGAATCAGGTAAAAAGTTTTGGTTGGAATTTTATTGCAGCGTAGCGGTTTTTAAAGGCGTGCTTGAAATATCAAATAACTACTATCTGAGACTGACATCTTCGTTCCTGACAAACGCTAATGGTAAAAGATTCCCAGTTACAATGTTACTCTCGCAGTAACAAGAAAGAGCACTATAATGTCAATCAACTTCTTATGAACAAAATGGAAGAGAGAAGTAATAAGCCCATTCTTGAGCACGTCACCGAAAAGAAAATGCGAAGTTCTTGTATCAATAAAAGAATAATCAAGAATGTTGTGCTAGAAAGCCCTTGGAAACCCCAATTTCCTACACTACGTGTAGCTAGCTTCAACAACGTTATTTCGAATACGCCTCGTCATCTACTATTTAGTGGAAAAGTAAGTTTCATTTTCGTTATAGTGAAAGAACTTTTCACGGATTTGGTCATGGTTTATTATAATTTTAGACTAAAGTTTAGGAGTTTTATAAGAAGTAGTGCCATGCTACTATGCAGCCGACTTCCGGACTGGCCGGTCCGACCGGGGGACCTCTCGCTCACATAACACCGGCATCAAGTGACAGCTATGCTATCGCGTTTCGTGCGGTTTGTGAGTTTCCGGTGGCCCACTGAGGGGATAGGGAAAAGGAGGGCAATGCATCTGCATAAATTTTGGTTGTGTGGATCTCTATGGGCGTCGGTAGTTACCATAAGGCTCCGTGCTCGGTTGCCTCCCTATGACATAAAAAAAATACTTTACAGCAATCATGGGTTATTCACCTTCATAAAATGTGTTTCCTTCGATTTTTGGTTTCGTCTAGTGGGTATGGGCTCGGCCTCGCAGTTAGAGGTAGTTTGAGTTCGATCCTGGCCGGTGCATTTAAAATGAATTTTTAAACCTCGTTCACCTGAACGTTAGAATATCGCTTGCTCACCGATATAGGAAAACATCGTAAGGAAACCTGCATGCCTGGTGATTTAAAGTCTTTGAAGGTATATGAAGTTTACCGAACGAAATGTAGGTAACAATGGGCTAGCGCGACATCCTCCTCGGGGTAACCCATCCCTAGCAGTGGGACGTATAAGAGTCGATTATGATTGTTACACAAAATCATATTTGAGTTCACCCAAAAACTCTCGTTAAAAATGCCCTCGTGTTTCGCTCATATATGTATCCAGGCTGCATGGGTATCACCATCTTACTTGTTTCTCCCGTGAAACAGCTTTGCTGTGTTTCGGAGAGAAGGGCAAGACAGGCAGTGTAATTACTGACACCGAGACTTAATATCTTATGTCTTAGGATAGGCAACACATAAATGAGTTGCCTGGACTCGTTCCAGGTAAACTAGTTTATGTTCATGGGCGACGTCGACCACTTACCATCAGGTGGCACGTTTGCCAGTTTGCCTATCCAACTAACATAAAAAAAATGAGAGTATAAAAAAATATCAGGATATTAGTGTTCATATACTGCATATTAATATATTTAAATTTACATTGAAACTATTGTTCCTAGAGTCCGTGTTAATAAATAATAATATTCTGATTTTCAGCAATCTGAGGATAAGTGTGATTTAAATAGCGATAAAAAATTCAAGTGTGTATTGCTCAAAAACTTATTATCAGGAAAACAAAATGGAACCCATGATTCAATTACATCAACAGAAACTGCAAAAAAAGAAATAATAATTCGCCCAATTTGTAATCAGGTATGCAAAAGACATTTTTTTATTTTATTTTGGTCTCATGGTCAAGAGCATACTCATATCTAAAAGGCCTGTAACACACCTGCTGATCCTCTGACACCAGTTGAACCGAATGTCTTCTTCTATAAAAAAATGTACTTAGCTAGTATAAGCGTATACAAGCAACCTGAATCTTTCAAATGCTCTATAGCTACCTCATACTTTGCTATATTTATTGTTAAAAGTATTTTGAATTAGACACTTATATTTTCGAGGTTATTTGCTAGGACTTGTAAAGAAGACTTGTTTTGTGACTTAAAAAAAATACTTTACATTAACGCTGTTGCACTGTAGCGATCAATTTGGTATGCGGTGATATTCCGTGACTTTTATTTTATATCATAGGAGGGCAAACGAGCAGTCGAAGCTTTAGACTACCGACGAACATACACATCTGCACAACCAGAGATTATATTGATGTGTTGCCCTCCTTTTTCCTATCCCCCCAATTGGCCACCGGAAACTTACAAACCACACGAAATGCGACAGCAGAGCTGTCACTATGGATTCTTATAGTTTTATATAATTACTTAAGTTCTCATATTGTGTAATGTTTATCTTTTCTTTGTGTACACATCGCATCTGTTTTCTCGAATTATTGATCATAAGTAGTTTTGTATTTAACTTTTTTATGTTAGTTGGATAGGCAAACGGGCAGACGAGCCACCTGATGGTAAGTGGTCGACGTCGCCCATGAACATAAACTAGTACACCTGGAACGAGCCCAGGCAACTCATTTAGTTATGTGTTGCCTATCCTGAGACATAAGATGTTAAGTCTCAGTGCCAGTAAATACTAATTACACTGCCTGTCCTGCCCTTCTCTCCGAAACACAACACACTGTGTAGCCCTCGCACCGGTTAAAATACTTTAAGATTAAACTGTGAACATTTTACTGATACTACTGATAGGTACTCTTGAAATTCTAAACCATAATTCATGCACAAACATTTTCATCGAGAATTATTAATATTTTAGGAAGTTTCCAGTAACGCTCATCCCGATGTTCATGTACGTCGTCATTCTAGTCCGTCTCGTTACGATTGTACGGAATGTGGTAAAACGTTTTCGCAGCTGCGCAATTTCAAGTATCATTTATCTGTACATCGCGGCACGAAAGAGTTTTCAGCGACCTGTTCAGTTTGTGGGAAGCATTTTAACGATAGAAGCTACCTTAGCAGTCACATGAAGATTCACAGGTATAATAATAACCCATAGCTATTTTGTATAATCTATTTATAAAAAATGCACCATCTTAATCTATTTTAATAAACAATGAACGTATAAAAAGAACTATTTTATAAAAGTTGGGCTATTTTAAATTGCTATTTACTTATGTTACATGCTTACAAAGAATTAGCTTACCTTGGTTACCTTGCCTAATTCGTTGCATCTTATGTCATAATACTATGGTCTATGCTTATAAATATAGTAATATTATGTCTTGACTCTTGACGTTCATTGAAAGGTATCTATGTCCAGTGGAGGCAACGTGATATAAAAGACTAGCTGTTGCCCGCAGCTTCGCCCGCGTTAACTTAACTCCTATCAGGCACAGCGTGATATTATATAGCCTATAGCCTTCCTCGATAAATGGGCTATATATCAATGAAATAATTTTTCAAATCGGACCAGTAGTTCCTGAGATTAGCGCGTTCAAACAAACAAACAAACTCTTCAGCTTTATAATATTAGTATAAGTAACGTCTAAAACTGCCTTCCTATTCAATTAAGACAAAATAAAAATGCACATGTAAGTAAAACTACCCTAAAATCCTTCAGAATTAAGAAAAATAATGATTATATAGGATACGTAAATTTCGTTTCAGTAGTTAGCTGCGAAATTTCACTTATTTACATTATTAAAGCGGAAATTTACGAAAGTTTACGCGCGTACTATGAATCATCTTCTATAAATACTATAAACAAACATCTGCTATAAAATATTACGAGATTTCCTAGGATTAAATTGTACATACAGTACATACAGGATTAAATAGTCCATACAGTAATAGTATAGTATCTACTTGTTATTTTTAGGAACCGAAAAGAGTACAAATGCTCTTATTGCCCGAAATCTTTTAACCAACGAGTTGCTTACAACATGCATGTACGGATTCATACAGGTATGTGAATGAAAAATACATGTTGTTCCTTTACCTCCTGCTTCCTATTTGATTTATAAAACCTAACATCTATCTCTTGTCTTGTTTTTTGTTCTCGTAGTGGAAAAGCTTTGCGTATTTACCCTGTCGTCGTTGCACAGTCCCCGGGGATATGTGGGGACCCCCCTCCCAGCGCCGGTATACTGTACTAAAACTGGGACCGGCCGGTTCCCTCAAAAGGACTAACCGGGGTTGCTTATAGTATGGGGGAACTCTGACAACTTAAAGCACCCCCGCCGCCACCGGAACTTTTCTACCGGGGCAGGTACCCAACCTTACCCCGAGTCAATTTTAAAAATTACCCTTACTCACGACGTAGGACCCGTTCTGTCCCGCTCTGTGGCCTCCTTCTGTGAGATGACGGTTTCACAGAAGCTGACCGCCATCGGCTAGGCCTCATCGCTTTTGAGCATGCAGCACACCCTTAGCACACCACACTCGGAAGCAAGAGTTCACCTCCAAGCACTGACACGAGGTCGTGACGCTGTGCGGCCCATCTATCGCACACATTTAGGGTGTGCTAGGCTGATGATAATAAAAGTTTACACAACTTCAATAATACATGTAACTTCAGCAACTGCAAGCAGTGAGACTACCTTAAACCATAATAGAAAAAGTATCATCATCATCATTATCCTTTATTCGTCCACTGCTGAACATAGGTCTCCTTCAACGAACGCCAAGACGACCGATCGCTTGCCTTGATTCAAGGCAAGCGATTGTTTACTTATGGCAAAATCAATTATAATTTACTATGCTAACAGTTTTGTAACGGTATTTCTTTTTTCAAATCTTGTAATTGGCCATAATTATATTGTAATGGATGTCTACAATACCTAAATAAATTGTTTTTCGAATTGATTGTGCTTTTTCTCATCATTATCATCATCAGCTTTAATCCGTCTATTGCTGAACATAGGCCATGGCGTTCATTGACTCGTCCAATGAACGCCATGGCCTATGTTCAGCAATATGTTCAGCAGCCGACCCCTTGCTACTCGCATCCATGGTCGCAGGTCGACCAACACTGGTGCTTTCTCTGTCTTTTTATTAATGTTTAAATTACTGTCACGACGGCAGAGAGACGAGAAGTATAATTTATAAGAGAAGGAAAGAAAAAGTTTGTGAAAAATCAATTTACGTTTACTTTACTTATTGAGCTTATTTTTGATGTATGTACTTACTACCATGATTGTACTTATTTAAGGAGTCAAGCCGCATGTGTGTGAGGAGTGCGGAAAAGCGTTCTCTCGTAAGATGCTGCTGAGCCAACACAAACGGACACACAGCGGAGAGCGCCCTTACGCTTGTCCCTTCTGCGACAAGAGGTTTGCTGACAGATCCAACATGAGCTTACATCGAAGACTACACACAGGTTTGAATATATTGTTTCTTAGATTGGAGTATTACTTCTACTGGACTCTGGGGATGAAAACTCTTTATTTTTACCTACTTTATATGACAATCTTTGTCTAATAGAGGTCAGATCTAAATCGGGTACGTTTTTATGGCAGGTTCACACACAAACAATGTGATTTGTCGTTTTCAACCAAAATTCACAAACGTACAAGAATTAATTAAAAAATATAAGTTTAGCAGGCAATAAATAATTGAAAAAAAATATAAGTCATTTAAATATAATTTAATAATGATGCAGGTACTTCCACTACAATAAGCTACATTTTTTTTAAATATAAAAATATTGTAGTGAACAGTTTACAATACATCTAAGAGTTTCAACAAAGGAAAAAATCAAGGGAAAGTAAATAACGTCGACAAGAAATAATAATAATGATGGAATATTATTCGATCATTATAAACATGTTATGTTTCAACTTTCAGGTATAAAACCATTCTGTTGTTCCGTGTGCTCTAAATCGTTTACGAAGAAACACCATTTGAAGTCGCATCTGAACTTTCACACCGGAGACAAGCCGTATTCCTGTCCTAAATGCAATCTTGCTTTCACTCAGTCGTCGAACATGAGGACGCATTATAAAAAATGCAGTGCTTAGTGTAAAGTTGGTGTATATTAAATTATTGATGTTAAGCATATAAATTATTTATCTTCTTATTGTACAAAAGATTTTATTAAAGGTTCTTAAAGTAACAGGTCTATTATTACCCTACAGGTCTTTAAAATACATCAGTGTAATGCTACGCTACCACTGAGTGACTATATATATAATATAATAGATGATTACTATAATGTATATAGTAATCATCATAATTGCAACACAGGCGAAGCGATAGGATACTTCTAAAGGCTCTTGTGCGCATATAGAAATGTGATATATTTTAGCATATTTAGTTTATTACAAAGAGAAATACATAATAATATATTATAAGTGTCACAAAAATTTAAGTATTAAATAAATTATTTTCTATATAAACATTAATAGTTTGCGTTCGTATGACATAATATTTAACTCGTAAAAATTACTTTTCAACTCATAATTATTTAGTTTCACGTGTTTACTTTTTAGTTTACACATCATTTATTTTACCATAAAATTTTTGACTTTGAAATGATTTGAAAGTTCGGAGCCGGTGGTATTACTGAAATTAAAAATCAAATACATACATTAAAAATCATTTTTGTTCAGGTAATTAAAAAATATTTTCGTACTTTCACCCGCTGGATCTCTTTCTCTTGTTAGTTTAGAAGTAACATTTGTTGCTTACATCCAGATGGGTGTAAGCTAATGATAGCTTGCTATAACTTCAGTTTTAATCGCACTACCATTGCATATTACTAGTAGTGAAAATATCACTTCCAAATTGGCATGATTACAGGAGTTGACGTGGCATTATGTTCCAATTCCCCTTATGTGAACATTGCTATTTTCTGGCAAACTGCCATAAACGAGATACGTCATTCGTTGAGATCCATATCCATTATATAAATAAATGAATATTATTCAAAATCTCACCACGTTAACCCAGCCTCGTCGAAGCTCATTAGAATTGGTGTATGGGTACTAGGAACGGAAATAAATTTAAGAAATTTATATAAATACATACACATCCATAACCCGGTTCAGACATTAATATTCGTCATACAAAATCATCACGCTACTCTTGGCGGGACTCTTCGATCCCGCGATCACTGCAATTACTGAAGTAATTACAAGACCACTCGACCAGTCGACATTCAAAATATGCGTCGACAATATACTACTATAATAAGGAACTATGCTCCTTTAACTTATTGGTGCCCTGGCCCCAGAGCACTTTATTTTTTTTTTTTTTTTTTGTTCTGCAGCAGAAATTTGCAGCCCAAACCATAGCTAGGACCGGAGTTGGTTTTAAACCTAGCCGTGTGTGGGGTTCGCACTTGGGCAGTGTCGTTACCCACTAAAACCGCTACAAGCGCCCTCCACCGCCTTTTGAGGGTCCCGGATCTTGCAACAACACAGGACCCTCGGCGACAGGCTGGCCCCGGCGAAAAGACCAGACTCCTCCTCTAAAGGGGGACTGCTCGGCTGTTCGTTTGTTTCGATACTTTTAGCAGTCCCCGACGACGTCGTGTCTAGCTGGACCCAGGTTAAAACCCCATCCTGGGCCCGACACGAGCACAGGGGCGTTACTGGAGGCACATTAGGTAGCGCCTCCTACGCACCCCCGTTCGTCGCCCGCGGTGGGAGGCCTCGTCGGAGGCCTCCTCTCTCACCCGCTCATCGGCCTCCTTCTGGGACATTACTGCCTCGCAGAAGGAGACCATCGCCGTCCAGGACTCGTCATCACCGAGCATCGCGGGGATGACACTCGGTAGAGACAAGTCCCCTCCGATGACCGATGTCAGATCATGACGCAGCGCCGCCCATCTCGGGCACACCTCGAGGGTGTGCTGGGCCGAGTCCACCGCCGCGCCACAATCGTGACACACTGTCAACGGCTCCCTGCGGGCCCTCCGGCACAGGTACTCACCAAAGCAACCATGCCCAGTGAACACCTGTGTCAGACGGAAGGTGAGGGGTTTGCGCTTACGGCGCATCCACCGCTCTAGGACCGGACGCAGGGCAACCGTTAGGCGTTTGCCATACGGCTCCCACGCCAGGTCCTCTGGCCCCTGAGCACTAGGATAACGGGGCTCAGCCGAAAGAAATAATTGTGACTTCTGTAAGCTAGTTTTTCGGACAGGAGAATAGTAAACCTAGGAATTAGGGCACAACTACGTATTCTAACCAGAAATCATTGTTTGATTTTAATAAAACTAACACTTAAATCTCAATGATATTACGAAAGAAATAATGGGGTCCCGTGGGTTCTGGGAACCAGTCCAGAATGCCCAGTCTGGCAGAGACGGGCCTGCATAGGAAAATGTTTGAAGCCTGTGAAAGCTGCTTTTGACTTACTTAGTTTTTTATTTGTTTCAGTTTAAAATTACTTTATATTCGGTATCAATTTAAATTTAAAAGACAGTCAAGGGGACGAAGGACTGGGTGATTCTATAGGTAAGTATGTTCCTGGGGTAACCTCTTTTTATTAAGAATGCGCGGAAAGAGCATACTCATATTTGAAAGGCCGGCAACGCATCTGCTAATGATGTAGCGGGTGTCTATGGATGTTGCTTATCACTTACCACCAGGTGAAACGACTGCCGTTTGCCCACTCTTCTATGAAAATAAATCTTACCAGTCTTACTAATATTATAAAGGTGAAACTTTGGATGTTTGTTGATTTTTCTTGGCACAACGGCTGAACTGATTTGGCTAAACGTTGAAATGGCTTATACCTTGTATTAGGACATAGGCTATAAAAATAATCATCATCAATCTGGATACGGTTGTAAATCTATGTTCACGCAGGCGAAGCTGCGGGCACCAGCTAGTAAAAAAATAAAATAAAACTTCGGGCATAAGTTTTTACTCCTGTTTTAATTGTTTGGTGTTGTAAAATAATTGTTGTTCAAAGTGTACAAAATTACAGGCCTTTACTGTGAATATTAATTTCGCTGCGATATTACAATAATACTTTACCCAAAGGCGCATATAAATTCATCGTATTAATAAATATAGTAGTCAAAGTTATAAATAACATTAAACAGTATTGCTTATGTTGGTGTACCATAGTCCATATGTAAGGTATTGTACTTATACGTATCCGAACGATCTATAGTTATATTTTTACAATATCGTTACAAAGTATTCATATGGTCTGACAGTGATAATTTTAACAAAACTTTCAAATACAGACAATCTAAATTAGTCTGGAACGAAATATTATTTACATGGAAAATTGTTCAAGTATTTTTATCAAAATTCGAACTCACTATTGAAAATCGAATAACCTTATAATCGTTTACAGAAGAAGAATTATATAAGTCAATACAATCGATTCTTCGCATTATCATTTCACTACATACTCAATCAAATTTTTCGTGCGAAATTTGTGCGCTTTATATATTATCACTTATATAATGTCCTTCTGTTATAATAGAAATATAATTTGAAATTTACAAAAAAATAACATGATGTATAAAAATACGTACATATTAATAAAATTTAAGACAAAACATGAACAATACACGGAATGATGAGAAGTTCAACATGATTATAGAATAGCAAGTATTACATTTAAAATGTATAATATAATATGATACAAATTTATCATTCAATGTATTTATAGGAAGCGCCGTAGACGGCCGTATTCACTTATAACTGCAGAGGACCCAAAGTTTGTATGCTAAGAGTATATCTATGTCAAACATCTGAGACGTCCAGGTTCTTGGATCCATGCAATCATCAACGAATACGTAAGTTTGTGATTTCGACGTTTACTGAACCAAAAAAAAAAGTAAAATGTTGATTATCGAACTTTTACATATACCATATGTGTATTTATACAAACAATATTGTTTTTGAAACAAAGCATAATTGAGATTAGAAACTAAAAAAAGTATTATATTTTTTAGGTTTGTACCTTACAAACTAATGTTGGTTAAATCAATCTCAAGTTTGCACCGATAAATTAAATGTTTTCATAAATTATTCGGTTGTTATTTATGAAATAATAAGCACAATATTTGAGTCGACGTCGAAACCAGAACTTGCACCTTACAAATAGTATTTATTAAGTTAAATGTTTTATTTTAATTACAATGATTTTATTGCAAATATTAGCTCTTTAGGTAAATGCTTGATATAAAATATACAGATTATAATTTTATATGTGATTGCGTGTAAAAACCTTACTGTATGAACAATAGAAATATACAAAAAGCTACATGGTTCTACATCACATATAAGATATAGCCTATTATATAGAAATTACGGAATAAGTTTTATGCTTCCTTACACACGATGCAGAGAACCAGTACAATAAACGTACGCCAATCATTACTTTACAATGTTACCTCAGCCTTTTCGAGTAGGAGAATCATAAATACTTGAAAATTGGATTATAAAATAGTAACTAGTGAACTCGGTGAATTAAAATTACATAATAATGTAGTAAAAGTCGGTCAGTCGCTTGGACACTGGCGCGACGTTTTACCGCTCTACGATGTGAAGCACCATTTGTTTTAGCGTAGGGATAATGTACACATTTTTTTTCATTCTAATCTAAATAACATTAGAATTAAGTTCATGCATGTATTGCATTCTCCAATTATTTATTAGGAACAACGATTTGAAGATACAGTACAAATATCTCAATAATAACTTAAAGTAATAATCTGTTAACGCATTTGGCACTTACCACTAAATCTACTTTCATTTTTAGTGTTTGGGTCTCAAAATATGTTGTTATTTCTTACGGTATTATTATTACAATTTATTCTTGTAATTTAAAAACTGTAAGAATTTTTAAAATATAATAAGAAACAAAATAACAGTGTAACTTTTCTTTGGTGAAATATTTATTTCTTTTTTGAATTAGATTATGCGTTTCAAAAGAATTTTCTGAATAGTAGTACTACCAATATGCATAGTTGGTTACCTAAATATTTACAGGATATTTACAAATCGACACACAACATAAAATATACACGTAGAACCTATTTACAATAGAATTTTATAAAAATCAATTGAGCATTAGCAAAAGGAAGCTTACCTTTACGAAAGTATTTTCAATCCTTAATTATGTCGGACTTAAGAATAATATTGGATCTCTATGTAAGTACTTAGTACTCATTAGCATGGAGCTAATTTAATTATTTTACAAATTTACATCTTAACAATTAAGTAATCTCATAGCCGCTGAATAATACAAAAGTCTTTATGAATCACACATAGTCTCTTCACTTTGATATTTTCATCTTTGCAAGATTCTAATCACATTATACGGCGGGGCAACACGCGTCCCCCGGGGTACGTCTAAGGATAACTATTGTACAGCGCGCAGAAGTCGGCTTCAAGTGCACTCAATGATCAGCGGCTGGTTGGATTCGATGACGCTGGGGCGAGTTTCCCCAGTCGACGAACTGTAATGCTGCTGCTCATGATCCGACGAAGGTAAGAGTGCACGGTACTGGGGCCCGCTGGGGCCCGGAGATAACTGGCCGTGGCTCGTGGCGAGGTGCGGCGTGGTGGTGTGCGGCTGCCCTCCCAACAAAGCCTCGCTGTGTGAAATTGGAACGAGCGCCCCACCGGCTCCCACCAATCTTCCTGATGCGGAGTGCACCTCGTATGCCTCGTGCCCCTCTCTCTCGTGACAGTCTTTGTCGGCGTTACCTGCAAAGTGCACGCGAAAATGAAATCGGCCGCGTTCAGCGAGAGCGCAAGTGAAAGTTACTGTTCACCTATGGAGAGAAAGTGCATTGCGATTTTATTATCTCCTCATTATTTTAATTTTTGGTATTAAATTATGAATTTAATAGCGATTAAATGTTAAAAGTATCAAAATTTTATATACATAATTTTATTAAAAAAAAAATGTGAAATTAAAAAATTGTTGTGCAACAAAAATTATGTGAAAAATTATATTATATATTAATATTGTGCTTCGAGAAATAAGTGTTTTGTATCAAAAAGTTTTGGGACCTCCAAATAAATTAGTGTATAATTTTTACTTACCAATACATTCAGTGTTGGCCGCGTTCGTGATCGCTAATACTTCTTCGATATTATTTGGTTTGCAACTTGTAGTTTTCCAATGTGTTCGAAGACCGGAGGCACTGATGTATTTCTTGTCACATCCTTGGCAAACATATGGTCGATCATTGGTGTGCAGTCGCTTGTGAAGTTTTAGGTGTACAAACTGTGTGAATTTTTGCATACATAGATCACAAGCGTATGGTTTCTGGCCTGAATGTAGGCGTAAATGCGTTTTCAAATTGGACGTCGATGAAAACCTCTTCTTACATATATCACATTGATGTGGTTTCTCGCCCGTGTGCACCAGGTGATGTTTTTGTAGGTGAGCGAGTTGTGTGAACGATTTATTGCAAACGTT
This sequence comes from Helleia helle, assembly GCA_963853865.1. Lineage (NCBI taxonomy): Eukaryota > Metazoa > Arthropoda > Insecta > Lepidoptera > Lycaenidae > Helleia > Helleia helle. Next base: position 11,674,136 of record OY971425.1, read on the forward strand.
ACACTTGAATGGTCGTTCACCTGAGTGAGTCCGTAAATGGACTTTCAGATTGGACAGCTGACCGAATGTCTTGCAACAAACATTACATTCGTAATGCATCTTCCCATCTTTCTTTTTTAATGGATACGGTAAGCTTCTGTATCCCCGAGAAGATTGTGAGTTTGGACTCAGAGGAGCTCCCATTAAACTACAGCCACCATCCGGGCTCATAGCACTGTGTTGAGGTACTATTTGTCCACCAACGTTAGGATTCTGAATTAGGCTTAACTGCGAGCAGTTTTTGAGGGTTATTACACTTGTAGAAGAAGGGTAGTGGTGATTATTTTGACCATTATGTTGTCTTTCATATTGATGAGAAGATGATATGGTTGGTGAGTAAGTCGTGGGAGGAGAACCTAATTGCGTAATTATTGTGGAGTTTGGTGGTGAATATAAACTGTATGAATAATTAGGATAATGACTTTCATATCGTGTTTCACGAATTTCTCTTATTTCCCTAATCTCACGTATTTCCGTTGTATGGGGAATAGTGTGTGGCGGTGATGATGAGTAAACGGAAACTGCGTTGGGTATCGGTAGCTGTTGTGGTAGAGGTAGTAACGATGGAAGGGGTGTTAAGTTCGAACTTGAATCGGGACTACAAGCATTACCGTATCTTTGACTCTTTTTATAAGAATAAGCCATTTCAGTAGGCGAAGACGGTGGTGGTGTTGCGTTGGGTTGCCTTCTATTGGGATCATTGTTATTTGTGTCTATTCTGTTCCCTGTTAATATGGTTTCTAAAATTCTCGTATCTGGTGGTGTGTACCGCATATAAGGAGTTTGCGGTGAAGGCGATATGGTGCCATCCTCATAATATGGTTTAGTTATTGGAACAACAGTATTCTGAGACGTTTCTAGAACAATAACTGTGGATGTAGCTGGATCACGCCTTGGTGGTGATAAATTTTGCGGCGAAGTATCCATAATTTCTTCCGCAATCATTAATTCCTTCTCACTTTCACAATCCATCTCTTTATGATTTTGATATTGATAGGCTTTCGGCATTTTAATTTTGACTTTTCTATATTCATTGCGATGCATGTCTTGATCCATTTTTTGAACAATTACAGTTTCTTTAGGTTCATTTGTTTTATTAGAACAATCCAGAACGTAATTTTCAACATCAGAATCACTTGAGTCTTCAGGTGGTGTGAACTCATCATGATATCCATTGCTGTAGTAACCCTCATCGGAGCGAACCGATCCGTCGTTAGGGGTTAGTTGAGGCTCATAGTGTGATGGACCACTATGATTAAAATTAGGCGACTTATTGCCAAGTTTTTCTTGGTGTATTTGTGACATTGGAGACGGACCACGCATGTCTCTTAAATTATGCCCGGGTGATTTATTATTAATAATGCGGGGATTTTCAAGTTGATGTATGACCACATGTGATGTGCTTTCTTTGTGTTGATGAATTATAATGGTTTGATTATCTCTGTGTACTTTAACCGGTGACGGTGGTTGCATAAGTAAAGTCGGCGATAAAGACGTATGCTCATTAATGATCGTGCTTTCCCTCAAGAGACCTCTGTCACTTTTACTTATGTTTCTTTCCTCATCTTTAAGTACAAAATTTGAATTTTCATAAGTTGTTTTATCATTGTTCTCGCGTTTCCTTCTTCGACTTGGAATTTCCGTCTCTAATAAGTCCTTGGCATTCGTTAACCCAAGAACATATTTCATATGATTAAAAGCTATTTCTGGATGCACTGGTGCTGGTGGCAAGCCATAGGCTTTTTTGATCGTTTCTTCTTTGCCTGTAAATAATAATATTATTAATAACATTTCTATTTCTCCATTTTTTTACATTTTATTTGAATGATTCTTTACAGAAATAACTTTATAAAAAATAATTCTTACAAATTGAGTATGTAGCTCTTTCTGGATCGATGTCGTAGCCCAGCCTGGTTGCAAAGTCTTTGCAGTACCATACCATCAGTTCTTCATTTGGCATTATATCCCTTAAAGAAAAAAATACGTTAGTTTCAAAAATAAAAGTCAGTGTATCAATAATAGAGTTGTACGAAAATTTAAAACAAATTTAGTGTATCAAAAATAGTGTGGTACCTTATCGTGTAAAAGTAAATATGTTCCTGGTGTTGGCACGCGACGAGGTTCATCACCGAGAGGGAATAAGCCGAGGCGACGTATCGCATCCAGTTGGCAACACTCGTGTCGGACCCATCCAGGTAATAGTAGTCACTGTCTTTAAATATCTGGAATTTAAATTTTAACTTATTATTAATCAATCAAATGTATACTAACTATATATTATTACAAAAGCTTCCTAAACTGACTGACGTCTATTTTATACTTATATGATATGTACATCTTCGCTTAACTACTAGAGGAATTATTTATTATAATAAAAATAGATTTATTTATTAGATTTATTAGATAAATCAAGAACGACATGACAATATTTTTTAATAAAAAAAATGATTTTTTATCCTACTTAGATTTTTTAAATACTCTTTATGCATAACTCAAGTTACGTTCAACAGAAGAACATAATTTATCAGTATAATGAAAACAAAGTGAAATGAGTGTGTCATTGTCTGCACGTGGCACGTGTTTTATATTTACAATACGCGTGCAGCTGATAGCAAAACGCTTGTAATGATTATGGCGAGTCAAGGACGTAGTGCAATGCCATTGTAATGTAGGACCACAGATAACGCACACCTGATACAAGTGATCCCTGATATCATTAAGATACTGCTACAACGATAAAGCGAAGTTGTAAAGAAGAAATGAGTAAAGAGAAGCAATCCTCACCTTGATATTTCCGAATGTGTGATGTCTCACAGTTTCCTGTACCTGGCCCAAAGAGAGGAATAGGTTAGTTGAAGTAGAAAGTGCATGTAGAATACGTGTTTAAGAAGCGTATGAAGGCATTTTAATGGATTAAGGCGAAGAGAAGCCAACACCATGTTTAATGTACAATAATAAGCTTGAGTTAGGGATGTTAGTAACTTACCCGCCAGTAATACCGCCAAGACACCTTGTCGTTTGGTTTATTTGGCGTGCGGGTCCCTTCGAATGGTCCGAATCGGGTACCGCGGGGTATCACTCCTGTACTCCATACTCCTTCCGTCTAGAATAAAATGTTATTATATAAATATACATCTTGTTATTATCATAATTTATATTTCTATGCAATACGGTTACTAAACTATTCAAAACTATAGCGTACATAATGCACGACAATCTATTGTCATGCTCTCGTAACAACAGATTTAGTTGTTTTTTTATAGCATATGAGGGCAAACGAGCAGTCGAAGCCTTGGGACTTTCAACGCCCATACACATCCGCGTAACTAGTAATTAAGCAGATAGATTGCTCTCCTTTTCCCTATCCCACAATGGTCCACCGGAAATTCACAAACCGCACGAAACGCGACAGCAAAGCTGTCACTTGACGCCGGTGTTATGTGAGTGAGAGGTGCCACCCCGGTCGAGCCGGCCCAATTCGACTGGAAAGCAGCATGGCACTACCTCTCACATTTTAGTTTTGATATATTGAATTCGTCGGTCGTTCTCAGTTCTTTCGTATAATTCGGAAAGTCGGGAATGTAAAATGTAAAATCTTAATGTTAACAGTGACAAAAGTTGTTCTACGTTCTGTTCCACAAATTGAACAGAAAACCCGTATATAAGGACTGTTGTCCGTCTCTCTGCTTGTTGCATCAAAACCTACTTCGAGTGTTATAATATCTTGGTTGCGTTTCACAACATAACAAAAGAAATCTTTATGGGATCACTCATTATTACGTCATTTTGTTAAATTTTAACCTACAATTCCTTTAAATTGTATAATATAATGTTTTCTAATTTTTCTAAAACGGCGTAACATACCGGTGTGTTCGGCGTCGATAAGACAGCGGAGGGCCTGAGCGCCAAGCTGCGCGGGAGTGTCCTCTCGGCCCGGTTCGAGACGCCCCTCTCGCAGGGCACGTCGGGGACGATGTACACCGTGAGCCTCTCGAACTCCTCCTCTCTCATGCGCGTAACGTCGTAGGCGTCGGTAGCGCTCACGGGCCCCACCGGACCCGACCCCGGACTGGCCGTGCGGGCCACTGTTGGTACTTCCTCACTCGTTGACTGATAACAAAAAATAACATAAATTAAAATCATACAAGACATAAGTTATTAAGTACACACACTTGAATAGTAAATCTTCCCCAAATAAGAAGTGTAGATTATTGAGTATTTACATCATCCTGTAAATGCCCTTTAATTTTATCATAATAGCATGAAATAGTCACAAAATGTACCATAAATAAATTTAGTACAGGACACGTTCAACTTGACTACATCTTCCCTGAATATGAAGTGTAATTTTCTTTTTTATTTACATCATATTGTATTCTTTAAATGTTATCATAATAGCGCATGATAATAGGAATCAAGTGTTAAAGCATTCCACCCTTTTCACACGTCCGAATACGATACGTATTCATTCATTTAAAATCCTGTTGTCTCATTTTTAAAGTATATTTTCGCTAAGTACCAGAGTTTGACAACGGCGTTGTTCGATAAAGGGGCGGTGCGACTACTGACCCAGTTTAGATATAATTGCGCACTTTCCTCTGCGCATAGTCACTTCCCATTTACCTATTTATATTTTGGGAAAATTAAATTTAACACTTCATATCATCTTCCCCAGTTAATTTTAGGATTTAGCCCCTTAACTGCAAAGGTCAGTGCTTACCAGTCTCATTTTGAAGATTATGATTACAGTATGCTATTCTTTATTTTGTGGAATACCTGAAACAAAATCACGTCATTATTTTCAAGTTTAAATTCAAATTATTAATAATAAGTGATAGCCTGACAATCATACTACCGTTAATAGAAATGTATGATCACTGATCTCAGTGATCATACATTCTTGTTATAATATACAGTAAAAATATTAGATCATACTAATATTGCTATTCGAAAGATAAATTAATTTATTAGTAGATACAAGAAATCGATCACAGTCGTAGATATGCCGGAGTAATTTTTACCTCTACAAGTTATTTTTGGCTTGAATAATATTATGAGAAAAATCTAATCATTAACAATAATAATATCATCATCATCACCAGCCTTTATCCGTCCACTGCTGAACGTAGGCCTTCAATGAACGCCAAGACGGCTGATCCCTTGCTACTCGCATCCAACACGGACCGGTCACTGAACGAAGATCGACTTCCCACCTTGTTATTATTATTATTTAAGGGGTGGGGACACCAGCAAGGCCAGACGGGTGATCAGTCCTCATTAACGGGACCATTTCACCCAAAAATTCCCACCTTGTTAATGACAGGCTCTATATAAAACTAATTTAATACTTAGGTAAACACAAAGTTATTGAAAATAACAATAATATATGACGGCAAAATTGTAAAACAATGAAGCTTTTTCTATGCAATTCAAAATGAAGTGAAAAAAGTTCGTGACAAACTGCCTGGAGATATTATAGTAAGTAGTACATAAAGTAGTTTATAGTTACAATAACGTGTCTAGCTAATGGAGGCAATGCAATGAAAATGTTATCTTTTAACATCTTCTTCAGCATACATTACCTATTATAAGCCCAGAAAAGCATATGAGAAACTGATAAAAAAGAGGAAAATGAGAGGATCTATATATAACTAATTTAATACTTTAACACAAAGTCATTGCAATAATATACAAACCTGAAAATCAGTTAGCGATAGTAATTGTTTATGACAGTGATTTGAATATTTGCCAATATTTCAGGAAAGTGTAAGCATAACTTCTTACACTACCGCATTTAAATTGTTGTTGTGTAGATTAATAAATTTCTAAAATTAACTGCATACATTTTGTATACTTTGAGAGTATTACAAATTGATAGCTGCATTGTTAGAGTTTCTAGACGATTTTCTGCATAATACTATTGGGATATGTACATCTTGCCATAGACAATGCTATCTCTTAAGCAGACTCCACACAAAATGCAAAACTTCATTATAATCTATGATTGCATTGATCGACCTTTGGCGTTTCGATATAACAATCTACAGCTTGTTACAAATTACATAGTTGTCTCACTTGCAGTAAACATTTTGATTACGTGGAATTGGGCTGGTCACACACACTGATGGGCCAATAAAGTTCAAGAGTGGAGTTCAATGAAGTCACTTTTAGGTAGATAAAGTGTTGGTCGAAACAGATGGGAAGACGATCTCAGTGCAGTGTCCAGTCCGTGTTGGATAGTGATGGCAATAATGGCTGTTTTACAATAATATATTATCTTGTTGTGTTGTTTTGTAGCAACGGTTGTTCTTAACTGCTGTCTGTTATCCTGTTATTGTTAATTTATAGACGTTGAAAAATATGAATTGTGACAATAGGCAAAAAAAAAGCTCATTCTGTTTTTATTATATATATTATTATTGCGAGCCTATTCTTACCATTCCATCATCGTTTCAATAATGACAACTGAAAACAGGATATAGTTATCCTTTAATAATGGATTATTCATTGTTTTCAAATAACGCATGACTACAACTGTTGTAATAATGACCACCACTATGAAACATTCTGTTATTTATTTGCGCTTTGAAAAAAATTAAAATCAAAAGGAAAAAAAATATCTCAATTAATATAAATTAATTAAACTAGCATATTTATTTATTTTTTTAATTACCATCCAATTTATTAAACCGTACACAATAATTTGTTACTAAAAAGTGTTAATATGAATATGTGAAAATAATGAATTAAATTAATAGTACGATTCAAAATGCAATGTTGCTAAATAAAAAAAGGGGAAAAAAAACTTTTTATCGTATTTGGATAATATACTTCCAAACAAAATATTTTTCTAGTAATACTTAGAAAATATTTAAATTCAAGTTTTTCAATAATTAATTGTATATTTTGTAAATTTGCCATTAACGCCAGATGATAATAGCGACAATGAATCGTAATAAAATATAAATAGTTCTGTGTGTAATGACTACTGTATGATCACCAAAATATACATGCTACCAACATAATCTTGCATAACAATCTCTGATCAAATAATAATAAAAATGTATTATTTGATAAAAAAGACAATAAAACTAAAAACAAAGAAGGTTATATTGCATAATCTATGCTAGCGGTCATCGACCTTGGTTAGTGTCAATGGGAATTTTGTTTTCTTTTCAAACCGGCCTTAATTGACATTCGAGATTGCGCAAGCGCAGGCTATCGTTATAACTTGAAGCTTTTAAGTTATCTTAAGCTCAACTATCAACATTTTCAAGTTTTATTTATTACAGCAATAAAATTTCCCACATATAAACGACAAATGAAGTGAATAACATATAATTTATAGTTGAAATTATTTGTAGTAATATTGTTAACAGAATAGCATTTATTTTTTAGCCCGAGAAGATTATTTCTTATATTAACACGAGTATCATCTAAGAAATCATTACAGAATTACATATTACGGTTTTTATCGCTATTTTATAGATTATTTCATTGCCGACATTTCGGATACCTAATAATCCCAAGGTTACGTACTAAAATAGCCTTTATTCCGACAAGTCTGCTATGGCCCGAAAGGTCACTAGAAAAGGCGCATTAAAAACACAAACGCCATTAAGTGATAAGCCTGATCTGGGTTGAACTCAGCGCACGTGACTTCAGTGTCAGAACACGCGACATTATTCTGTGCAAACACTTGCAATTATAAATAGCTAAATATGTGACGTCATATCAAGGCAGGCCACTTTACGGCACTTGAGTATAGTTATAAATCACTTATCGCTGGACGCCTCAATTGTTACCGGTTGATACACAAAAGGCCACCTGATACGGATTGAACTAACCGTCCTAGACGCCATATTCTTATAATGCACTATCTGTAGCGGGAAAATATTTTTTTAAATATGTAATTTGTTACTTTTTTTTAAGTCATAAGCAGGCAACCGAGCAGTCGGAGCCTTATAGTGACTACCGACGCCCATAGACATTCACGCAACCAAAAGTTATGGAGATTCGTTGCCCTCCTTTTCCCTATCCCTCCAAAGCCAAGGGATCACCGGAAACTCACAAACTGCACGAAACATGACAGCATAGCTGTCACTTAATGATGCCGGTGTTTTGTGAGCGAGAGGTACCACCTCGATCGTGCCGGCCCAATTCGGATGCAAAGCAGCATGCACCTCTTAATTTGACATGATATTATAGAGATGGTCAATGGTTCATCATCATGAACATAAAATGCACGCGGAATGGTCTATTCCAGTAATTGTACTAAAAATTCTGCCCTTAAAAGATACTTATCGAAACTAAGGAGCAATTTCTGGATAGTGCGTTATATTCAGTGCAAACAGAGTTTACACAGAATGCCAAATGGTGAAAGAACGTCAGAAGTTGGAAATCATTTTATCAACCCCACCTAGAAGTATTTAGTAAGGAAACTAAAATACTTATCGTTGTAAAAGTTACTGAACATATTTCAATGTAAAACATAATACATATGTATATTATTGGTTTTAAAGGAAATGGATTACCAGATTCGTCTTACAGTGACTATCATCAAATTTATCTAAAATCGCTAATAGCATCCACAACAGCTGCTGTTGCCAACTCGCTTGTTCAGTGGCAATTGATGACAACTAGTTGACATAAACATCAAAATAATATAAAGCGATGGCAGATGATGAAATAAAAAAAAATGCTAAGCTTATAAAAATCTAATTGCAAATTATGAGACATGAATTTTCAGCATAAACAATACAAATAAAAAAAGATTCCGACGAATTGATAACCTCCTCCTTTTTTAAGTCGGTTAAAAAGCAAAAGCAATATGTTTATAATATTTGCAAAGCATTTATCAAGGTATTCTAAAATTGGGAATGAAATATAGTACTAAATACTTATACATCATGTATTTTATTTGAAATCATTAATTGTTAAGAAAGTTCATATAAAATGTATTAAAATCTTTTAGGCACTGCAAAGTGAAAATGTACACATTTTCACTTTGGAATAACAATTTAAATAATTACTTTGGGATAACAATTTAAATAAATTTAAATTTTTTTAAAGTCATTGAGTTTTTAAAGTTTTTAGACAAGTCATGTTTTGTTACAACTCAATGATAATGTTGTGTATATTACAACTAAATTATATATTTACAATCATGTGTATGCATTTATCTTTTTGATTATATATTTATGGAAGTCACATTCATCACAATTATGTTAAAAACGTTATAAAGTGACTATTAATATTGATACAATTACATTTTAAATAAACTTAATGTTTTATGACAACTTGTAAATTGTTCTGAAGCCAAATCATCAATCATTATCATAATAACATTTCATTAAAGTGTTTCTGTATGTGTGTGTTTTTTGTTAAAAGAAAAGAAAATACAACAAAACGGAACGGTACAGGTACGGTATAGCTCCCTGTTCTGTGCTATTTGAAATTATAATTATTCAAAGGTTTAAAGCTGTCACTTCTTATCTATGACTTTGACATTTAATAAACACCTGAAGTCTGACTAGTTCACTTGTGAATAGCTGTGACGTGCCCTTACAAAACTGTTTGGCTGCCAACTTCTTAGGCCAAACATGTTACTAGTATCAGTTAGTTCGTTTATACGATAATCATTTGATATTATTTGATGTATCTAATGAAATTTGTTTGTATTGTTATTATTATGCACTAGCTATTGCCTGCAGCTTTGCCTGCATGAACATAGAAATACAGCCGGACTGATTTTTATATATTTATAGCATATAACACTCACAAATAATGTGGCTTTCTATTGGTAAAAGAACTTTCAAAGTCGGTTCATTGGATCCAGAGATTACCCTCTACAATCTCACAAACATTACATCTTTATATTATATTATAGAAAAAAATGTGAATTTTCCTGGTACCAATGATCCTTTTTTGTCACAGAGTAAATAATGTTTAAAACAGATAACTATTTATTATTAATACGGTAGTAGAGTTGAGTCGTCGCAGTTGTTATTGATAGAATATAAAAAAAAAGGTTATGATGTAATGTCATATGACAAATGATGCAAATTGTACATTATTATTACACTATATTTCAAAGGATGTCCTTTACCTACTATAAAAATATATCGATCAAGATATACTATGAAAAGTTATCATATATCCCTACTTACGATTGTAAAGAAATAGTAACAAAAACCCGCACGTGATCGGTATTGCATAAGACGTTGCAGGTTATTTTGTAATAACAACAAAAAGAAGAATATAAACACGTTCCGAACGATGGGCGCGTCGCCCGTGCAAATAGGAAGCAACCTTGGCCACTGCGCCGATCTTGAACTTGCCCCCTGCGCGCGCGCATCGCTCTGATATAATCTAATATTCAATATTCTTTTAAAAAAGGAACATAATATTATGTAGGAAGTAAAATTATAATAAACAAGACAACCGTCTTGTATGATGGGCGGAGATGAAATATACGGACGGGCTCTTAGGTAGTAAAGAAGGAATAGCTGAGTAGAAATACCGGGAGAGTCAGCAAAAGAGGGAACAAAGGATATCTATAACAGCTCGTATGCAATCAATTATAACAAATTTTAACGTCTTTTAAATCTTTAAAAGTAACATTTCTAGAACTATAAATTCTATTAACACATTCAAACCTTTCTAAGTCTAAATTGTAATATTTATAACAGACCTATGACGTCAATAGTCATTTAAAAGATTGAACAGCTTTGACGGAGTAAAAAATAGCGCAAGGATTTGTATATTTGCAATTGAATAATTGCATTTGTGGCCCTGATATTGCCACCATAAATAATACGCGTGCAAGAGTGCAACGGGAAACTAGCCTTGTAGTCTAATAATAATTATATACGTAGATGTTTCCTCTACACATAAATGTCTATATACAATATGTACACGTATTATCGTTCTCTATTTAATATTAAATTATGTAGTGTAGTTAAATTATTGTTATTATATTAAAAGTTAATAATATATCACTAATGTACTAAGCGAAACAGCCAAAATAAATACATGAAACACATCTACGATGATCCTTTTCGTGATTAGCCCGGGGTTGGTATATTTTGACTGAAATATATTTAGGAGCTTTAAAGATAGAGTGTAGAGTTATAATGAAACAATTTTTACGGATTTTATCGCGGTTTATTAAGATTTTTCATTATTTTGTAATAATGATAGTTGATATGATAATTGATAAAAATTGTTTCATTATAATGAGTGAAATTCGCGTAAATATTAGAAAACAATAGAGTGTAGAGTATTAAGAGAGACGGAGACAGAGCGTTTTATAATTTTTGGCTACCTAATATAAGTCTAGCCGAAAGAATAATCTAGTTCTGCACTGATATTAAATAATTAAATTTCTTTGTTATAATATTTTTTCACTTATTACGATAACATAATATTGGTATATTATTAATAGGTTTTATATAATAAAAATTAATTTTGAGTAGACTTAGTTTTTCAAACGATTTATTTTGTAGGAGTTTGTGTTTATCTGGTTATTTATACACATAATGATAAAGCACGATACTAATGATATAAAAACTACTATTATACTCACAGGAAGTCATAATTTGGTATGTTCTTCGAAGTTTTAGTGACGTAAAATTCTATTGACGTTTTCCGTTATTATCAAAACTTTAATTATTTTTAATTCGGTGCTCGCCCTTACGGGTTACAAGCGATATCTAGAGATTTTAAATACTCCAAGAGTATACGAAGCGCCAGCAGGGGAACCAGAGGCCGGAGCCGGCGCGCCGCTCTCATATCGGCTCGCCGACCTGCCACTGCCTGCCGCCGCCTGCCGCCTGCCGCCAGCCGCCTGCCGCTCCGGCCGGCGCTACAGGCGTGCGGGCCCTCGCGGGCTGCGTGCTCGGCGCTCGCAGCGCATTATGCAACACTCGCCGACCTGCCCCACGTCTAGCCACGGAGCGCGTTGCACTAACCCGACGCCGCGTTATGCCGACCGACCTAGATGCACTTTTACATTGCCGAGAATGCAATCGACACACATATTCGCGTCTCGTTCCGATAAACGCATCGACGACGAAAGCGGCCCGTGATGGAGAATGCGGACGAATTTGACAGTGAGTGCAGTGAGTACGTCACGTTCGCGCCTAGCGTTCTCCAATTAGACTAGAGCGGGACGGCGCGGCGCAGTGCGACCGAGCGCTGCATTCAAGTTCATTACTTCCGTAGTGTGGCCGCGGCGCGCCCTGACCGTGCTCCCGATCCACGCTTGCACTTTATTGACAGCCACCACGAGTGTCGCGGGAGGTACAACTTTCTATTATTATATTACAGGCCGCGTGAAAAAATGCACCGAGCTAAACGAAAACCAGACATCAACCAAGTTGTAAATGTACAGTCATGAAACTGGTCTGAAATTGGTACCTACTGATTTAAAGGTAGAAAAAACGATTCAATAAATAGTTGTTGTACATTGATTGACGAAAGAAAGAAGGCATCTATACATCAATAATACTATAGGAATAACTTATCAAGTTCGTCGTAATAGAACCAAAGATATTAATTAAATAAATTGCAAACGACGTGCGAATGATATCGTGAGAACGGTAGCGAAAGCCATGGTAGGGCGGGCGGGCGCGCTTGCATTTGCCTCCCCGGAACAAGCTTTCACTCTCGCGGGTCGATGACACAGCCTTCATGCACCCTTACTGCAAAATCTCGAATTTAATCCATACTTGTTCGCCTATTTGCCTTTGTCTATTTCATAGTTTCAGCAGGGGACGAACGCCTACATTACTCATGGTCTCGGTATTAGAAAATTTATAACGAATAGTTAGTAGGGGTATTGCAGTTTGCCTCCTTTGTTGTCTCTGCCATGTAGCGCCTACCTAACTACCATTATCCAATATTGATTTCCCAGTTAACAGAGTAAAATTTATTAACGGCTTTAAATTAAATACGCAGGGTGAGTTACGAAATTCTTTACATGGAATAATGAGATTGTAGAACTTAATATGATTAAGAAATTGTTATTTATTTGTGAACAGTTAGAGAAATATGCATACGCTATAAGTAACATAGTTTTCATGACAGACAATCAAATAAAAACATAAATGAGATTAACATAATACAAAATTATAATTTAATTAAAATTATACACAACAGAAAATAATATATAAATCTAAATTGTTATTATTTAATAACACAATAAATAACCGAGTATAGTAATCGCACACATTTGTTTTGTTTAAGTAACATACATAACTGCCCTATCCTCCCTGTCCTTTGAGCGTGACCTACCCCAACGTCTGGCATCTTTCAGACGTGTCTGATGTCCTAATGCACTATCATCGTATACTTAGACGCCCTAAGTGCCGCAGTAGTGGAATAATGCAAGCTTTTGACTTGCAGCTTCAACATTTATAACTGCTTTTTATTCAAACAAGCTAAACATTTCAACGGCAATTTACACGTTTTTTCTGTTACTTTTTACATATTAAGAGTAAAAATTATTTTATTAAAAATTCCTATGAATTGGTATAATATGATTAGGTTGAAAACTCCATTGAGTTTTTCATGCAATTCTGTCACGTACAGCTTGGCAAAAAAGAGTATGACGTGGTGACAGGTGGAACTAAATATTTTACTAAATGGAATTACCTATGATGTTGACAATACTTGGTCGACAAATACTAGATTTTGAGTAAAGCTTAGAGTTTCACATTTATTTTTAACAATTTGATTAAATTATCTTGCTGATTTTCCATATTATGATGAGACCTAATTGAAAGTGTCGCCCTCATTTTTTCCATACTCTTTTTTGCCAAGCTGTAGACGCAATTTTTAAAGGTGTCAGCAGTTTAAAGTTAGGTACAATGAAATTTTCATAATTAATTCATATTAAGATTGTTAAAATATCGATTTACTAAAACAGAAAGTTGACATAAACACAAGAAATGTCAAGCTTTATCGGGATTTGAGGTCTATAACCGGCAAAATGAAAAGTCATTTAATAGGCGGTCAATTAGAGCGTGAAAAGCGAAGCATATCAAAGAAAATGCAGTTTTCCAACGTCGACGGAGGCTTAAGCGGTATCAAAACACTGAATCTTCCGGGGTGAACGTCCGCGGCCGCCTCGTTCCACTGCACTAGCCCCCGCCGCCCGGCGTCGCATGGCGTCTCGCTCGCCCGCTCAGCCGACGCGAATAAATCGCACCACGCCAGTGTGTGCGCCCAAATGCGTTTATTGTGTGATATCGGCAGTGGGGTCCATGAACTCTATTTTCGGGATTTTTTTCATTTTCTATTATTTCAAATTGGCGATTATATTTGCTAATGGCTTATTCGGTAATGGAAGTGTATTTTAGGTTCAGTAAAACTATCAAACTTGTTTTATTACAGGTGCTAGCAATAATCCCATAGTGTAATTGTCTCTCGCTTGTTATGGTTATCTTATGCTTTTATTAGAACTTATTCTAGGTTATGAAAACATGGAGGTGATATCATGCTGATACAATAACAAGTTTCTGTAAGTGACTTACAAGTAATCTATTATTAACATAGCTGCTTATGTATAAATAGATTTATAGATATTATTTCAATCATTGAATGTAATTTGATAGATAATAAGCTCCATTACACAATTATGCTGGTGTTAAATTCTTACAATTCTATTATATTTTTATGTGACTTAAAGCTAATAGTTTATCAGAACCATGTTAGTATGCATAGTTCAAGTGTAATAGTTAATTTTATCAAATTATATCATCTTTATTTCGTAGGTAACAACTTATACACTTGAAATACGTCAAAAACGTATGATAGATATGAATGCATTATATGATTATTATATCTGAAATAAAAACATACAAAAATAGATCTTTATGGGACAGAACATGGTTTATTGATCTCTCGAGCGCTGTGTTGTGTAGGGTCTGCCTATATCTGTAGAAGTGCCCACAGCCCACAGTGCAAACTCGATTTCCCCCTTCTTGGGGTAGGCTTCAATACTCATTCATGTCTTTTTCCTGCTCTAGCCAGGAGCCGGCGCATATGCCGCTCCCTGTCATGGAGCTTCCGTGTTGACGCCGGTACACACGCGCATGCAGACCTAGCCCAATGCAGTGAATTTTGCGTAGGGTCGATGTCCTCTCTTGCCTAAATCTGCACTGTGCTTTAATTTCCATAAGTTGAAAAATGGCAGCAATTTTAAGACGATCCGACAAATTGACGTAAACTGTCCATTTGTGCAATTCGTTTGTCGGTGTTTGCGTAATAAGTTTAAAAAATAAAAGTTAAATAAAAAGCAACAAAAAATAGTAGTGCTTGTAAACAATAAAAACCAACAATAGCATTTATAACCCAACCCAAACCCAAACGTTGACTTTTTAGAACCTTAAAGAATGCCAAAAAAGGCTAATATTTTTTTGCAAAATTGCATCACTAGCTTTTATTGTGTAGTTTTACTGTTACGTTACTCAAAAGCATTATTTATTTCTGGGAATTTAAAAAAAGTGCAATGTTTTAGTATGTACTTGTATTAAGCCAATAAAAAATAAATATCAATAGAAAATGTTTGACTGAGTGAATGTTAAAGATAAATAACTTTATTTTTATTTTATACCCCAGAGCAATGTTGCAAAAAATGTTTTTACATTTTTTTGTGATGTAAGTACATTTTATATTTTATGTTGTAGATATTAACTATATTTCGCTCTAATATAACCGAATTGATTTGAAAACTCATTCATTAGGTAGATTTTATACCAAGAAATATGTTTTTAGTGAAAAATAATGAAATTAAACGAATTATCCTTTATTTAAGTTATTATTATACTGTATGACTTTTAATTGAAACTTTGTAAAATATTTTTTTACATATTTTAAACATCAAGTGTGACAATATTACGTTTTGATGAGAAGGTTTATATTCAGAGAAATTATCGGGTCGATGATGACCACTACACATATGTCAATAAATTCTATAATCCTTTTCCGCTAGATGAAGGCTTTACAGTTATTTATGCTGTGGTCAGTATGTCTGGAATTTTTACCGTTGGCATTGATAAGTTCGTGTTAGTATTATACATATAAACATATTATATGTTACTCAGTAACAGTTCCCCAAGTGTCTCCACCATGGTTCAAGCCTTGGTGGGCGGTGGGGCTTGGTAGCCTAGGGTGAGCCCAGCACCTTGGGCGAAGCTAATTGAGCCGAGGGGGCTCTTTGTACCCATCTTATAAGAAGAGGAGACAAAAGAGCAGGGGGCAAGGGATGAGAATGGGAACCTCACCCCATTGTACTGTCCCGACGTTGGGAGGTGTTGTTCTGTGGTGCGGGATAACCCCTCTGTGGAGGTGGCGTCGGTCCCTTGGGGGACTGACTAGCCGTCGAGGTGCCCTGTTTGTTTATTAGATCCGGCACCTCACCAAAGGCGGCATTGGTAGCACTCGCTGGGTTTTAGTGGGTAGAGCTGGATCCACTTACCACCTTTCGGGCGCAGCGAGTCCCACATACTCTGAAAATGCTCTGAGGCATCCCGCGGCGGAGTGGGTCTCCCCACGCGGGATGCCTCGGAGCATTTCCCGGCGTTAAAGAAAAAAAAAAGCTCCCCAAGTGTCCAGAACTAGTCAATGACCTATTATTTCAATATTTCGAAATATCACAACCCTAGTCATGTTCTCTATTTTTGATAGATTTGCGTTGCTAACGAAGCAAAAAATTGCAAACCATGAACAATTGTTCTCTTGTTTAGAGAATCTTTAACTTTTGACAATAGAATAATGTCGTATGTGCATTTTTTTGGCGATGTTCCCCGGATCTGTTGAGCAAACAGGGCACCTCGACGGCTAGTCAGTCCCGCAGGGGACCGACGCCATCTCCACAGAGGGGTTGTCCAGCACCACAGAACAACCCCTCTTTACGTCGGGAGAGTACAATGGGGTGAGGTTACCGTCCTCACCCCTTGCTCTTTTTTAATAATATAATATAATAAATCATTTATTTTCAGGCACTATGGCCCATAGATATATACCTTACAGACTAACATATATATATTTTTTTGTCCCTTATTTTTATAAGAGGGGTACAAAGAGTCCCCTCGGCTCAATTCGCTTCGCCCAAGGTGCTGGTTCACCTTAGGCTACTGAGCCCCACCACCACGACAAGGCCTGAACCACGATGGGGTTCATAATATCTGCTTGTCCAGTAAGGTCCAACCTTTTCTTGAATCAAAATATTTTTTTATCTCATTAAAGTGTTGATGATTAGTATCTATTAGTATATGCGATTACGTTGGGTGATAAATGGAGTGCATGGAAGTGTGAAGTTCTGGTCTAGAATGTATAGGGTCAAAAGCCGCGCAGTATGTCAGCGTTTAGTATTCCGTGAGCCCGGGGCCCGAGCGGCTAACGGGACCACTGGCCCGTCTACACCACTCTTTACTTTCATCGATCGAACTAACTACGGTTTACTTTCCTTTGTTATTTACGCCTTTTTTTTCATATTATTTATGTATCTCTATGTAAAGCAAAGAGTAGATCTAGGGTTCTTCGAAAATCAGTTTTATTAACAGACAAAAAATTGCTAATACTGCTCAATTAAAATGCTTAGAGCTAGATAGAGTTTAAGATAGATTATTAAGCACGAATTGAATCAGGCATAATTAAAAAAAATGTTAATAACATAGATTTTGCATGTACAATTTACCATATAATATTTTTATTATAATATAGAATTGACATCAATGTAAGCAGGTAGAGGATAAAAGACGGACCATAACGAACCTTGTGAATATGGATTTACCGTTACAGTCGGTCAGAGCCTTTTGTAATAAAGATTGATCGTCGAAAATGTGAACATTAAATTTATTGAATCATTTTTTTACATCTTACGACATATTAAAGTTACTTTTTAATGACTTTGTATGCTGATGCCTAAAAATTCTTTAAAGTATCACTTATCGAATTCTCTACAGTCACTCCAGGATAAACAAGTGTTTAGATATTATATGCCGCGATTAAATTAAGGCATAAGCAGTTTTAGTCTATTCGCCAGGTATTCGTGTATTTAATTCACCTAAATATAAAAGTTTTTAATTAGGTAGAATAGAATAGAATAGAAGAATAAAAAAGGTATACTAAAATATTAGTAGATTTATGTCTTTCAAACTACCTATTTATTACTCTGACAAGTGTTAGTTTGTTATATAAATTTTACACAACCTCTATATCATTTTCAACATCGTTGAGTCTACGCTTGCATACAACCGTTATAGTTGAGTCATAGCTTTTATTTCACACGTCGCGACTGTAAATGTAAACTGTAACTAGAATTCTAGAAATACATTCTTAAGAATAGGCTTCCAATTAGCTTATAGAATTTAAATTAGAAATATCTAAGCTTTGAATAAATAATTTGTAGTATAATATATAATGTAGAGGGACTGATTGTCTAGGCGCTACATGATGTCTAGCAGAGGCCATCTCTACATTACTTGTGTTTATTTAAATGCTAATAAGGGTGTGGAATAAATGTATTTAAATAAACCTAAAGTATTACAGTATGACACTGACTTTAATGTGAACATTAAGGCGATGATTAAATATGACAGTTTCTGAAGAGAAAAAAATATTTGCTCTAATATTATAATTCTATAAAATATTACATTATATTATTATAATAGTAGCGTTACGAATTCGATATGACCATCATAGAATGTGTAGATTGAATCACCTTTGGAACTCTGGTACCGTTAGGTCGAGTCGATAAAAAATGTTACATCAGGCATGAGGGTAGAATATACGCACCGGGAAGTGCCTTGCGGTATTCGTGTAAGAGTAAAGAAGTTTTATATCAATATAATAAAGTATACCACGTGTAACCATTCATTCATTAAATGTCAGCAAGTCAATGTACGAAGGTGACACGGTTCGGAGGACTCGCGTGTAACTCCCCTCTTAAATACTTCCCTATTGTATAATGTGACTATGGTATAGTAACGACTTCATAAATTGTTACCAGTTACATACGTTCAAAATCTCATTTTCTAACTGGTGATTACATTTAAGAAAGTAAAGGACATAGAGAAATTAGTATTTTTTCCTAGAGTAATGAAAACACTGTATCTAGTCATATGCTTACATATGTTTTAGTCTCATTGAAAGAGATCAGGTTACATTGGGCGGCAATAAGCTAATGATGATGACGATCGTTCTTGCAAATAAATTAGCCAAAAAATATTTTCAGAATGTATTTCACATAATATCTTGTTATTATAGAGAACACTATAATCCGCCCACGCTCGCTCGCTCAAGTGATTTGAGATACAAAAAACATAAGGTAATTTGTAATACCTTGATCGTTATTTTATCCCACACTTGGATCCTTGATGGGTAGAAAGTAAATGCTTAGTAAACATGAACGCGTGGCATGGCGGGTGGAGGGACGTGTAGGCTTAATCCGTGGAACCTGTTCGAACAACGGTACCTTACGCCCTGGGCACCGAACTATTATGTAAGAAACATTTTCACGCTCCGATTGGTTTTTTATCGCATTCGTTACTTATGGAAATATCCATTAGAGGTGTTGGGTGCTTATGATGCTCTTTTGATAATGTAGAGATGCATGTTGTACCTACGTTTTTCGATTTTTTTATTTCAAGTTATAGTTAAACAGGGAACGCTAAGGTACTTAGGTAGTTACAAGACTGATCCACTTTGGGCCGACTCTTTGTAATGCTTTGCAGGACCGGACATCAAGTAACCCTTGGCCTGAGCTGTTTATATTAGCTTGTTCCTAAGTTTTTATAACTGTTTAAGAACTCTTTTTATCAATCTTGCCTCTTTTTATAAAAAGACCATAAAGTTATTCTACATATTGAGATGAGTGGGTTGAGTAATTTTTTCAGTAATTGTACGACAGTTTTTAACTGTTATTTGTTGCGGACGGTTTTTATTACATAAAAGGGTTTCTTTAATTGAGGTATAATGTAATAATTGTATTTTTATCACTTTACTTTTGTGTTTTGTGAAATTAAAAAAATGAGCTAAAACCAGTAAACAGAGCTTTTCCTCTCTATATATTAAATAACATGTGTCCTAATGAAGAGGTGTCCAATACCAACTCTACTCAGCTCTACATAAAATCACACTTTCAACAATTGACCTTCATAAACTAAAGTGATTAGTATGTCACCGGTTAGTTTCCGGTGGCCATTAGCAAAATGACGAAAGGTAGCGATGTATATACCGATTGTGTGTGTAAAAGTCAACCCAACCTCAGATTTTGATACCTGACGTCTTTTACTTTTTTGCCACGATAACTGATATTAAAAAATCTAAGTTCGTCACAGACAGGTGTCCTCTAAGATTTAAATATTTTATGAACATCTTGACATATACCTTTAAATGTCTCTTTAATTTTAATGCTTTTAAATGATCATACTTTTCTTTATTTGTATATGTCCTTAAAGTGTCTAATTTTAGAAAATGATAATATTTGAAGACCTGTTTAGTCATTTGTTTTCATTGTAATAAATATTTTTCATGGGAAAATTCAATACAGCGTGAGTAAAGATAATTTGGTTGATAAGGACTTTTCAAGATTATTTACAAATTCTATTGACTTTTATATTATATTGGAAATGCATTCTTCACTTTATGAAATAATGAATCATGATGATAAATCCCATAAGCGTGAAAAAATTTTGTTTTGTTAGTTCTTAGTAGGGTAACAATAAAATGGGAACATTTATTCTTATTTACTTAAAATATTTTTGAATTTCAATTGCTGTAACGCCATGCGTCATAAACATTTGACTGTATAAACAGAGGATAAAAGAAAGAAGAAAAGTGGACTTTAACGTGAGTGGCGTAAACGAAAAATTGCGTTACCGAAAGCAAGGTGACGCCGGCAAGCGAGCTCTCGGTTCAATGACCGAGTTTTCACGGGTTTGTCAGTCTGCTGTTATATCATCGACCGAAGTCAGTGTCATTGCCGAATCTGCGCGCAGCCGTGTACCGATTTGCATCTTTTCGCTTTCAACATTGAGTTCAGATTGGCGTGCACGCGCAGAACCTTTTGGTTAAATTTACCATATTTGCGCGCCATTTATGTATATGTTTTTTATACATACCACATTAAGTTTTGAGAACATGGACGAAAAAATGTATACACATTACATTTACTTTTTGCGAATATTTTTTTACATATTGTTTACCTTATTTGTATGTTAAATTTTACGCATTCATTTTTGGAACGTAGTTCCTTATTTTAATTAGTTAAATTTTACTGTCATCATCATCATCAGCCTCTATCCATCCACTGCTGAACATAGACCTCCCTCAATGAATGCCAAGACGGCCTATGCCTTGCCATTCGCATCCAAAACGGACCGGATTATTACTGTATATAAATAAAATAAAAAAATTAAAGCTTTATTATTATAAATCATTTTAATTACTTTGTGTAGGTTTTTGTCGTTGATCAGCTTAGGGGCAAAGTTGTCAATTGGTCTAAATAGGCAATATTGAGATAACTAATATTATAACCATCGTTTTAGCGGTTTTCGGGGAATCACAATGACATGCTGTCATCGTTGTCAGCGACCTGCAAGTGATGAATTTTTACGTTGTTCAATATACATATTTTATATACATCTTCGTTTGTCATTCCTACAAATAATCAAAAACATTCCTCTATGTTCACCGTTTTTAAACAAACTTTGATTGTATAAAATACTCGACTATATTTAATAAAGATTCGGTTATAAATTTATACAATATTTACAACGACAGATGTCATCATTACATCTTAGTGGGGGTGTATTACGTAAGCTCCTTAATGTGTATGAGATCTCGAGCACCAAAATTTCGCCTTGAAATTGAACTCGAAAAGTTCAAGGTTTGGTTTTTGCACAGCGTGACTGTCCAATAACAATAGTCGAATCTGTGCATGTGCGTGACTCGCTAGGAGGTAATTATTTTGTACTTATATAATAGCATACATAAACTAAATTAATATGTAATATAATAAATGTATAATTTGACCTGCTATATATACATACTTTAAGTGATAAAATTGTTTTATTGTTACTGTTCTGTTATACTGTATCTAAATTTAAAAATAAATCTACTTACATGAATATGATAACTAATTCTAGATATAGAAAAGTAATTATAGCTTAAGTATAGTATATCTAGCTATACATCAGCAATAATTGAATTAATTTTAGCTGCGAGACAAAAATAGTACAGCATTATATAATTGAAGGTTATCCTGTTAAAGTTTTGGTACAATATTATACAAAAATATAAATTAAGAACTATGTATGACATGTAGAGTTCTCGGCACGCGTTGATGTCTTTTCATCCTAAGCATAAGGTGATGATAATAATATAATTATACACTTATTGATAACTTAAAATATATACTCACCAAAACTATCATAATTATCCAGCAATATTAATAGATCCAGGTCCAAAAATCCTTGTCATTAAATGTTTTCACATAACTTAAAAAACTACTGCACTACACTTAACCGTCACTTAAAAATAATATTAAAATTATAAGTCTTAGATTGAGATCCACGTTACATTCAGTCTAAACAAACACCTCAGAGATTCATCGTAGAGCGGTCAGCGGAGGCGGCACAGCGCACCGATAGCTCCGGATAACTGATAAAGTGTATCTCGGTTCATGGTCGGAGACGTCCTTACCGCGCGCCTGCCCAAAGCCCGTACCGTCGCATGCGCTTCTTCCGCACTCACTCTGTGCCCGGGTGAATGAACTGCTGCGTGCGAGCGAGACGCAACACTTCCCATCAACCAATGCCACGGTCGGATTGTTGACTACTTCTATCTCGACAAGGTAATCTAGTACAAGTGTCAAACAATATTTTATTTCCTCTAGTATTTCTAAATTCTAAATCTGTTGTATGTACAGAGTTAGATTTTGTCGAAAGCAAAATAGTTAATGTCAATAGCGTTTCATTTAAATAATAAAAAATAACACTTTAATAAAAATTCAAAAATATTCTTTTTTCATCTCGTGTCAAAAAAATAATAGACACTAAAATTGCTAATTATAGCTACTTACTTAAATATGCATATCTAAAGGAATAATATAAAACGATTGACATACATTAAAAAAATATTGTCTCTTAATTTAATATGTTAGCTTATTATTTATAAACTAGTCATTGCTGCATATATCATACAAAATATAGTATTCTACAAAACGAAATGTAAATAAACGTTCGTTAATCAATGGTTGAACTATTAACGATAGATTAGCACTACATCTGTCACCTATACAAACGTCGCTTTGACTAGACTCAAAGTATATGCGGGTACATTTTAATCGATTTATTTGAAATTATTAATTAGCCCAGAGTTGTCTCAGCAACAAACAATAGTGATAATGATAATGGTTGAATTACTTGAGTTTTTGCCAATACTAATTAACGCAAAATTACTACCCGAACTTCTCTAGTCGTTTCTCAAAAGCTTTCTTTCTAATTAATGCAGATAATACTGAGCAATCTTGAAAGCTTTTTTCATAAACTTTTTTCTTGGATATATATTTAGAAGCTAGAACCTGTAGTAAACAGTACATAATAAGCTATAAAGAACACAACAGGTGGTACATAATCCGTGGGCAGCGACCGGGACACGTGAAGCGAGAAATCAGATGAATCGCTGAGGAGGGGGCTTTTTATCTAAGAACTTGACGAATCAAAGCAACCGAGAGTGATAGAGTTTTTCTAAAAACCCATTATTATTACATCTTTAGACGCTTACTTTTTGCGAGGAAAGGAACGCGAAAGGGGCATACATATTTGCTGCAATGGACGGATTTTTATTGACGATGATGATGATGATGATCGGGAATCATAATGACGTGTTTCATTAAAAATCTAAAATACTCGAGTCAAAAAGCTATTTATTACTATAGAAAATATATTATCCATTAAGATACTAATACTAAGTTGTACAAACAACTTGTGAATCTATCATCTCTATAGTTCCACGTTTTTGTGTCGCATGTCATTAAGACGAAGACGCATTGTTTGAATGTAAACTTTGTAATCTACGGCCATTGGTGTTGTGTTACTACTGTCTATCTAATTAAATCCTTTGGAATCTAAATTTTCTTGTCTATATTCTGTATTATTACTTGACTTGCATTGTGGTTAATCTCATTAGAGATTCATCTGATTTCTATTCTATTAACTACTTAAGATTTACAAAATTAACTTATCTTTGTATATTCATTTAAACATCTTTTATCATTTAGATATGATGTTAAATACCTTCACATCCAATTTTTCTTTTTTTTATTGGTTTTTATTTCTTCAACGAAGTTTATTCAGACAGAGATCAGTTATGTAACTTAATCATCATCATCAGCCTCTGTCCTTCCACTGCTGAAAATAGACCTCTCTCAATGAACGCCAAGACGACCGATCCCTTGCCACTCGCATCCTACACGGACCGGCCACTGCATGGAGATCGTCTACTCACCTGGTTAATATCCGACTTCGTCTAAACCCGGTTTCCACTCTTGAACCTTATTGGCCCATCGGCCGATGGGCTGGGCCGAGATTCCGTTTTTTTTAATAAGGCTATATTGCCGTTCTAGTTGTAAATAATGCTCATGATGATGGTAAGGACATAAAAATAATTCAAGGCACGTTCCTTTACGAAATTTTAAAACAGTCAGAAATACAAATAACTAAGTATATTAGGTAGAATCAAAAGAATCAAATTTATCGATATTCGTAATAAAACTTTTTTGTTCATAATTTGTAGTCCAGCCGTAGTCAAGCAAAACTAATATAAATATTAACTTATGTAATAAAGTGTACTGGAAAAAAATGATAAAAATAAAACACAAACAGTAGCAACAGTAATGTTAGGTATCAGAAGAAATGTGAGCATGACAAAGCGCGTATTCACAATAACGTAGATGTTTGATAAACTCAATAAGATTTTCGGATAAGAGAACAAAGGTTTACAGTTAAATGTTAACGAAAATGTGGTACATGTGAAAAATTTACCAAAAAAATATTGCAGCAGGAATCAGTTTGGGTCTGCTTACCTGCGGATCCTATTTTTTGCCATAAAGGGTGGCTATTAAGGCTGTAAAAAATGTAACGGTTCTTCCACCCCAAGAGAACTGTAAAAAAAACACAATGACACCAAAACTGTTATATTTCCTGTGGTAAAAATTTGTTTTTTAAATTTTTCGCTGAACAAACGGCACGGTGTTTAAAAAATGCTTTCAATACTTTTACTTAGTTTGACCAAAAATATTTAATTCCTTACCGTTAACCCTCGCAAA
Source organism: Helleia helle (assembly GCA_963853865.1). Classification (NCBI taxonomy): domain Eukaryota; kingdom Metazoa; phylum Arthropoda; class Insecta; order Lepidoptera; family Lycaenidae; genus Helleia; species Helleia helle. The sequence goes on from OY971425.1 coordinate 11,699,514, forward strand.
GTTTTTCTACCTGATAGTCTTTGAAAGAAAGTCAATGTTAAACGCGTGACCAATGTAACAGTAGCTGGGGTATAAGAAAGGGGTAAGTTTAATTTATTGCTGCTAAATGGTTTATAACAATACTTAAGTTTACTGTTCATTGCTTTTACTTGTATTTTCTAAGAAAGAAATGAACGATATATTTCATTCTAATTATGTGGTAAATTTTAATATTGTGCCATATTTTACAAGCTTAAACATAAGTGTTGTTGATTTTGAAGCTTTATAGGGTAATTTTAGTTTTAAAGTTTTTATTTGTTTGGTTTAATTGTTTTAGATGATATAATCGTGAGAAATTACATTAAAAACTCAGATTATAAATATTTAATGTTTAATGTATTTAATTTAAATTACGAGTATTTTAAGAATTAACTTCACTATTTATTTTTAAATGATATAATGTTTTGTAGATAAATAAAATAAACGTACACAAATAAATAAGCTATACGAGAACTAAGTAGTCACTTCATCTATTGTTGTTAACCAATAATACAAACTTTTAGTTTTTTACCTATTGGTAATAATGCTCTTAGTCCTATCTTTTAGTTTTTAAGAGACATATTATGTAAAAAGTATGCAAAAAAAAGTCATGTAAAAACCAACATCATAGTAAAGAATATAAAAGAAATATAGTTGTGTTTTATTAATTAACTGGAAGAACATAATTTTTATTAAAAAATTATTACAAAAATAATGCTGCAACAAAATTCGCAAAAAATACTTTCATTACGTTGTTTTTAATCTCTGTATATATAAGCTACGAACTAGCTTCTTGGCTTATGTATACGCAGCTTTTTGCATATTATGATTATTATATGCGAAGGCAAACACGTAAGTTTGTGTGGGTGAGCTTAAACGCTTACACTTATTAGGATTGCTACAATATTTGTGGTCATCAAATGTCATATTGATGGAATATTAAGTTCCATGATTATGTACATTGATTAATGTTACAATATTTAATAGAAGTACATCAAAATAGGTTACTTTTTAACGTTTGCCATTAATGGAACATACGCAATTAAAAAAATGCGTACAAATGCTCAAAAAGTAATATAAAAAAAATCTGGGCAAATTATATAATGAAATTGTATGTAAAAACCTCCCATGAACTATGTTTAGGTTCTGTTATTCGGATGTTTCTTTCATAAATGACGCAAATAATCCCTTTCGGGGATGGATCAAACACACAACCTCTTCTAAAACATACCTATTTATTCAAAACATCTAGGGAATCTTCGATTTAATTTCAATCTTTACAAATCGAAAAATCTCTACATGTACTCTTATATAACGAACGATCATCGATTTCTTTCCTCACAGAGATTATAAAAATGTAGAGAAGCAAAAAAAGAAGCGAGCATCCAAACTTGCCGGTAGAGTGGCCCCTCCGGCAGGACGCGAGGACGCGTTCAGCGATTTGGGAGCAACGTCCTCGACCTTGAAACTAGATGAACTTACATAACCTGGGTACCTCGAGCTTCAACCAAATTATTCCTAGCATTTTTTGCGACACCCACTCCACGACTGGTACCAACGGGTTGAAAGAACACCTTTTATGTAATAAGTACATAAAGCTTTTTTATAATTCAGAAAATTAAATAAAATATAAGTTTCTAGTTTCTTTGTGCTTAAGTATCTAAGTATTTGTTTACACTCATAATAACTACTAAAGCTTATTTTTTTAAAATTTATATACTAAAGATAAAAACTGGGATAAAATACATATTGTAATAAATTTAATACAATAAAATTACAAAGTAACTAAAACTAAAAACCTTCAAAAATATATTATAATAACTATATATTATAATAATATACTTATTATTAAAAAGGAGTCCCTTTAGACAAGGTTCCGAAGATACTGGCAGCGTTCCCCCTTTGAATTGCTAGACTAATTCTAATAAAATTATATTTTTAAAATGACACATTTGATACTGTTAAATCATTATAACAATAATTCACGTATCACATTGATTATAAAATTATACATCCATATAATAGATTATCAAAATTATTGGCGGGATTATTAAGGTTCCCATTTTGCTAGGCGGTTAATAATACAGTGTTAGATGATGTCATAACCAAAAGCAAGACGGTACAAAAAGTGCTATTGTGTAGAGTCGTGAGACTAGCTCGGTGGACGTGCGTTGAACTCTTTTGAGTGCCGAATTCTGTTACCACATTGGCCAATTATAAAACAAACCGAGCCACTCCATTTGCTTAAAATTTTAATTGATGAGATTTTTAAAAATATTTGTCAATATAGTCTTATTATTATAATAGTGATAATCTTCAAAGCTTCATACAAAGACCATCCTGCTTCTACTATTCAAAAGCTTTCCTGTGCTTTAGATGGAAGACCGGATAACTACTTATTTATTATATAGACATAACTTCTTATCTTAATGTCTTTAGACATACAAGTCATAGACCTGGACTTGGTGCACAAGCGACTTATATCGTTCATAGAGTATATTTTCGACGACATCTCTTCTATAAGCAAAAAAAAATGCTTTCGCCATTACCATAATTACATTTTATTACAAAATTAAATTCTTATCTAGGACTCTGTTGTCTCGTACTATCTACTTACTTGCTGTATAATAAAAACTTATTTAAAAACTTTTACCCTTTCATGTTTCTAATTGCTCGTGTCTCAATACGTCTTAGAAAATTTACTATATGTCAGGAAAAACATAAGTGAATTCTGTAAAAAAGTCAAATCCATAGTAGGGATATACGGAATAGACACAGGCTAGATGTACCAGTGATTAGACTCACAAAAGTAAGCAATTCTTTTAAAGGCAACTGTATAAGTTTACAATAGGATCCAAGGAAACCTCCCAATTAAAAAATTCAAAAAAATTTAATAAAGAGCGTTTGTGTGGTAAAGGATATTATTATACAGTAAAAGGTTTTATGGAAGATATCACACCTTGGGAATAGGACGTTCCTCCCAGGCATTTCAGGATAACAACATGTGATTTTTTTATAAAATATTTGAACATTAGTTCCACTGAGTTTGTTTCGCCGGTTCTTCTGAGTAGGTTTGCCTTGGAACCGGTGATAAATTCAATGGACGTTCAAAATGATACCTTGTTTTGAATAAAATTTTGAAAAAAAGAATTGATTTGATTTGATTAGCGCCCCAAACGTTAGGGCTTAGACATACAAAATTATAGTGGTTTTTTATCAGGGTAGGTAGTTTACCTTAGTTTGGCCCGCACCAAAAAACAACCCCTGACAACGTCGGGACAGTACAATGGGGTGAGGTTCCTGTTCTCGCCCCTTGCCCTCTTTAGTTCCCTCTTCTTATAAGAGGTGTACAAAGAGCCCCCTCGGCTCAATTCGCTTCGCCCAAGGTTCTGGGCTCACTCTAGGCTACTGAGCTCCACCGCCACGACACGGCTTGAACCATGGTGGGGGCCCATACAGATCTGCACAACCAGAGATTATGCAGATTTGTTGCCCTCCTTTTCCCTATCCCCCCAATGGGCCACCGCGAACGCAGAAACCGTACGAACGCACGCCACCGATACCACCCCGGGCGTGTCGGCCCAAGTTGGCTGCATAGCAGCATGGCACTACCATTTATTTAAATTCAGCATATCTGAAGAGAATAAGTTTTTGAAGGTGTGTGAAGTTCAACACACCGCATTGGGCTAGCGCATCGGTGTACTATGGTCCAACATCTTCCTTGCCAGATTTCGAGGATGAGACCCGTACCCAGCAGTGAAAAAATAAGGGTTGGTATTATTATATAATATCACATCATCAAATCATCATAATATCATCATCACGAACTACATATTCCCTTCTGGGCTGGGCTGGGCTCGTTGGGCCTATAATGAACTCTGCGTTACTACCTTAACATTACGTAAACTCCTTACATTTGCTAAGACAGAAGTAATCGTTTACATACACAATTTACGCTGAGATAATACGCCCGCATCGAGCGAGGTTTTTGACATCGACGTGCCGGATGCTAAGGCCACAGATAAATAAAAACTTAACGATTGAAGCGGTCCCACGAGTTTGTACGGAATTTGAACAAATATCGTAATCCCTAAGTACTTGGATATGGTGCTTGAAGCTACGAGCATTTTATTAATACTTAAAATATAATTAACAATTAATTATAAAAATATATCTTTAATAATGTACATATCTGTATTGATTAGTATAATATGTGTAAATATAAAAGACACTTTACAATTAGTAAAAATTAATTAAGATATTAAGTTATATCTTAATTAATGTTTACTATTTGTTTCGGTATTAATATTATTCAAATAATCTAAAGCATGTGATTCATGTTAAATTTTTATTAGTACTCAGTATGTAGTGCAAGTAGTATTTTTTTTATATATAAATAAATTGTATATCCCGATATAATGCGATAGGTTTAAGGGTTCTAATTTTCTTGACTTCCTATACTCTTGTAAATTAGAATAATTAATTATGATAGGGAAATTGGACAGACCTGATAAACAGGCAACATCGACCATGAATATTAAAGCTCACACCGGACTAGCCTCATTACGAAACATCCGTCCAGGCGTTGCCAGACCTTAGGCGCAAGATAGGAAGAATAATAATAGAAGGTCTTCTTGCTAATAATTATACTTATTTTTCTTTTTTTTTTTCTTTTACGCCGGAAATGCTCTGAAGCATCCCCTCCCCCAGGAGTGAGTCTCCCCAGGTGGGTATGTGGGACTCGCTGCGCCCGAAAGATATAATGGATGTGTAAATGGATGCAGCTCTACCCACTAAAACCCGGCGAGTGCCACCAGTGCCGCCTTGATGAGGTGCCCCGGATCTGTTAAGCTAACAGGGCACCTCGACGGCTAGTCAGCCCCGCAAGGGACCGACGCCACCTCCACAGAGGGGTTGTCCCGCACCACAGAATAACCCCTCCCAACGTCGGGACAGTACAATGGGGTGAGGTTCCCATCCTCACCCCTTGCCCCCTGCTCTTTTGTCCCCTCTTCTTATAAGAGGGGTACAAAGAGCCTCCTCGGCTCAATTGGCTTCGCCCAAGGTGCTGGGCTCACCCTAGGCTACTGAGCCCCACCGCCACGACAAGGCCTGAACCATAGTGGGGATACTTCCTATCCTGCTTCTATTCCAGGAAACTCTTATATACTGGGTAAATATATTTTTTTAAGTCCTAAGGAGGCAACCGAGCAGTCGGTGCACCATAAGGGTGACAACTGACCCCCATAGACATATACACAACCAAAAGTTATGCAATCGCGTTGCCCTCCTTTTCCCTATCCCCCCCAATGGGCCACCGGAAGCTCACAGAGGTGAGCTAGAGGTATAACCCCGGTCGTGCCGGCCCAATTCAGCTGTAAAGCAGCAAGACACTACTGCTACTATAATTTTACGTGATAACGTCATAATGCGTCACAATCCGAACGCTTAGGCCGATCGTAATCTCTCTATCGCTTGTTACACGCTCTCGCTTGCACGCTCGGCTCTGTCGGAACGTGACACTTTCGTGCATGAAGCCGGCGATTATCGTTTTATAAGACGTTATCACGTCAAAAATACCACATTCATCCATTATTGACTTTATTTAGGTCTGTTTCAATACGAAATTGTAATTCTACTCCTGGTAGGTTTCTTATGTTACTTGGATAAGTAAAGGCATACAAGCTACCCGACAGTAAGTGGTCAGCGTCACCCATAAATATAATCAAGTTTACCTGAGACTAGCCCAGGCAACTTTACAGACCCCACCAAGGTTCAAGCCTTGTCGTGGCGGTGGGGCTCAGTAACCTAGGGTGAGCCGCTGTACCTTGGGTGAAGCGAATTGGGCTAAGGGGGCTCTTTGTACCCCTCTTATAAGAAGAGGGGTCAAAAGAGCAGAGGGCAAGGGGCGAGGATGGGAACCTCACCCCATTGTACTGTCCGGACGTTGGGAGGGGTTGTTCTGTGGTGCGGGACAACCCCTCTGTGGAGGTGGCGTCGGTCCCTTGCGGGACTGACTAGCCATCGAGGTGCCCTGTTTGTTTACTAGATCCGGGGTACCTCACCAAAGGCGGCATTGGTGGCACTCGTCGGGTTTTAGTGGGTAAAAAGGCAACTTTACAGATAGTAAATGTATTACCTGCACCTAAGACTTAAGATGGAAAGTCTCGTTGCCAGTAATTGCACTGCTTGTCCTGTTTTTTTTTCGAAACACAGCAGAGTTGGAACACTACTATTCTACTTCCACCTATTTTCCCACAGTGTCGGCAGTGGTTCAAGCTTTGTCGTGGCGGTGGGGCCCAGTAGCCTCAGGTGAAGGTGAGGCTCTGGTTCTGTCTTATACTTTAATAGGAAATTCACAGATTTGCGATGTTCCCACTAATATTTATTTGCTATACCAACTTGGAAATTTAAATAAAAAATCGCAAAGGAGAACTTCGATTCAGACCATTTTAGCTCTACATCCGAGTCGAATTTAAGTTAATATCAATCTATGAAACACTTTTGCCTTGCCACTCTGCTCAAACAAATTGAACTATTACTTCTTAGGTTCATAAATAATATATATGTGATGGAGAGAAATTAGACGACGGAAATAAACTATTTCAGAACGTATTTAACGGTCTGGGAATGGATGCAACATGAAACTGCTCTATATATAATACTAGTAGGTACAGCTTTGGTCCCGCGTACTTGAAATAATTAAATCGAATAGAGGGAGTAGTCTGACCTGTGACTGAACACTTTTGCCTTGCCACTTTACTATTTACTTCTTAGGTTCATAAATAATATATGTGATGGAGAGAAATTAGACGACGGAAATAAACTATTTCAGAACGTATTTAACGGTCTGGGAATGGATGCAACGTGAAACTGCTCTATATATAATACTAGTAGGTACAGCTTTGGTTCCGCGTACTTGAAATAATTAAATCGAATAGAGGGAGTAGTCTGACCTGTGACTGAACACTTTTGCCTTGCCACTCTGCTCAAACAAATTGAACTATTACTTCTTAGGTTCATAAATAATATATGTGATGGAGAGAAATTAGACGACGGAAATAAACTATTTCAGAACATATTTAACGGTCTGGGAATGGATGCAACATGAAACTGCTCTATATATAATACTAGTAGGTACAGATTTGGTCCCGCGTACTTGAAATAATTAAATCGAATAGAGAGAGTAGTCTGACCTGTGACTGAACACTTTTGCCTTGCCACTCTGCTCAAACAAATTGAACTATTACTTCTTAGGTTCATAAATAATATATGTGATGGAGAGAAATTAGACGACGGAAATAAACTATTTCAGAACGTATTTAACGGTCTGGGAATGGATGCAACATGAAACTGCTCTATATATAATACTAGTAGGTACAGCTTTGGTCCCGCGTACTTGAAATAATTAAATCGAATAGAGGGAGTAGTCTGACCTGTGACTGAAACGTGTCAAGATGTAAACGCAGATATAGTAATGAGAATAGAGCCATTATCATGCTTGCAGCGTAATTTTTATGGGCACCAATTTTTCCCACCCGAATCTATAATTCTTCTATTTCTGGTAGAAGTGTAGAGATCTTTCTTAAAAATTTAATTATACTCGTCAAACTTAAAAAAATCGCACCTCATCCATATAAAAAATTGTATCAATATTGTTTTATAAACCGCGTACCAAATATATCGTACATCGATAAAAAGTGGCATTACTGAAAAGGGTAACACGGGATTTTGGGAACATGATCCTGAGCGTGAGCAGCGTACGAAAAATGGCAGAATATTTATTACAAGCGGCCATCGTCGTATAAGGCCAAGCGTGGGTGCACTCACTACCCACTTTGTAATTCATCTCATTGTGACAGATACATCTATCGTCTTGAGTCAATATATCTATCATTAGCATGTGTCATCATCATCTATGTTGACGTTTTTCCGTCCACTAGACATTTTTTTTTCTTTAACGCCGGGAAATGCTCTGAGTGGGGAGTGGGTCTCCCCAGGCGGGTATGTGGGACTTGCTGCGCCCGAAAGCTGAGCTGGTAAGTGGACGCAGCTCTACCCACTAAAACCCGGCGAGTGCCACCAATGCCGCCTATGGTGAGGTGCCCCGGATCTAATGAGCAAACAGGGCACCTCGACGGCTAGTCAGCCCCTCAGGGGATCGAAGCCACCTACACAGAGGGTTGTCCCGCGCCACAGAACAACCCCCCCCCCCCAACGTCGGGAGAGTACAATTGGGTGAGGTTGCTATCCTTGCCCCTTGCCTCCTGCTCTTTTGTCCCCTCTTCTTATAAGAGGGGTACAAAGAGCCCCCTCGGCTCAATTAGCTTCGCCCATTCTAAAACGCTAACAAGATTTCTATAAATATTGGCAAAATATATTTTTAATTTTATGAGGCACAACATTGGCAATGTAAATAATCATTTTGAGACCGTATACGTCTAATAAAAACAATATAACCACACCTACGCGTTCGATGCCGCGAGCAATAGTTAGGTTGTTGTTAGTGAATCAGAAATATAATTATATGTTCATTAACAGTCTATATTCGTATACTGAATACAGGCCTCTTTTTTAGTATATGTACTGCCGAAGCGAGTAATATATTTGTTACCAACTCTCTATATTTTTATAATGTAACATATTTTATATATAACATATATATTATACTAGCTGTTGCCCGCAGCTTCGCCCGCGTTAACTTTTAAAATTTGAGGGGTTTTATCACTTAGGGGTATGAAAAATAGATAGCAGCCGATTCTCAGACCTACTGAATACGCATATAAAATTTGGTAAAAATCGGTAAAGCCGTTTCGGAGGAGTAAGGTAACTAACATTGTGACATGGAAATTTTATATATTAGATAACGTATATACACAAATGCTACAATAATATTATCTTCATTCTGCTGGTACACCGTAGGTGGTCAAGGATTGTGCATGTTTGTATTCAGTAATTATTATTAATATGGTAATCAATCATTTACACTAAACGATATCACTGCTGACATCTTCGATAGTGACCTTCATTTTAAATCATTTTAGGGGTTCGCCGTCTGTCTGTCCCACTTTTATAGTTATCTGCTGTTATCTGTTACGGTCAAAGACGTATAAATAACACACAGGATCACCTCAGCGTTAGGCTGGCCCCGGCGAAGGCCAGACTACTCCTCGTAGGGGGGGGGGGACTGCCCGGCCGCTATTAAGCAGTCCCCACGACGTTCTGCCATACAGACCCAGGTTCCCATCCTAAGCCCGACACGAACACGGTGGCGTTACTGGAGGCGCATTAAATAGCGCCTCCTACGCACCCCCGTTCAACATCTTCGGGAGGAGGCCTCGTCGGCGGCCTCATCTTTCACCCGCTCGTCGGCCTCCTTCTGGGACATTACTGCCTCGCAGAAGGAGACCATCGCCGTCCAGAACTCGTCGTCACCGAGTATCGCGGAGATGACGCTCGACAGAGACAAGTCCCCTCCGATGACTGATGTCAGACCGTGACGCAGCGCCGCCCATCTCGGGCACACCTCGAGTGTGTGCTGGGCCGAGTCCACCGCCGCACCACAATCGTGACACACTGTCAACGGCTCCCTGCGGGCCGTCCGGCACAGGTACTGACCAAAGCAACCATGCCCGGTGAGCACCTGTGTCAGACGGAAGGTGAGGAGTTTGCGCTTACGCTGCATCCACCGCTCAAGGACCGGACGCAGAGGAACCGTCAGGTTTTTGCCATACGGCTGCTGGGCCAGGTCCTCCCCCCACCTATAGTCGATAATAATATTATGTTTCACAAGTGTAATAATATTATTAATTTTCACAGATTTTATTGCAGTTTGACGTGAGGACTATTTTCTCTTATATAATATATTTTTATAACTTGCTGTAAAAACATTATTAAAATTTGTGAAATTGACGTAAACATTAGTAAATAATGTTTCATCTTTCTTACATTGATTGTAGTTTTTGATTTTCGAAACCTCATCTCATCATTTATTAAAATCAAAATTTGTGAGACAATCAAAATTGACCTTTCAAATATATTTTTTATAAATTTTGTTAAAGTATTTTGTAACAAAAATTTACACGGCTCATAAAATTGTAGACGTTTTATCAAAATCTGTGGGAGGTGCCATGCTGCTATGCAGCCGACTTGGGCCGGCACGACTGGGGTGGTACCTCTCACTCACATAACACCGGCGTCAAGTGACAGCTATGCTGTCGCGTTTCGTGCGGTTTGTGAGTTTCCGGTGGTCCATTGGGGGGATAGGAAAAAGGCATATTCTCTAGTTGTGCAGATGTGTATGGGCGTCGGTAGTCTAAAGTTTTGACTGCTCGTTTGCCCTCCTATGCTATAAAAAATATACAATGATGAATGCATGTCTTTTTTTTCTTTTACGCCGTAAAATTCTCTGAGGCATCCAGCTGAGGAAGGGGGGATACCCCGGGCGGGTATATGGAACTCGCTGTGCACGAAATATGGTAAGGTGGACGCAGCCCTACCCACTAAAACCCGGTGAGTGCCACCAATGCCGATGCACCTCCACAGAGGGGTCTTCCTGCACCAGACAACAACTTTTCCCAACTTTGGGACAGTGCAGTGGGGTGAGGTTCCCATCCTCGCCCCTCGTCGCCTCTGCTCTTTTGTTCTGTCTTCTTATAAGAGGGGTACAAAGAGCAGCTCCCTCGGTTCAATTTGCTTCGCCCAAGGTGCTGGGTTCACCTTAAGCTACTGAACCCCACCACGACGACAAGGCTTGAACCATGGTGGGGATCTATTTTGTTTTACAAATATAGGTACAGACGGGCGATTGTCCCTTTTTTAAATATTTCAGTACTTTTATTTTCCTCTCTTTTTTAAATGTACTAGAGCAAAAACTTAAATCTATTTCTTTTTCTGTTAATATCACCACCTACTCTAAATTGTGGCATAAAAGAGTTTCAAATTTCTTTCTTCCCCAAAATATGATATAAACTTTCAATTATTTATTTCAGCCCATCACTATATGTCGAGGGAATCTAATAAAATCATACAGAATATATGTATCTTGTTTCGGTGACGTTGATCTGTGGAAAAAGTAACACGCGTATAGCTAGTTTGAGCGTAAGATGTCGTTGACTTGCCGCTGTTACTACATCAGAATGGCGAGCCATTTCGTTTTATAATTCGGAACCTTCTAATCATTGCATACATTTATACACATATATCGTTATGTACGACGTCTAGTTTTCTGTATGACAATGTTATTCGATTGCGTCGAGTCAAGGTAAGTGTGCCGACGGCCGGGTGTGACCTAGTGTAGTCCCCCCCCACCTTGCTGCGTTCTGCACTCGCAAAAGTTCAACGAACCCGCGGCAGAAATGTTGCTGGCATTGGCGCTGTAACATTACCGGAAAGCAGCTGCAGTCATCTACATATTCGTAGCAGTCCAACTTCTACGTCCTGTATGCAATATTCAGGGATCAAATCGGAATTTCAAAAGACTTTCTTTAAATATTTATGGACCACTTCCTGATAGACAATTTTTAAAGGTCATTACAATCAACAAATCAGTCGGTATTGGATGTAGATCGCCAATTATTCCTATTTAAAAATGTACTAAAAACCCAGACCAATTTGTTTATGTTAAGGGACTATAATGATACACATCTGGTAAATGTTTAAGACTAACTAGTGCGAGAGGTCGTTTGAGAGGTCATCTAGGGAGTCATCACCAATTTCACTTCCAAATATTGATAAATATGAGCTGACAAAATGATGGTAACGAAGGCAATTCCTGTGATTTCATCTCGACAAAATTAAAAAGATTTCCTTCAGTACGGCCTACTACATGTAGGACATACTTATACTTACTTTTAACAATTCTGTGTAAGATTGTATCATGAGTAATTTATTTCACGCAAATCTGTTTTCTTGTAATGGTACTTCTTGGTTTTTCCGATGATTCAGTAAACTCGGTGAAAGAGAATGAGGCTTAACTAAATGGCGGAAATATGTTAATTATGTTTATTATGTCACAGTGTGAGCGAAGTTTCGTGAATCATGCTCCTTTTCAGCCCAGTTCGGTTCAGCTCGGTTCAGTTCGGCGTGGTTTTGTGGGGCTCGGCGGGGCTCGCGGGGGTCGGTGCGGGGCCGCCCCTGCGCACGCGCAGGCAACACCGTTATTACTTTCTACCGAAGCAATCGGGAATTTTCGATTATGCATACGTATTGAGATTAGCAAAAGTATTATATGCACTGGGTTTTTGTATTACTAAGCGTAGCCGGTCCGTGTTGGACGTGAATGGCAATGGATCGGCCGACTTGACGTTCACTGACGGGGGCCTATGTTCAGCAGTAGTTGGTTAAAGGCTGATGATGATAAAGCGTGTAATAATATAATGTTCGTGTAGACAGAATGTGTTGAGATACATCAATGAACTTGACTTTATGAAAAGTTATTTTTATGATATTTTTGAAAGTTTCCCATAAACAAATTATGTCATTTATTTTATAGATGTGGACATTTTAATATCTTCAGAGGCCTATTATATCATTACCAGATTCCATGATTTTTATAGATGCTTCCAGTATTTCCTATTCTTACGCAGCCTGATTATCTTAAGAACTAAGGTCAATGACCTGTAATTGATGTTTTAATTTTTTTAGGATCTACTGCAATTATAATTACTATAATTTATATATAAAAAGTTATATATAACTGTCTTGCTAAAGGTGTTCTACTTATTTACTAATTGTTACCAATTATTGAAAATTGACCAAACTTATTGACTTGGTAAAAATGGTAAAAATAGCCATGAATTGAACAACCAATGAACATATCATTGGTTGTTTAATTCATGGCATTTATTTTAACGCAGTAGAAATGCTTTGCGCATTCACCCGGGGATATGTGGGACTCCCGGTACTCCCCGACCGGTATACCGCACTAAGACCACTGAGTTGCCTTCAGTCGTTTGAAGGGGAGTGTTCCGGATCTGACTAACAATCAATTCATGGCCTATTCTGGACTCCTTCATTCATTTTTTTTTGACATACAAATAAAGTTTATTTTATTAGATTTCTTTTAAGTGTAGGTGGGTTTTATAATATTGTTAAAAGCTATATTGACTTAAAGATTGAGACGAAAATTTTCTTTTAGACTCCGTTCTAATGTTTTCTTCACATCTTTATTTAATTATGTTTTCTTAGGAAAAATCAGCTGATTTCTAATTTGACTATCAGTCGAGATAAAGAGTTGTTATGGTTTATTTTATTCTCTCCTTTTTTTATCTTTGGTATATGATGTCAGCAGGTATTATCAGGTATCGACGGATATCGGTGGGTATTGGCAGGTATAATCTGGTATCGGCAAGTATCAGTTGGTATCACCTGATATCGGAGACCAGCCGATTACCTGTACGACCTGTACCTACGATGTACCTGCACAAGTACTTATCAGCGGGTATCAGCTCAAATCCACTAGTATCAGCGGGTATCGCTTGGTACCGGCAAGTATCAGCCGATATTTGTAAGTATTGGCAAGTATCAGCGGTAGTTTCGGCGGATATCGGCAAGTATCGGCCGTCCCGGGCTGTTCAGCGAGAGCGTCGTCCGCAGTAACGGATCGGGGCCGATGAACGCGGCTGGCCTTATTCCTGGCGGTCGCGAGAAACGTACTTTCATTGTCACCTCGGTGGGCTGACACTCGCACTGTCTCCACGTTAATTGTATATGGTACATATTAAAAGTGTAACATAACGGTCATACTGTTCAATGTTTAAGGAAGTCTATTTTTCAATTTGACAATATTTTAAATAATGAATTAACCTGTTACTCAATCAACTAGCGTCAAAATTCTCTGTAATCTGAGCTTTACTCAGATATTGTTAAATCCTTCTGGGAGCCAAAGTAAAAAATTAAGAAAAAGACTCGAAATATCTGCTCTACTATCTATGTATGTTATGTGTTTTATATGAAAACAAATTCCGCCAATTTGTGCTGCGACGCTGAGCTGGTTCTGCGCGCTGATTGTCCGACTGATGGCCATTGAAGGATGATTGGCCAATGGAACGTACATACAGATCACTGATTGATTATTACGTCAGTGACAAATTACTGACCAGTTTCGGAATTTAACGGCTCACATTACTACTCTATGGTTATATTCTCAAACAAATATGTAGTGTTTATCCTTACCTACTAATATTATAAAATGCCAACGTGTGTTGATGTTACACATGAAATATACATATTGAAAGACTGTAGCGTTGGGCTAGTACATATTATGTATTTTGTGCGCTTGACAATTTCAATTTTATGATTTCAATTGACGTAATTATGAGTAACTACTAATAATAAGGCAAATGTAATTCCCATAGTAGCTTTGAATTTTTCGGGATAAAATGTAGGCTATGTGTTGTTCGGGTATATAACTAACAAGAATGGAAAGATTCATAAAATCCGTTCAGTAGTTTTGTCGTGATTGAGGAACAAACATCCAAACTTTCGCATTTATAATATTCGTAAGATTACTTCGTACTATCATTGTATAAGCTGTTTAATGTCATTGACATCACGTACATGCGTAATAATCAGCAACGCTAGACTATGTTCAACTCACATGGCTAACTCTAGGTATTAGTTTTGTGATGCAGGTTTGGTTCTGATTTTTGATAGTTAGTAGTTAACTCAATAAGATTCTTTATTTTAAACATCCCTTCATCAGATTTTTCATCCCTTTTTTTCCAGCGGCCATACTTGGATATAATATAAATGAACTAAAACGTGTAAAATTTCAACGTCAAGGCAATCAATATACTCATCCTCATTTAGTTCGAGAATTCGCCGTGATGGCGTCATATTTGTTTGCTGTTTTTTTCAAAGACATATTCATTGAATTCAGTTACTTAAATATATAACTTATGTATTTCTAAATAGACCTAAAAAGATATGTGTTGATAATATATTATATTATAACTAAATTATACAAGTAGATAATAAAATTAATGCGATTGCAAATATGACTTTTGAGTAGATGAATCGGGCGGGGGTTCCGCATACAATTAAAATACGTGAATGTATAAACAGGTACATATTTGATATTATATTAATGTAGTTTACAACGGATAGTTGTAAAATGTTGTAACCGGCTACGGTGCTACGTCTCTACGGCGCTACGTCGCTACGCTGTCATTGACCTCCGCGGTGTCAAGTGCACTACGTTCATATAACTTCTTACTTAATACTTTATAATATTTTAATCGGATTATAATAGTTATTCCGCAGCTTTGGAATATTATTTTTCGGTGCCAAATTATTCAGAATTGATTTTGAATGAATATTCAAGTTATTGAAATTAAAAGCGAATGTTATAAAAGCTGAATATTTTATTAGAAAAAATAATGAAAAAAAAAAGAAATGCTTTAAATCTTTAAAATTTTAATTTAAAGTAAATAAATATAACAATTGTATTATGTAATCTACCACTTCTATACTAAATTATATCTATATTTCTTTATTACATATTTCATATACATATTTATGTCAAACACAAAGTTTTTAACATGATGACATTAAATATATATTATAGTAAAGTGTTATATTTTAATAATTATCATTTATTATTTTTATACTCACCATATTTTTGAATACCGTAATTATAATAAAATATATTATTGAAACCTAAATATATAAATTAAATTTACTTTCTTTTTATCGTAGTCCGATATAAGAAGACATTTTACAACAAGTCAAAAGACAAATATTTTTGATGATTAAAATTACCAATAATTTAGACATTCCTAATATAGTTTCATTTTTGAATCGAAACATTGTAAACTTTGCGTTTCCTACATTCATTCTGTAAGTGAAAATCGCATCGCCACGCGGACGTCATTCCACTTTTCCGAGGCGTCAGTGGTTTTAAAGCGGCCACATTGTGATGGTCTATACGCTACCAACAAGCCGCCTTAAACGTATGCGGCTAGACGAACAGACTAGGGTAGGGGAGGTCCATGATGCTGGTTATCGTATCCGCAGAATGACGCGCCGATGCAATTTCGCCTGCACCGTGCAGTAGGTAAGTGTGTCAATGCACTCTAATCCCCCCTATGTCTGCAACTTATGACATGCTTAACCAGTCTAGTTTGTGGAAACTGTGAAACGATCCTGATGAAACGAAAATGAACACTTTGGAAAGGTGGGGAAAACATTTTGGAAGTGGGACTAGGGTTTTTCTACATGTTTGATTACGGTTTTGGTGTAGGGTGATAATGTTCTCTCTTGTACTACTTGTATCGAAACCTATTAAATTAGACAGACATATTATATATCTGAAGTTAGGCACCATGTTTGGGCTCGTGATAATTATTAAAATGTAATTCATAAGCTGACATAGATTTACATTGTATTTTTCAACATATACAAATAAATGAAATAAACTATAACATAAATCACATATAAAATACCATTATTGATTTTTATGCCAGTTGTTTTATCTGTCAGTTTATGATATAACAACCTAATTTTCCATTCACCCACAAGTCCTTATTCTACTATTTGTACCAAATAGAGGCTGATGACGAAAATGTGTCAGAATAGAAGCGGAAGAAAATCTATACATGAGTACTAGATACAGGTTCTGCATGGAGGCCGTATGAGGAGGGGCCGCTGCCTTTTAGCCGACTGAAGGTAAAAAACTGTATAGGTACCCTTTCTAACGCTTAAGGGTTTCTATGGCAGTGTTTATTGAAGGTAGCTGAAGGTAGACGTGCGATAATAGAATCTAGATAACCGTCTTATTAGAAACAGAAAACAGCCAAAGTCCAGCTTCTGAAGTTAATGACATACTCGATGTACCGTCATTTGAGTCAGCGTCATCTGTGAAGTAAAAACGAAACCATTAATTATAGTCAAAGACGCTGATAATAAGATAATTAAAAAATACTGTAGGAATTAACTTAAATTTATATTTTTTTTCTTTTAAATATCTATGGATTTTTTTTTCTTTAACGCCGGGAAATGCTCTCAGGCATCCCGCCTGGGGAGTGGGTCTCCCCAAGTGGGTATGTGGGACTCGCTGCGCCCGAATGATGGTAAGTGGACGCAGCTCTACCCACTAAAACCCGGCGAGTGCCACCAGTGCCGGATTCTGTTAAGCTAACAGGGCACCTCGACAGCTAGTCAGTTTGCGGGACCGACACCACCTCCACAGATGGGTTGTCCCGCACCACAGAACAACCCCTCCCTACGTCAGGACAGTACAATGGGGTGAGGTTCCCATCCTCACCACTTGCCCCCTGCTCTTTTGTCTCCTCTTATAAGAGGGGTACAAAGAGCCCCCTCGGCTAAATTAGCTTCGCCCAAGGTGCTGGGCTCACCCTAGGCTACTGAGCCCCACCGCCACGTCAAGGCCTGAACCATGGTGGGGAAATATCTATGGATGTTTTTTGTTACAGACAACAGAAATAAATATATTTAATGAGCGTCAACACGCGAACCATTGAGCCTCGGAGGTATATTGTTTTCTTATGTTTCCGCGATTTTCACTTATCTGTGTATCACTATTCACAGATTCTATCGAGTTTTATTTAGGTATTAAAATTCTCAGCTTTTCGGATACTTTGCATTAATTATAGTCAAGGATCCCGTAAAATGTAGTTTTATTGCAATTTTGACTTATTAATTAAGTATCTTGGTATCGCGTATTATTGTGAATTGTTTATGAAATGCAGATGTAAAAATATAAAAATGATATTTGATTTCATTACAATTACCTTTTTTCGTTTTGAATAGGCGTTTGATCATCTGCCAATTTACCATCGGTCCCACTAACCCATATATTCGTTACCACATCTGCCATAAGGGAGTCTTACATCTGTTTCTGAATTCAATTACTATATTTCCCTTATTCTAATAGTAATTGCAGTGGCTGTTCTATATTTGAATCGCAAGGGGCTTTAAATTGTAAAGTTTATCGAGACATTTTTTGGTATTGCGCCAGAACTACAGTTCTTTAACTACAGCCAAATGATGTTGAATTTAAAAGTAAGTAACTAAGTATAAAAATATGTAAAAAAGTTCTTAAACCTTTTCAGAAAAAATAAAATTTAACAAAAATTATTTAATTTTATTTAATAAGGCCTCTTCTATAATAACTGGTGAAAATATTTTTTTGCAAAACAATCATCATCATCATCATCATCATCATCAGCCTCTATCATCTATCTATATTAGGAAGATGAAGTGTCGGTCGGCCATTAACCAGGTAGGAAGACGATCTCAGTGCGGGGGAGGCCTATGCTCAGCAGTAGACGAATAGAGGCAAAACAATAATTAACTTATAATATATTAACTTTAAATTGCATATTTATTATAGGGCCTTGCTATTATGCTTGAACCATTTTAAAGTCTACAATTCAGTCCAAGTTAGTATTATTACATATAATGTAACAAGTTTAACCTGAACAACAAGTGCGGTAGTTTGTGACTAATAATGACTTACTTAAAACTTAGTCGATCAGCCATGTCCGTGTCCAACTTAAGTATATTCATATTGCATTTGAAAACGAATAAATGATAAATGATTTCTTGATTTGTATCTTATAATATGGCCAACTAATTTAATCAGGTGATTGGAAATTACACGCATAGGTCTCTAATTCGATTCACGCCAAGAGTTCATATTATATAGTATAATATTATAGGGGTAATATTCATATTAATTTCCTATAATTTTCATGGCTCATAGCATTAGTTCTTTAAAAACCTTACCACAAAACTGAATTAAAATGGTGTGATTCTTTATAAATATCATACAATCATGTACATTTAAATATACCCATACTTAAGTAGTGTTGTTGATTTGGCACACCCAAGGGTAGTCTCGTAATCCATTCGGAGCATAGCAGGTAGCCGGCGCATCGAGTTTCCTGTCGTATCTAGGCGAGTGACAGTAGTGGCTTGCGAAAGTGCACATAATTGGATCGGTGCTTTAGAAAGGGGGTTATGAGTTTGTAAGTGCAACGAACCCGCATGCATTTCCACGGGAAGATGCGGTTCGCTCGTGGAAAGCGTACGATTCCTGGAAGCGACGCTCGGCTCCCCGTCACGACTCTCTCGCACGCTCGATATGGCGAAAAGTGAAAATAAATTAGTAATCCACTACAAGTGTTTGTTTCACACTTGCGAGTAAACTACCGCGTATGTTGAATAAGAAAAGTATTTCACATCTTATTCGATATGTTTGCAGTACATATGTTTTATTTTAGTTCAGTGTATTGATGTTTATAGTACCAAGGTATCACAATTATATAACAAGTAATAAATATAAATAATAATTATAAAAATGCATATCCAGAGCTAAACCTATGTATGGCTATATACCACTTGCCTCAAGTATGCTTTCATACTTACTAGGTATCCACCTATCTATCTTATCTTATCTCTGTGTATGCTTATGTAACGATTTTGTATGTTTCTTGAAATAAATAAAATTATTATCATTAAAGGCGTTCAAAATACGTGAAAAGACGACTAGTTCAAAATACGTGTATAGCTATATATATATATATATATATACACCTTAGCGACAGACCAATGGTACTGGGCTAACGAGAGATTTTGTTTAATACTAACTGTTGCCTGCAGCTTCGCCCGCTTTAACTTTGATTTACAGCCATATACGGATTGATGATGATTATTTTTATTGTCCAAGTTACTCCTTAAAACTTCAGCTATCTGTCAGTGAAAATCCCGTCAAAATCAGCCCAGCCATTTCCGAGATTAGCCGGAACAAACAGACAACACAACACTCAAACATAAAAAAATAAAAAGATATTTTGTTATATGTATCGTGTATACATCCATTTGCATTTAGTAAAAAGCGGTTATTTTAATATTACAAACAGACACTCCAATTGTATTTATCTATATAGATTTTTATTACTTGGATGGACAAATGAGCAGACACGTCATTTGGTGGTAAGTACTCATCGTCGCTCATGAAACAAGATTTTATTTACCAAGAACTTGCCGAGTCGAGTCATTCTTGCCTATCCTATATTATACTGATTGTTCTGCCCTTCTTACCAAACACAGGTTAGCTGAATCACGGAAGAAATAAGCAGGATGGTGGTACTCATGCTATCGGGAGTGTTGCACAGAGTATCCTTCCCACCTGCACCGGTACAAAATAATTCTTTCTTTACTTATTATATTACTTCATAGAACAACAGACTTGATGAATGGTTATTTGTTGCAGGGTATCTGTAACGGGCTATCGTCGATTGTAAAGTGCTATTGGGAGATAACCCAAGCATCGCACCGAGTAACGTCGCGCTGTCGTGACTTGTACCTACTCGAGATATTGAAAATAACTGTAAGTTATATACTACAATTGTTTTTTTATTTTTTATATTTTGATATCGCAGGGAAATACGTATGGATGCAGTCAGGATCTTCGGGTAGATCCTGACCCAATGTAGGACTCGCACCTTGGAGTGCCCACCCTAACTAATCAGGATCACCTCAGCGGCTGGTTTGCCCCAGCATGTATAACAATATTATTGTAACGTGTTAAAAAAATTAAAGTTATTTGGTCAAAAAAAAAAATCCAAGAAATTTTGTTACTTTAAAAAAATATTTTAAACAAAATAAGTAATGAACTTTGATATACGTTTACAAGAAGGGCTCCATGAAGCGAATTTTTTTACGACAGTTATTTGAACATATGTATTTTCAATGTAAGTTTAAAGTCTAGCAACAGTAAAAATAATAAACAAAATATTTTTTTGTTGACCAGACTAAATTGTGTTTTCATCATTAATAATAATAATAATATAATAATAATAATATCTATGGACGCTCTCACACGACGTCAATCTGGTCCCGTGGTAAGTTCTGGAAGAACTTGTGTTACGGGTACCAGACAACGGAAATATTTATTTTAATACACAAATTTAATACACATCCATGACCCAGGAACACAGAAAATATTTTTGTTCCCTGGCGGGATTTGAACCCGCAACCTCCGGCTTGAGCGCCAACGCGCTTACGACTGAGCTACGGAGGTCGTCATTAAATGTGGTATCTTACTACAAAATATTTAAACAAAAAATTAAGTATGTACTTAACAATTTTTAAAGGGACAATGCCTCTTGCCACTCGCATCCAACACGGACCGGCCACCGCACGGAGATCGTCTTCCTACCTGATCAATGGCCGACCAACACCATTGGCGTTCATTGAGGGAGGCCTATGTTCAGCAGTGGACGGATAGAGGCTGATGATGATGATGATGAATGCCTCTTAGCTCTATTATCATATTAAAATATTATTGTACTACTAGGATTACATATTTTCCGACTATAAAATAAATCTAATCTCTAGAATAAATAAAAAAACCTGGATATATCCAATCTTATCCATGCGTAGAAAAAAATTAAAACACGAGATAAATCAAACCTCCTAATAGATACATAACGTTAAATTTATTCAACAGTCACCTGGCGATCCACAAAAAGTCTATTATGATCAAATAGCGCAACTGCTCTCATAACGGGGCCAAAGGGTTACCCATATGTCTAACGGATATGGGTTAAGCAATCAGGAGTTTTTCAACATCCTCTCCAAAACCCTTTCATTATAACTGTACTATTGAAAACAGAACATTTTAAAGCCGACATTGATTATTATCTGTCTCAATATGTTGCATATTGATCACATATCTATAGACAGATAAATTAAATTGAAGTGCCTGCTTGTAATTTCAAATTAACAGCTCTTCACTAAATTCATATGAAATATACAATACTGATATCAAAAAAATCAATTTTTAAAATTTTAGTCTGTCTGTCTGTCTGTTTATTTGTTTTAGCTAATCTCCGAAACGGCTGGACACATTTTGACGGGACTTTCACTGGCAGATATCTTATTATATGAGGAGTAACTTTGGATAAAAAAATAATCATCTTTCGGATACGGCCTTAATCTAAGTTAAGGCGGGCGAAGCTGCGGGCAACAGCTAGTCAATAATATATCACCGGTGCATCAAACAAATAGAACAATTCCTTTGGTGAATTACAATTCTATAACTGTAGGTTTATACGAATACTCTTCTTATCAGTCAATTATAGTAATAATCAGTGTGTCCTATCAGTATGTTATTAATATGAAAGAATAGATGGATGTATTCGGGATATTTAATTTAGGTATTCGTTAATTTTTCGATAGAACAAAGTTTCTTAAAGCAAAGAAAGTACGTATAAAAATATGTTTAGTTGTTAACAGTTCATAAGTATGAAATTATTAATAAAGTTAGAATTCGCAACTTAACTGTCAGTGTATTTAAAATTAAATAAGGAAAAATGGCGTTCTGTGGATGATACTTACATATAAAACGCTTAAAGTTAAGTGATGATTACTTCATCAGTCTTGTAAAAGCTAGTATGATGATGATGATGATGATGATGAATAAATATTAATAAACAATTCTTTCACGTTAGCCTAATATAGCGGTAAGTGTGTAAGAACGTACATTACGAATAGATTATAAAATAAAAACGCCTTCGGGACTCAATATCTATATAAACGCATCTTTTCCCATATTACCGTTACACCAGCCAGCTATCATATTAAAATTATTAGTTATTATACCCGTACAATCTCAGTTAAATTAATATTAACGGAATATCCCGAAGTTAAATCCATAGTAATTTTTTAACATCCCATTACCATATTATATAACTGTACCTTTACAAACAATTTGTGTTCGGTACTCAGAAAAGTTATTGAAGCAGCCCTCACCGCAGGCTACTACATTTAAATAGAATGCAGGATGCCCTGTTGCTGTGAAACCTCAAATTCGTTCCACTCGCGAGATTTATGACTCGTAAATCTTGATGATTTTTTTTCAATGTCCATTTGTTCCTAGCTAACGGGTCTTCACTAAGGGTCCCGGTTTACTCACTGCACTGTTATAACGGTGCTTGTGTGAAGGAAAAAGTGCATGTCCAAGTGTGACGTCACAAAAGCTTCATACGGTTCCTGTTAGTCGCACAAAGGAGTGTAACGGACACAGTTGTGAAGTTGGACATCTGGGAATAAAAAATGGCGTATTGGTTATTGGAAATAATAAAACACAGCATGAGTAGTCAATTTCAAATGTTTATAATTACAAACTAAAATAAATATTATTTAACAAACACTTTATAGAAAATAGTTTAATTTATTATTAACAACTAGCTGTTGCCTGCAGCTTCACCCGCGTTACTCAACTCCTATAAGTCACAGCGTGACATTTATATAGTTATACCTATAACCTTCCTCGATAAATGGGCTATCTAACACTGAAAGAATTTTTCAAATCGGGCCAGTAGTTCCTGAGATTAGCGCGTTCAAACAAACAAACAAACTCTTCAGCTTTATAATATTAGTATAGATTAACAAACTAATTACTGATGTAAAGAAGTCTAATTAGCCTTAAGAAGTCTAATGTTTTTTTGCGATAGAATGGAGTAGCTCACGAAGGCTTCACTTACATATGAGTACGATATTATACATACATTAAACATAATTCATATTTTTAAAGTAAGGTAAAGATCAACCCACCATAGACTACCAATACACATTTCAAAAGATAATTCAATTAAACATCACAATTAATAGAAATAAACAACCGTATTTATTGCTGGATACAGTCTTATCAACTCTAGACACCTAATAGGGGTTCAAAGTGTTTAAAATGAATAAACTAAAATATCTATAAATAATACCGATGAAGTTTCATCATCATCCCCCACCCGTCCACTGCTGAACAAAGGCCTTTTTTTTCTTTTGCACCGGGAAATGCTCTGAGGCCCGCGGGGGAGAGCAGACTCCCCAGGCGGGTATATGGGACTCGCTGCGCCCGAAAAGTGCTAAAGTGGACACAGCTCTACCCACTAAAACCCGGCGAGTGCCACCAAGGCCGCCTTTGGTGAGGTAGCCCGAATCTGCTGAGGAACAGGGCACCTTGACGGCTAGTCAGTCCCCCAAGGGACCAATACCACCTCCACAGACGGGTTGTCCCGCACCACAGAACAACCCCTCTCAACGTCGGGACATTGCAATGGGGGGAGGTTCCCATTATGGCCGCTTGTCCCCCCTGCTCTTTTGTCCCGTCTTCTTATAAGAGGGATACAAAGAGCAGCTCCCTCAGATTAATTGACTTCACCCAAGGTGTTGCGTTCACCTTAGGATACTGAGCCCCACCACCACGACATGGTTTGGACAATAGTGAGTGAGTGAGAAATTAGAACATAGGCCTCCCTCAATGAACACTAAAACGACTCAATGACAAACGACGACACAATTCCGATCCGATTAAGTTAACTATTATTTAAATGTATGATTCATAGAAAACACTGCAGCATGTAATAATTACACGTCAACTTCACTGTCACTATGCGCCTAGCTGGATTTAGTAGTATAGGTGATTAGCTTGTCTTAAGTCGTAGAGTTATTTAATACTTAATATGTCTTTTAATAACGATCACAAACTTACGTCATGGATTATTTGTGAGATTTTTTTTCAATCGAAGTGTTATTTGCCTTCTATATATATATTATATATATTAGATATACAATTTATAATGAAATGTGTTTAAGGGTGATGGTATTAACATTTATTATCTAATATTAATAAGTAAATAGTAATACGCAATAATCTAATATATTTAATTCATTATTAAGTATAACTATTATTATTTGAGCAGCCAGTATAAAATTAGTTGAGAATCGTATACAAAAATGCTGCTTTATTATGACATTACTTTAGGCAATTTTTCGTAGCGGTCAAGCCTTGTCGTGGCGGTGCGACTGAGTAGCTTAAGGCGAATCTAGCATCTTGGGCGAAGCCAATTGAACCGAGGGAGCTTGTCTTTTTATCCCTCTCGCAAGAAGAGGGGACAAAAGAGCAGCGCGGAGACAAGGGGTCATATAGAATAGAATAGAATAGAAACCTCACCCCATTGCACTGTCTCGACGTTGGGCCCTCCCAAAACCCCTGTTTTTCTGTGGTGCGGGACCAACCCCTCTGTGGAGGTGGCGTCGGTCTTTTGGGGGACCGACTAGCCGTCGAGGTGCCCTGTTGCTCAACAGATTCGAAGCAACTCACTAAAGGCGGCATTGGTGGCATTACCACCTTGCGAGTCCCACATACCCGCCTTGGGAGTCCCCCTCCCCCGCCGGAATGCCTAAGAGCATTTCCTGGATCAAAAGAAAAAAAAGACATACTCCATGGAGGCAATTCGGAACTTATCGGAATAAAAAAATACAGCTCGGCTATAAAATACCATAAGAATATCTCCGAACAAATAAAATAAATAAGCTAATATGAGATAGCGTTGTATAGAAAAGAGTCCCGGTAAACCTGTTTCTAATATGTTTGGGTGGTTATTATAAATGTTGTGGCCGTCTCGATGCTTCTATGGAAAAAATGGGCATTAATAAAAGTGAAGGCATACCTGTCCCGTCCCTTTATTGTGAGTCCCGTTAACTAGTCCTGTTATATAACATTATACCCGACAGGTAACAGCGGAAGATTTAGGAAAAGGTACAAACGGGTCTTTCACACACCTGATGTTTTGCAAATAATAATATTTACAATAACATTACATGAAAGTGCTTAGCAAAATACTAATGTTTTTTTACTATTGTGTTATATAATATTATATAATAAAAAATCTCGAAACATTTTTGGATTGACAAATACGAAATGTTACCTTAAAAATCTTCGTATACGAAATAGGGGAAAAAATAGTTACAAGATTTTTTTATATACATAGTTAAATATTTGCAATTGTTGAAAAGATTTTCTTAAGCAAAAAAATACGATGATTTTAGAATACGAGTAAATGATTAACAATTATTTTTTATTATCAAAATATAATAATAGTGCATTAAATAAAATATAGCGTAAAGAGCCAGTAAAGAGATTAAATATATAGTAATCCCAATAAAACAAATTAAATAATTTTGTGTATATCCATGTTCCCTGGGATATGTACAAAATTATTTAAAACTATTTTTTTTAAACATTTTGTATGATTTTAATTTATGGCTGTAAGAACCTACCTCATTTAAGTACTTAATTCTATTAATATTATATACACGAAAGTTTGTAATAATGTATGGATGTATGTTTGTTGCTCTTTTACGCAAAAACGACTGAATGGATATAATGAAACTTTACAATATCTTATAAATCATTCTGATGTATAAGATATTGTGGCTTTAATTTATCCTAGTACACGGGAATGGGAAGTACGCGGGTGAAACCACGGGGCGCTGCTAGTACGTCAAAATGATATTCTTTCCTTTTGCTTCGTATTAGTGGAGTCATAAAAACATTACGTTGTGGAATACGTTTACTGTCATCATCATTATTATTATAATTGTTACGTTATTCTAACACCTTTATTATTCTTCTATGTATTCTGTTTCCAATATAATTGTTTCTATTTCAATATTTACCAATAACAATTTATTTAAGCTCCTAATATATTTTTTTTGAGTTCAAGGAATTATGAATGCGTAGGATTTCGAAACTAAGCCGTGAAACTGTTAATTGTTTCGCAAACACAGTAACAGCACATTTAATGATTCTTATAATCTTATTGAAGAATAACGCACTCCCAAGAAAACAAAAATAAAAAACAATCTCTATAGATATGTTATAATTCTTCTATACGTGTGTATGTCACTGAGCTCCGTATGACGAGACCGATTTTAATGATTTTTTTTATGTGTTGATTTGTACATGACTACCTTAGACGGGTCCTCTAGTTTTTTTTTTTTATAGAAGAGGGGGCAGTAGTATTTTATATAAAGCCACCGGCGTTTATATTAGTCGACTTGGCGTTCATCAAATACTATGTTCATTAGGGGATTCTGGTATGATTAGAAAAAACAATTAAGATCAAATTATTTAAGAGCAGCACTTACAGAAACCAGATTGGATTTTTTGTATGTTAGTTGGATAGGCAAACTGGCAGACGTGCCACCTGATGGTAAGTGGCAACGTAACCTGTGAATACAAACGAGTTAACCTGAAACTAGCTGAGGCAAATCATGTGTAACCTATCCAGCCTGTTATTACACTGCCTGTTCTGCCCTTCTTTCCGAAACACAGCAAAGCTGTTTCACGGCAGATAAAGCATTAAGCATGATGGTGGTATTTCTACCAGTAAAAAAATTGGTTGCAAGTAACACGAAAAGTCTTTTGATGTTACTGAAATATGATTATTTTAAACAGTGTTCATGTTCTGGTGATGATGGTATTAGGCCCTCACACACACATTCACGCCATTTTAACTGCTTTTTTGAACTTTAAGATTTGACTCAAAGGATTTGGGTACGTTGACCATTGTGTTAGTCATAATAGGCATTCGTGGACCTGCAGTTGTGTCTCAAAAAATCGCTGCAATTGGCACCGTCATTGATCATCTGATTGTCATTTGTCATTCTCATTGTAAGCCAACAAGTAGGCAATAGAGTACATATAAAGGTACTACAAATATTTTATATGTAAATTGTTTTTAATAAAATATATTAAAAAGAATTCAGAAAAGATGACAATTCATTAAATAAAAATGCCACATGCAACATTAAAATATGTTATTGTTTTATTCTCAATCACTTGAATAGCAGGATTATAATTAAGTATTATATTAACCGCCATTATAAAAATTATATATAATTTTCATTATTTATCTTAATATGATAATGTTATGCTATACTTCTATCATAGCATTGACGTAACAAAAATAGTATCAGCAAAATGACTTACACATTTATAATAAACAACTGAAGATAAATTTCATTAAATTGTGTTGCACTTTTCTTTTAGTCCTACTTACTTATTGAAAGCTATAGTGCATAGAAAAGACATAGTTGTTGTATAAATTAAATCTTAACGAGAAAAGTGGCCCGCTTTAGTTCGAGCGAGCGCCGTTCGCGATGCGGGGCGTTAGCGGCGCCAGCGCATTGCTAGTAGGAAAGTTGCTTATGACGTTGAAAAGTATCACATTGAACCATGGTGAACCGAGGCCGCAGTCTTCCGCGATGCTTGGCCTACTCACAAATTTGTCATTCTGTCAATCCGTCAGGACGTCTTTGCTATCTGAGAATGACTCAAATTCTTATCAGTACCTTATTTTCGCGAGATAAGTAATCGCTTTGCATAAACATTTATATCTTCTATCATTGAATTATCAGAAGTAAACATGGACACGCCCTTAAGGTCATGAGCGACACTTAGATAACTTACAAAATGCTCCAAAACTTTTTATATTTTTGTATTTAAATTGAAAGTATGAATTCACCGAACCGGTTTGTTCCGCGTGTTATTATAATTAAAGGTCATTGCAATAGTTCAATGACTTGTTCAACGTGGAATTATTTATTTGGCTGACATTTTTGTACTAAATTTAAATAGTTACTTAAGATGTTGCTAAGCAAACAATATTTTTTAACTTGGAGTTTTGTTTATTATCCCAGTATGACATTGGTATACCAGCTTGTGTCGTAGAGTTGTTAAACAAAATTCCCATTTAGATTATGTACCTTTCACGTTACTCAATCGAATATATAGCTGTAACGACACTCGAAACGTTTTCAGGTCATAGAACCTTGGAAACATTTTCAAAATTACAATATTAATCATTTTAGGTTGTTTCTTAAATTTTGTTTGTTGTCTGTCTATTTTAAATACTTACCCAATAAAGCAGCATGACTTAATATATTATTTGTATTATATTTGAAAGTGTATTCGTTCTTTGTTCAGTTGACCACCAGGAAAAAACTATGAAACAGATTTTCATAAAATTTGGCAACAAATTAGACTATCACAAAGAGGGACATATGTTAACAAAATAATAATAAATAATAAATAAATAAAAAATATTTTTATTCAATGTTGTACGTCAAAGTAGCTTATTGAACGTCAAATGACTCTACTACCGGTTCCAAAACTAGTCCACTGAGAAGAACCGGCGAAACAAACTCAGTGAAACTAATCTTTTCAATATTATACAATATAGGTACATAATATGATATAATTATACATAGAAGCCATGTAGGAAACGCCTTATTCCCAAGGTGTGGTATCTTCAATAAATTCTTTTATTTTGTAGTATCCTTTACCACACAAACGTTCTTTAACAGTTTTTTTAAATTTATTTATCGATAGGTTTTGAACGTTTTCTGGGATCCTATTGTAGAAGCGTATACATTGAATAATCATTATCATTCCGGTTATTGCCCTCGATCTAAGTTAAATCAAACGAAGCTGCAGGTAATAGCAAGCGTACCAGTGACCTCTAGAAATAGCTAAGACACTTAAGGAAGTATCTTTCGCCAGAGGGGCCATTTTGGTACAGTTAATGTAGAAAGTTTAATTAAATTACATATTATTTACACAGTCTTTGTTAATACTTAGTCCTTACAAAAATCTAGTATATATTTAGTGGAAAAGCTTTCTGTTTTATATTTTATTTATATTATGTCGAAATAGTGTATAATATTGAAATTATACACTATTTCGATTGGTTTAAATAATTATAAAATATCAAAGACTTTATAACACATGAAAAAAGTTACGAAAATACAATAGGAAATTATAAAATCTTTACTAAATATCAGTAACTTCCAATAAACAATCGCTCTTCGTGAATTAGTTCACATTTTTAAAAAGTAGAGCCGAGGTCTACGACTCGCTCGGGTTTTTGCGTTTCAGATTTCCGGAAGCCTCATAAATAATAGCCATACATTCTTTTTCATAAAGCACAGCAAAAAGCATCGCGAATTATAAAATTACATAAACGGGTTCGGTTTCATGTTTTTGCACTCGCACATCCGGCGCTCTTGCGCGAGACTACTTTTCCATTTAATACCATTTATGACGGGATTTCGTCTAGTCGATATCAATAATATCATTGTTCTATAGAAGCGTCTATTGATGTCGGATTTGATGTGCTGTTTGTGCTGATACGTCAATATTTACAATGGAATACACTTCAGCGGAGACGAGAGGTGTGAATTATCATGAACACGAGGAATGGATCAAGAGATAGTAGGTGTAGTGTACCCCCCTCCCCCTCCCCTCTGTGCAGTAACTAACGAAACGAAAATTTGTGAGGTCAACGAACGTGAGTGGCCGCGCAACCAAACGTCAGGTTGATTCACTTTTCATCTACGTTCGCTTCGCAATAAACTTTATAATAATATCAAAATAAAACTCGTTTTGGAAAGTTGTTTTAGTTTGCGCGATTTATATATTATGCGAAATACGTTTATAGATGAAAAAATAATAGTTTGTGTCTGTAAAGTGGGACATTGTTATATTTATTTCGTCGTTCGATCGTTGTTAAGTATATGTTTGTTAGTATTCCCAAGGCTTATATAGAAAATTATAAACTTTTGGTGATACTTCAATAAATATGGCATAATATACTTTTAGATTTACTTATTTGGAAATCGATATTATTTAATACAAATATTAGCTATATTTTAAAAACCCTTGATTTTATATAATATTATAGTTTTTTTTAAAGATCTAGGGTAAAATTTAATCCAACATTAATCTAATTTTATAGTCGGTTCTAGATGGAAAATCCTTCTTTTTATCATTGTACAGCTCCCTTACATTAAGGTCGACGAAATTCAGACTAAAGTTATTTATGACCTCATTAGTATGTAAACTTTTTGGAACATACTTTGAAATCATTAATTTCAGTTTAACGCTTCAAGCACTTAAACGATGTAAGTTAATTCTACCTTTACTTTTTTAATTGGTTTCATTTTTGTGTGTTTAAATATTCAACATGTGGCAACACATATTTTGTTATGTGAGCGGTAACGCAGAAAGCATTGAGTTTTTACTTTTATCGAGTACATAAGCGGCAAAGTGAGTTCGTCGACCTCGCAGCGGCTGTTTGGCGGGAATTTTGCCGCCGTGTATAATATGCTTTTTAAAAATCTCTCAGCTCTCAATATAATACTTTTGATTTTAACTATCATATTTTATATTTTAGTATAAGTTGTTTTGTGAAACAATAAAAAATTCTGAGTGAAAACTAATAAACTTTGCTTAAAGGAATCTAAGACTCCTTGGAAAACTCTAGGGACGATATCTAAAGTAAAATATGCCCGTGATAACTAATGAACTGATACTAAAATTTCTCGGTGGAAGTAATGGATGTAATTAACTCAAAAAAAAAATCGGTTTACGATGACGAAAATTCTATTCTTTCTTTGTTCTGGGTTTTTTATTGACACTAAATACGTTTTTTACTACGAAACTTTACAGATTAATCCAATTTATTTTGAGTGATAAGCGATTGAAAGTATTACTGTCATATAATTAATGCTGTATAAGTTGTGATTTGGATACCGTCAAAAGAGTCATTACTAAATCTGTCCATTAATAATATCGATAAACCTTAAATGAGGGAAATAAGATGTTTTATTGCTATTAATTAACAAATAAATGATATTTTTGTTTCGTTCATGACGAAACATCTACATTCAGGAAGGTTTTTTCTTATTTTGCTTACTTTGAAGAATGTGTATTTAAAATCTGAATTATAGAACATATTTCTAAAATTCTATACCCTGTCTTACATTTTTTTATATTTAACTTGAAATTCACTCGGCTTAAATTTACTTTCTTAACATAAGTCATAAATTTCAGTAGTTATATAGTTCTTGACAAATCGATGTCTCCTACAGTTTCATACAAAGTTCAGTCTTCCCGTGATCATGGTGTCGTAAAGTATCCGAAACGTCGGGCTTGTAAAAAACTTAAAGGGCTTTGCGTTTGCTGAGAGGGGTCATTCTATAGTGGTTACTAAAATGGTTTTGGATGATGAGAGTATCTATATTTAAATAAATATTGTTTGGTGCTTACCGCGTTTATTGAGGTCCCGATATTTCGGCAATGTTTCAATCGCCATGATCACGGGGAGACGTCGCCCATGAACATAAACTAGTTTACCTGGAACGAGCCCAGGCAACTCATCTATGTGTTGCCTATCCAGAGACATAAGATGTTAAGTTGATGGAAATCCACAACATCTAGATTTTTACGGCATTTCCTGCCTCGCACTACAAATATATGGAATCAGCTGCCACCTATGGTGTTTCCGAACCGATACGACTTAGGGACCTTCAAGAAAAGAGCATACTCACATCTAAAAGGCCGGAAACGCACCTGCTGATCTCCTGGTATAGCGGGTGTCTGTGGATGTCGCTATTCACTTACCATCAGGTGAACCGACTGTCCCTCTTCTATAAAAAAAAAAAAAAAGTCTCGGTGCCAGTAATTACACTGCCTGTCTTGCCCTTCTCTCCGAAACACAGCAAAGTTCTTTCACGGGAGAAACAAGCAAGATGGTGGTACCCATGCAGTCGGGAGTGCGGCACAGCGCTTCCCTCCCACCGGTAAATCCTATAAACGCGGTAAGCACCAGATAAATTATTTATTTAAATATTAATAGTGATCTCGTTAGTTTAAAACAATATATTGAGGTTATCTATTTATTTATACTAATACCTATACTATTTGTAAAGTCTGTCTCATGAAACCTTTGTCTCGTGTGTTTTTAGGGTTCCGTAGCCAAATGACAAAAAACGGAACCCTTATAGATTCGTCATGTCTGTCTGTCTGTCTGTCCGTCTGTCCGTCCGTATGTCACAGCCACTTTCTTCCGAAATTATAAGAGCTATACTTTTTTTTTCTTTAACGCCGGGAAATGCTCTGAGGCATCCCGCGGGGGAGTGGGTCTCCCCATAGTTCAATGTCAGTTTGGTAATATTATGGTGATTCATCAGGTGTTTCTAAACAGATTTATTTATTGATTGATTACGACATTTGCGTTGACACAGACTTGGACGAGGCGTGCACAAGAGGCAAGAGCAGTCAATAAATATACATCAAGGTGTTCCGCATCACAGCCACCGACTTCCCTGCTAACTTTCCCCATAAACCAGACCGTGGTAATTATTATTGTAGTGAGCCAGTGAAAAAACCCTCGTACTTTCCTAGACCTCCATTTGTGTTTTATTGGGAACATACGATTTGATATTTCTGTAGAAAACCAGACGTGGTGTTTAGAAGAAACTTACTAGTGGAGCATGTCTTTTTTTTTCTTTCCGCCGGGAAATGGGGAGTGGGTCTCCTCCGGCGGGTATGTGGGACTCGCTGCGCCCGAAAGCTGGTAAGTGGACGCAGTTCTACCCACTAAAACCCGGCGAGTGCCACCAATGCCGCCTTTAGTGAGGTGCCCCGGATCTAATAGCAAACAGGGCACCTCGACGGCTAGTCAGTCCTTAGGGGGCCGACGCCATCTCCAAAGAGGGATTGTCCCGCACCACAGAACAACTCCTCCGAGCGTCGGTACAGTACAATGGGGTGAGGTTCCTGTCCACGCTCCTTGCCCCCTGATCTTTTGTCCCCTCTTCTTATAAGAGGGGTAGAAAGATCCCCCTCGGCTCAATTAGCTTCGCCCAAGGTGCTGGGCTCACCCTTTGCTACTGAGCCCCACCGCCACGTCAAGCCCTTAACCCTGAAGGTGATTATAGTACCAAGTCGAGGAAGGACATGTTTTTTTGTATTTGATATCGCAGGGAAATCTTTTATGGCAGCCAGGATCTTCGGGTAGATCCTTACGTGGGCACCTGGGAGTGAGAGTTTGGTTCTATAATCAAGTTAGTAATCATTATACTACCATCATCATCAACAACTTTTTTTTTGACCTTTGCTGGACATAGGCTTCTCACATTGAACGTCATAACCGCTGATCCCCCGCCACTCGCGATATATTACAGCCGGCCACAACATGGAGATCGTCGTCCTTGTACTACGAGTCTACAAGTATGTATATGTTAATCCTATGCAATAGTTGAAATTAATTGAAAAATGTGGGAGTTTTCACATTACTATTGTATTTTTTTTAATGTCAAATAATGTTGTACATATTAGAGACCACAATGTTTCCAAGATTAAATTCTTTACTTCAAATAAATTGTATCCAAGATTGATATTTGTTTTAAAGCTACATGAGACGTTTCAATTAATTAAGCAAAAAGTTCTGGGTTGCCAGTAGCATACAAGTTGACTTGTAAATATGATATATTGATCGATCGGTGACCGAATGGAATGATAACGCTACGAGTTGACGGCTCGAAATTTATTGTTTTTTTTTTGTGAAAGGTATTTAAGATTATGGATTCTACATTATCAAACTATATAATAATCTGGTCTTCATGAGCGACGATGAAGTAGTGGTAGAAGATCATATAGGGCTCATAGAGGTCTGGGTTGGAACCTGACTTTGTCCATCTGATCCCTTCAGTTCGTAGACATTGTTTGCTCACGTGCCCAGAGACACATATACGGGTCACTTATGCTTATTCTAAAGTATGACTGAAAAGACGCTTTTTAACATAAATTATTGAAAGATGACATAATTTGCGTTTGCGCATTTTAACATGTTCTTCTTCTCCTTTTGTATTCGCTCCTGCGAGGATTTGCCAATGTCAGAGTGTATGTTAAGTTTACGAAGAGTAAGGCAAAAGGCTTAAAAATCAGAGTCTAACTTACATCTATACTATGTTGGTAATTGTTTGCGCACACACTGTATTATACTGTAGAAATAATTACGCGCACGTTGAAAACATTCGTACGCCTTTCTGTACTGCTTATTGTGATTATTTATGTTTATAATAATAGATACATAACACCGGCGTCAAGTGACAGCTATGCTGTAGCGTTTCGTGCGGTTTGTGAGTTTCCGGTGGTCCATTGGAGGGGATAGGAAATAGGAGAGCAACTCATCGTCACAACTTTAGGTTGTGCTGATGTCTATGGGCGTCGGTAGTTACCATAAGGCTCCGACTGCTCGGTTGCTTCCTCATGACATAAAAAAAGACAAACGAAGAGAAAAAATTATGAAAGTAGTCAAACCAAATGCAATCAAATCAAAATATCTTTATTATTTTTATTATAGGTAACAACTTGTAGAGTACAGTAATTTACTATGCAAAGTTTGACTAAAACATGCATGACATGCATGCAGACATGCAGTCTTAGAATAATCTTATGTCTTTAAATGAGCAATTCTTGTATATATATATATATATATATATAATTGGAATCTCGGAATCGGCTCCAACGATTTTCATGAAATTTAGTATATAGGGGGTTTCGGGGGCGATAAATCGATCTAGCTAGGAATCATTTTTAGAAAATGTCATTTTATTTAAAAAAAAAAAATACCGAGCAAAGCTCGGTCATCCAGGTACTTATGTGTAATATGTGATTTTTAAGGAATTTTTATTTAATTTTTTTGATATTTAAATTACAACTCAAATCAAAATAGTCCTTCAATAATATTACATATTTTCTAACAAATATGTGCAAAAAATAATATAATATTTATTATAGTACACGTAAATTATACCCCACATTTATATGTGATTTCAAGTATGATATACCAGAGCCTTCCAAACTTGAATGTGATAAATGTTATCCCAGTTAAATTAGTGTGTAAAAATACCGACAAACGTGCCCGATTTTTTAGGGTTCTGTACCCGAAGGGTAAAAACGGGACCTTAGTAATACTAACACTTCGCTGTCTGTCTGTTCGTGTATCTGTCACCAGGCTGTGTCTCAAGAACCGTGATAGAGACAGTTGAAACACCATGGTTCAGGCCTTGACGTGGCGGTGGGGCCTAGGGTGAGCCCAACACCTTGGGCGAAGCTAATTGAGCCGAGGGGGATCTTTGTACTCCTCTTATAAGAAGAGGGGACAAAAGAGCAGGGGGCAAGGGGTGAGGATGGGAACCTTACCCCATTGTACTGTCCCGACGTTGGGAGGGGTTGTTCTGTGGTGCGGGACAACCCCTCTGTGGAGGTGGCGTCGGTCCCTTGCGGGACTGACTAGCCGTCGAGGTGCCCTGTCAGCTTACAGATCCGGGGCACCTCACCAAGGCGGCACTGATGGCACTCGCCGGGTTTTAGTGGGTAGAGCTGCGTCTATTTACCATCTTTCGGGCGAGCGAGCAGGTGGGTATGTACCCACCTGGGGAGACCCACTCCCCAGGCGGGATGCCTCAGAGCATTTCCCGGCGTAAAAGAAAAAAAAAAGTAGAAATTTTCACAAATGATGTATATCTGTTGCTGCTATACCATAAACCACAGATAAAAACTAAATAAAATAAATATTTAAGGGAGGCTCCCGTACAACAAACGTGATTTTTTTTGCTAAAGTATCTAATATTGTAATATATTATATAATACGGAACCCTTCGTGCGCCAGTCCGACTCGCACTTGGCCAGTTTTAAGAATTTTAATATTGGAAGACCTTTATTTGACATTTTTACGTTTGCAATATTTATAATAACAATAAATTTTAATTGCTAATAAAAATAAGAATATAAGAAATAAACATAGAGCAATCCCTTACATTATAAAAATTAATATTAAAAGATCTTTCTTCTTAATCAAAATGCTTAAATATTTTATATAATATACATTTACATATAACGCTAGGACGTTTAACACCTCAGTCCTTCCGTGACCATGGTTGCCGTAAAGTGTCCGGAGCGTCGGGCTTGTAAAAAACTTAATAAACTGTTTCATGATGATAATATAACTTTATTTAAAATATAAAAAGGCTAAGAGCAAAAAAACTTTAGCATTTATAAAATAACTTCAACATTTTATCAAAATCTGCAAACATAAATCTTCATGGAAATTGATTGAGTTGTCTTTAAATGGACACTTAAACTTTAAACTTTACCTTAATGTTGTAACATTTTTCAAAAAAGGAATGCTATTTTATAAAACGGTTAATATGTGAGTCATTCGATGACCTGCAAGTCTTATTTATCGTTTATTTTAGCATGGTTTATGACAGTTTCAAAAAGTCTTAAATATCAGGATGAGAGACAAGGTATGTAGAATACTCCCCACCATGGATGGTACAAGCCTTGTCGTGGCAGTGGGGCTCGGTAGCCTAAATTGAACCCAGTGCCTTGGGCGAAGCTAATTGAACCGAGGAAGCTGCTCTTTATACCCCTCTTATAAGAAAACGGGACAAAATAGCAGGTGGACAAGGGGTGAGGGTGGGAACCTAACCATATTGCACTGTCTCCACGTCGGGAGGGGTTGTTCTGTGGTGCGGGACAACCCCTCTGTGAAGGTGGCGTCGGTCCCTTGGAGGACTGACTAGCCGTCGAGGTGCCCTGTTGCTCGACAGATCCGGGGCACCTCACCAAAGTCGGCACTGATGGCACTCGCCGGGTTTTAGTGGGTAGAGCTGCGTCTATTTACCATCTTTCGGGCGAGCGAGCAGGTGGGTATGTACCCACCTGGGGAGACCCACTCCCCGGCGGGATGCCTCAGAGCATTTCCCAGCGCAAAAGAAAAAAGTTTTGTAGAATTAGTATTTAAATAATTTTTTGTGTACTACAAATTACTTACTAGAGGAAAGAAAAAAATGTAATTGTAATTGTAAATACATTGTTATTGTATTCACAATTACAATAATCTGCCTTGGTACATTTTTTTCAGTCCTCCATGTAATTTGCAACGTAACGATCTTTTAGAAAAAAATGCTATAATGTCCTCACTTCTAACTGGGATACGATTTGATTCCTTACGAAACACATTTATAGAAGTTCAAATTCAGATGAACATGTACAGTTTCAGTTCGCTTCGCCTCTCGCAATGCCAATGATACCCTGATGCTGAAACATGACTAAGTTTATTTTCTTTATGCTTTAAAATTCTCTCGATAAATATAAAGTCTACTTCAAGTATTTTTTATAATTTTAATTATATATTATTAATTAATAATTATAAATTATTTTTAAAAATTACCTACTGTTTGTCCACCTAAATAGACTTAACAGATTTAGATGAAACTTGGTGAATTGATATAACTTATTGAGTAAAAGATTTCGCGTCACCTGATCAAATGTGATTCAAAAAGATCATGCAGCATACAAAAGATCCATATTGATAGTATTGGATGCGAGTGGCAAGGAATTGGCCGTCTTGGCGTTCATTGACAGAGGTGTTCAGCAGTAGAGAGGCTGATGATGATGATGATACAAAAGATAACATATTTAGGTATGTGAAACAGGATGATAAAAATAACCTTTATTAATGCTTAGGTACTTATTAAAAGGACACTAAATTAAGACATTAAGAGTCCCAGATACTCAGATTTGTCAATGTATATTAATAACGTAGGTATAATGGACAAGTGGTGAGAAGTAGTGAGAGCAAAAAATTCAAACTAATTGTTTCCTAATCTCGGACTGAAGGATTTCCAAAATAGAATATTAATTTTTCTTAAATGTCTCATAGTACCTACATAAATTTTCAAGTATTACAGGATTTGAAGCCTTATTTGTTAACCGACTTCAAAAAGGAGGAGGTTCTCTTTTTTTAAATATAACAATTTATCGTATTAAAATAAATGAATGTCAGTACAATTCCTATCCATGTACGTTACAAATGGCTGCGTGCCGACGTATCTGCAGCGGTTGAGATGCATCGAGTCTATTGCCATCGGCAGCTAGCGGTTCGCAAGGTTTAGGTTCACGCGAGTTCATTGCCATAGTTTTGTAACCCTTCTTGTGTAACTCGCTCTCGGTGGCCCTTCTCGCTCGCCTCTCACTTGTACCCGTTCAGACGGATTGTTTTCTGCATAACTGTAAGTTTTGCGAAAAAAATATCAATTTATTATAAAAAAAATACTTTTCTAATATTTAGTGCATATACTCTATTATGTCTGATACGTATACGCTAGTATA
This sequence comes from Helleia helle, assembly GCA_963853865.1. Lineage (NCBI taxonomy): Eukaryota > Metazoa > Arthropoda > Insecta > Lepidoptera > Lycaenidae > Helleia > Helleia helle. Next base: position 11,738,374 of record OY971425.1, read on the forward strand.
TATGATGTACTATTTAAATTAACAAATTTTTTATGTCATAGGAATTGTAGTAATAAATTCTGAATGTGGCGGATTCTGAACATAGTTGCGTGTTATAGCGCTAGAGCAAGTGCGGAAGGTTTGGTGCGATCGCGTAGGCCGCGGTTCCGCGTCTAGCGGTCGTCGACCCCGCAGCCGTCGAGAGTATCGAACCGCACAGGTTACGTCACCGCCCGCCATAGCCTGCCTACGTCTACGACACGCTACGAAACTTCACTGAATATACTTTTTAATTGAAGTTTTATTTTTGTTTCAATTCTAGTTTAAAAGTTGAGGGCGTTTTGAAGTCTTATTTTATTATTTTTATAACAGTTTCAAGTTACAACGTTCAGGGCATTTCACCTCATCTGCATCTGTATTTTAAACCATACACAAGCGTTATAATTTTATTCTAGGATAGAGCAATAAATTACTCTTAATTCTTCAGAAACATATTCATCTAACCTAAAATATTTAACCTTAAAAAAATAGGACAGTATTTTTAATTTTTATCCTCCATTGGCAATTTTGGTGAAGGGTAAATATTCTTAAACTTTGAAGACCTCCAAATAGTTACATTAAATGTTATTATATGGTATTTTTACGTTTTTTTAGAAATGTATATCTTAAAACTAGTTTGTCTGTAAAATTTCTTATTTTTATAGCCTTGGTTCTTTATTCTTCAAATAAAATAAAATCTGGTTTTATTTTATTAATATAACACTTATTACTAGTTCCAGAAATTAGATATTACATAAAAAGGGAAGAGAAGTATGTCATATCAATTTCTAGCGTGTGTTTAGTATTCAAACTCTACGAACAAACGAACAAAAATCTTGGGTTATGTTTTATTAAAATTGAATATAATCATAATCTGAAAGCGTCATGTTTTAAAGTGAGCTGTTGTGCTTTTTCCGCTCACCGATTTTATATGATCCGCAGAAGTCAACGACCCGCACGTCAGCAAGGCCACTCGCTTACACAACTTACCACAAAACCTTATCGATATCTTCTATGCCAATATGCCCGCGTAAAAGCATTTTACATTACAACGGTACGAGGGGTCGGCGATCGGCGTTGAACTTGCATTTATTGTGATTTTTCAAAAGGCGGGCTTTGTTTTGAACAAACATAATGGTTGCTAAACCATGTTCTCAATACAGTGAACTCGCGGTCATATGCAGCGGCGTAGCGCGCAACAAAAGTACTTTCGGCCGAGTAACGGGACGCCGCGGAGAAATGCTCTACGAAATCGAAACACGCGGTACCGTTAGCCGGCCCTCGTGCCCTAACCAGGGATAATCTTAGATATGCCGTAAATCAAATATCCTTTGAATTCAATTCTTAAATAAATTCAACGAGTAATTTCATTGAAGTTTGTTATTAATAAAAATAATGCTAAACATACAATACTATATACTTATTTAAATATAATTTGAATAAACAGTCTGTATCTTTGAACTATAGAACAAATGAAAACAACGTTTACTGCTGTATGTTTCAAAACCTTCAGGATTTGAAATATATATAACATTTTCATATATGTAATAAATAAATGTGATAACGCCATCTAGCGGACATACGTTGTACCACTTAAAGATGGAGTAGGCTTTACTAGATTTTTTTTATTGTAGTGACCCGCCTTAGATACTAGTTATACAATATTCTAATAGATGGCAGTGCAGCAAATAGAATAAAACAATTTTACGTGAAATATCTTTTATAAAAAAAGTTAGTAAGGTAAACGTATATACAAATATTTAATAATAATTTTTTTTTTTTTATGTTAGTTGGATACGCAAACTGGCAAACGTGCCACCTGATGGTAAGTGGTCGACGTCGCCCATGAACATAAGCCAGTATGTATACCTGGAACGAGCCCAGGCAACCCATTTATGTGTTGCCTATCCTGAGACATAAGACGTTAAGTCTCGGTGCCCGTAATCACACTGCCTGTCTTGCCCTTCTCTCCGAAACACAGCAAAGCTGTTTCACGGGAGAAATAAGCAAGATGGTGGTACCCATGCAGCCGGGAGCGCGGCACAGCGCTTCCCTCCCACCGGTATTTCACTTCGACGTTGAAAATAATGTCCATAATATAAATTATCTTATCGCGTTTAAGTGATAAAGAAAGCGTACCTAAACAATAAAAGTTTAAAATCTTTTTTAAGAAATGGAACCTATTTGATAGGTTAATTCGGTTTGTTTACTTAATATTTGATTCATATTGGCAGAATACATTTGAAACTAAAGTTTGAAGCATGGATAAAGAAAGAAAGCAGAACCACCTATGTGTATGAAAAGCGTCCGTCGAAAACGTCATGTCGAAAACGGCAAATTAAGTTGGCGCCGCAACAAAATATAAGAGTGCTATAACTATACTACTACTTTGAATTTTTTTTTGGGTTTGGGTGAACTGGTCCCGGTAATGAGGACCGATCACCCGTCTGGCCTAGCTGGTGTCCCCACCCTTAAATAATAATACTACTACTAGCAAGTAGAAGAATGATTTTGAACTTGTGTGCGCCAAGAAATTACGCACAACACACATTTATTTATACAAACACCATACCGTTTAACTACACCAGCGCCATCGTGGACGGCTTTTGAACTGTTATCTATAACATATACATACATAATAATATACAGCTGGATATTTTCAACTTTCTGGAGACGATTCTCTTTCGCTCTATCCTCTATACCCTCCATAAAGAAAAGTCGTCTAGGGACTTAATTTTTTATCTGTTTTACTTTTAATATCATTCAGTTCATATAAAATGTGTATGATTAATATTAAGCAAATACCGAGTGTATTTTGAACGCTTGCAAAGTTTTAACTCTAATAATATACTATTTATATACTATATAATTCATATAACCATTTATCTCAGAAACGTTTTTTTAAGAAAATTTTAGGACTTATGTATTTTGCAAACCCGCAATGTATGCTAACTCGAACAGCGAACTCTGTCAGCTGATGCAGTCCGCTGGCCGGCGTGAACCATAAACCTGCCGTTATTACATTGCTGTTTTTTTTAAACGATTATTTTAAAGCATTATCATCAAATATCTGTAATATTATGTTTACTAAACCGGATTATACAAAAAAAAAAAAAAAAAAAAGAAAGGCTACCAAAAAAAAAAAAAAGAAACGCGTTTTTTTCACTCGTATCATGTCAGGCTATGCCAACACTATCATACCTCTTCATTTTTGCAAGGGTTCCAAATACACCCGGTATAATAATGATGAAATATTATGAAAATTTTTATACGTTACTCATACTTACGTTTAAAATCTTTACTTCAGTCTCCTGCTACACTAACGCTATTTCGGTGAGTCTTGTTTGACAATAACTTGCTGTTTACAGGTCATGGAGTATAGAATCTCTGGGTATGAAAAGTGTCCGTCGAAAACGGCAAATTACAGGTGATGCAGTAGCAAGTTTTTAAACGTGTGTGCGCCTTTTATACACACAAACGTACATACATACATACGTTAAAAATATCTTTCTACTTGCTACTGTAGCGCCCAATGATGTTTTTGCGCCTTTAACTTGCTGTTTACAGGTGGACGCTTTTGCAACTTGACTTATACAAGACGATCCTTCTTACTTCCCTACTCCATGGCTTGAAACAAGAAAAGTATGAAGGGTAGAGTCAATTTATGAAAGATATGTATCAAAAAAGAGGTGTATGAGAAAGTACGTCCACATGGCTTCGACGGCGTGCCATCCGGTACTCTCCTCTGGAGGCAGGTCATCGCTCGGATGACCGCAGGGAGCGACAGGTCCGCGCCAACTTCAGCGATGAGGGGTGCTCTTGCCTCCACCCAAGCTGGGCACTCCGACAGGATACCTTCCGAAGCAGTCGTGCCCCGTCGGGATCTACGCAAGGTGGAAGGTGATGATGCCATACCGCCGGTCAATCCACTGCTCCATAATTGTACCAACGGCCGACACGGTGCGGTGTCCGGCACTAGGCTCCTCCAGCCTCTCCTTCCACTGACTCCCGAGAGCACTCACCTTCGCAGGCTCTGCCAGAATTGCACTTCTTCGGAGGTCTCCTCCTCCTTCTACTCTCTTCGTCATCATTATTTATGTGCTGCAATAAATTGACTCTAGCAATTACAGTTTAAACTAGTGCAGACTGCAATAGCCTGATAAATCATCAAATATGTTATTAAATTATTTTTATTTATTATATATAGCCGCTCTTTGTACCCCTCTTATAAGAAGAGGGGACAAAAGACCAGAAGGATAAGGGGCAAGGATGGGAACCTCACCTCATTGTACTGTCCCGACATTGGGAGGGGTTGTTCTGTGGTGCGGGACAACTCGTCGTGGAGGTGTCGTCGGTCTTTTGAGGGATTGACTAGCCGTCGAGGTACCCTGTTTGCTCATTAGATCCGAGGCACCTCACCAAGGGCGGCATTGGTGGCACTCGTCGGGTTTTAGTGGGTAGAGCTGCCTCCGCTTTACCACCTTTCAGGCGCAGCGAGTCCCACATACCCGCCTGGGGAGACCCACTCCCCCGCGGGATTAAAAAAAAAAGATAATACTTTATCAATAAAGTTTATTTATTTATATGTTTGTTTGTAGTGTTTGCGTACTAATCTCCGAACACACGGTAACATATTCTAATCGGATATAAAACATCTTTTACATTTGACAGCCCATTTATCGACAAATGCTGTTAATTTTAGAAAGAACACCCTCTTTAAATTTTAGGGAAAGAAGGAAACCTTGAAGAACGGCTTCAGTAGTTTTTGTTTGAAACGTAATCTTAATTTTTGAATCTTACAAAACGTTACTTTGAACCCACCGTTTGCGTAGTTTTTTGGTTTAAGCACTCTCGTTATAAAGGATATTCTGTAAATACCGTCGTAATAAATTAAAACAGTAAAATAATAAGCGAATAAATGAGTTATAATGTAACGTAACTAGTTAAAATAATGGATTTATCTATTAGGTACTCGTAGTGACAATCAAAAATTACAAAATAAAAATATATAATAACAAAATTTTTATACAGAAAACCAAAAAATAATGCTTAAAATTGCAGCATTGTATAAATATTAGTTTATCTGTGTGTTATAAAATATACAACACAGCAAAATATAATATTTAGTCCTATCATTAATCATTATTTGTACATAAGGGTTAGAGTTGCTACATAAAAACATGTTCGGCTTTTTTACTATTTTATGTTCTTTATTTAAAAAATGAGCCAATTGATTGGCTGCGCGTGGTACCCTGCGACCCTTGGCGTTTCGCGCAGCGTCCCTCCGTGAACCTACCAATGACAACCGATCTACCCTTGAGGGTCCGCGCCCTACGATATTTTGCGATAAAAATACGCGGTACTAAAACTTATTAGATTATTCTAGTATAATAAGACCTTTCTAAGTTATTCTATATTTCTACGCAATATACATAAACCTTCGTCAATAATAGCGTTTCATAAAATATAAAAATATTTTTTTACTTCCGACTAGAAGTTCGGGAAATTAGCGTATTAATTCTAATACAAACTAATAAAAATACGAATAAACTCTTTTGCCTAACATAAGTATGTATACTGTGTTAGTACTCATAAGTTAGGTCGACCCAAAAAGTTAGGGGTTTAAATGTAGGTATTTGCGTTATTAAAATTGACATTGTTTTCTCGGAATTAAGGTCTATTTTAGTTATATCAGTAATAAATCCTTATTCATCAATATTTCTTAATCATATTCTATATTATAATTATGGGCTCATATTAAGAAATGTTTATAATTTATCACAAGGATTCATTTTAAATTAGGCACTCTGAACAAAGTTTCTTTCGTAACGTGAGATCTCCTAATCCTCTTTAGTCTAAAATCTAAATCTATCGTGTTGGCTTAAGTTTTTTGTATCAAGCATTTAAAAAGTTCTGGGTTTTTCTTATCGCCTTTTTTATAGAAGAGGGGACAAACTGATAGTCGGTTCACCTGATGGTAAGTGGTCGACGTCGCCCATGAACTTGAAGTAGTTTACCTGTAACCAACACAGGCAACTCATCTATGTGTTGCATATTTTGAGACATAAGATGTTAAGTCTCGGTACCAGTAATTACTCTTTTTTTTCATTTTATTTTCATTGTCTTGCCCTCGTCTCCGAAACACAGCAAAGCTGTTTCAAGGGAGGAACAAGCAAGATGGTGGTAGGTACCCATGCAGCCGGGAGTGCGGCACAGCGCATCCCTCCCACCAGTACCTAAATAGGCATTGCAGTTGTTGTGATTGTTATAATTACGACCAGTACGACGACATTAAATTAGTCAATAAATGCTTAAATATTTATTAAGCTCTAAGCTTGTTAATAATTGTTCTACAAGTACTATCTTACCTAACCATAAAAACAGGTGATTTTGAAAGATAGATAGATAAAAACAGAACCACAGAGATAGAAACAGTGCAAATCCGTCATGTCGAAAAAAGTGTAAAAGTAAATAAATAATGTAGCAATTTAGTAAAAGGAACAAAACTAAATTAACTGCGATTCGTAGATTCAGACGTAACAAAACAAAAAAAAAAGTCCCACTGTTTTAGAAGCGCGATATACATACGTACAGTCCAATTAATAAGTTGTGTAGCCTTGTTATATCAGAGTATTGATTATTACAAACAACAAGACAGTTGAAATAAGGTCGATGTCACTAAATATATAATATAATGAAAAAATATCATAATAAGTAAAATTCTGTGCTTTTAGCACATATCTACATGTTTAATATTAACTAATAAAATCAACATATTTGTAAACGGGATCAATGTGTAAACATTTATATTCAACATCTAAATAAGCACTTATTGACAATACATCAACTATCTAGTTTGTTTAGTATTGTAATTAAAGGCCTCAACTGCCCTTGGTTTACTCATCAATATACAACCAATAATCCAACTCAGCAGATTTTACGTCACTCAATTTTGTCAACTTTTAATTCAGACATTGTGTCATATTTACAAGAGCGCTTATTTGTGAAGCTCGTATTTGGAGAGTATTGTCAGTTCGGCAAAAAGCTGTCATATTTGGTCCAACGTACAAACGCCCCCTCGATGCGTCATGAGGGTGACGGGAGCATGACGCATGCGCAAAATCGTTATTTAGCGGATTTTCACATATCTCTCCTTCTATAAATAGGTATTTATTTCATTGTAAAATGTTAGTAAGCAATTTTTATTTCAAATAAGATATAAATAGTTGGTCAATCAAATATTGTATTTGTTACGTGGAATAAAACTGTATTTTACAATTAAATTAGTGAATATATAATATTAGGAAGTTATTAGATGAATTCTTTACAGAAAATAAAACAAAACATATTTTTTTATTTTATTTTTTATGTTAGTTGGATAGGCAAACTGGCAAACGTACCACCTGATGGTAAGTGGTCGACGTCGCCCATGAACATAAACTAGTATACCTGGAACGAGCCCAGGCAACTTATTTATGTGTTGCCTATCCTGAGACATAAGATGTTAAGTCTCGGTGCCAGTAATTACACTGCCTGTCTTGCCATTCTCTCCGAAACACAGCAAAGCTGTTTCACGGGAGAAACAAGAAAGATGGTGGTACCCATGCAGCCGGGAGCGCGGCACAGCGCTTCCCTCCCACCGGTAGAATATTAAAATTACACTTTAAAACATTTTTTACGTATCTAAAAATATCTTTTTAAAACACATTTTCGAGAATAATATAAAATGACTCAAATTTAGCCCCAATTTTGAGAAACTGACAGATACATTATTTTGTGTCACAGGATGGAGAATTTTATGTGTTGCCTACACAAGAATGAGTTGCTGGGGATAGTTCCATGAAAACGCATTTATGTTCATTGGCGAAACTGTCCATTTACTATGAAGTGGCACTTCTAACAGTTTGCCAATAAGCTATAAGTACAACTAAAAAAACCTCAAATTAAGTGAATTAATTCATTCATTTATATTACAGACATTTTTAGTAGATAAATACAAACTTATACGTAAAAGACGATATTTGTTTTAAAAATAAAATTTGATAATGTGTTGAAAGTAAAAGTATCTACCTAAGTAATATCAATCACCGCTTCTTTCGCTGAAATTAAATAAAAATGGTCAATTCATCACCTACTTATCTTTTACAAAATGCATTTTATGGCACGTGGTAATCCACAAAAAGGGACTACCATTAATTTGGATTTTTGCCGTGCTTATATTTTTTTCTAAGTCCTTTGTCCGTTTTTTTGCAAACTAATCGCGTGGTCAACGAGGGTCAGTTTTTTATTCATTGATTGATTGACAGGCAACGGTCATTCGCAAATTCGTATGCACATTTCTATAGCACAAAAAAATGTGATACATTTTTCAACATTTTTTCTTCTTTTAATAATTATAGTCATTGTTTGTTTATTCTTTTTTTCGTTTGTTTTAAATCTGTAAAATATATAATGGTATATCTAAGAAGATGAAGCTCGTTTAAGTTGCAGTGGGCTGGTCACACACTCAGGAGGGCCGATGGGCCGGGGTTCAAGAGAAGAGGCCGCCTTCGGGTAGACGAGGTGTTGGTCGGCCATTAACCAGGTGGGAAGTATCCGGAAGTAGCCGATCTATGTACAGTGGCCGGTCCGTGTTGGATGCGAGTGGCGAGGGATCGGTCGTCTTGGCGTTCTTTGAGGGAGGCCTATGTTCAGCAGTGGACGGATGATGATGATAATATCTAAAAAATGCCACAATCACTTTACTTATATTCTGTAGGTACCTGAATGATAGGACGACGGATATTACACCTGTTACCTGCCTTCTCAGACGGCACTATATCTGGTCTACTGCCATTATGTTCTCTGTTGTCCACGCTTTTTTACTGTCTCACTGTTTTTTTCGAATTGATTTATGTTTTTCGGCCTGAGCTGACGGCTCACCCAAAGAAAACTCACGTTCTCGCTGGATTGTAACGTTTCAAAATCAAGAAACGTTCCTTTTTAGTGAGCAGTACAAATATATACATATATAATATTCTAACTAATTTATTTTATAAATATATTTTACTGTTTACGATTTCACAGTGATAGAAATATATATAAAGACCTAAAAAAAGGTAGGCTTACAAAAAATAAATATTATGTGTGCGGACATAATATCTGTACCTCCTCGGTATAATCAAAATATTTGCTATCGTAAATAATAAAACACCAAGACATTTCTATCTCAAAGTTTCCCATTGTGCCATATCACTGACACGCGCCCAATCAATGTTTTTTACGATACTTCATTTTTTGCACCACTTTTTCCCTAAAAAGCTCTCCCCTATTTATAAGCTTATAGAGACCTTTGATCTAAAAGCTTATTAAATATAAATATTTCATGAAACATTATATCATGATAATTGGGCATTTTAAGGTTTGGATATCTCATTCGTATTTTTAGGGTTCTTCGCATAGAGAACGTTAGGATCAACATGGTTAAGCGTACATTTAAACAAAATTATGATATCTAGGAATACAAGCTAGTGTTAAATTAGAGTGTAAATAATTATTTTAGAATAGTGTTAAGGTTTGCCGATTTTTTTTATTTTTTTTTGCGTTTGCGGGTTCAAATCCCGCCAAGTGCAGATAATTTTTATGATGAATTTAGATGTCTGCCCGGGTCATGAACGTGTATATATGTATTTATATAAATTGCTTAAATTTATTTCCTTTCATAGTACCCGTAACACCAATTCTAACGAGCTTACCACGAGGCTAGGTTTACGGGGTGTAATTGTTGGTTAGTATTTATTTTAAAAAATCTGTTAAAAATCTTTCTAACGTTATATACCTATAACCACACTAAAAGTATCCGTCTTTTATCTCAAAATAAATATATACCTCAACTAGCAGCATCACGCGTTTTCACGCGCGTACTTCCCATTCTCGTAAAGTTTCATTAAAATCAATTTAGTAGTATTTGCGCGAAAGAGTAACAAACATACTTGTTTATAATATATATGAAAATGAAAGATTCGATATCTATCTATATCTATCCAGGAAGTTTCACTACACAGCTAAATATTTTGTACGAAAATTTAATCTCATTAAAATATTGTGCAGAATTGTTGCCGTAAAGAATAGTACCTATACAGAAAATATTGATTACAGCTTATAATTTCTTTTCCTACGATATTAAGGTAGATGTTTGTATGCCTTCGATAATATACCTTAAAATACCTTCAATATTGCATCTATCCGTCCACTGCTGAACATAGGTCTCCCACAAAAAAAGTAAACAAAGTGTAAATTTTCTCGCAATTATAAATCCAATCAATCTGCGTACGATACAAACCCGCCCAGTGCAAAAAGTAGAGCGAAAGCGTGCGGATTGTGAACTATGGGGTCGGTCAGGTAATAACAACCTAACAGGGTGACCATAAGAACTCTTGAAAATAAAATTTGATAATGTTTTTGATAATCATTTTTTGAATAAATTTGTAAATTGATTGTTTATAATTTAATTACATGTACTATTACTGACAAATTGATTAAGTGTAAAAACGACATTTCTATATCTTTGAAATAGTATTAGATCAGATAATTAATAAAAAATGTTACAGTTATATATAATAAAATGTTATGACAATGAAGTGGACCAACTTTTACGGATTTCGTCGCGGTTTATTTATATTTTTACTTGCCTGACAGTTCGGATACTTTACAGCAAGCAATCTGTAAAAGTTGTTTTATTATAATGAGTGAAATTCGCATAAACATTATAATACAATAAAGTTGTTTGTGAGAATCATGTATTGAACTATGCGTTCATTTTGAGAATCTTATTTACATAAACTCTTTATGACAACACCATAAGTTGGAATATAGTAAAAATAACTAAAATAATCTATATTTGTAAATTCCACCATCATCTTGATGGTGGAATTTATTTCGGAAATTAGGTTATAAGATAGATTGATGCATTGCCAAAGTGACCTACATATTTTCTGAAATAGTCAAAACGTTTGTGAAGAAATTATGAGCAAATCCTTTCACAATATCATCTACAGTGTTAAAAATAACTAAGTTCCTGATATTGGACTGGAGTTTACGAGAAGCCAAACCTATATGCATTTATCTATTTTTGAAGTGATAACTTCTTTAGACGCACTGAGTACTTTTTGGTTGCGGAAAATCTTATAAATTTCCTTCCACGACATGCTAATGTAACATTACGACGTCATTAAGAATTTCTATTTTTAATACTAAAATTTGAAATTTCATAATGTCATAATTCTAAGTTAGGTATAAGTTTTTCTCCACCATGGCTCAGGCCTTGTCGTGGCGGTGGGGCTCAGTAACCTAGGGTGAGCGGTGCACCTTGGGCGAAGCTAATTGGGCCGAGGGGGCTCTTTGTACCCCTCTTATAAGAAGAGGGAACTAAAGAGGGCAAGGGACGAGAACAGGAATCTCACCCCATTGTACTGTCCCGACGTTGGGAGGGGTTGTTCTGTGGTGCAGGACAACCCCTCTGTGGAGGTGGCGTCGGTCCCTTGCGGGACTGACTAGCCGTCGAGGTGCCCTGTTTGTTTTCTAGATCCGGGGCACCTCACTAAAGGCGGCATTGGTGGCACTCGCCGGGTTTTAGTGGGTAGAGCTGCGTCCATTTACCAGCTGTCGGGCGCAGCGAGTCCCACATACCCGCGTGGGGAGACCCACTCCCCCGCGGGATGCCTCAGAGCATTTCCCGGCGTTAAAGAAAAAAAGAAAATAGGTATAAGTTTTTACTTCTATCGGCAGTCCCTATGACTGCCATTTTTAAATATTATTTATTTTGTTTTTCGATTAATTATTTAATAGTTTTATTTATCAATTAGTATTTCATTAATCTTAAAGTATATTTACATTGATTCTTTTCATTTTTCTTTGTCATTTATTTGCATTCACTTTATGACGCCTAACTCTCGAGTGATGATTTTTTTATCATTCACGCATAAAATATAATAAAATGGTGATCAGCTGAAAATAAATCTTGACTATTAATACAGTGTACGTATTATGTGGTCTCAGCTATGGGCTAAGAAGTTAAGCTTCTTTTAAATACAAACATTCCCCAATTTGTGTGAGGAATGGTGAGCTAGCAAATAATATTCTTTGGCAATTATTTCCATCCACATTTAATGATGATCGATTGAAAAATACATCTCAACTCTTTGCATACAGGCGTCGAAGTATATATGTATTCTGTGGTCTCAAAATTGAATTGGGTACCTCTTTGGTAAGAAATTCTGTTTTTACCTATTATGTGGTGTTATTGGAAATAAATTAAATTTTATAACCTTTAATGAATAAAACTCCTCAATTTGTGTGTGACATGGTGCACTTATTGTATGCATTGTGTCCACGAGCTGACCAGCAGATGTGCGAGGCCCAGAGCGGCCGGCTGTTTGACTCACGGCGCATGCGTCGCCAATCTGAACAAACATGGCGGACATTAACATTAACATAACCAACACATAAAATATACACAATTAAAGACAAAATAAGACTTACAAAAGAACGTACAGGTTATTTTTCATTAACAGCAAGTTAAAAGAAATTTTATTTGCCTTTTTAACATTGATTTTCAAAAATTGCGTCCCTGAAGCTCCTACAAAGAATAAGAAAGACAAATCTTACATTTGTTTTCTGAACTTTAAAGACGATTCTACTGCCAATCAAGATCATATTTTGTGTACAATATATACCAACATACCAACAAGCAAGTGCTTCTTGATATTCAAAAAAATGTTAAGGTTCTAACGTATTGCGAACCATTTCTTGTACTTACAGTAAAAAAAATACTTTGTCTACTTAACAGTTTTGTAGAATTTATCAATGTATATTTTAATAGTAGCATTTTATGATTTAAAATGTATTCACCATAAAGATTAGTTATAGAAGATTCTTAATTTAAAACTGTAGATTGAAAAAAAGTATACGTAAAATCAAAATTGTGATTCCCATTAATGCTTCCATTGAAGCACTAACAAGTACATTCTGGTTATATTTTTTTACCACAAAGCATAGTGTAATGTATTTTCTTTGTAAGGAGTCCTCTCCTTAAAGCTTTACTAAAATTATTTCGTTAAAAATGTATGGTATATAATCTCCTTTAAACTTTAAAATATAATGTCTGTATTAGTATTTAGAAGAAGCTGCTCTTCATCTAAAACACGTAATTAGAATAATACCAATCGTATTCTTCACATACCTTCAATATTGTCTTCACAATTGAATTTATATCCCAGTTTTTTTGTATGACACAAATACGAATTATTAAATAGTAAATAAAGCCGGCATCCCCTATTCCTGCGCGTCATAGTTGATCTAAAACGCACTACGCAGTCCTTCGCTAATCGTCTGACACTACACTTCTCTAACATGTATAGTATATGCAAAATAATTATAAAACATTATATAACATACACACTAGTAAAATAGACTTTATCGAGTATTTTTTGGTTTTTCAAAAAAGCAATGATAAAATTATTTATCTCGTATTTAGTTTTTGCAAATGTGTGGTGATGGTTGGTTAATATAAGGAAGGGTCTCTCATCGATCAAATGAAGGGTAAGTTGTATATTATTGTTATCGTTTAGAAATAGAATTTGGTTTGTACATAAGAAGGATTGATTTCAAATTATGGTAAACAAAATTATATATTTTGATTTCATGACAGACTTTTTTTAACAACATTAGTAAAATTAATATTTATTTCATGAAGCAGCATACATATTTTCAATTTTATAATCATATTAAATAGATTTTTGATTAATGCCACGACAAAAACAAGTCATCAGGAGAGCGGCCACCTAAGCGTTTTCGTTAGTTCCTTATCATTATAAAGAAGTATTGAAAGTTTTTTTTTTTAAATATGAATTTAATTGTGACAAAATAGATATTATATAATATCTATTGTGACACATAAAACGTACCTCAAATATAATAATTTTAATTACAATAAAACTACTTTTTGCTTATATAATGTATATATTTTCGATTCTACTCTTTATGTATGTTAATAGACAATTAGCGAATTGACAACAAAAAGTTAGAGAATTGATATTATAAATTGCAATAATAATATTGTAATTGAAATGAATGAAAAATAAATAAAATATAATGAAGAACTAATCTAGTAATTATTGACTTTATGTCTTAGCCTAAATACGCAGATTAGACAAAAATACTATTTTTCTTTCGTACATAGAGATAGCGTGAACTCGTCTCAAAATTGACCAAATTTTGTAATTATAGTTTTAAAAGAAAGTTTATATTATATTTAAATTAAGTTTAACGTACGTTTGTGCGCTGGATTTAATTTTTAATATTACTGTATATTACTTATCCTGCGACACCAAATAAAAAAACTTAAAAAAATAGTTTCTTATAGGACTACATAAAGTAAAATAATCCGCTGAATCTACAGCCCGTGTCTCTTACAGCCTATTTCTATAATTATATTTAAAGCTAGTAAAGTAGTCGCATAGTCAGACAATGACATTAAAAAAGAAAGGAAAAATTAGTGACACGTTATACATACCTTTTTTTAATCGCAGGGAAATGCTTTTTACGCATGTAGCCAGGATCTCGGGTAGATCCTGACCCTATATAGGACTCGCACCTGGGAGTGTTAGGACACTCCCAGGTGTGGTGTTTAGGGTAGGGTAGGCTCTACCCTAAATTAAAACCACTGCGAGTGCCTTCAGCCGCTTTTTGAGGGTCCCGGATCTGCATTAAACAGGATTACCTCAGCGACAGGCTGGCCTCGGTGAAGGCCAGACTACTCCTCATAAGAGGGGACTGCCCGTCATACTCGACGTCGTCCCATCCTGAACCCAACACAAGCACAGGGGCGTTACTGGGAAGCATTAAGTAGCGCCTCCTACGCACCCCCGTTCGTTGCCCGCGGGGGAAGGCCTCGTCGATGGCCTCCTCTCTCGCCCGCTCGTCGGCCTCCTTTTGGGACGTAACTGCTTTGCAGAAGGAGACCATCGCCGTCCTCTACTCGTCGCTACCGAGCATTGCGGTGATGACGCTCGGCAGAGACAAGTCCCCTCCAACGACTGAAGTCAGAGAGTGACGCAGCGCCGCCCATCTCGGGCACACCTCAAAGGTGTGCTGGACCGGGTCCACCACCGCGCCACAATCGTGACATACTGTCAACGGCTCCCTGTGTGCCTTCCGGCACATTTACTCACCAAAGCAACCATGCCCGGTGAGCACCTATGTCAGACGGAAGGTGAGGGGTTTGCGCTTACGGCGCATCCACCGCTCAAGGACCGGACGCAGAGCAACCGTCAGGTTTTTGTCAAACGGCTGCTGCGCCAGGTCCTCCCGCCACCTCCGCATTACAGCCTCTCCCTAGTTGGCGAACCCGCAGGATCCCGCCCAGCGTAAGGCTCTCACCGAGAAACCTCCTATCCGAGACATAGGAGTGCATTTCGGCAAGAACCTCCGCCACGAGCTCCCACGGGGGTTCACCGGCTAGGGCAGTGACTGCCGCAGAGCAGGTGGGCCTTATCCTTCGCAGTACGGTGACCCGCCCTGATGGTTGCACCGTACTATACGATTTATCAACACTTCCGTTACAAAAATAAATGAAATTTTATATTATATAACTATGCCATCTGAGACCCTGAGTAAAATTATTACTACACATCACCAATTCCCTATATATATATGTATGTACGTGACCTGTAAATTACACACACATGTCAGGTACATAGAAGTGTAAGAAGCCCGAATTTTTCAAAAGTTTTGATATAGTGACGTCACTGACTACTGAGTACAGAAATATAATAATATGACAACAAACAGCTAGTCCACTAACAAAAGAGTGCCCAAACACAAGACCGATAATTAGATTGGGTCGTCACTGCGGTATCATGTCTTGTGCTTCAATTATTTTTTAAATAATGTTTCGTCACGTCCGCCCACCTATTTTGTCCGTCGGTCACACTATCATTCCACATTTTGGGCCCTTTGTTACAAATTTCACACCATATTTTTTACTTAATCCAATATTAACGATAGATAAGACATTAACGAACTAACCTGTTACGGCTACGTGACTTTCTACAACACTCTTTGAAAATAGTTAATAGAGTCAGGCGTCCATTATTGTTGTTATATACGTCATATATTATATATATCAAAAATATTTGTTAGTACCTGATATTTAAAAAAATACTTTAATTCAGCCCTAAGATCCATAATTTACGTTAGTAATAGACACTATTTTAAATATGTTAGTAAAAATCATAATTAACGGGTTCAATTCATATATCTGTTGCACCCATCTGACGCACCGGCTATATATTGCATGTAGCCTACAACTGAATATAATATGACTGCATGCAGTTTCGCGCATAATCCTCCATCCACTTTTTCCAGACTACATATTCGTATACTCACATGCAAAATCATTTGAGGCATCAAAAATATTAAGGACGAGATGGACCGATGACGTGGGTAGGCTGCTGAATAAAATATGGATGAGACAAACAAGATTGAGACATTGACAGACAGGATAAGATTGGCAGAAAAAAAGGGAAGCTCAGCAGTGGACAGTAACGGGCTTATGTCGATGATGATGATGAAACATTAATAATAATAAAAATCGGATTACTCATAAAAAACGACGTATGTTGTTTCCAAAACAAATTCAAGATGACGCGGAATAGCATAGAGCTAATTTATATCTTTTATAAGTCACTTTAAAACTTAAAGTCAATAAGTTAATTTTAAGTAGAAGATAAGTTACGTTTGCATTCATACGAGGCCACTAACATATTTACTATACGCAGATAAATTAAACGAAATATATTTATGCTTGAATTATAAGAAGTGGTGTTGAAATCTTGCTTGGCGAAATAACTGTTTGACAAAGCCTCTATATTTATTTAGAAAAAGTGCTAAAATACATAATTTAAATATACTTTTAATCCCTGGAGACTAAATGAATAGAGACTAAAGTGCTCTTTGTTTCATGAATTTTTTTTTAGTTTTTTTTGTATATAATATATACACATTCTCTATACATATAGCTAGTGTATACAATTAATATTATACAGCGGTAATGTTTCTAAGTTTGGACGTAAGAGGTAATCTTCGAACTACTCATCTTTCACCAGTAGAATGCTATGTTGATACTGAGGGACGTAAACAATTATCATCAGTCTCAACTAAAGCTGCGGGCTACAGCTAGTATAGTAATAAACTTACGCACATATATAAATATTATTTATTCCAGAGTGCAGCGTGTGTGCAGCAGCGGCGGCCGCAGCTAACGCGTCCGTCGCAGCGTCCTGGTACAACCCGCAGGATTACGACGCGCCCAAACCCTCCTCCTCCGACTTACAGATAGTGACCAACGGGAACATCAACGGAAATATCATTGTATATAATGGAAACGGTAAGTTTTTTTGCGCACTCTACATACAACTGCATTTTATTTAAACAAATTGTATTTAAGCTAAGTTTTTGAAGACGGCGAGCGATGATTACCTAGTCACTAGTGGGTGTGGGCTAAGACTCTTGAGAATCCAGACCTCGGACTCGATCCTGACCCCTGTTGTGCCTTGAAATGGGTTTTTCTATGGAAACCTGCATGCCTGATGAGATTAGAAGTCTTTGAAGGTATGTGAAGTTCACCAACCCGCACTAAGCCAGTGCATCAGCCAATTATGGCCCAACACCTGCTTCGCCTGATTTTCAGGAGGATACTCGTGTCTAGCAAGGCATTTAGCTTTAGCATCCATTATAATATAACTATAACAATACTATTATATTTTACTTTACATAAAGAATAAAGTAGATTATATAAACGAATTATTAAAAAATATGTACTTCTTAATGACTTCTTATATCAACGTTATTTGAAATCTGCAGAAAAATATCGACAGGAGAAGATTTTGAACTCTAATAATAATAATAATAATAACCCAATACACACAATCTCAATGCCACTCACACAAATAAACTTACTAAATATGCAGACTTGTCCATCGAACTTAAATCCCAGTGGAGAGTTCAAACAGTAAAAACTATCCCAATTATAATTTCCAGTACAGGAGTCATCCCAAAAACACTTCATACCAGTCTCAACAATCTTAATATACACCCCCTTACTTATATTCTCATGCAAAAAAGCTGTCATTTTAAATACATGTAGAATCGTCAGGAAATTTCTGTCGATAGATTAAATAATAAATGTAATATTTAACCAAAGATGTCTTGGCCAAAAGCCCGCATCTTTGGATATGCCCCAGAAATGGGAGAATTGGCAAAAATTGAAAACCAAAATAATAATAATAATTTATTCAAGAAAAGTACATACATAGTAAATTATATAGAAACATAAGGTACAATTTGCATTAATTGTATAAGATTAACGGTAGTGCCTGAACTAGGATATCCTGTGTTTCAGGCGACAACTAGAGCTTACATTATTAGCTATACAAACTGGATCAATAAATCAATAAATTACAAAATTATAAACATTACAAAACATTCTTATTCAGTTTTTGAGATTAATATAAAAATATCTAATTTAAAAATAGCATTAGTTAGTGTAAAATATTAAGTACTTCCTATTGTAACATTATAAGTAATTTCTCTGTCTCCTCGTAGGACAATTTTTGTAGACAGCTTTTGAGGCTTCTTTTACAATTGAAATAGTTAAGTGCATATATACTAATTATTGCATTTACTCTATTATAAAGCAGTGGACCTAAAAATATATAAAATTTTGTCGCAAATGTATGTTTTACATGTGTCTTTAACGGACAAACGATATCTTTCCGCCTTTTACCCATGTATTCCGAGTTGAAAGGTAGGGCTGTGTGCTGTTAGGACTACGTTCAATATGAACAGTTGACGAACGGTTAGTACTTTAAATGATTCATAAAGAAGTTTAGTTGGGAAAAGTAATGGACGGAAGCTACATACTTTAATGATCGTTCTCTGTGCTCTCTCAATAGTCAATAACAGTGTTTTACCCACTCCTCCCCAAGACGTAATGCAATAGGTAAGTATAGATTGACATAGAGCAAAATAAACTTGCCTTATTAATTGTTGGTCTGATATATGTCATAGCTTTTTGAAAATAAACATTAACTTATATATCTTATTACTTAAATCTTCTATATGGTATTTGAAGGACAAATTTTCATCTAATATAATGCCTAAATACTTTAATTTATTTATTATTCCCATGTTAGGACATGTGCATTCAGTATTAGTGGAAGGAGTTGAACAGTGGTGAGCATACAACGATTGGTTAGTTAAAGATGGAGTGTGTTTGCGCATCGAGAACTTTGTGTATTTTGTTTTTTCTGCATTCAATGTTAGGAGATGAGTCTGAAGCCATTTGTTTACAATATTAAACCCGTGCTGTGCATACTTGTAAACTTTATTTTCTGTGTCAGCTGAAAAAAAGAAGTGCAGTATCATCAGCGTTAGATATTGTTATGCCATGTTTTAATTTTAGTTCACACAGATCATTGATGTAAATTAAAAATAATGTTGGCCCTAAAATACTTCCTTGAGGAACACCATACTGTGGATTATTTAGGTATGAACTGAAAACATTGACAATCTTTACACACTAACAGCGGTCCTGTAAGTAGCTTTCAAATAATTTAAGTGGTGTTCCCCTTATACCTACAGTTTCTAGTTTACGCAAAAGGATTTCGATAGAAACAGTATCAAAAGCTTTAGCTAGGTCAAGGAATATACCAATCACATGATTACCCTTATCCAGTTCTTGGGAAATGTGATTTGTTAAACTGTGTACTGCGTCAGCAGTAGACATTTTGAACCTAAATCCAAATTGATTCTTCGATAATATCAACTTATTTTCTAAGAAGTTGAGCAACCTAATGTTAATGATTTTTTCTAATATTTTTGATAAAGTTGGTACTATTGAGATTGGTCTATAATTTGTGACATCCTGTTTGTCACCAGATTTATAGATAGGAACTATGATAGCTTTTTTTAAACATTTGGGAAAATAGCCTTCAGATAGACATTTCTGAAAAATATGTGTCAACGGCTTAGTGAAAATATGCCTACAATTCTTTATTATTTTACTAGATATATTATCCCATCCAACTGCACAGTCGTCTTTTAAGCACATAATAATCCTTTCTACTTCGGCTTCATCGGTTTCGATAAGTGAGAAAGATGTCATATTAGAGCTGCACGTCAAGGGAGTGATAGATTGACATTGTAATTGGCTTTGCACTTTATTTGCTAGGTCCGAACCCACATTAACAAAGAAATTATTTACAAAATTTGCTGATGTTAATTCTGACGAATGATTTTTTAACAAACTTGAGGAAGATTCATGCTTCTTCGTTGTATATGTTATGTCCCTAACGTGTTTCCAGATCCGTTTACTATTATTTCCAGCTCGTTCTAGAAGATTTTTATCGTAATTATTTTTGATATCTTTTAGTAACTTATTACAAAAGTTCCGATATCTTTTATATGATGTTTGCAATATTAGGTTTCCAGGGTTAGATCTAGATTTCATGTGTAATTTATCTCTGTGCCTTATACAACGAAGAAGACCAGGTGTAATCCACGGTTTAATATTAAAATTTTTGCATGTAGCGCGAGATACTAACGTATTTTCTTTAATTGCGAATTGTACTTTTTGTATTAAATGTAACATACAAAATTCTATGTCAGCGGAACTATAAATCGGAGTAAAATCGACGTTACATAAATCCTCTACAAGTTTGTTTATGTTTAATTTAGAAATGACACGGTTATGGTTTTGTCTAGGTAGGCTACAATTAAATGTTACTAGGGCAGCATTATGATCGGTTATCGCCGAGTTTAAAATGAGCGTTGATGATGGATAAATTGATTTTACCATTACAGGGTCTAGGCAAGAACCACTTTGATGTGTAGAGAGCATGTGGGCGGGGAGTATGCCGTGAAAAGCATATAAGTTGAGATATTTCTGGACATTTGACTCGTTATTTCCTGAAATAATGTTTATATTAATATTTCCAATCAGAACGATGTTTTTATCTTGTGATAAATTTGATAGGGCATCATTCAAACTGTTAATAAAAGTTGATGTATTTCTGAAAGAGGGAGGTCTATATATACATAATATTGCAAATTCAGTTCCAATTTTTAATAATAAAGCACTACACTCCTGTATGGGTGGCTCTTCTACGGAAATATTTAACTGCTTATTAGTATAAATTACCACACCATCGTTTTGATTGTAGTTACTTTTACTCATAAACATATTGTATTCCGCTAGTACTGGTACGTTATACTGTTTAGCAAGCCAACATTCGGTTAGTACAATGATATCGCATGTGACGTTTAACATTTGTTGAAAAATGTTGAAGTTGTTAAAATTTTTATAAATACTGCGAATGTTTTGTGTAACTATGGATAAGGGGTTAGTATAGTCAGTAAGATATTGTTTGCAGTTTTCAACTTCACAAACCTTTGAAACAGATACAGAGAAATTATCTACTTCTTTTATTACATTAATCATTCTTAAAATATATATTTGTAAAGTAAATTTAAATAAATATAACTAAAAAGTGTATCTAAATAGTAGGTCGAATAGAAACTAGTCCTGTGGCGCTCTTAGGCGCCTTCATAATCAACCGAATTTATATACCTTTTTTCGGCCTGAATTTTGGCAGGGCAGTCCGCAGAACCTGTGCTATGGCCACTTGGTTTTTTGAAGTGCAGGCATGTTGCACACTTCGGTTCTGATGCTTTTTTGGGGCATTCTTTTATTGAGTGTCCTTGCTCACCACAATGACTGCAGGTGTAGTTGGTGTCCCGACACGACTTTGCTGCATGGCCATACTGTTGACACTTGAAGCACCGTGTAACCAAAGTGAAGTCCATCACAGGGCACGACGACCAGTTTACAAAAAGTCTATCCTTCGATACGAGGACTTTACGTATAGCGGCTGGTACTTCAAAAATAAAGTTGCAGGTCTCAGCATTTTTCTTGCCCGATTTATGGCTCAGCCTACAAGAGTTTAGGAACGTTTCGATGGTGAGGTCTTTTAATTTATCAGCTAGATTCTGGTTATATATGCACATAAGGACTTCTGTCTCCGCCATGGATGAGGGCACCCCAATAACTATAAATCTGGGCTTACGCTTGCGCAATTCGTCGACAGTTAGTCCTGCGTCTGTAATGAGGGGAGATTGCTTGATCTTGTCGATGTCGTCTTTAGTCTCAGTACTAATTACGACACCACCGTTTCTCGTTTTACGTAGGGCCCTCACCTGTAGCTTCATGTGTTCAGGGCAGATAATTTTTTGAACCAATGATTTGGTGTCAGCGCTGGATCTGTTTGTTGTTAGGGTAAATGGCAACTGAGCTCAAGTTGTTAGGCTGTATGTATTACCATATCGGCAAATGAAGATCCAGTGGGCATCTTGGGCGTTTGCTCTTGCACGGTTTGTTTTATTTCCTGTAGTTGTTGGGACAGGTTGCGTTGGTCTTGTAAAACTCCCAGTGCAGATTGTATATGAATAGCCCTCTGTTTTAGTGCCTGGTATTGCACGGCCATCTGTGAAGTACCATGGCCCACTTTTCTGCAGAGGGTATTAATGCGCAATTTTTGGTCCATGTTCAGCTTCCCTTCAGCAGCAATGGAGCATACTTCATTAAGGCACTGATCAATTGTGGACATCCAGGTCTGAATCTCCGCTGTGCTAACAACTTCAATCGCATCATCTTGCTCAGAAGTGTGAGAGCATGGTTGAGTCCCGGGAGTAGGGGGCGGGGTCCGAATTGTCCTACTGCTGCGGCCAAAAGGACTATCTGTCATTTTAGTTAGAGAATAATTTCACTTTAAAAAAAGTTAATAAAAACACTGTACATATTTGTACGAGTATTAACTGTCACGAATAACGAACACAAACAAGGTTACGATTCAGCACATTTATGTTTGTATATCATTAGATATAATGATTACTTATTTGCGACACGTCTGCTCTTAATCAAGTCCAAAATGACTATATTGCGAAACGAAAGATTTATTGCGATAAAACCACGCAAACAAATTTATTAATGGTTAAAGTTTTACTAACTCACTTGATGACCTACACTATCTATGCTTACACAATATCGCAGTTGCCCTGTAAATTCCATATACCTAACTTTTACTCTAACACCTTTTCAGCAACGCATGGTATCATATAGTGTAGCATCTAAGGGCCATAGTGCCTGAAAATAAATTATTTATTATTATTATTATATAGTAACTTCGTCTTGTATTTGTTTGTTAAAAGTACTGTATAAATATATATTTTTAACAGGTACAGCTATAACGGAGGATATAGAGGAAGAACAACTTTTATCAGATGGTGAGTAGTAAAATATAGTCCTTTATTGTGTGTTAATCATATAATCACCACCACCAGGGAAACAAAATAATATTCATGTATCAAAAATGTAATTAAATTTAATAAAATTTGCATATTTCAAGTTACGTACAAATAAGTACAAAAATCGTTGCAAGTTACGATCACATTGTTGTTATGTTACATACATAACAATTTTCCTGTGTGAAAAGTGATTAAACTTTGCGCTATAAAGGTACTTTAGTACTTGTTATGACTAATGAATATCAAACAATTGCCTATAAAGATCAATCGTGTACTAATATAAATATGTAAAAATTTTGAAGCGCAAAATCATTGTATTATGTATTTATATAGACCAGTATCTATAATTTTTGAAAATGAAAAAAACTATAGTAGGATGAAACTCATTAGAAAAGAAAGAGAATATAACAAAAATGAAAGGAAAAATAATTTACGGGCGATCTGAGGGCGGGAAAGTGGAGCCCTCCCCAACATTAGTTGTAAATATTTTTACCATCTACATGTTTGCCATTCAACTTTTTTCCATAGGAGTTGTAGTTTTGTTATATTCTGTTCCTTTTCCAACGGCTTTCATTCTACTATATTATTGTTCCACTTTTTACCATTTTCCAAGGCTTCGACACTGGTCTGTATTGTTGTGCGCGAGTCACGACTTTACCTACAGAGCCTTCTCACCAGATACTTTATCTGCTACAGCTTTACCAAACTGTTGGGCTATGATGAGCTTTGCCAATATATTAATATAATCAAATCCTATATTGAAACAAAAATATAATTCTCAGCATGACAAATAGCAAAGCTTTTTACGGTCTTTTAATTCTAGGAGCCTTTTAAACAATTTATAGGTTGTTTACGTTCTTCTAGAATTAACATTTATTAGTGCTTAAATTATTTGATAGTTTAGCTTCCTGGTTATGCTATAATCTGGTGAATAACGTTAATTATTAATTACATACTAGTATCTTTATCAAAAATAATCAAAAGCCTTCATATAATCTCAATCCACAGCTCTAAACTCTATACCTACGCAAAAATCTCATGTAGGTACTTGGCACCACCTCTTTTTAAATAGGGTGCCGCCCTTATATGGTCGATGGACGTGTTGCGAGGGTGAATTTAATTTTCTATTTTCTGTTAACTTTCGCTGGCGTTGCAAAACAGGGGTGCGATACTGCCATCTGTGTTGCTTTTTAAAAACTAGAATAGATACCCTGTTCAGGGGTATACGAAATAGTACACATTATTATATATAGATGTCTCTGTAGACTTTCAGTTTAAATTCCTTTTCAATAAGAACTAAACATGAACTAAATAAATGTTTAAACTTTCCTTTTATTTGTTTTTTATGATCTTTGAATAGAAATTAGTCACATACATTTTTGATAATATAAATTAGTCATAAGCCTTATATACACAATTGAATAGTACCTACTTCGTGCTTATTCTCCCGTGAAACAGCTTTGCTGTGTTTCGGAGAGAAGGGCAAGACAGGCAGTGTAATTACTGGCACCGAGACTTAACATCTTATGTCTCAGGATAGGCAACACATAAATGAGTTGTCTGGGCTCGTTCCAGGTATACTAATTTATGTTCATGGGCGACGTCGACCACTTAACATCAGGTGGTACGTTTGCCAGTTTCCCTGTCCAACTAACATAAAAAAAAAAAAAAAACATGAATCGTTATTTAAAAGCAGTAAAATTTGATGCTTATTATGACATTATTACTTCATTTTTTAGTATAATCGCCAAAATAAGGTTCAGGAACGTTAGTAAAATGCTCATATCACGTTCTCTGTTCTATAAAATTTATTATATGAAAGTAATACATACTCGTACTAATTATAGAAAAATGCAAAAAGCTTCCACACTAGTTGAACTGACCCATTATAACTTAGAAGGGTTAGCTTTTATTGCATTTTATTGCAAAGTACAATAAAAGCTAACCCTTAAAATCTTCCTTTCCACAGCTAAACTGTCCTGACATACAATTTTAGTTTCATGCAACACCTAGCATCTTTTGTGTCCAATAAAAATGTCTTTAAAGATTGACTTTGACCATCGTTGGCTTTATACTTTGTGTATCTCCTAAACTGTGTTCGCTTTCAGTAAACCATCCCTTTTTATGAACTTCAGCAGTTATGTAATAACTTTAATACAAAAAATACATTTTTAACGTAAATATTATTGAAAAAAAAAAATTAAGATAAATATGATTTCGAAAATCCTATTAAAAAACATTCGCAAGTTATTCAACAGAAAACCTCCACATTACTTCATGCACTAAACAATATCTAACTCTAGATTTAAAAAACTATGATGCAAAGAACTTTTGATGACTTATGCTAAGCATCTCGTTTCTTCTTGCACCCTGGATGTCAATCTCCTGCTGTCGTAATCCGCGGCGTGGACTGTCATTCTTCCTGACCATAGTAAAAAACGGACAGGCAGACGTAGACCTTGATATTATTTTACGTTGTGGTGACTCAGAAGGCTTTTTCGAATGGTGATTCAAAGACAAGGACATAAGTTATTTAATATTTAAAAAATCAATATAAGGAATTTTAAATTAAGTTTTACATATGAACTAATATTTATACTTTATATTTATTCTTACTGAACTATTATTTTTAAAAACTAAAGAAAAAAAATAAGGGATCCAAAAAAATCTAAATCTTAATAGTCCAGTCGGGGCAGACATAAAACTAGCCTGAAATAGAAAATCCTAGCGTAAAAATGATAATGACCAAACTTGTGAGAAATTAAATTTCCAACAACTTTGGATAGAGCCATTTTTGCTATAAAATTGAAAATCAACGAGTTATTTCAGAAAAACGAAAAAATTGAACTTTAAAACAAGATGGCGGCGAACCCTTAACCGGGATTAGTTAGAAAATCGAGATTTATACTTCCAACTATCCCCCCCGACGTTTAAAAAAAATCGCACCCCGGATTTTTTTCCATTTATGTCTGCCCCGACTGGACTATAAGGGTTTATTGAAATGCTTGTAACTTTGTTAAAATTTTTGTATCGGAGTCATTAAAAATATGAATTTAAGCCGTCTCTAATATTAAAATCTTTTGACGAAAAAAATATTCAAAGCTACAAGAATCCCGCGATCCTAAAAAATAACGAGAAGTAAAAACAATAATTTATAAATGGAAGCCAATTCTTGTAGAATACATCAAGTATTTCATGACAGATAATAAAACTAAAACAAGAAAAATGAAAATAATCTTTAGAAAAGTGATGAAAGCAAGTTTAAACGCTGCTTAACTCTTAAACCGTAACTAATAAATTATTTTTATTATGGTATAGGGGTCAACCCCATAAAATAATTTATTTTCAATAATTCTTATAATCTATTTATTACTCTAATAATACACTATACTTTACTAATAACATAAATCTAATTGTATATTCATTATTGAATACAAATCTATTGATATCGTATAATAAGATTAAATATGACAAATTAAAGTTTTCTTAGGTGAGCCATCTGCTAATCTATTGTTCTGATTAAGTTAAGGGCCATTAGGCTGAAAAGTAGCCCTTTTGAAAAAAAACCACGAAACTTATAGTACTATTTATTATGTGGTAGTAGTAGCAAAGTTTGGTGTTCAGTCATTTTAGTTTGATGTCATTCCCAAATACAAACTTAACTATTTAAAGGGGAACAACAATTGGTTAAATTAGTAGATCTGATTTTAAATATGCACATTGAAAAATAATACCAGCAATGATTAGGGGGTGAAAGATTAGAAAACGCGAGAATCTTTCACGTTTCATTATTTTCAAAACTCGTCCTTCTTGTATCTGTATTCTATTGTGAGCTGATGCACGCTCACTCCCGGCGACAATGGGCATGTTCGTCACAATTTGACAAGTCAACGAAGGGGACTTCCTTAAGCATTTGGGGTAAAGAAAAACACTCGCCTCGAATATAGTCGACAAGTGCTGAACTGAATCTGTGTGTAAAAGTTATATACGGAGGTCTGAAAACAATTTTTTTTTCGGATGGATCTATGCTAACGGCCCGAAGTCCCTAATGCTATATCGGATTGGTGTGAGCCCATTTGGCTCACTTTTGGTTTATAAAAGTGGGGGGTTGCCCCCCGCCAACCGTGCAGTCTGCGACCACACGGCCTCCTGGCGTCGGTTGTGAAATAAATTTTGGATTTTATAAATCATTGCAAAAGTGATTATGGTGCACAGTTTTTAATCAATTAAGTGATAAAAGCATGTAAAAATAAGACAAAAGGGGCTGCGCTTAGTTGAGGTTTTAAATTTGGATTTTATATTGAATGCACTGCAAAAAACGTTAAGAAAATATTTGTGATTTTTATAAAATATCTTAAAGTTAATCAATTCAACAATTTATAGACATCATGCAGCTTTAGCCGTCCGTGTTGGATGCGAGTGGCAAGGGATTGGTTGTTTTGGCGTTCATTGAAGGAGGCCTATGTTCAGCAGTGGACGGACAAAGGTTGATCATGATGACGATAATAGACACATGTTGTATAACGACAGTAATAAATAAGCTTATTAGTACTTATTCTTGATAATGGGGATCATCGTTAATTAATATGAAATAAATAATATTATTTATAATGACGTTTTTTAACAATATTTAAATTTATGTGACTTGATAGCATAAACTATAATTTCTAATAATAATAGTTAAATATTTTTTTCTTAATGAATTATAGATTGAAACTTTAAAATGTACGTTCTATTACTTATATTAAAAACCTTTTTATTATTTGGAATATTTTCCATGTGCTGCGACAAACGCATGGTCGTTTGTATTAAGTATAAATATAGGGTACTGTCGCTTAATGTGTCCGGAAATCATTAAAATTTTACAAACCTCTTTTAATACTTTAATGTGACTGCAGGTGCTATTCACTTATCTATTTTGCTCATTATTAATGAGCCTTTCAGATCATGAACACCTCGTCCTAGGAGGTGAGATGCTAATGGGTTTTTATTTATATAAAAAGTAGCTCGGGGGAGGGACTTATTTAACGTAAGGTTTAATGTCACTTAAAAATAATTATTTTTTAATTTAATTGAATTTTTGCTTACATAGGGAAAAAAAATCTTCCATTTCGAGATGGTATTCAAAGGGGCATATATATATGCATTTTTCCAGAAACGGATTCCTATTTATCTGTAAATTAAAAGTAATGAAACAATGACGATCAAGTATTGGTAATGAGAGTCTTCAAAACAAAGCGTATATTTTGTTTTCTATACGAATTAAATAATTCGTCCCATTGACTAATTCATTAACAAAACCTAAACATTTATGACGATGTAAGTACCATTATTTGGTTGAAGCTCTCATAACATAACTGTGAATCCCATACCTTCATACATCGAAAAGTAACACATTTAATTTATAAGTTATTCAAATTTATTGTTGAAGAAACAGCTTAGCTATTTCTCGATATTGTTGTTTTATGATAATTACGTTTACAACATTAGAGATAGCCATGATCAAATGACTAAATATATTTTATCACAGAGTTTCAACATCACTTCTCCCGTTTACTGCGCTTCATAATGAATCGTTGTGGCATTCCATGGAAGTTGTTTTTAAAAGAAGCAAAACGGAAAGCATGTTTACGTATTTGAGCTTCGCTTTTCAACTTTCAACATTCAAAATATTTGACATTCTTAAGGCAGATTGTCGTAACTACAGATATAAAATTGATTAATGGTTCCGAACTAATGATTTACCTTTCTTTCATATTTTGTATAGGTAAACATTATAATAAATATTACCATGTGATTAAATATATACTTTATTATTTTAATGAAATTATGTACGTTAATGAAATAAAAAAGACAAATATTATAATTTATAATTTTTATTTTGATGTTTTAGTCTAATAGGTTCTATAATGTATATTATAAAAATAAATAATTTAGAACATATTAATTAATAGTTTATTAAAATATAAATTAAAGTATAAATAATATAATTATTGATTACTAAACAACTTAATTTATTAATTTTATATAACCGATAACTTTATCATTTAAATTAATAATAATAAAATGAAGAATTCAACATAACTACAAAAATAAAGTCATCTGCGTTTGATTACGACTCTACATTCCTTACGGAGCCCTAGAGCGTTCTCTGCATTTACACCTCGTCGACAAGTGACATATTTAAGATTGGGGTAAGCAACCGGCGCTTTTGGGCGGCATGCATGTTTCGTTAGCTTCTCTATTTTAAAAACTTCTTGGCTATATCCGGAAAGGGACCGTACGATAGCGAGCGCGTCGACTCTACACTACTCGGGTCTCGGCCGCCACCAGTGCCCTGCGCCGCTCGGTCGGTGCAGTCGACAGTAGACTTGCGTACGCGCTCCTGGCCGCTCCGCGCGCGCATTCTCGCTCATGCACTTAAACTATTTTAATAGTCAATAAACTAGTTGTTAAAAATTATACATTAAATATACGAAAAGTTAAAAGTGCCTTATATTTTTTGAGAATGGATGTTACACAAGGATTGTAGTGTTACGATTTAAAATATATTATTTAACATGAGCGGGAGAGAAGGCGGAAATGCAGTTCCGTCTTCGAGTAAGTATATTGTTTGGAATTCTATTTTAATATTATTACCCGCATATACGTACTTGCCCATGTTTTCGAACTATCTACGCACGTGTTGGTGGGGTTCGTGTATAATCGTTCTACGCCAAAGGCATGCATCGGAATTTGTGCGCCTTATCGAGCGGATGTGTGACTCGTAGGGCCTGGGAAGCCAATCATACAAATTGTTTACAACATCATTGAAATAATTTAAATTGAGGTTAATAGGCTCGTCCATCGATGTCGCACATATGCGTACCATGTTAGTTGCATACTTATCGCCTTCATCGACAATAATATATCATTACTTTTTTAATGTAAATATCAACTAAGTTAATATTGAATTTACCTTTTATATCACTACTAATATGTATTATTTGTTTACTTGTGCATGCTTTGATATTCATATTTCATAATTTGTATAAAGTATTTCAAGAGGTGTTTTCATTAAAAATATATTAGCTACTATAAAGTTTTGAAGTCATTGTTTGTAAACATTTTAATTATAAAACAATCCTCTTTTAGAATTTACTGAAAAATTTAGAACATGTTATCAAATAAGGTACGAGTCGTGCAGTAAATTGTTTACTATACTCGTACTAACCATACGAATCCATTTAAGTTACTCGAAACTCCTCGTGTGTGTATGCGAGGCGGCCGAAACGAAAACACCATCTAAACTCCTAAAGATAAGGTCTCTTATACTATACACATAGAGACTATTAATTTGTGTGAGTTAAGAAGTCGAAGTAACGCACACCGCGTTATAGGCCAACTGCATTTTCAAAGGACTGTGATATTTATTCCCTACCTTTTTTATTACATGTTTTTGTCCACGACACACCGAACCCGAAGTGGTAGTGTCGTCGACTCTATCGATGTTTTGGTTCACTGCAACGTATCGGAATTCCCTTTATATCGCAATCGTGTTTTGATTGAATATCAATGAGATTTTGTAAACACGATAATGCGAGCGAGCTATGGGTTTTTAATAAGAATTATTATTCAAAGAGAGTGTTAGTGCATAATCTATTTGGAATTTTTAGAAAGTCGATGTGAAGTAACGTTACGTCCCTATGGCAGGGTCCGACTCCGTAACCAGTCAATTATGTCTGAATGGCGGTACGTTTAACTGTCTCTTTTCCTCCTACTAAGAGATCCCGTAACGCAAGCGCCACTTGACGATGATTCATGAAATTCCATACCTGCGATTGATAACAGCAACCCATACTACGTTCGTCCTTAATATTACGATTACTTCTTATTTGTACCATTTATAACAGGAAGAAAACAATTTAATAGGACATATTAAATACATATTTACACGATTTAATAGTAATTTGTACTTTATTTGAATATGAATGTAAATAAACAGAAGTAACGGGTTTCTAGCCCATCTGCATTACTATTTAAATAAACATATTTATTCCATTCATGTCAATCGAATCCGCTTTGGCTTGTTTTCCTCTTTTCGTGGTACTAACTATAAAATACCTATGCGTATTTTATTTGATCCGAGCCGCCCCTGTGCGTCGTAATTACAAGGAATTTTTAGTGACCGGAAACTAATTTTGGTGTTTTAAATGTACTGATTATTGTGAAAACCAAATCAATATTAGTAATGTTAGAGCTAAGTCTCTTTTTAAGATTTATTATTGCATATTAATTTTAGATATAATATAATAAAGCACCTGTTTAAAATGTAAAGATAAATAATTTTAAATCGGTACTATACTAGCAGCGCCACGCGGTTGCACCCGCATAGTTCCCGTTCCCATACTTTAAACTAAAACTATGGTTTATATCTCTCTAATAATGGGGCTTTCTATCGGTAAAAAATATTTCAAATTGATTCAGTGGTTTAGGCGTGAAAGCGTAACAAATAACATTCGTATTTATAATACTAGTAAGGATATATTAATTTTTATTTGAGTTGTTTTGCAGTAGAGCTCAATACATGGCACCTGATCTTAGGTCACACGAACCTCCAAATGTTGCAGGTGTTCGTTTTATATTAATCAGGATTATTTATTATACCGGCGGACGCGATAACTCAATTGGCTCTAAAAACATTTGTCTTAACTGTGGATATTTTTTAATTCGTGTATTTAAATAAATCTCAATTAATTAAAATATATATAGTAGTTCATAATTTAATCTTTTCCGTTTTTAATTTGCTTAAATTTGTATTAAATGTCTCAATGTAAACACAAAAAACTTATGTGTTTTTAGTGTTCTGTAGCCATAAAAAAAATAAACGTATAACGTTAAATTTTGTTACTAATGTCCGTAACGTTTTATAGATTTTTTTAAACTCCTCTTCTTCATCAGTCCATTACTGTCTACTGAAGCAGTCTTCAAACTAACCTGCCTCAAGAAAACACTTAATAAGTGCATGAAATTTCGTCTGGATCTTTAAAAATTTGAACATTTATTTATCACAGATATCACACAGGTGTCATAAGGACCTGTTACCAAGTCCCACGTAACAAAGCCGGATCGGCACATCTCAGCTTCCACGCCTCTGAGCTGTCACCCATGTGACGACTATTTTATTTCACGCCGCCCCCACGTGGCATTAGTGGGACTCAAGGTTGCTATAAAAATGTGACGTAGTACAATTATTGCTCTATTTTTTAGGGATTCTCCATACATAAATATGAAAATAAAAGTACTTCTAGCCTAAATATATAGAGTATCCTTGCAGTTGCTGAGGCGATCCTGTTGCATGCAGATCCAGACCCTCAAAAAGCGGCTGAAGGTGCTTGGAGTGGTTTTAGTTTGAGTATGCATTGCCCAAGTGTAAGTTCCACATAGGGTCAGGAACCATACGGGTACCTGGCTACATCAATAAAGCTTTCCCTGCGTTAAAAAAAGGGTATCCTCTCAATTTAAGTGTGTGAATATTTATCACATTTCATTGAAAAATAATCTTACAGGAATTAAATTGCAATGAGTTCCAACTAACATTGGATATTGTATTGCTAAAGAAGCTGCAATTAATTGGAACCACAAAAATTATTACTGAAAGTTTGTACGTTTTATTTTCTTTAACGCCGGAAAATGCTCTGAGGCAGCCGTGCGCGGGGGAGTGGGTCTCCCCCGGGGGATATGTGGGACTCGCTGCGCTTGAAAACTGGTAAATGGACGCAGCTATACCCAATAAAACCGGGCGATTGCCGCCAATGCCGCCTTTGGTGAAGTGCCCCGGATCTAATGAGCAAACAGGGCACCTCGACGGCTACTGACGACACTTCCACAGAGGGGTTGTCCCGCACCACAGAGCAACACCTTCCAACATCGGGACAGTACAATGGGGTGAGGTTCCCACCCTCGCCCCTTGCCCCCTGCTCTTTTGTCCCCTCTTCTTATAAGAAGGGTACAAAGAGCCCCCGCAGCTCAATTCCCTTCGCCCAAGGTACCGCGCCCACCCCAGGCTACTGAGCCACATCACCACGACAAGGCTTGAACCAGTTGGGGAGAGTTTAGACCTAGATTCAAACCAACACGTTATAATTTTTGGAAATAGCACTTCGTTAATGTCTCACAACAGAAATGTATTTGGTATAGGACCATTCAATGGTATAGCTCTGTAGACCCTGGTTTGAGAATAGTACCATTGGTGGAGGGTTTTATTTTTCTTTTACGCCGGAAAATGCTCTGAGGCATTCCGCTGTAGAGGGGGGGGGGACTCCCCAGGCGGGTATGTGGGACTCGTTGCGCCCGAAAGATGGTTTAAGGTGGACGCAGCACTATCCACTAAAACCTGGCGAGTGCCACCAATGCCGCCGTTAGCGAGGTGTAAGGTGTTAAAGGGACCAACACCACCTCCAAAGAGGAGTCGTCCCGCACCACAGAACAACCGCTTCCAACGTCGGGACAATGCAATGGGGTGAGGTTCCCATCCTGATCTTTTGTCCTCTCTCTATTTGTACCCCTCTTATAGAAAGAACAGCTCCCTCGGTTCAATTTGCTTCGCCCAAGGTACTGGGATCATCTTAAGCTACTAAGCCCCACCGCCACAGCAAGGTTCAAACCTTGGTGGGGATTGGTGGAGGGCTATATAAAACTCGATTTATTAAGGCTTTGCTCCGGGCACTATCCATCTTTTCTTGAAGGTCCCTAAGTCGTAACGGTTCGGAAACACCGTAAGTGGCAGCTGAGTCCATATATTCGTCGTGCGAGGGAGGAAAGGCCGTCAAAATAGAGTTGTTTTCGATGTCATCATCTCGATGTTCGTAAATCGTGGGGGTGAAATTGGAGCTTTTACGCGTCCGGTGGTGGAATTCTGCTGCAGGTATTAGTCCGAACAATTCTTCAGAACACTCCCCGTGGTAGATGCGGTAGAAGATGCAGAGCGACCCGACATCTCTACGCATCGCCAAAGAATCAAGCCGATTGGAGATAATCTTGCTATCGATGATTCGAGTCGCCCGGCGTTGAACGCGGTCAAATGGAAGGAGCTGATATTGGGGCGCTCCAGCCCATAGGTGAGAGCAGTATTCCATGTGAGGCTGGATCTTGTATAATTGTAGGCGGTGTGAAGGCATGAAATACTGCTTCGCCCTACTGAACCAATGCTGGCCGAGGTGGTTAGGGAAGTGCCTTCAAATTGTAGAGGTACGACGAAGGGTGATTTTTTAGCGGTAAATGTGCAAACTTCTGTCTTGTTGGGGTTAAACTGGACTAGGTTAAGTCGCCCCCATTCCGAGACTTTGGCCAATAGAGACTCGATTTCAGACACAAGTTTGTTCCTACACTCATCGACTTGTTCCTGAGAAATATTAGAGCAGCCATTATCTCCAGAGCATCTCCAGTGCTGTCATCTGCATATCAATGATTGCTGCTGGTTTCCAGCATATCATTGATATGCAGAAGAAACAGTGTTGGAGATAATACACAGCCTTGCGGTATACCAGCATTAACAGACTTGAGGTCCGAGCATGTACCGTCGACAAAGACCTTAATGCTCCTGTCTGCCAAAAAACTGGTGATCCACATACATAATTTCTTAAGTCCATGAGGTAGCTTTGCAAGAAGTGCTTTATGCCACACCCGATCAAAGACCTTCGCTATGTCCAAACTAACCGCCAGCGCTTCCCCCTTTGAATATTAGAAGATCACCAGCTGAGCGATTCTGTTGAAAGCCATATAGGCGATCGCAAATCAGCTGGTGCTCCTCCAAATATCGCCGGAGCTGGCAGTTAATTATGGATTCCATAATCTTTGAGAACAAGGAAATTATGGCTATTGGTATGTAGTTGGACGGGTCTGAGCGGTCCCATGAATCCCCAAATTGCGCAGATTGTGGTCAAGTAGAGAATATACAGTACTTAAATTGGCTACTTAAGCCACGCGCGAGCACACCAAAGACAAAAGCGGAGTTGAATGCAGTCATCGTGGCCGAAATCAGCCGGGATGATTATTATTTATACAATACTTCGCCCCGTGGGAACTCATGGCGGAGGTATTTGTCGAGACGCACTCCTATGTCTCGAATAGGAGGTTTTCCGGCGGGAGCCTTACGCTGGAAGGGAGTCAGTGGGTTCTACTAGGTCAACAGGCGCTAATGCGAAGGTGGGAAGAAGACCTGGCACGGCAGCCGTATGGCAAAAGCCTAACGGCTGCCCTACGTCCGGTCCACAGGGAGCAGGTGACAGTGTGTCACGACTATGGAGTGACGGTGGACTTGCCCCAGTCCATCGCCCACGATACTGTACGGTACCCCCGGATCACTCTTACCGCGATGACCCGCTGTGCCGAGCGCAGCTGGGCCTTATTCCTCGCGGTAAGGTGACTCGCCCAGATGGGTGCACCGTAGATTGCCATACTCCGGCAAACTCCGGAGTATAGCTGCCTACAGGCGGCACTGGGTCTTCCGAGGTTCAGGAGGAGTCTGCCCAGCGCACTTGCCGCCTTCATGACCCTCGGACCCAACATTGAGAAATGTGGGCCGAAGGTCCATCCTCCGTCAAGCATGAGCCCTAAATATTTGATGTGGGGGCTCATCCTGACCCCTCCGATCTATAGGGCAGCTCCCGGTGGGGGTCCTTTCCGCCCGGTCCCGCGGAAGAGAAGGGCTTCGGTCTTCTCAGGTCTGACCCGAAGCCCTAACCTCTCTATGCGGCTGATCACGAGGTCTAGCCCTACCTCGCCTCCTTTTAGCCTCGTCTCCGGGCATATACGAGGATGTCATCCACGTAGCATATGACACCCATCCTGGGGAGGAGGCGGCCTCGCAGGACCCAGTCGAAGCCGATGTCCCACAGGATCGGACCAAGAACCGATCCCTGTGGGACACCGCACTCGACTCGCCACCACACTATATACTTATAACTGTTTTTACTGACTATATTTTAAAACATATACTTTTAAAGTGTTTTAAGAGATTTCACTCGCCCTAAAATAAAGTAAGAAACAAAGGTATTAAAATAAATTAATATATACATAATATAAATAGATATACAATAACCGTCTTTAATAATAATTGTGCTCAAGTATTTTATAATCTTACTAGTAGTTTCGTAGATCACCACGTTCAAACAAACGCCTTAACATTACATTAGTATAATGTATTGTATTGTATATTATATTGTATTATATTATATTGTACAAACATTTCAAAAACATTTTTTATGTTAAAAAACTCTGCCTACTTCAACAACAACTTCTACTGATTCAACACGCATTATTCCGGTGTTTAATTTTAACCATAATAGTCAAGTGAAGAAATATTACAATTATTTATAAGCTTCGGTAATATAAGTTAAAGCATGCCATGCGATACCAACTACCAAGTCTATACTTATTAAATAAAATGTCTTACAACACACATTTAATAAAAACATAAAGTTTATAATTAATGAACTTGTTTCCAATTCCATCCTATTTCGGTATGAGATTATGAGAAAAAGTTGATGACATTAAGAGATAAGAAAGTATAAACATAACTATGAGTTCATGGGGAGTGAAACTATTTAAAATATGTGCAGTGCTCCCTTCCTGCTTTTAAAATAAGTGAAGCTTAAATTAACTCTTGGATTAAAATAGATTTCGTAATCGTTTTGGGAGCTACAAATAAAGGATAGCACGGCATCTTAGAAATCTTTATACATTTTAAAGGATCAGAAGTAAGAATAACGCTTCTTATAATGGTTTATTTCGGTGGCTTATTCTATATTTGTGCTTCAATAAAATGTTTTTTAACATTATAATAACTAGTAATAGATTTAATTTAATGCTGTGAATTATATTAAAATAATAGATGACACTTGCGGAAGTTACGAAATATAGATATATATTTCGCAATATCCTACGATAAGAAGATACTATATTGTGTAACATTTATCTATTATATACAATTTTACTACTCGGTAAAATAATAGAACCAACTAAAGTACTTATATTGTCAACTTGTTTTTATTATTAATATACGTACATTGTTACGTCAAAACATTTGAAATAAAAGCTTATCTAGCAAAAATCGTTCATCTATGACACTTGGTATCTATTAATTGTTATTTCCTTAAATGAAATGTAGTTTCAAACACTGAAACCCTTAAAGGGTACTAAGCCCAATACGGGCGCTTAAACTCATCAGCGTTTTTGTTAATTTAATATAATACTGTTGATATATATTTTTTTATTAATTTTATATAAAACCGTTTATTATTAATATTTATTTTTAATATTTATTTCATCATCATCATCTTGATCATCCGTTCAGAATCCCGATGCTTCTATGTTAATGAAAATGTTGAAGATATTTTTAAATATAAAATTACGTGTTAGTCATGTAAAAAAATAATAATATTAATTCATCTACTGAATAATTCTCTTTTTTATTTGTATCTATTCTCTTTCATCATCCACCAGTAGGTTATAGTGACTATTAGATAGGCCAAGTGAGTCACCTAAAATATGGTGGTGATAAAAGTGATATTCATAGTAGGGATATACGTAATAAACACAGGCTAGATGTACCAGGGATTAGACTCACAAAAGTAAGCAATTCTTTTAAAGGCAATTGTAAACGCTTTTACAATACAAACGCTTACTTTTTACAAATTTCTCGTTAAAAGCTATCCATTAAAAAATTCAAAAAAAGTTATTACAGAGCGTTTGTGTGGTAAAGGGTATATTATAAAGTAAAAGATTTTATGGAAGACACCACACCTTGGAAATAGTCGACCTATTTCCTATTTACTAGTCAACATGGTGAAAAATTCAAAAGACTTAAACACAGCACAGATTTAAGCAGGTACCTACAGTAGTTCTCATACATTCTGTGAAGATTTTGTGTTGTATGTAATTATAGTTCGGCTGTGTAAACGCACTCTTTTTATTTTATTACACTTAAAGTATAAAATATAAAAAAACGAGATTGTTTTATAAATGTTTTATAACTTTAATATGTTAGGCGCTACAAACTATACGCTTGTCAATATATTATATGCGTTTTATAAATGTTTTATAACTTTAATATGTTAGGCGCTACAAACTATACGCTTGTCAATATATTATATGCGTTTTATTTCGTGAATACGAATCTAAAATATAATAAGAGGAAGTTACTACGCATTACCCTTTATACAGAGAGTCCGCTTCCTTTTTTTAGGAATGTTTTGTACAAATACAACTCCTTTGAGTTCATTACGATAATACGATAGTAGCGGGAGAAACTTATTTGTACAGACGTCTCATTCAAACTTTAACGTGAAATTGAGTAACTCGTAGCGTTATATATTTTAGTTTTTTACTATAAAATTCTGTTATTGCTTATAATTACTATAAAGTAGAATATAAAATATGTAACGACTAGGTATGTAAAATAGTTAGGAGCTTTCTATATTTCAATAGAATTATTACAATAGAAAATTTTATTACAACAACATAATATAATACTTATTATTTCACTAAATAAATGTTTTCATAAAGCTCGTACAATAAATATATTACACGATATATCATATATCAAAACAAGATAGTGTGATGGTAGGGCGCATCGGCAAGGTGCACTGTTACGGCAATGAATGAAAAGGTACCAGAAACGCAACCTAAATACCGCGCATTCTTCAAGACCCGTCTCCACGTGTGCTTTTACCTACCGCCGCTGACGCCGAAAATAATGTGTGCTTAGCTTACATTCACAGCGGACTCATTGTTAGCGCACATGCACTTGTACGGATTTTAAATTATAATTGTCTTACACTTACTACTTTTCTTCTACACGTGTATTAACAACTTTTTTAACTGAAACCTTATTTCTGGCTTCAAACTTTAATCTGAAATCAGTTAAAGGATTAACTGATGAACTCTTTTTATATGAGGAACTATTTTCTGTTTTAATATTATAAAAAATTATGAAGCTTAAAAGTTCGGTCTAAATTGCAATCATTTGTTGCCTAGTACTTTTGAAAAGGGTCAAAAATATTTTGAGATATAATTGTAAGCCAAGAAAAAATGAGGAGGTCACAATATTGTCCTTAAATATATAAAAGTTCTGAGAGTGAAACGTTGTCTATTACATATATATTAAAAATATAACAGTAGTGCAACAGGTGAATTAGAAATGTTATTTTATTGCAGCTATCATAATTTTCGTAACGGTCATCTAGAATCGATACGAATTAAACAATAAGAACCTGCTAAAAATAAAATTGTGTTTATCATTTCAGCGATTCAGTAATTCATTCTATTGAAAATATTCATTTCTAGTGTCAGTTTTTTACTTTGAATGTTGTCCATCGCTTTTGAATTTTATTTTTTGAAATTTTTACATATAATATATAAACCCAACTAGCAGCGTCCCACAGTTTCACTATTTCCGTGTGAGTACAGGGATAAATTATAGCCTATATGTTACTCTGATGTATAAGCTATGTTATTGTAAGGTTTCATTAAAATCCATTCAGTGGTTTTTGCGTGAAAGAGTAACAAACATACATCCATACATTCTTACAAACTTTCGCGTTTATATATTAGTAAAATAGTTAAAATTCTTGGAAATTAATAGTTTACTCGGCTATCTCATGATATTAGTTCTGTATCAGGTTTATGGCTCATTAAGAAGATATTCAGATATATTTCCGGATACACTCACATATTTGACACAAAAAATCGGTGTCTTACTCGCTCATAGTATTCGAATGAGTATTTGTCAATGGCGATATAGTACTATTAGTTTATTAATAAATAGTATTATTATAAAATCATCCTCTATATTAATATTTTTAATTATATTTGAATCTATTATTGGCTATTTTGAATGAGGTCTTCAACCTTAACAGAATAAATGATATCTAAAGAGCTCTTTCTTTTATTCGGTTCCCACGTTATTTTTTGTAAGCAGCGCGATAAGGGGAATATACCCTTCCTTAGTTGTGTAAACGATCGTCCTTACTTATTTATTGCTAATAGATTTTCAAACTGTGAATCGTATGTGTCTTTTAATTTATTCCTTATTAAATAAACCTTTATTATAATAAAACATTTTTTTTAGGTTTTATTATAATGAGTGAAATTCGCGTAAACATTAGAAAACAATAAATAAACCTTTACTTCTTCGTATTTTTACTAATCTTTGCATTTAATTTTTTTGTTGCTTTGATATTGGTACGAAAAAATTGATGAATTTATATTTAATAAATATATGAATCTTTTTGTTGTCAACACAATATTGCTAGAATAAAAATGTACCTTGTTTATTTGTTTTGAATCCTTTATTTCACTATACAAGCAACACTTGCGACTTCGTTCGCGAGTACTTTACATTTTTTTATTTTTTTATGTTAGTTGGATAGGCAAACTGGCAAACGTACCACCTGATGGTAAGTGGTTGACGTCGCCCATGAACTTAAACTAGTTTACTTGAAACGAGCCCAGGCAACTCCTTTATGTGTTGCCTATCCTGAGACATAAGATGTTAAGTCTCGGTGCCAGTAATTACACTGCCTGTCTTGCTCTTCTCTCCGAAACACAGCAAAGCTGTTTCACGGGAGAAACAAGCAAGATGGTGGTACCCATGCAGCCGGGAGCGCGGCACAGCGCTTCCCTCCCACCGGTAAACAACTGAACTGAAAACATACAAACAACTGAACAAAGTTAGGATCAAAGTTCTTAAAAATGTAGTTTACTTTATACAGAAGCAGAAATCAACATATATCGATACCGTTATTAACGTTTTTATTAGACGTCAAG
Source organism: Helleia helle (assembly GCA_963853865.1). NCBI lineage: Eukaryota > Metazoa > Arthropoda > Insecta > Lepidoptera > Lycaenidae > Helleia > Helleia helle. The sequence continues at coordinate 11,779,600 of OY971425.1, forward strand.
AAATTTATAAAAACATTTATTAATTATATAAAAATATAACAAAATTTGCTACGTGTCAATAAGTACTTAAAATAATTTAAGAGGCTACCGCTCGTCCGGAATGCAGATTCCAACTAGAAGATCGAGAACGAAACTTTCAAATATAAGCCTACAAGGTATTTATGAATACATCATTAAAACCAAAGTCCCTTAACTTATCTGTGACATTTCTTTTAACCTACTTAAGGTTTGTGGACATTTATAATTCTAAAGACCTCACATGTTGATTTCAAGCCAATTAATTATGATAAACACAAAATCAATTAAATAGGACAAGCATTTAATAAATAATAATAATGAAATTACTTTTTACATATTATCAATATTGTGTTTTGATATTAATAAATAAATGAGTAGGTGCTATTAAATATCCAGACCATTAAAGGTAAGGTCCACTGCTACGCTATTAAAGTATGTACATGAAATCTCTCTACACCTCCTCGCCTGATTTCGAGGAGAAATCCCGTGCCCAGCTGTGGGTCGTTTCGTATGAGAAATTTTAGTCTGCGGACAACTGCTATTACAATATAATAACATGAACGTATTGATATAATGTAATAACCACATTCATTTTTTATAACAAAAAATTTGAATCCAATAACATGTGAAAACCTTAATAAGTAAAATATTATTTACAAGCCTGAAACTGATTTATACGACCTCGACACCACTCTCCTACTTGAGGCGGCGAAATAGGGTACTCGGTTCATTGTCTTAGTGAATGAGACCTAAAAGCCGTTTCCTTTAGAGGCATATGGGTTCAAGGTATGCATTGTACTTGGCTTAGATCCTCACGGGCAGCCAATACCTCTAGGCTGAAATTGTATGCACATAATGTTTTTAGGATTGTTTTTTTATGTCATAAGGAGGCAACCGAGCAGTCGGAGCCTTGTGGTGACTACCGACGCCCACAGACATCCGCACAACCAAAAGCTATGCAGAGCCCCCCTCTTCCCAATCCCCCCAATGGGCCACCGGAAATTCACAAACCGCACGAAACGCGACAGCATGGCTGTCACTTGACGCCGGTGTTATGTAAGCGAGAGGTACCACCCCGGTCGTGTCGGCTGCATAGCAGCATGGCACTACCTCTTACATTTTTATTTTATTTTATGATTGTTTCATTTATATTTAATTCCTATTTCATCAAACCCATTCATATAAAGTTGCCAAGTCTAAGACCAAAAGTAAAGACTTCCTTTATGTGCTTAATTTTTTTATAAAAAGGTTTTAAGGTTATACGGAGTTCATTAGTTTGTCAGTTTATAAATTTATAGGTTCGTGTGTTTTTACGACCGCATATTCGTGTGGAATATGCGGTTTTCTGTATAGATAAAAACATTTTACAAAAAATTAAAACCGACTTCAAAAAAACTAAATAAAAAAAAAACATACAGATGAATTGAGAACCTCCTCTTTTTTTTGAAGTCGGTTAAAAAAAAACATACAGACGAATTGAGAACCTCCTCTTTTTTTTTGAAGTCGGTAAAAAAAACATACAGACGAATTGGGAACCTCCTCTTTTTTTTGAAGTCGGTAAAAAAAAAACATACAGACGAATTGGGAACCTCCTCTTTTTTTTGAAGTCGGTTAATAATTTTCAGATTTTTAGATAGTTGATGAGTAACAACATGCTTATGATTACTAGATATCAAGTAGTTTATTGTATAGTAGCTTTAATGTGTAGCTTATAGGTGCTCCTTTTATATCTAGAGTTGGGCATCTGATAAACATCGGAAAGATAGCAAATGAGCAAAATGTAATAATACTGAAAGGCGAATGATACAATGTTTAAGCGTCTTCAAAAATGTTAATTTTCTTGTTTGCTGTAACTACATGTATAAAGTTTTGTAAATTATTTCAGATACAGAGCACGGTCTAAATCTAATCCCTTTTTTGCAAATGTGGATCACCTTTTTAATATTTTTAAGTATACATAAAGGAATAAAGTTAATTAATCATAAAAAAATCAACTATAATTAAATTGAATAGGAGTTAGGTCATCAGTGCTATTAACCACACTAAAACGTCTATACATAAAGTCGCGGAAAATATGGTATAGCAAAATATAAATAAAAATGATTGGCCGGGCCCAAAATATAACTATACTATATTTAATATTTTGTGATACTAAAAAATAATTATCCATAAATGCAGTATATAAATAATGTACCGTATTACTAATGAACTAATTGATCGACCTAAATACACCAATTTAATACATTTAATATACGAATATAATAAACGCCTGCTATTAGAGGCAGGATGCACTAGTGCAGGTGGTAGTCGATAAAGGTGTTCACTCATCAACACCTGCTTGAGTTCTACTTAGCATATATTACATTAATTGATTCTAACGTAAAAGTATCGTAAAATTTAAGTAAACAGCGCTCCATGTTTTTTAGTATATACTAACTGAAACCATAAAGCAAAACTAATAAACTGTTTGCTGTCTATTTATTATTTACTAATGCGGGAAATGCTTATTAAAGTGATGAGCTGTAGTTAACATTAATGAAATAATAGTAGTTTGAACGTTTTATTATGTATTACAAAAGTGAGAAATATTTAACACCATAATCAAATGTGGCAACATTTGGCCCATGGATTTATAATTGAAAATATTTTAAGTATGGTTATTTAGACATTGAGCCTTGTAGTATCTTAACAACCAAATTATAGAATCTTTTAAACTGTCTTACAGGAACCAGTAACCGAAAACATTCTATGTGTAAACCTCGATCAAAGTTTTTATGTCCAAAATTCATGCGAATCAGTTCGGACGTTTACACTTGCACTAAAACAAACAATTAAACATTCCAAACTCCTACAAAAATTAATACTTGTAATACGACTACAAAACAGATAATGTTTTAACATTGTTTTAAAATAATAGTAGTACAGTTGTCTAATAGTACAACCCTAATTTATGACAAGACACTAGGCGATAAAGGGTCAACATTATTTTTATTTCATTGATTTATATTGAAATTATCATACTGAATAGAATAGATTGGTTATAAAGTAAGTATGACAATTATTTCATCATTCATTACCATGTAACATTGTTTTAAAGCTGATATAATTATGTTTCGCTTCTTCTTCTAAAAGCTTTAAGGCAGCCGTTGATTAAGTAACGCTAGACGTAACGTAAAGCCTATTTATATTTGTAAGAGGTAGTTTCTTTTCATCCGAATTGGGCCGGCACGACCAGAGTGGTACCTTTCGCTCACATAATACCGGCGTCAAGTGTCAGTTATGCGTTTCGTGCGGTTTGTGAGTTTCCGGTGGCCCCTTGGAGGGATGAAAGGAGGGCAACGCATCTGCATATCCTCTGGTTGTGCCGATGTCTATGAGTGTCGGTAGTCACAGGGCTCCGACTGCTAGGTTGCCGCCTTATGACATAAAAAAACACTGCTGGTGATGTTCATCTTCGAAAGTATATAAACCTCCTTTGACAAACGATTGAACGACCAGTAGGAGAAATAATCTGACAAGTCTATTTGCATGAGTACCATTATTTATTTTCCGCCTAAAAGTGCTGTGAATCCCATGTAAAAGCAAGTTTGGAGCTGGCACATTGATAGCAAGCCTCGTGTGACGTTGATCACTTACTATCAGGTAGTTTTTATTACCAGAAACGATATATAATAATAATATCAACCCTTATATGTCCCACTGCTGGGCACGGGTCTCCTCCTCGAAATCAAGCGAGGAGGGTTTTGGGCCATATTTCACCGATGCTAGCCCAATGCGGGTTGGTGAGCTTCACACACCTTCAAAGACTTTTAATCTCATTCCCCACGATGTTTCCTTCACCGATGAGCAAGCGATGGTCTCATGTTCAGGTGCACGTAGAAATTTAGAAAACCCCATTTCTAGGCATCACAGGTCAGGTCAGGACACATGGTCAGGATCGAACCCGGACCTCTCGGCTCTCACTCAAGAGGCCGAGCCCATACCCACTAGGCCATCGTCGCTCACTCAAACGATAACTTTACAACTATTTCCATCTAATCTACGATTAAACCAACTGCTAGAGGGATATTTCATCTACCCGCGGTACGACCGAGCATCATTCTAAATTCGGTCCCATCGGCTACATAATTTCACCTAGTTTATTACATTCTTTATTTATATCTTAATTTAAAATTCAATGTAACATTTATTTAAAAAACCTTATTGGGTCATTTTATCGCCTCTATTGGAACTTTCACTAAATGTTGCCCATTTTATGGATTAGAACATGATTAGAATGTATCCAGATATAACTATTTTATTTCATATCAAACAAGATTCCCACCTGCATGTGTTACATTTATTATTATGAGAATTTATTCCAAGCAATTATTATAATTATATTACACAAGAAATTGTGAAATCTTTACTGCAAGTTAAATAGTTATTTAAAAGAAAATATGAATTGAAAATTATAGGTAAAGGCCTTTATTTAGTGATAGACTAGTGTAAATATTATATTTCCTTACTTCAGGAAATATAATATTATAGGATAAAAAACTCAAGAATTACCCGATGCCATGACGTGCCTTAAGTTGTAAGTTATAATGTCATTAGTTATGTTCTCATAAATTAATTGTATATTATTACATGAAAGCGTGTGGAAGGATACAAATGACTGCTATTATTGTTGACGGTTGGCTGGTGCAGCGGTCAGGTGTCAGTTTATAACACACAGATTGCGGCTTCTAATCCCGCTAAGGGTAAATAAAAATTATGACAGTAATAATATTATCGGGGCATGATATTATATATTTTCACGTGGAATTTAACTTGTAGTCGTTTCCAATATTAGTAAATCATTTTTTTTTATGTTAGTTGGATAGGCAAACTGGCGAACGTACCACCTGATGGTAAGTGGTCGACGTCGCCCATGAACATAAACTAGTATACCTTTTTTTTTCTTTAACGCCGGGAAATGTTCTGAGGCATCCCGCGGGGGAGTGGGTCTCCCCACGCGGGTATGTGGGACTCGCAGCGCCCGACAGCTGGTAAGTGGACGTAGCTCTACCCACTAAAACCCGGCGAGTGCCACCAATGCCGCTTTTTTGGTTTTTTTTTTGGTGAGGTGCCCCGGATCTAGTAAACAAACAACCTAGACGGCTAGTCACTCCTGCAAGGGACCGACGCCACCTCCACAGAGCGGTTGTCCCGCACCACAGAACAACCCCTCCCAACGTCGGGACAGTACAATGGGGTGAGGTTCTCATACTCACCCCTTGCCCCCTGCTCTTTTGTCCCCTCTTCTTATAAGAGGGGTACAAAGAGCCCCCTCGGCCCAATTCGCTTCGCCCAAGGTGCAGCGGCTCACCCTAGGTTACTGAGCCCCACCGTCACGACAAGGCCTGAACCATGGTGGGGAAACTAGTATACCTGGAACGAGCCCAGGCAACTTATTTATGTGTTGCCTATCCTGAGACATAAGATGTTAAGTCTCGGTGCCAGTAATTACACTGCCTGTCTTACCCTTCTCTCCGAAACACAGCAAAACTGTTTCACGGGAGAAACAAGCAAGATGGTGGTACACATGCAGCCGGGAGCGCGGCACAGAGCCCTCCCACCGGTAAAATAAAATTCTTATGAGCATATCAAAGGACTATGTTAACATATTTATCCATTTAAAGAGAGGTATGGCATCTGCACACCGCTCGTCGTAGTAGGTGTCTATGAATGTCGCTACCCTCTTCTATCATGTTCTATGCTGACGGGCCGATAAATATAAAAAAGTTTACCCAAAACTGGCTCAGCCAACTCATTCGTGTGTTGCCTGTGACGACGTAAGTGAGTCTTGGTGAGTAATTACACTGTCTGGCCTCTCCTTCTTTCCAAAACATAGTAAGATGTTGGTCGGGAGAAACAAGCAGGATCGCGGTACCCAATCAGACAAGAGCGTGGCACAGTGTACATCCCACCGGTTAATATCGGTGATTGCTTACCATAGCTGACTATTTGCCCCTCATACGGCGCGAATAGTATATTTTAGCTACTTTCATAGCATCATGTCTTATGGCATACTTTTATGGGGAAAAGCTGCCGATATAAAGAACATTTTTGTGCTGCAGAAGCGAGCTATTCGTGCAATTTACAAGTTGCCCCTCATTTTCATCTTTGAGAGAAAAATTTAAAGAAATAGAAATTCTGACTGTCGCCTCTCAAATTTACTGTATGTCCGGAAAAACATAAATTAATTTTGTAAAAGTGATATTCATAGTAGGAATACACGTAATAGACACAGGTTAGATGTACCAGTGATTAGACTATCAAAAGTAAGCATTTCAAAAGCAAATATCAAAAGTAAGTAAAAAATTATACGCTTTTATCTATAGGATCCCATAAAACGTTCAAAAGCTATCCATTAAAAATATCAAAAAAGTTGTTAAAGAGCGTTTGTGTCGTTTAAAAGGATATTATAAAGTAAAAGAATTCAAGGAAAATACCACACCCTGAGAATAAGGCGTTGCTCCCAGGAATTTCAGGATAAGATGTAAAAATTATTATAGGATACATAATATTTTTTGAAAATATTTTTTCCACTGAGTTTGTTTCGCCGGTTCTTCTCAGTGGGCTTGCCTTGGAACCGGTGGTAGATTTAATTGACGTTCAAAAAGATACTGTATTGGTACTATTTTCATAAAAAAAAATTGATTTGATTAGATTGATTCATCTATCATAGCACATCCACTACTGTATATGATTTACTATATTCTACATATACTAGTAATGAATAACATTTTAAATAGTTCTTCTGTATGTCTAAGTCACATGCGTGTATATTACAGGTGGAGCAAGCACAGGCGCGCCCGGGAGCGGGAACGGCGTGACCGACGTGACGCGGCGCGGACGGTGCAAGTGGTTCAACGTGGCCAAGGGCTGGGGGTTCATATCCCCGGACGACGGCGGACAGGATGTGTTCGTGCATCAGGTAATTGAAGTCTTATTAAAATTTGAGATATAACTCTCTTGTTAATATGATCAATATTTAATTTGACGACTTCTGTGGCTCAGTGGTAAGCGCGTTGGCACTCATGCCGGGGGTTGCGGGTTCGAATCCCGCCAGGGAACAAAAATATTTTCTGTGTTCATGGGTCATGGATGTGTATTAAATATGTGTATTATATAATAAAAATCTTAAATATATGTATAGTATAAAAGTATTAAATATATTTCCGTTGTCTGGTACCTGTAACACAAGTTCTTCGAGAATTTACCACCCAGACCAGATTGACGTGGTGTGAAAGCGTCCATACATATTATTATTTTTATTATTTAAAGTAAAAGAAACTTTGGCTATAACACCGAATTATATGTATAAGATTTCAGTGATAAGGAACTTAATAAAACTTATATTTTATGAGATTGATCTTTGTATGACGTACTAAGTCTAACTTTAAAAACTGGGTAGATACTTGATTAAATATGGCGTTGCTAAAAATATATTCGCTATGGGTTAAAATTTCAGATAAAAAACCTACTTGTTGTCTGTAAAGTTGGCTTACGGGCGATAATTTTACGTGGTAACGTAATAAATGCGTCACAAACCGAACGCACAGGCCGATTGTGTCTCTCTATCGCTTGTTCCGTGCTCTCGCTTGTACGCTCGGCTCAGGCGGAACCGGACACTTTTTCATCCGTACAGCCGGCGTTCAAGATTTATAAGACGTTATCACACGAAAAGAATACCATCGGAAGTGCGAATTAAAATCTAAATCAACGTTCACCTTTGATATTATAAAATATAACTAAGTTACATACTAAGTCACTATTTTATTCCTTAAAAATAGAGCCATTTTCAGTTACTAGTATAACATATAGGGGCCAACTTTGCTATATAGAAGTCACAGAAATCATATTTTACATATAATTTTATTAGCAATAAATACTGAAATACATAATTAAGGCTATCAAATATAGTAAGATGCCTTTTGTACGCAAAATAAACATAATATAACGTTATAAAAGTATATTACTTGATAATTCGTAGTTCTAAAGTGACTTGAAACATGAATCTATTAAAATATCGTATCGCACATTTGACCTGATATCGTGCTTATTTATTTGTTCGGCTTATCAAGTCCGGATGTTTTTTCTATACATTTACGCCACCAAATTTGTACTTCGGCCGCCTGCATCAACGGTAAAATTGATATTAGGTCAAGACTATGTTATATTTATGGGGAACAAAACCAATATATAATAATTTTAACTAAAAGCAATCCTATTTTAAATGACACATTCCTATCCAATTTTAACAAGATCAAGATGCGCAGTATACCTAAATGAATATTCCGCACATAAAATTCCCCCGGCGATAAAAGTTATTCGCACAAATTTGTTTCCTTTCAGAGTGTCATCCAGATGCCAGGCTTCAGGTCGTTGGGTGATGATGAAGTCGTGGAGTTTGAGTGTAAGGAATCTGACAAGGGACTTGAGGCAACACGAGTGTCAGGGCCGTCGTATGTCGATTGCCAAGGCTCTCATAGGCGCCCTTTATCTAAAAAGCGCTTCAGGAAGATACGGTAAGTATTAATGCTTTATAATTCTAGATATTTGGCATATTCTCTTGACTTTGTATGATTGTTTTTATAATTTCACTAGACACCAGATGGTAAGTGCCCAGCATCGCCCATCAATATAAACACTAAGGTAAGGTGGTAAGTCTCGGTGCCAGTAATTAGAAAGAAATAAACCGGGTGGTTGGTACCTTTGCAGACGATAGTGCGGCACAGCGCATCTCTTCCACTGGTAAAATATTATCATCATCGTCATCATCAGCCTCTATCGATCCACTGCTGTACATTGACCTCCCTCAAAGAACGCCAAGACGACCGATCCCTCGCTACTCGCATCCAACACGGAGCGGCCACTGTACGGATATCGTCTTCCCAATATATATTTTTTTACGCTAGGAAATGCTCTGAGGCATCCCGCGGGTCTCCCTACGCGGGTATGTGGGACTCGCTGCGCCCGACAGCTGGTAAATGGGCGCAGCTCTACCCACTAAAACCAGGTGAGTGCCACCAGTGCGGCCTTGGTGAGGTGCCCCGGATCTGTTAAGCTAACAGGGCACCTCTACGGCTAGTCAGTTCCGCAAGGGACCGACGCCACCTCCACAGAGGGATTGTCCTGCACCATAGAACAACCCCTCCCAACGTCGGGACAGGACATGGTATCATATATACATACGTGTAATATAAATAATAACTATAATGTGATGTTTTCAGCTGCTACAACTGTGGCGAGTTCGCCAATCACATAGCTGCTAAATGCAGCATAGGCCCGCAACCAAAGAGATGTCATAACTGCAAGAGCGAGGATCATCTGATTGCCGATTGCCCCATAAAGGTTTTCTTCTTCCTATTATCTTTAATATTTAGCTTTTGTTTCACTCGTGTGGATGGTTGTCGTATCCCTCGCCATTTCTTTACTATTATGCTTTTTAAAGAATGTCTTAATGTCGTATTTCCATTTTTCTTACGGTAATTGAAGTAGATTATATTTTATATACATATATCTCATCTTTGCACACAAATAAAGACGATGAAAAGCTTAATTGTGTCGTAAAAAAACATATTGAATTTACACATTAACGCCCGAATACTCAAACGAATCTCAAATGTAAGACGTACTTAAACTAATGCTACGACGTGTCAGATTCAAAGAAAAAAAGAGGGACAATACGAGTTTAAGTACGTCTTAAATTTGAGATTCGTTTGAGTATTCGGGCGTAAGTTAGGAAGTTAGAAGTAAGTTATTTGTATCTGATAGTTTAATCTAGTTTTATATACTCTTAAAGGTCTAAAAGTTTATAAAAGGGTAGCCATGCAAATGAAACACATCTTTAAATCACCATCATTTTACTGAAGTGAGGAATTTTAATAGTTACCTTGAGATTACATTATTTGTTATAAGGCCTCTATTGCGTCTTTGAAAAACATGTACCACTACGTTTTATCTACAACATTGTCACTGTCCATGTTTTTAAGTTGGTGATTATTAAGTTAGCTAAATATTTATTATTATTTATTCATGTATTATATTCAAGATCAACTTTATGTTACTTAAACTAAATATAGTTTAATGGTATAAAAACAAAAACATGTATTTCTTCTGCGCAGTCTCTACTAAATCAATAATATATTAAGTTCGCATTTATCGTGATTCAGTTAGATTAAAAAGCATTTTTTTTAAGTTTCTCATGCCACACTTCAGCCAGTATATTAGCTGACTTCTTTATCAATATTTATCCGCCATTGTGCAATGTAAGTTTTCTTTCGAACGCCATGAAAGTCGATCCACCATTTTAATAGATATGTCTAGGTATACTATAAGTGGAGAGATTATATTTATATTATATAGATATTAAGATTTAAATTTGTTTAAAATTGTAATTCATTCTGTTTTTTCCCATTTCCCAAATAAAATAATATATACCATACAAAATCTATATATACAAACTATATAGTCCAGTTAATAATTCTTTTAACCCATCATTTTTTACTCACATTCTTTTTACTCATTATATTAATTTGAAAAATCAATATTTACCATCGTACATAGATCAAAATTGAACTCTGTCGGGTCGAAGTCGAGTTTTTCATCAAATAATCAGCGCCTAATCATAAACACATAATTAAACAGTTTCAATGGTTCCACTTTGGGGAATCGCCTTATCAAGTGGCCTCGGGAAATAGGTCAGAAACGTTACACCTTAAGGTATCGGAAATAGTTTAATGTGGAATAAACATTTGTAGGTGAAGAAACTACGTCGTTGCACAATATTATCTATATATTACTAATTGTATTTACCATGTTTTTACAAATAGTTCAAGTTTATAAATATATTCTTTACACATTTAATGCTCGTTCTTTTCAGGTTGAAAAGAAGAAAGATGATTCGCAATCGAAGAATTCGGGCAGCTCCGATGGAAGTCAGCAAGGGAGTCCGCAACAACCTTAAGACAACGAAACAATATTACCGAATTGTAATGATAATCACGAAACATCATTTATTACTGCCATCGTCATTTGAAAGACGCCATTTTCACTTAAAGCTTTATAGGAGGCATTTATTACATTTTCGCGCCTTCCAATTCACGATACTTATCTAATTCCAAAATATACAAGCAAAGCCGCGGTACAAGCCTTATTTGGATTAGAATTACGTTTATTATTACCTTTAGTTACATATCTACCTCATAATAACAAAGAAATACTTTAATATACAAGACTGAACAACAAAAACCATAGAGTACAAATCTTTTATTATAGATTTTTAATTTAAGTTTTTTCAAACGTAACGTAGTACAAATTATATGTGTTCGAGTGTTCGGTAGGTACATTAATTTTTTTTACAAAATATTATATACCCAAAGTTGTGTGTGTTTATATGATTATAAATTTGTTGCTATATTATATAATAAACACTAGAGTTTTAAGTAGAATAAGCTTTCAGGATAGTAAGGCTAAATTAGATGACCTTGTAGCCGATATATGGTGGTACAGAGTACCTACCTGTGTTTAAAATATATTTTCTGTATAACTTGCTGTAAAATCTTGGAATGTATATATCTTTAAGAATTGAAACGAACCCACAAAGTAATTTGCAGATTATATAAACTACGGCTACAATTTGCAACGGTGCGATCTTTATTTTTAATTAAAAATATTCGCTTCCCAACGATTTACCGTAAACATATGGTGTGTCGGTCATGTACATGTGACGGAATGACATATTTCACGTTTTTCTGATATACCTAACGACGCAAAACAGTGACAATTAACTAGTTTTAACTGCGCAATCGCATTGAGGATCTAATGGGTGAAGAAATGAAAGAAATAACAACCATTTTCATTTGTCATAATAAATGCGTAATTTTTAAGAAATGTTACATTAATTAATATATTGTTGTTTGTAGTAATTTGTGCAAGTAAATGTGCCAAAGTGGAGTAGATTTTGCAATAAGACATTTTTGTTGAAATCAAAAACGTAAATAATTTTAATGTAAATTAGTATTTCACATTTTTGTAAAAAATATTTTCCAGTTTATTCATATAAATTCCATTTAAAAAACAACTAAACTTTAGTTACAGTGTATATATACAAATTAAATTTATAATTTTTTTACAAATAAAAATACTTAAAAGTTGGTATAATAAATTAATTTTATGTTAAATAAAAATATAATTCCATATTTTAAAATCTGCTTGTCGCTTAGTATCCAAAAAACCGATCACCTACTTGGGCATCTTATAGCTTTAGCATATAAATATTATGCCATTATAATAATATACCATCGATTTAAATTAGCTTTAGTTAATCGGAATAAGTTAAGTGTTATGAAAGTAAATTATGTTTAAGCATTAAAACTTACACTAATCAAATCATATCGCATACATCTCGGTACCTCCGCAAGATAATATTAAGCATATCTTGTACTATTTTATTTGAAAAATCATACAACTAGAATTATTATACATTTTGACTCACATGAGCAGCGCCATCTCTTCGAATACCTTAGAACTACAAAAACGAAGAAAGTCAAACCCTTGCTAATAGTACACAGAAAATATACGTTCTTAGAAAATTATTAATGGTAAAAATATTAAGCTGTTAAAGTACAAATTATACCTACTTAATGTGTAGTCGATACGTAAAACTTTAAAATTTTTAAAATGGATATTCCACGAAGTAAAAAAGAAGGTAATAAAAGAAACAAATGTATTAAAAAAGAGTTCGTGTTATAAGTAATTGCATTTTTTTACGCAATATAGAAATACAATATTACGCAATCATTTTTAAATATAAAGTAGTATAGGTATGATATATTTATACCTAGTCAAAGATGAAGAACTTACTTTTATAAAATAGTTAAATTTCCATTGCCATTCAAAGAACCACATAAAAAAATCAGATAGTCAACATCATATTTTATTACCTAATTTTTTGCAGGATATTCTACTAAAATTTCATAGTTACATATTATAATATAAAAAAAGAAAACGAAACGAATCTTTTATTTGTATAACTATTTAAAGAGGACTAAATGTTTTCTGTTTTGTTTTTGATAATAATAGGATAATTCTGACTTTTTCAATACATATTGTGGTTTCAGAAAAGCAATACGAACATATTTTGTCTAGTTTAGATTCATTTTTAGCAAGTATCGAATCGTACACTAAAATATAAATGTAGAGAAGCTTTCTTTTCATCATGTATTACAAATACGGGTTTATATTTTTATAGATATAATTTAGTTAATAAGATTTTAAAGACTATTTGAAATCATCTACCTCATAATTTAATAAAGTTAATGAGAGTTTATAGATAAGTTATAATTATAATCTTTTTACAAAGTCTAGTAGTTATTTTAAGTAATTATTATTTTCACTGTATGCTGAAATAAGTAAAGGTTTTGTATTTCTAATATTTAGAGTTTAAATTTTGTTTTCTTTTTTATTTTTCAAAGAAAAAAAAATAAAAAAAAATGTAGTGTGTTTTTCATTTTTTCCCATACTAACACAATATACTAAGAAACTTTCCAAAGAAAGAAAAATAAAGACATTTTACTCTATGTTTCGCCTATATTCGTCGGAATATATTTGACGATATTTACTGAGACTTTTTACCATGCAATAAGTATTAATATATAATATGTATAACGATAATATCAGCATCAAGTAACAATAATACTGAATATATATTAACTAAAATCTCAATATCTTCATGATAGAGTCAGCCAATCGGCCTACCATGTCCAATCCAATCATCATCAGCCTTTAAATCTGTCCATTGTTGAATATAGGGGTCCTTTAATGAACTTCTTTCAGCCGACTTGGCGTTCTGAGGCTTATGTTCACCAATCCAATACATTAAACTAATGTTTAAATGAAATGCTACCACATTGAAAACTGACAATGTTACAAATATTCAAATTTTGAAGAATACACTTCCTGGGCTTGGAAATTAAATCTAAGGACTTTAAAAATCCTTTGACATATAATTTTACTTCATAACATTGGTAATATGGAAATCGATAGTAAGCGGATCTGGTGGTCACTAATGGAGAAAACTAGCAATTCGTAACACTTTACCTTAAGATTGTTTTTTGTTTACCAATATTTCAAACAAGTATATTTTTAAGTAATACTGTTATATAAGACACAACACTTTTAACAGTTAAAATATGAAATAAATATAATTAAGGATTAGTCTAGTGGCTGGTTTCCCGTAAGGATACGGTCATCGCCGAGAGATGTCACATTTTTCAGAGGAGCGGCGATAAGATGGGCGCTGGTGGGATGCAGCAGTGCGGGGCCCTTCTCCCCCGCTCATGCCCCCTCCCCCTCCACCCGCCGCCCCTCGCTGACGTAACGGTGTCGTGCCGCCCGCCCTAGTGTGTGCCGCGCCGCGCTCCGAATGACCGCGTCGGTCACGCGCCCCATCGAACTTTAGTTCAGATCACTTGACATCTCACTATTGTGATAATAAATTCGGTATCGAGCTCAACGTAAGGTGCATAACGAAGCTGTGCGAGCGCTCATGTGCTTTCTTTGATTAGATTCGGTATCCGCCCTCGATCGCGGGCATCAATGTCATTTCTTCAATAACTTATATAGCGTTGCAAAATCTCCTTTCCAGCGCCTTTTAGACTCCTAGTATATTGATTTTGATAATTTAGAACTTTAAATTTCGAGCTCTACAACGATTTAATGCTTCTATGCGATATGTAATAACTGTATTGGTTAAGATATATCTATAATACATGTTTGTTATCAATTTAATTGTTGAACCGAAACAAAATCTAAACTTGGTATTTTATCAAAATTAGATTGATTGATTGTGTAGCACTGCAGCCTTACTGCACTTGGTACACGTACACCTAATGTTTATATAATAGGGAATACGATTAGCTACGTGATATCGCAGGGAAGCCTACTCAATAGCCCTTATAAATGTTACAGTTTTAAATTTCACTACACCATAGATATATCTTATTCAATTATTTATCAAAATACGATGTGTATAGACCACTGATGAATAGCAAAGGATATATTTTTTTGGATATTAATTTGGCATAAATGTGCTTATGGTAAGTTACATGTACCTGATCAAATTGGTAGTGTTGACAACGACGCTTTTTAGATATTAGAAGCATCATACCTTTTATGCTTCAATCTACGTAAAATATTATTTAATTACTAATTCATGAGTTACCATCCATCACGTGCTAGTTTATATATAAAGCGTACAAATGGATTCATATTAGATTTGATGTGTTCTTGTATTGAAATGCGAAACTGTACGTTTCGCGTAGGGAAATTTTAGATGAATGTTAGTGAAAGCATGTAGCCAATAATGCATTTTCGTTATTTCAGACCACATTCACGTTTTAATCCATTTGGTATTTTAGTAAATTTTAGTGAATATCATTTTAGATACATAATACGCCTATAGTATTGCTTAAATGTATATTACAGCATAAATGTGTAACATTCTTTTAGGCATCTATTAAATACAGGTTATAGTATTAAAAAAACGTACAAGTTCTAAGAATAATGTGAAAAACGTTTTATGAAAAGTAAATGGCCAGTGTGTATTGCCGTCCTTTTCCAATTTTCGTGCTTTCTTCCTTCCTCTAAATAGCTTAGGAAAATTTAGTGTTTTAAATAGCATGCTTATAAATGATATCCTCTAATGGACGTCCACTTTAAAGAAGTCTCACAGATTTTACCAGATCCTAATAACATGCTCAGTTTGAAAGGAGAATCAATTTATAAGGAATATTTAACATTCTTATTATCATTTAGACCTTTGGCCACAGACATGAAGAAAAAACTTGCTTATATCTTAGCTGGTTTTGCATCACTAAATTGGGCAAATATTGTTTATTATTATTAATATACAAATATATTATAAGAAAAATATTCATTCGCGTAGAATAAACATTTCTATAACGATTTTACTCAGTATTAAGAATCGTTTAAGAGCGCTCGTATATTTCATAACAATTAGTGATTTAGTCATATAAACTTACTTCCCACCATGGTTCTGGTCTTGACGTGGTGGTGGGGCTCAGTAGCCTAGTGTGCCCAGCACCTTGGGCGAAGCTAATTGAGCCGAGAAAGTATCCCTCTTATAAGAAGAGAGGACAAAAGAGCAAGGCGAGATCGGGAACCTCACCCCATTGTACTGTCCCGACGTTGGGAGGGGTTGTTCTGTGGTGCGGGACTACCCCTCTGTGAAGGTGGCGTCGGTCCCCTGAGGGGCTGGCTAGCCATCGAGGTGCCCTGTTTGCTCATTAGATTCGTGACACCTCACCGGGCTTGGGGTACCAGCTCTCGGGCGCAGCGAGTCCCACATACCCGCCTGGGGAGACCCACTCCCCAGCGGGATGCCTCAGAGCATTTCCCGGCGTTAAAAAAAATAAAAAAAACTTACTAAGTATCAAAGCATTACTTATCGCCAAAAAATACATTTACATGATCTAAGATTAATAAAATATTATATAATTGGAAATCATTTTAACGACTATACAAAAAAAAGTGTTCATCTGTCTGTCTGTAATTGTGCTGTACTACATTACAATGTACTGAAATGAAACAATTTTGTAAAAAACGTTTATTTTAAAAGTTAACCTGTTTTAATTTCTCTTAGTTTTCTTGAAAGGAATTTGCATTCCGAACGACACTTTTCTGTGATTAAACACATATTTTATGTTTATTGTGATTTCTAAGCTTAATCCTTATTTCATTAGCGGCATTCTGTGTGTTCTGGGACATACGCCCCTATGAATTCCAAACCTTATCGCCGACTCCAACTCACGTCCAAGTATCTATTCGGGCCGGCCACTGCACAGAGATCTTTGTCTCATTTAATTCGAGGTCGACCTATACAAATGTTGAAGTCACAGGAAATAAAGAACGTAACCTTTTTTTGTTGCGGGGAAAATTCTTTTCACGCATACCACCAGTATCCGGGTGGAAATTGGTGACTATGTGGGACTCGGCTTAAAACTGACTGCTTCATGCAGACATAAACCCCTACCCACCCCAACAACGACGACGGCCCCGCGGATGCCATCGGCCATCATTATTGAAGTGCCCCGGATCTGTCAGCAATAGGGCAGCACGTATGTATCCTATAATGCAACTTAAACCTGGCTAGGTTTAAATATCCTCCCCACCAAGGTTCAAGCTTTGTAGTGGCGGTGGGGCTTAGTAGCCTAAGGTGAGCCCAGCACCTTGGGCGAAGCAAATTGAACCGAGAGATCTGCTCTTTGTACCCCTCTTATAAGAAAAGGGGACTAAAGAGCAGGGGGGACAAGGGGCGAGGATCGGAACCTTACCCCATTGCAACGTCCCGACTTTGGGAGGGGTTGTTCTGTGGTGAGGGACGACCTCTCTGTGGAGGTGCCCTGTTTGCTCAATAGATCCGGGGCACCTCACCAAAGGCGGCAATGGTGGCACTCGCCGGGTTTTAGTGGGTATGGGTAGAACTGCGTCCACCTTACCATCTTTCGGGCGCTGCGAGTCCCAGATACCCGCCCGGGGAGTCCCTCCCTCCCCAGCGGGATGTTTCAGAGCATTTCCCGTCGTTAAAGAAAAAAAAAAGGTTTAAATAAGGATAAACTTAATCAGGAGATTAAGTTTACGAAGCTATGATAAATTTATTCTTCTTATACCTCTCTAGTAAAAGGTAATAATCAAAGAAGCGAGAAGGTGTTTTCTCACATTGTTCCTCGCCGTTGGCTATTTATCGTTGCGTAATCACAAGATCTCCTTTTTTCCTTTATACCGGTAGTAAAGTATTATAAATTGTCTTCCTTCTTCTTTCCATACACCATTCATATTTCCATGAAGATTGATGAAAGATCCGATATTTGTGTTGTGTTGCTCACGCTCTCACGACGAGTTGGGGTAAAAGAAATTACATAAAATGTGCGATATATTTCGATATCACGTAACCCAGTGTATTCCTATAAGATACTGTATTTTATGATTACTCTGACAGAAAAAATATTCATATGTATAGAGCATTTCTTTCCGTCTCTTTCCAGCAGGGGACGGGAAAAGGCTGATGATGATGATTATGATAATGAAGGAGTATTACATTTTGCTAAAGAGATATTAATATCTATGACGTTATCATCACGAGAAAATTTTGTGGATTACTAATATTTGAATGTTTCTGGCTTATTGTGTTTAAATACGATTAAAACAAAATATACGAAAATTCTATGCTAACCTTGAGTAATTTTATTGAAATCCCATGTTATAATTTTTATCAATAATTATTGCAAATCTTTCAATGAGATTCCCGACTCACATTCCATATTCATGATACAATTTATGGTATCGATATATACACTCGAAGTTTTTTATGAGTGGGGTACGTTTAACATCACACATAACGAATATCATATATTATGTATATATGATGTATATCAACCTGTCTATTTCTGTCGTAAAAACGGTATACACGAAATTTACGGCTGATTTATAGTTTACGAGACAGTATTAAGTTCACGGCTCTGTCCACAGACCAAAGTATCAATGCTCTATGATAGCGTAGTCTATGGTTTTACAGAGAAACAAAAAGAAGGATTGACCCGTAAAGAATCATCATTAAAAATATATATGATATTTAGAATTATATAGACTTTATAGAGATGTAGATTTATATACCTACATTTCATAATTTCATTTAGAATTTGTGAATATATTTTTGTGAATCAGATTTATTTTAAAGCATAACCTGGGCTATAAACTTTTACTATTACCAGACATTAGCATTTCCCGAGAATTCCCGGGAAGAAGACCAGATCCATTTCATATTACATAAGATAATGTAGACGAATGATGGAATGTTACTTACTTCTGACGAGGAAAACTAAGAAAATTGAGAATATAGGTACCACTTTTTTATTAAAGTAAAAGGTTTTATATTATAATAACGTCCAACTAAAGTACTTCGTAAAAACTTCAACCTATATAATAGGTTTATATATATTTATTCTTCAGATTATATAACCTGAACCAGGTATTAGTCATTCCTAACACCGCACTCTTGCAGAAACATATTGACCTCCCATTTGTGATTACCTACGTGACTGCAATGGGCGTGTAGTTTTTTTATTATATTGATACGTAGAGCAACGGGGTCTAGTGGGTCTAGGCTTCGTCTTTGGAGTGAGAGGTCCGGGTTCGATCCCCATATCCCTGTGATGCCTTGAAATGGGGTTTTCTTAATTTCTATGTACACCTGAACACGAGACAATTGCTCGTTCACCGATGAAGGAAACATCGTGAGAAAACCTGAATGCCAGATGAGATTAAAAGTCTCTGAATGTGTGCGAAGTTCACCAAGCCTCCAACCATAGCCCAACACCCTCTTCGCCTGATTTCGAGGAGCAGACCCGTTTTAAACTAACGTGATCACTAGTCATGTATTGTTAAGGGTGCTTACCGCGTTTAAAGATTTATTGAGGTCCCGATATTTCGGCAATGTTTCAATCGCCATGACCACGGGGAGGCTGGTACGGTGCTGGTAGATGGCGACAGATAAGAAAAATCTGTCTACCGTATTTCTTCTTCGTTTCGAACGACTAGTTTCGGCACACGGACACCGCTGGGTAAAGTGTCCAGTAGCCCGAGCACTCCATCTGCCGGCGGTCGAAAGAATCATGACGTATTAGCGAATATATCGAAAACGATATCCATGCTGATTTTTTAAAATTCGCGTCTGCCATCTTGAACCTCGAAATATATCCTCATATTCGTAATCGGCGCCCCAGAACATAATTCTAAGAAAAGACAAAAATCTAGTAAACAATAATATGCATAGGTACTTTAAAGTTTAAACTAATATAGCTGGATTAATATTTTTGATTTCATTAAAAAAAACATGCAGACAATAAAATACTCTTAAATTAAAAGCATCTTCAAAATAAATATAAGAAACTGAACACCTAAACATTAAAACTAAAAAGAGACAGCCCTGGCTGACAGCTCCCGAACGAGTGTATGGCAGTTTGGGAGATGCCCGCCCCTCCCTCATCCCGCAGACCCCGCACGATTGCTCTGTCTAGACGCGTCCGTTGGACTACTGCGTGAATTTGGTTATAATGTGCTAATACTATAAAACTTCTTTGTTTGAACGCGCTAAACTCAGGAACTACTGGTCCAATTTTAAATTATTTCAGTGTTAGATAGCCCATTTATCGAGAAAGGCTATATAACACCACGCTTTGACAAACAGTAGTTAAGTTGAGTAAGTTAACGTGGGCGAAACTGCGGGCAACAGCTAGTATTAAATAAGAAAATGGTGAAAATTTGGTATAAGTCTAGTGGCAATCGATACTAGTGCCCCGAGAAACCTGTCCAACTCGCCCATTGGAAGATATTTCAAGGGCCCGTATTTCAGCCGTTACACTAATGTACAGCGCCCTACTTTCTAATAATTGACTGATATAATTTTAGTTCTTAGTCTTTCATGTTTCAGCTATGAAATGACCCTAATTTCGTATGTATTTTTAATTCGCAAATGGATTTTAAGTAACCAAATATGCTCTTAAGTATAAAATGTGATTATATTTCATGATGCTTTTTCTTTAAGTATTTTAAATATGAAAATATTGCTATTACTAAAGTGGTTTAGCGTTATGCGTTTAAGGTACGATCGAATTTCTTTGCAAATGTATAATTTATAATTATTTTTTTTTCATTTACGCCGGGAAATTCTCTAAGGCATCCCGCTGGGGAGGGGGGCTCCTCCTCGCTCCCCTGGGACTCGCTGCACCCGAAAGATGGTAAGGTGGACGCAGCTCTACCCATTAAAACCCGGCGAGTGCCACCAATGCCACCTTTGGTGAGGTGCCCGGCATCTATTGAGCAAACAGTCCCCTCGACGGCTAGTCAGTCCTTCAAAAGATCGACACCACCTCCACAAAGGGATCCTCTCGCACCACAGAACAACCCCGGGACAGTGCAATGAGGTGAGGTTCCCATCCTCGCTCCTTTCCCCCCCTGCTCTTTTATACCCCTCATATTATAAGAAGGGTACAAAGAGCAGCTCTCTCGATTCAATTTGCTTCGCCCAAGGTGCTAGGTTCACTTTAAGCAACTGAGCCCCACCGCCACGAGAAGGCTTGAACCTTGGTGGGGTTATAGTTATTCTAGAAAAATACAACATTGAAATGATTTTTTAAAATCTATTATGTACGTGGGTAACACTGAAAATGTTTAGAACTGGCCAGTTAGAAACATTGAAAATGATAACTTTTTGTGAATTTCAATTTTAGAACTCTTTGGTAACCTAATGTATTATATATTACATTCATTTGTCATTTGTTTTTGTGAATTGGCGGCAAATCTAAAACTCTTGTTACACGTGAAAATGAACATAACGCGAGAAAATTTTCGGTCAATGATTTATTATGACTTTCGTTGTGGACTTACTCAACAACATAGCTATGATAGGCTGCGGTTAGCATTTTTTAATGAAGCCCCCTCTCGTGCCACTATTTACAATTGGTTTAACGAGTTTAAGCGTGGACGTAGCAATCTCAGTGATGATCCACGTGAGGGACGTCCTTTAACAGCGACTACTGAAGATAACATCAGTGCTGTGCGACGCATGATAGAGGAAGATAAGACAGTGACCTATCAGCAGATACGGGCAAGCCTAGGCATTGGTATGAGTCAAGTTCAAAAAATATTACACGAACATTTAGGCGTCAGGAAGCTTTGTACCAGATGGATTCCCCATACTTTAACCGACGACCAGAAACGCCTCCGCATGGACTGGTGTCGCCAAATGTTAGATAAGTTCAACGGCGGTAACTCAAATGCTGTATTTGACATCATCACAGGTGATGAAAGCTGGATATATTGCTACGAACCCGAAACCAAAAGACAATCAGCTCAGTGGGTGTTTCCTTTCGAGGATCGGCCAACTAAGGTAAAGAAAGGAAGAAGTCAAGGAAAACAGATGATTGCCTCATTCTTTGGTCGGAAAGGTCATTTCGCGAAAGTTGTGCTAGAAGATGGAAGGATAGTTACTGCAGACTGGTATGTCAATCGCTGTTTGTCTGTTGTCTTGGAAAAAATTCGACAGCAGCGCCCACGAAGCAGGATCCTCCTTCACCACGACAATGCTTCAGCGCACTCCGCAAAACGGACTGTTGAATATTTGACTATGGCAGGTGTTGAGATAATGAGTCATCCGCCTGACAGTCCTGACCTGGCGCCCTGCGACTTTCATTTATTCCTAAGAACTAAAGATAAAATTCGAGGTTATTCGCTTTACGAGCCCTGAAGATAAAGTGAAAGCGTACGTAAATGCCATAGAAGAGACTCCTAAGGAAGAATGGGCCCACTGCTTTTCTCAGTGGTTCCATCGAATGCGACGATGTGTAGAAAGAAACGGAGATTACTTCGAAAAACAATAAAAGTATTGGCAACTTTCTACATTAAGCCGTTTTTCATTTTCTAAACATTTTCAGTGTTACCAAGGTACTTAGTTATGAAGTGAGCGTATAAGAAACCTTTGGAACTCACAAAAATTTCGAATAAAACTATTATTTATATAAGCACAATTGCATTACATTTGGATATGATTTGATAAGATTTTTTTTTTAATATTCTATAAATTGTTAAATTATTACATTAAATTAAATAGCTTTTTTGGGTAGCGTTCAAAGGAATTATATAAATATTCAGGACGCATACGATTCTTTACTAGATGAGGAAATTTTCTTGAAATTTAGTTCGCGTCGTGATAAGAAGGAACTGCAAAGACAAACTGCTCGGACCAAATAAAGTATCTTCTGTCATTTTGTACCAAGCGATGGATTGTTGCCAAAATAATTCCGCTACTCAATAGCTAGATTAAATAATTCTAATACTTTATGTTTCCTTATTTATTTTTGTTTCGGAAGTATAATAATATAACATATAAATACAAATCTTATAGTTCCAATTGATTTCTATGAGGAAAATATTTCACCACCTTGGTATTATTATTAACGTGGTGAATTTTATTTCTAAGTTAACCGTTTTGACAATTTTATCATCATCAGCCTCTATCCGCCCACTGCTGAATATAGGCATCCTAAATGAACGCCAAGAATGTTGAAATTATTGACTATATTAAATAAATACATTTGTGTATATTTGTGATCAATAATAATAAAATAAATAATAAGACCATATTATATTTGAATGTTAGGTATATTAAATACAAGGTCAATATTAAACATTTTAATAATGGTATTTTCAAAGATTTTTTACATTTTATAATATCATTTGATTATAATAATAATATGTATGGACGCTTTTACACCACTTCAATCTGGTCCCGTGGTAAGTTCTCGAAGAACTTGTGTTACGGTTACGGAACGGAAATATTATTAATACTTTTATACTATACATATATATTTAAGCCTTTTTTTTATAATACACATATTTAATATACATCCATGACTCAGGAACATAGAAAACTTTTTGTTCCCTGAGGGATTCAAGCTCGCTACCTCTGGCTTGAGCGCCAACGCGCGAACCATTGAGCCACATTATGTATATGATGTAATTATTGATTTATCAGTTTATGTGATATCAAAACGATTACATGTCGTTTTTGTCAACTTAGGTCTAAGCCGCAAGCAAAACTAATGTGACTAGTATATGAACACCATAGAAGAAGAAATAGAAATTTGTGACACAAAAAACTGTTTTTAACTAAGTAGGTACATGATTTTCACCTTATAGGATTTGAACTCAACATTTCGAAGCAGTAACTCACCCACAAATATCAAAGCATTCTTTAAACAGAAAACAACTTTAAACAGTCAACACCCATAGCATTTAAGTATGGTATTGACTTCACTAGGTATTAGGTAACAAGTGCTCTGGCCGGAGAGGTAACCCCGTCTATTAGTTCTACCGCAAAGCAGCATTAGGTTCCGGTTTCACACTACCACGTTAATGCCTTACTGACGGCTGCGCTTAAAGAACTTGTACAAAATTAGTCGATGGTACCAGTCTGGTTGTATTTGTTTCATTAAGTGGTTTAAAACATTACGTTTTTTTATGATTTTATAAATGTTTTCGATTATAATAGAGGTTACTAATATTATTTAGGGTTAGCAAAAAGGATGAAGCACAATTTAATGCGTGCTCCTTGGCGTTTAGGTTATCATTAATATGTTTTGATTTTCTTTATTAGATATCGGATTCTATTGTCGGGCTTAATTATTATTGCGAAAACATTTTGGACTACTGTCGAAGCAGAATTTTTAAGATTTGGATACTAAATTGACTTACCGACCGAAATTTCAAAAGATTTCAAATACCGTGTCTTCATTGATCGAATTTAAACTTCGGCATACATTTTGAAGTCGAGATCTCCGCGTGTGGCAAATCGAGATTGTTGTCTGTCGAAGATCATCACTGTTTAAATTTTCGTAATAAATATTTAATTTAAACTCATTATAACATATATTATTTTGACAGGACTTCCTCCTTAATTCGAAAAACACGGCCAGCACCAGGCTATCACAAATTTAGAGAAGAAATAAAGAAAAGAAATGTGTCATCTTATATCGCGTGTGCAAGTACCTTAATGGTGCAATACAAGTAACGTTGCTCCACTTACAGACAATATCATTATTCAACAAAAGCATATTCACTTTATGTAGGTGATACGCGATATCTTTAATTTTTCAGTATAATATGGTTAGTTCTTTAATATCATTTTTTATACTTTATTTATTCTTACTTACAATACAACGATGACGTAAGTCTATATAACACCAACATACATTATCACCGTGAGAAGTTCGTATTTATATATTGTTTTAAACTAACGCGATCACTATTAATATTTATATATTAATTATATTAATTTAGTCTCCCCGTGATCATGGCGATTGAAACATTTCCGAAATATCGGGACCTCAATAAATCTTTAAACGCGGTAAGCACCCGTAATAATATTAATATAAAAGTTCGTATTTACTGCAATTGAAGTAGAAAGCTGTACAACGGTTTTTTCCTTGACAAATAAAAAGTTTTTGCAATTAGGATAATCTAAAAAGCTATAAAATAATGTTTATTTTATAGTTGAATCTTAGCCTGATGCTGATGATAACATGCTCCATCACTTAAATCACCAAAGTCAAATAAACATCGGTTATCTGTAAAGTCGGTTTACTGACGATAGTTGAACGTGACAACGTCATATGGAAATGGAACGCCTCACAGCGAGGTAACGCCGCATGCGTCATGTTTTTTCGTTCTTGCAGCCAGCTCCAACGAATTATAAGACGTTGTCACGTCAAAAATTTAACTACTTAGTAAAAACATTTTTTTTTTTAAGTTTTATAGACAGTCATACCTCAAAATGTTTTTCATGTAAAATGTTTTACGTGTGTTGGAAGTTTCTTATTTAAAAAAATATAAAATTCTTATAAAAATTGTAAGGCAAAAAAAAAAAAATTATAATATGATGAAAGAATTATTTCAATAAATTGAAAAATGACAACACGAATCAACTTTTACTGAAGCCAGAACATGCGCGGAGCATTTGCTCTGTGACGTCACAAGTCTCGCTGGGTGAACGTTATGGGTAAGGCGGTACTCGACTTTAGCGAGCGAGTCGAGGCCCGTGGGCGAGATTTGTGACGTCAGAGGCCGCGCGTCGAGATGTTTTAAAGTGGACAGGCAAATTATTATAACTTCTTCATTTATGGATATAATTGAAAAGAAATTCAATGGGCTTTAATGTGAGTTTAGTGTTATCTTTAAAACAAAAATAAAAAAAAAATGAAAACGTCCTCTGTTGTATGGATGTAAAGACTTGCGTTTTTTATAACGGTAGATTACCTACCAAAAAGTTTTAGCGGCGATGATTTTATTTATTATACTGATAATATTCAAATAGTTTTTTTTTTATCTTTTAAGTTAGTTCCACTCTAGTATACAAGTGAGACATGTCCTATTCATACGCAGAGCGCTGGTCAATTCCCCAAGGCAGTAATCGATACGTTCGTAAATTCTCAACTGAGAGTAAAACTTGAAACATGATATAGACGGAAGAAACTAAGATCTCATAGGTACAGCAACAAAACATATTTTTAACTTCATTTTTTAAGTTTTTGTATGAATATAAAAGTTGTGTTTGGGATAGCGAACACGTTAAACATCGCATAGGTCATTGTTAAAATAATTTCAGACCTTTTTCAGACGTATCGTCATCAGTAAGACCAAAACATCCGATCGACAGGTCCTTTGCTTCTCACAACAAACCTAAACAGCGTCGGTAATAACACATTTAGAGTCCCTATAATTTTTTTTTTACAGTTACAATATTTATATGTAAGATATGGACAGAATCCAAAAACTTATACAAAATGGGGAGGACTCACGTTCTATTCTCATATAGCCATGTTTATGATACAAACTTAGTCAATTGCTCAAATTTTTATGTATGATTTCAAATAACTGGACCAGCCAAAAGAGATTATGATAAAAAACTGTTTTAGTGTCTATACGGGGCTCCGTATAGACACTAAAAACAGTTTTTTATTGTTTACACAAACAAGGCTTTGTTTGTGTAAACTCACAAGAAACTATTTCTGTCTACGTTAAAAGTGCGCAACTCAAAATAGCAATGATCATTCGCGGACCCATTTTTAATACCTATTACTATTACAAAAAAATCTTCTCCTTTTCAATTTTACTTTTTTAAAATTATATTTATAAAAATTATAATTAAGTATACTAAATACAGATGAAAATTTTATGATTATAAGTAGTCTAGGTCTAGCAGTGGATGTATTAGGCTGATGATGATGATTGATACTTCAAAATTCTGAACTCAACTCTGTAGAAAAAGAAATAAAAACAGACTTTACGTGCCATACATTTAATTTCAGAATCTATTGAAATTATATACAGATCATTCGCCTACCGCTTCGTTTTGTAATCTGGCTTTGTTATCTTTAAAAATCTACAACAGTTTTAAAATTCATCGTTTACAATCCCCTTTTCAGAATGAAATAGAGTAGGTTTTATTGGTTGTAAAGGTACCAAGGGTGATCTAAGTCATTTATAGAACAAGCCCGTTATTGGGTCGTTAAGCTGAGGCTGTGAATGACCACTCGGTCGTGTGATTATTGTTACGGGAGTAGAATCATTGGGCAAATGTCCTATTTATGCAACTGTAAATTGCTATGAATGTGAAATAACTGATTTATAACACTGTTTCAAAAAAATTTGATGTATCATAATCATTATACTTCCATATTTCAACAATCTACATTTTTAGCTATATTCGGACTGATGATGATGAGGTCACTCTGTAATAACGTAGCATTATACTAGCAAAGATTGAAATAATATTTATATTTGTTTTAGGTAGGCTGTTATGAATAAATATTCTTGTATTTTGTATTTTTTTTATATAAAGGGACCTTATACGCTCGCTTCTCTTTGTGGTTCAGTCAAATCATGAGAACCTTAATTTTAGATTTTTTTATTCTACTATATAATTATTGATATAAATGCGTCAATGTTGTGGGTAAGCTTCAAACCATGTGTTTGATACGGATCGGCTTCCACCATCGCTTTCAATTCGTCGTTTTTGATCTTAGTGGCAGGTCTTCCTCGTGATTCATTCTCCGAGTCGAAGTTTCAACAACGATCAAAAACGCACGGTGTGTTCATTAGCCGTATTTTCTCGCATTCATATTGCGAGTTGTTTCTGCTGCATTCGTATTTTACACCACGTCATAACTCGTGTTAAAAAGATACCTACTAATATATTTTTCGAAGTATCCATCTTTACGTTCAAAGTCGAATGGAAAAATAATTGAAAGTCAAACTATAAAATGGGTATAGGTATCTTTTGAATCCAGAAAGTGGCCTTCGTCTTCTTAAAAAAGATTAAGTAATTATATTTCAAAATGTTAATTCAAAGTGTCAGTACGTTAAGACGTGTATTTTAGACTTAAACGTGTATTATTAGCACTAAGCACTTTTAAAGTGACATAAGTGTGTTTACTATTATAGTCTGACCAGAAATATATAAACCCTGCATTCGCCACTGTATGTTACGGTAACACATAGTATAGTCCATAAATTAATTAGTTCCAAAATTTTCCGCAAAATGGCGAGGGTTTTTATTTTTCTGGTCAGGCTATAAATATACTTGCCTGTAATAGATATCCTCTTGACGCTTTGATGAAAGAAATTGAAAAAAAACGACTAAAACTGTATAAATAACTTAAATTAATGATAAAAAGTTCAGAAGAAAATGAAAACAGGAAATTAATAAAATAAAATAACAATAACTTTTAGTATTATTAGTAGTAGTACTTTAGTACTACATATTTATTATTCTGTTGTAGTAGTTTGAAGTATTTTAAGTTTTCAAGTGTTTCAAAACAATATTTCTATACCCTTTTAAATGCACAGTAAATGTAGTAGGAGATATAAAGTTGGCAGTTCGGTTATCTTAATTTATTATAATTATAATATTTGAACCACTCGTCTCAGAGAACAGAACGAGCACAATATGACTCGTATGGAGTGATTGTACATAATAACATCTGTGTTTTATGCTAAAATTTAATTGTATTGCGAGTTTAATAAATTAAAAATAAAATTGATTAAAAAATGCTCTGAGGCATCCCGTTGAGAAGAGGGGGTTTCCGAGGCGGGTATGTGGGACTCGCTGTGCCCGAAAGATGGTAAGGCGGACGCAGCTCTACCCCACTAAAACCCGGCGGTCACCATAGCCGCCTTTGGTGAGGTGCCCCGGATCTATTAAGCTAACATCGAGGTGCCCCCTCGACTGCTAATCAGTCCCCCAAGGGACCGACACCACCTCCACAGAGGGGTCATCCCGCACCACAGAACAACCCCTCCCAACGTCGACACAGTGCAATTAGGTGAAGCTCCTATCCTCGCCTCTAGTCCCCCCTGCTCTTTTGTCCTCTCTTCTTATAAGAGGGGTACAAAGATCAGCTCTGTCGGTTTAATTTGCTTCGCCCAAGGTGCTGGCTTCACTTTAGACTACAGAGCCCCACCGCCACAACAAGGCTTGAACCGTGGTGGGGAGTTTACTAGCTAATCTAATTTAAGCTATTAGTTTAGCTTACTCAATAATATACGATTGTTAACATTTTATATCATTCATCTCTTCACAGATCGCGGACCTCATCCCTAGGCATACACGCCCTCGTGCTTGTTATTCGCGTAGCAGATGATACCCATCCCGGGGAGTAGGTGTCGTACCCGATGTCCCACAGGATCGGACCCAAAACCCTCCCTCGGATCCCTGTGGGACACCGCATTCGACTCGCCACCACTCTACGGACCCACACCGGTTTTCGTAGGCTACCCTCCTCTCAGAGCCTCCAATAGCCTCCTTAGGTATGGGGGCACTTCGAAGAAATTCAGTGCCTATCATATCACACTGTGAGGCTGTTGAAGGCGTTTGCAATGTCCAAGGACACTGCAACCACCATCTCCCCTCTGTGTTTCGCCTCACCCGAAGCCATTTGAGAGCGTCGACGGTCTACCGTCGTGTCGAACCAAATTGGGACTCCGAGGGTCCCGGTCCCAGGCCCTCTTTCAGGTGCTGAATGAGCCGGGAGGCCTTCAAAGCTTCGCTCAGAAACACCACCGTTACACCGCCGCGCCGAAGCCGAGTCCGGGGTCCGCCCTGCCTTTGGTAGCAGGCAGAGTCAACCCTCCTTCCAGGCACTCGGAACATCACCGAACGCTGCCGATATGACATTTCATCATCATCAGCCTCTATCCATCCACTGCTGAACATAGGCCTCTCTCAAAGAACGCCAAGACGACCGATCCCTCGCCGTGTGATGGCGTCACCATCAATCGGATCGGCGGCAGGCAGCAGTGCCGCCGATGCGAATTCCACTCATCTGCGATTGCCCATCCGCCTGCTCAGCGTGGCAATTATGAGCATATATCCTCTCAAATGGATTACAGGCATGTGACATTTATGACCTCTTAATTCTAAGTTATAAGTTTTCCCTTCTATCGGCAGTCCTTATGACTGTTGACTGCCAGTTGTTTTAATTTATTTATAAAGAAGTCGATTAAAAACAAATATCTACGTATTTAGAGATACCGCATAAACTATTCAGTTTTACTGGACAACAATGTCACCCTCAGTAATTACAAAATGTAAATTTACCTATTTACACTGTAAGTTTATTTTATATACAGACAGGTATCAAGCTAATGTATAAGTAACATTGGTTGTCTGAATGTTTCTTACCTTTTTATTTCTACGATGTCCCCTCTTCTATAAAAAAAAAACCATAAACACAAACCCATGATATTTGGTATTATTTTCCTATTTGCTAGATTTTCGATAAAACCATATAATTCTAAAAGCTTTGCCACCAGATCTGACCTTACAAGGTCATCATTAACATACGGAAAGATGTGCCTACACTATTATTATAACTTAATAATTAACATTAAATATGGCAGCCCATAAACTGCGAAGTAACGTTTATAAACTGCTAAGTAACGCGCTCCTTCATAAATGGGTCACTTAACAATATTTCCATTTTCGGTAATTACCGGACGAAATTATGGCTCCAAATTTCCTCACTTTCTGCTCCGTGCTATGTAAATTTTTTGCGACCCATCAGGTGCATATATTGATGAGTGCGGTCTTTGATGTTTCTGCCTCGATACTGTGATTATACGACACCTACTACCCCGATTTAAAACTCCTGAATAATCTCATCTGTCAGTCACTAGTTTTAATAAATTCTTAAAACTTCCAATCTGAGCAAGGTTTTCTAGCTATTATTTTGATAGCATTAGGTATATCCCAAGTTCAAATCAAATCAAATCAACCATGAAGCTGCTCTTTGTATCCCTCTTATAAGAAGAGGGGACAAAAGAGTAGCACCTCATAGCACTGTTCTGACGTTGGGAGGGGTTGTTCTGTGTTGCGGGACAACCACTCTGTAGAGGTGACGTCGGTCACTTGGGGGACTGACTAGCCATCGAGGTACCCTGTTGCTAAACAGATCCGGGGCACCTCACCAAAGGCGGCATTTGTGGCACTCGCCAGGTTTTAGTGGGTAGAACTGCGTCGATCTTACCATCTTTCGAGCGCAGCGAGTCCTACATACCCGCCTGGGGAGTCCCTCATCCCCCTGCGGGATGCCTAAGAACATTACCCGGCGCAAAAGAAAAAAAAAAAAAAATCGTTGATTGACCTTGAAATGTATGTTTCTAGTCGTTACTGTTGAATTAAAGTTTCAATTTGGATACGATTACAAAATTATATTTCAAATGTGTATAATGAAATCAAAAGGTCTAATTTCAAATTCAGTCTTCTCTTCGACTAATATATGTAATTTTAGTGAAAATAAACATGTTCCAACACAGTAAGTTTTCCTTTTGAATTGAATAAAGCAGATTTAATATACTAGAAGTATATGTGCTACTATATAATCATAATAATGACGAAAAAGTCACCGGTCATTTGTAATGCGCATTTCAATAAATGGTCGGAACTTTTATATAATATCATAAGATAGTATCATCATCATCATTCGTATTTTTTTTTTTTTTTTTTTTTTTCTTTTTAGCTTTTCATTGCTAAATATAAAATAACGTAATGACAACAGTAAACCAATTAAAGATTCTCACGAATATACATGACAATATTATAGTTATTTAAACAGATTGGTTTATTAGAAGTAGCTTAAAAATAAACTAACAAGTACATATAACAATAGTTGTTAGCAATCGGCCATAAAGAATTATTTGCTGCTATATTGAATATATAGCCGAAGAGACACTAGTACAGAAAATATCTAGGTCTGTATTTCTACTAAGCTCATTAAAGTTATCACAAGCTCGCCACAAGTAGGAGTTTTGTGTGTAGTTAGAGTAGAATTTAGGAACGTATACCAAAAGATGAGTTGAATCTGGTCATCTTAACAGGCACATTTAGACTTATCTTGTTTTTTATTTTATTTTTTTATTTATTTGTTAAAAAAAAAAATCAAAATCAGAACAATCGACATCACTATTTATTACTTTTTTTTTATTTTTTTTTATTTATTTATTTAAAGTCGCATAAAACATCTAGGGTCATTAGCGACTACAGAGTATTTTACAGTAATTAAATTAAAGTATAATAGTTAATTAGTCTTAAAAATTTCACAGTATTTCTATAGTCGCATAAACACTCTTTTAATGTCTTACGAAGATCAACGTTACTTCTTTCTGAGTTAAACATTGGGCAACCAATTAATAAATGTTTTATATTGAGTTCACTATCACATCTAGAACATTTATTCTTTGGGGTTTTAGTGATAAGATGTATATGTGTGGCGTTACAATGACCTATTTTTAATCTATTTAAAACTATTTGATCTCTTCTATTGTCAACCTGTAAATTACATTTTTCAAAAATTGATTTTCTTATATCGAATAATGCACTTTTATTATTTTTAACCCAATAGCTGTTCCATAGTTTTTTAATATTGAATTTAAAATATTTTTTTAGATCAGATATATTCGAAACTATCAAATTACATTCGTTTAAATTAGTAGCTTCTTTAGCAAGCACGTCTGCTTTTTCATTCCCCGGTATGGCTTGGTGACTAGGAATCCAAATTATTTCAATTAGAAAGTTATTATTGATCAATAATAAATAAAATTGATCTTCTTTTATTAGGTTTATTAAAGGGTCTATATTTTTTGTGTTCGATAAGGCAGCTAAAGATGATAGTGAATCCGACAAAATTAGGAACATTTTTGCTGTCGTTGGGTTGTTCTTAATGACCTCCAAGCATTTTAAGATAGCTACTGCTTCGCATGTGAATATAGATGTATAGTCGGGTAATCTGTACTTGTAACTGCTTTTGGTTGATACAATTGCACAACCCATTCTATCATTATAAATAGACCCATCAGTAAAATACATGATATAATCCGAATATTGTTCTCTAATTTCATAAAACAGGTTCCTGTAAATATAATCAGGAGTAGTTTCCCGGGGATAATTGTTAGCTATGTCTAAATTTATTTTATAAAACGTTTTATTCCAAGGTGGTAGTGAAGGAGGGTGTGATGACGTGAAAAAATTGGTGGGAGATCAAAATTAATTTCTTTCAAATATTTTTTAACTCTTAATCTTAACGGGACGGAAAGGGACGGGCGTAAATGATATTCTATATCAGACAATAAAGGAGGGCCTAAAAAGAGAGAAACTTTATTATCAACTATATGTTTTGCTGCATATGTGAGGCATAACTCCTTTCTTCTTAACATTAGAGGCATTTCATATGACTCAACAAGAACGCTGTCAACAGGGCTTGTTCTGAAAGCCCCTAAACTTAACCGTAGACACGTATTATGAATGCTTTCTAAAGTTTTTAAAATATTTGTAGAAGCTGAGTCATATATAACTGAGCCGTAATAAATTTTTTGCCTTATTAAGGTTTTGTAGGTATTTTTAATACATTTACTATCAGATCCCCAACTATTTGATGACAAAATTTTAATAATGTTCATCCTATTATAACATTCAGATTTAAGTTTTTTAATGTGTGGAACCCAGCTCAATCTAGGATCAAAGGTCAGTCCCAATATTTTTAGTCTATTAACTTCATTTATTTTACAGTTATTAATAAATACGTTCAATTTATCTTTATTTTTCTTTTTTGATAGGATCATGACTTCTGTTTTAGTTTCTGAAAATTTAAAACCAGTTTCTTTACTCCATTGACTTAATTTATCTAATGTGTCCTGTACAAGTTTTTCTGTTATTTTCAGATTTTTGCCACTGCATAAAATTGTTAAATCGTCTGCAAATAAATACCCTTTCATTGGTCGTTTTATAACTTCCAAAACACTATTAATTGATATTAAAAATAAAATCACACTCAAAACGGAACCTTGAGGAAGTCCATTCTCAGTATGAGCGGGATTTGAAATAGTACCATAAATTTTAACCCTTATAGATCTATTCGATAGAAAATTAATAACAAATGCAAGTAGATTACCTTTTAGATTAAACTGTTGCAGAAGTAATAAAACTCTGTGTTTCCACACCATTTCATATGCCTTTTCTACATCGAGAGCGACTAATACTACTTTATTATTATTTGTAAAGGACTTGAGAATATCGTCTTCTAAAAGGGTTAAATGATCTAATGTAGATTTAAACTGTCTAAATCCAAATTGAGAAGTTGCTAAATATTGATTATGTTCCAAATACCATCTCATTCTATTGCTTACAATTTTTTCTAAAATTTTACAGAGATTGCACGTAAGTGATATTGGTCTGTAACTTGAGGTCATAGTAGGCAATTTACCCGGTTTTAGGATAGGTATGACAGTTGCCACAGGTCAGGAAAAACTTGGTTTATCCACATGTAATTATAAATATCGATAAGTCGTTTAAGAGCCAAAACCGGAAGATTTTTTATAATAGTATTTGAAATTTTGTCGGGACCAGGGCTGGAATTTCCTAATTTTTGTATAATGTTCATGGTGCCTTAAATGCTGCCTCCAGAGGATAGTGCCGGTTGGCACGCTGACGAGGCCCCATGGACGTTCTTAGCTCGGAGAACATCACTGGGGCTTAATGAATAGTGGGTAGAATCAGCGTTTACCTTAACATCTTTTTTTTTACGCCGGGAAATGCTATGAGGCATCACGCTGGTGGAATCCCCAGGTGGGTATGTGGAACTCGCTGCACCCGAAAGATGGTAAGGTGGACACGCAGCTCTACCCACTAAAATCCGGCGCGTACCATCAATGCTCCAGTGCTCACCTTTTCACAGGAATTTACAGTGCCGGTGGTATGCCTAAACGCATTCCTAGCGAAAAAGAGACTAAATATATTTGTCCAAATTTAAAATAAGAATTAAGGACCACTCGTCCAAGACTGAGAGATTTAGGAGGATTGTTCTTTGAATTTAATTTTTGATTCGTCTTATTCACTCTAGACTCGTCACTAGTATCATATTCGTCCTCCATATCATTCTTAATAAATTGAATTAAAGGCTAGACGTCTAAGCGATGGACCTCTAAGTTGAGAGGGCTGCGCTGTGCCGCGCTCTGGCATGCATGGTACCACCATGCTGCTTATTTATTCCGTGAAACATCTTTGCTGTGTTTTGGAAAGAAGGACAGGACAATCAGTATAATTACGTGCACCGAGACACAATCTTCCGTCTCAGGAGAGGCGACATATAAATGAGTTTTCTGGGCTAGTTCCAAGTACACTCGATTTATGTTCTTGGGCGACGTTGACCGCTTACCTTACCGCTTAGGAGGCACGTCTGCTAGTTTGCC
The DNA here is from genome assembly GCA_963853865.1 of Helleia helle. Lineage (NCBI taxonomy): Eukaryota > Metazoa > Arthropoda > Insecta > Lepidoptera > Lycaenidae > Helleia > Helleia helle. The sequence continues at coordinate 11,815,024 of OY971425.1, forward strand.
TATTTAACTAATAAAAATAAGATAGCGATGCTTGAATGTTATTAATCCTTGAACGCATTTCTATGTTATATATTGTTTTAAACTAACGCGATCTATTCATATTTATATTAATAATAATATTCCCCGTGATCATGGCGATTGAAATATTGCCTAAATATCGGTAACTCAATAAATCTTTAAACGCTTTTCTATGTTGTACCACAGTATAAGCAAAGTATTTACACTATTTTTTTTATCGCAGGGAAATCCTTATGGAAGCAGCCAGGATCTTCGGGTAGATCCTGACCCAATGTAGGACTCGCATCAGGGAGTGCCCACCCTTTTTTTTTTTTTTTTTTTTGCAGGGAAATCCTTATGGATGCAGCCAGGATCTTCGGGTAGATCCTGACCCAATGTGGGACTCGCACCTGGGAGTGCCCACCCTAACTAAAACCACTGCGAGCGCCTTCAGCCGCTTTTTGAGGGTCCCGGATATGCAGGCAACGGACAGGATCACCTCAGCGACAGGCTGGCCCCGGCAAAGGCCAGACTACTCCTCGAAGGGGGGGACTGCCCGGCCGCTACTAAGCAGTCCCCACGACGTCGTGCCATACAGACCCAGGTTCCCATCCTGAGCCCGACACGAACACAGGGGCGTTACTGAAGGCGCATTAAATAGCGCCTCCTACGCACCCCCGTTCGTCGCCCGCGGGAGGGCCTCGTCGGCGGGCTCCTTCTGGGACATTACTGCCTCGCAGAAGGAGACCATCGCCGTCCAGGACTCGTCGTCACCAAGCATCGCGGTGATGACGCTCGGCAGAGACAATTCCCCTGCGATGACTGATGTCAGACTGTGACGCAGCGCCGCCCATCTCGGGCACACCTCGAGTGTGTGCTGGGCCGAGTCCACCGCCGCGCCACAATCGTGACACACTCTCAACGGCTCCTTGCGGGCCGTCCGGCACAGGTGATACGTCTTTGATAGATAAGAGAGATAAATAAAAATTGATGATTTCTGTAACATGTTTATTTGTAAGAGAGTTTTATAAATTACGCAATATTAGTTAAGTATAAAAAAATAAGACTAGCCGATTATTAAAAAAAGAGGTTAAGAAATTTGGAAAAAATTTAAGACTCGGGTGTGGTCCGAAAATTACATACACATTTCTTGCATAAATGGGAAGAAGACGATAGTTCTTAGGGTCACTTAGCGTGGTGATTCCGGTTTGATGCCGAGGAACAGCGCATCCGAGACTCGATGCCAGGCTCAGGAAAAGTGGGGTCCTGAATAGTGGGCCAGGATAGTGGGGTCCCCGCCAGATCTTCAAGAGAGATCGCCAGATCCACGTGGCACGGTCAGCTTCGGTCTTTCCTCAGCGACAGCCACGCCGAGGACCCTGGAACGACCACACAAAAGTGTGAGCCTTTCCACAGTCAACCCCCAAGGTCCAGGGATTAACTTGGAACTTGGAAATGGCCCGTAAAAATACAAGACATTGGTTAACTAACTATAAGATTTTTTTATGCAAGGTTTAATTTAATACACACTCAATTACGAGGTTTTACAACAAAATAATTTAATCCAATATATTATTTAACTACATTTATAACTAACAGTTCGGATAATAAACTAATGGGATTTATATTTTTCTTTTTTAATAAAGTAATTATTTAATTTAGGATAACTATTACACACAAACAAAGCTATTCTAAATATATAAGAAAAGGACTAATCCACCAAAGACTCACCCACTACAAATTAAATTTCAACGTTCGTAACGTATGCCGCTCAGGAGCGTAGAGGACAACGGACGGTCAGGAACCGGCTACCGACACCTCTCGCCCCTCGTCCCCCAAACCGCCAGAAAATTCGATGTGACGTCAGATCTTATCACCTATCATGAGCCACCTAGTTTCACGCGCGCGAAGTTCGAACGAAATAACTTCGCATTTCTATGTAACATAATATAATATATGTTACACAGGTACTCACCAAAACAACCATGCCCGGTGAGCACCTGTGTCAGACAGAAGGTGAGGGGTTTGCGCTTACGGCGCATCCGCCGCTGAAGGACCGGACGCAGAAAAATATTTACACTATGGTTTTTAATATCTTTTTAAATATTTTTTCTGTACGTGTGTATGATATGTCACTAAGCTCCTAATCGGCCGATCGATTTTGATGAAACTTTTTTGTGTGTCCAAGTGCATTTGAGAATGGAGTCATAATTCAGACCACTAAAAATGTTTTGTACAGGATAACTTCTGTCGATTTCATATTTGCGTCTTATATAAATAGACAGCGATTTTCTTATAAGAAGTAAATTATAAAACCGATCATCCTGTTTGGAAAGTTATCAATGTCACTCTCAACCTTTTTACTTTTTCCCAATTTTCACCAATTACTTTATCACCCAATATATTAAATCAGCCAGTAATAAAAAATGGATATTGCTTGTTTCTCCCGTGAAACAGCTTTGCTGTGTTTCGGAGAGAAGGGCAAGACAGGCAGTGTAATTACTGGCACCGAGACTGTCAAAGGATAGGCAACACATAGATGAGTTGCCTGGGGTCGTTCCAGGTATACTAGTTTATGTTCATGGGCAACGTCGACCATTTACCATCAGGTGGTACGTTTGCCAGTTTGCCTATCCAACTAACATTAAAAAAACTATGTTCTATAAGAACATAGAATATCAATTTTTTTATTGCTGCGCTATTCTATTGACCTATGTTTTAAGAATTTAAATAAAATTATAGACCTATATTACTTCTAAGGCATATATACAAGCTGTTCTCGAGGGTCATGACGAACCGCCTCACTAAAAAGCTTGATGAAGTCCAGCCACCAGAGCAGACTGGGTTTCGAAGAGGATTTGGCATCATAGACCATCTACATCATCCATAAGGCAAAGTTGTTCAGAAGACCCAAGAATAACCAACCAGCTACTGTGCCTTGCCTTTGTAGACCATGAGAAAGCTTTTCACTAGGTTGAAACCTGGGCACACTTTGCAGCTAGGTGGATATAAATACGAGGGGGAGGCGAGTAGGATTCAATTGAGATGGACAACATTCAGGAAGCTTAGCCATATTCTCTCGTCGTCTATACCGTAGAGTTTGAAGACGAAAGTCTTCAACCAATGCGTTCTCCCCATGACAACCAACGGTGCCGAAACGTGGCCTCTAAATGTAAGACTGGTCTGAAAGTTTATCGTAGCTCAACGTTCAATGGAGCGTGATATGCTGGGTGTTTCTTTGGCAGATAGGATTCGAAACGAAGACATCCGCCAGAGAACTAAGGTAACCGATATCACGCGAAGATTAAGCTCGTTGAAGTGGCAATAGGCTAGTTACACACTCAGGAGAACGGATGGCCGTTGGGTCAATAAGGTTTAAGAGGGGAGACCGCGTCCGGGTAAATGAAGTGTTGGTCGGCTGGTCCGTTGGATGCGAGTGGCGAGGGATCTTGATCTTGATGGTCTTGGCGTTCTTTGTGAGAGGCCTATGTTCAGCAGTGGATGGATACTGATAATGATGATGATGATGTTATGAGTATGAATATTTTTCAATATTTCATCACATAATGATTACTATATTCAAAACTCTCCCGTTTGTCGCCGATTGGAGAGTATTGAATGTGTCAGGTGGGAAGCTACTTTATTTTGCCAATTAGCCGCAAATAGTCCAATATTGTTTTCATACTAAAATCAAAATCCAATGCTAGTTTAAGTATAGTCGACGACAGCGCTACTACTATATTGCCTTACATTCAGTATTGAACTATACCACGTCAATCTAGTCAACTTGTAAAAAATGATATGTTTCGGGTGCAAAAGTGAAGAATAAGTGCAAATTAATTTTGTTTGAGATCATTTTTTGGAATATTATGTTTTAGTTTAAGAAATATAATTTATCAATAATATAACATATATTATTGATAAATTATATTTCAATTACACAATATAAGTTATTCTTATATAATATGTTTGTATATATTTCATTAAGTCAGTCAACAAGTTAAAAATTATGCAAAATGGAGATTTAAGCTCTTAAAATACATGCGTTAAAGCTCTAATAGGAATGACTCCTATAAAAATTTATCATTTATCATTAATCAGCTCCTTAATATCACAGTCATAAGCATCTCTCTCAACGGACGGTAATCTTACATGTCTTGTAATAGATTTATTTTATAGTCAGTTTGTAATAATTAGTACTATCGATGTCTGTGTGGAAATAGGATTTAGTACTAATAGGGTAAATAGCACCAGTGTGTCTCTATCTATCTCTATAGATTTTGGTTGGGTTTGGACAAACTTTGTAGTTTTAGTTGTAGATATTTTTCATATCAATGTATAAATTTTGTTTTGGAAATAAATATTCAATATTAATGTCAAAATTATCTTAATTTTGATTAAAAAAAATAAGTGTGGACTGTGTTATAGTCTAGAACGAACTATTAAATCAGTCGTCGGGCCACTGTTAGCATCCAACAGTCATGGACCAAAATCGAATGTCTCGAGCGGAGTGCGCGCGCACCCTCCGACCGCCCCGCCCCGACCCGCGCCACCCCAAGCGCCCATTGATGATCTTCCTATTATCAGTATACATTAATAATATATTTTACTCCTCATTATTATCAAGGAATCATTACGTATTGCGTATGCAACGTTGGTTGACACCGCCGAAAGCGGGATCTCCGATGTTATATGAACTTTGAAAGCGCTGAAATCATAATTAAACACATTTTTTGTATAAATGGGCGCTGGCCGTCGCGTAGTTTGCTAGGTTTGGGCGTCGCTGCGTCTCGGCTTTCAACGGGCGGACTGTGCGCGGCAGTGCTCGGCGACCGTGCGCGGCAGATCAGCCACGCACGCTCGTCTCGCGATCCAGTCCGCTCTGACGGTTTACGAGGCTGCCGGTGTCATCCAGGCATGCATTAACATTCTAACAGAGCTCACCTCTTAAAATTCTGCGCAGTTTGTAACACGACAGTATCGAAGGAGATACGTACAGTGATTTATCCAGCTTTCGGTTATTGTAGGACGGATCTTAAGCTCGTGAGGCGCTGCAGAGGTCGATCAGAAACGCGCGTGCGGTGAGAAAGGCTCGGGCTGCGGTGACTCGGGGCCCGCTACGAGTCCAGCTGGTGGTATTTACACGCCGAGGCCGCACTCGACGGCGCACCGCCCGAGCTCTTTCCCCGCGATATATATCATCTATTGCTATAATCAGCTGTCATTTTTACATAGCGAACGAGCGACAGAAGAGGTATTTAGTACTCATTAAGCCAGACTCTACAGTGAGCACAGTCGTAGCGCACATTGTCACAGTGTCACGAACCGATCAGAGCATACGCATCGAAACCGAATTGTCATAGTTCATTCGAGTGATAGAAAGTCCCTATAAGTATGGGTGCTAAAGAAAGCGTGGAGGCTGCTAAATTTTCTGCGCAAAATTGGAACAATTTCGAGGTTCGTAATACCTTTAAATTAATTTGCACCTGGAGTGTTTGTTTCCCCTCCATATTTCGTGTTTTAATAAATTGTAAAAAGTGACAACTTAAATAATATTAATATGAAAACAAAATTTTTTGCACCGTTATGAACTTCCCCTGCATGTACACGTTTTGTCAAAATAAAATAATTATATTAATAAAAAAAGAAGACTAATTTATCGATGTGTGGATATCGATTTTGTTGAATAAAATCGATATCGTAATTGTGAGCAAGTCACTGTTTGTGTGGATGATATAGCGTTTCTTTGAAGGTAAATAATTAAAATAAAGTTAGCGACATTGCTGTATGTTAGTCTTAATTAACAATAAAATATTCTTAAACACTGAAAACGTGTATTAGGTCTAGTGGAAAATTTATAGATTTACTCGTTTTGGTACGAATTTCACGATTAGTCAAAGGAGGATAGACTTATTACATATTATTTAATATAGTAAATAGATTAGTTACTTAATGAAAGGTTGCAATTAGTGAAACATTAATATATAGTTTAGAGATTCACGTATAACATAGCTAATAAAAAATAAAGTAGTTTTACAAATTTTTTTGAGAGGTTTTTAAAATGTTAAAATTCAAATTTAGGTTTTGATTATTATATAAGCTAATGTTTAATTGATATGATTTTACAAATTTATATAACAAATGGATAGACAAAATTGAAAGTTTACGAAATACATTATTAGTTTAATATGTCTTACGTTAGGTGACATGATCATGAGTTGTCTACGTAAAAACGTGTAGGTAAAATTAATTAATTAGTAAATTATACTAAAGTTAGGGACTTGCTTATAAGGTTTCCCACGAAAATACGGGGTGATCAATGTACCTGTGAGTTCAATCAAATAATACACGCCTGCGGTTGCATTCATTTATAAATACACCAAAAAATACAAAAGTAAACAAAATCCTTGAATATTAACAACTTATCTTTATAATATTAATTTGGTCAGGTTATTTCATTTCTATTATTATTTTAAAATAAAACCTAAAACAATCATAATTCTATTACGATTAATCGCGATTAGATAAATGATAGCCTCAAGAGAATAACTTATATTAGACAGTGAGTCAACGATAGCCTTGCCAGCGAGACATTTAAAAGCAGTAGGTTGTAACAACCTGCCTATTAAGTAAAATAGCAAACATTGCATATATCTTTACGTCCATGTCGCGAGTGTCAATGCATGTACATCTCATCTCATGTGTTCATTCTTCACTCGTTTGATGTTTCGTTCGTTTCTTGTAACAATCATAATAATAAAAACATTGGAGCTGTGAGGTGTTTGTTATTGTCATCATATGCATGTTATAACCTATTTTGTGTGCTTGTATAAAATGTAATTTTATTGTAAGTATTATATTTTGTTTTTTCACGCTTATAAATAATAGTGCAATAATCATTTTTTTTAATATATGCTTAGTTAATACAATTGCACTCCATTGTGGCTGATTCCCCTATAAATGTAAGTTATAAAAAAAAAATAATAAATCACAGAATAATATTTTACTTTTGTCATTTAATATGTGTATTTAAATTTTAAAGATAAAAATGTTTGATGTCACGGTAACAACCAGCTGGCTTACTCTTGATACTCGATCCTATTGATATTTGATATTTAGGATTAGGATCGAGAACTTGTCAAACGCTACACTAGCGCACGATTTGATTCGATCACAGTGGAATTTTATGTAACTAATTTAAAAGTTTGTAACTCAACGTGAAAATTGCGAAAAATGTATGAGATTGAGAAATACCAATTTCAATTAGTTACATAAAATTCCACTGTGATCGAGTCAAATCGTGCGCTAGTGTAGAGTACAAGAGTACCGATTGACAAGTTCTCGATCCTAATCCTAAATTTTAATAGGGTCGAGTTTCAAGAGTAAGCCCGCAGATGTGATAGGTACATCTGTGTTAATATTGTAATTAAATTAAATAGAATTAAAAGAAATCAGGAACGAGATCAGCAGCCTAGCTGCGTCATGCTATTTTCTGTCACGACATTCGAGTGTTTGTGTCAAGGCACGCTAATAGGTATTTCACATCAAAATTTGTATGTAGCTAAATAAATGTGTAACTCAAGCGAGTATGATTGCAGCATGGAGTTGTGAAGCACCACTATAGACACGGCACCCAGCGGTCTCAGAGCCTTAACCGTGGACACTCACTCTCACGCTCCGATGGCACCTGGTGACATCACGGGACCACGGGTAAGACACCACATACGTAGTAATGGGCGATTGCCCTGCCTAGGCGAACCATTTGACGGTAAATGGTAAATCACCTATTTCCATATACAATCAAGGTGCTGTTAGAAGGAAAGAGAGCTAGGCTCTTTCGAGTACCAGTTTTTCTATACAAATAATGGTAAGACAGTCTTTGTCTATTGGTGTAGCGCATCTGCATTGGTTTTATCGTCCTAATTATTTTGATAATCATTGAATAATTAAGCAGTGAACGTAATATCTTCCGAGATCTATTTTGCGTCTTAGGATAGTCAACGAGGGAACTGGTTTATGTTGACGAAGTTGGCTACTTACCTGAGCTAAGACAAGTTTAATTGTTCGTTTGTCCACCTCGCATTCTTCATCATGATTTTCTTCTTCTTCTTCATCATCATCAGCCTCTATTCGTCCACTGCTGAACATAGACCTCCCTCAATGAGCGCCAAGAGGGCGATACCTTGTCACCTCGCATTAAAAAGGCAATTTTATGTTTAGTCAATAATATTAGCCCAGTGGGAGTGTTTTAAAGTATCTCTATATTTTAAAGAGGCACTCTTGAAAGTTGAAAAAATATTTATTTTCTAATTTTGTAAAGAGTTTTCCTCACCTACTCCAAGTTTCTTTTCTAGTTTATTATTTACCGACGCTAGTAAATTTAGAGAAAGATGCATTTTACTGTTTTAGCTAATATTTCAATTTATATCCTCTTAATGAGGTAAAGTCACACGAGTTAAAAAATATTGATTTTGATTAAACTTCAAAATGTTTCCTTTTTATTGGAACGTAGTTCCTTATCGATCGTTACGGCTTGACGGAAAAAAATAAGATGAAAAGTTGAAACGACACTTTTTGCTTTGCGGCTTTTTGATTGACACATCACTGCGTCGGTAGCTGTTTTTGTTACACTATTGGGGCTGCTTAGTAAAAAACCCCAGATCAAATCCCATCTCTCATCTCCATCCCCAGATCTCGGTGACTTTTTTTTGTTTTTTTTTTATTATTTTACGCCGGGAGATGCTCTGGTTTTTATCAATAAAAAAATCATAAAAAAATTATACTTACCCGAATAATTATTTTCCTTACACATTTTTTTTTGTTTTTTTTATTACAATTCCTTCACTAATTAATCGAAACATCCGGGTGTCCCTTGACACCGTCTTTAGTTTTTTATAGCGACATATAGAGATTTTATGTCTAATACGGAATTGCATTAAAACGGATAAAATATGTATTAATATTTTTAAGTAATACATATTTATTCAACGGATAAATATGTATTACTTATAGCCTGATCACAGGATTAGTTTAAATTCTTATTGACCAAAGAAGTTGATAAGGCGAGTTTCATAGAAAGTTGATCCTATTTTCTATTGATTGTAGAGTTTGTAGAGTAGAGATTGTAGAGTTGAACATATTGTCCTAATCCAAGGTATAAATCATCACAATTTCAACTTTCAGCCAAATTGGTTCAGCCGTTTTGCAGTGAAAATGAAACAAACATCCAAATTTACAAACTTTCGCCTTTATAATATTAGTAAGATTAGGATTAGGATTTTTCATTATTTTATATTTAATCGTTATTTCCTTGGTCACCCTTTTGTGGAATAGTATTTAATGTAGAAATAACACTTCAGAAATGTAGAATTTTGTTACTAGAAATGACCGATTACTAGTATCATATATACTTTAATGAATTACGATACACAGTGCAGTTTCTCGTAAGCGTCCTCGGTGGTGATATTTAGCAGAAAGAAAATGATACCGAGTGAAAAATTCTTGACTTGAATTCAAATTTTTCTTACCTGGCCTGAGAAAACGTGTGTATGTTACAGGCAGCGTTGTAACGTGCGCCGAGTGCGGCCAGCGCACGATGGGCAATAAGTTGTCGTCGTGCTCTTGTGCGCCCATCCTCCGCAAGGCGTACCGGTATGAGGACAGCCCGTGGCAGAACTCCCGACGGCGAGATGGACATCTACTAAGGTATTCAACAATGTCTATATTCTATATAGTATCCCAAACTATCGGTATGAGGGTTGCGTTGTACCGCGCTCCCATCTGCTTGGGTACTGCCATCCTACTTAAGGCCCCCATGAAACAGCTTTGCTGAGTTTCGGAGAGAAGGGCAGGACAGACCGTGTAATTACTGGCACAGAGACTTATCTTATATCTTAGGATAGATTAACTTGTTTATGTTCATGGGTGACTCTGTCCATTTACCATTATGTGGTTTGACTCTTCGTTTGCCTATCTGACTAGACAATTCGGCTATAAATAGCATCCAAACCCGTTGACCTGTTTAACAGTTGTTTAAAACACACATAGCTTCCCAACTTAAAACACCCCTCTTTTTGGGTCGGGACTTGGGGATTAAAAACAATCATTACACATTTAATGAGCATGTCCACATTCTTTTGATGAATCTATGTTTCTTTCAATCTGACGATGATCTAGTGGGTATGGGCTCAGCTTCTTGAGTGAGAGGTTTGATCCTGACCCCTCTGTGATGTGAAATGGATTTTTCTAATTCAGTGCACCTGAACAAGAGACCATCGCTTGCTCGCCGGTGAAGAAAAACATCGAGAGGAAAACTAAATGTCTGATGAGATTAAAAGTCTTTGAAGGTGTGTGAAGTTCACCAACCCGCATTGGGCCAGCGCGTCGGTGAAATACACCCACCCACCTCGCCTGATTTCGAGGAGGAGACCCGTGCTCAACAGTGGGACATATAAGGGTTGATGATGATGATGCTTAATTCAATGAACGCCAAAAGTGACCAATTACTGCTATTTGCTTGCAGTTCTTCATTATCAGTATCATAAGCTTGTTAGTCCCCCCTGCAGCTGGATATAGGCCTTACTTTTTTCTGCCAATCTCCTCTGTTCCTTTCCTGTCTCATCTATATTTTGCTCACGACCCTTCCCATGACTTCTCACTTACAATTATGACTGGCTATTGCGAGGAAATTGTCATTCTACGTAGTAAAGGGGACCGATTATCGTCCTAGATAGTCGTCTTGACCGCATGCACATTAATTAACAATCAACATTATGACGTCTCGATTTGTGTTACAACTATTTACCGCGTGTCTCTAGTTTTTAAATGTTAAACATATTTTTGTATCCCTAAAGAATAGTACTGTTTCAGATAAAGACATGTCCTTCTCTATACTCTTGGCAATGTATAACTTGAAAAATTCACAAACAAAAGATTCGCATTTATAACACTAGTAAGGAAGCAGTGGCGAATCAGAAATCGCTATCATATACATGAACTATTACATAGTTTAACGACTTATGTTTACAACATACATTGAACTATGTTAATGTTTTGACTTTTGACGACCTCTGTGGCACAGTGGTAAGCGAGTTGGCGTTTAAGCCGGAGGTTGCATGTTCGAATCCCGCCAGGGAACAAAAATATTTTCTGTGTTCCTGGGTCATAGATGTGTATTAAATATGTGTATTATATAATAAAAATCTTAAATATATGTATAGTATAAAAATATTAAATATATTTCCGTTGTCTGGTACCCGTAACACAAGTTCTTCGAGAACTTACCATGAGCCCAGATTGACGTGGTGTGAAAGCGTTTTACCTATCCCCCCAAGCGTCCATAGATATTATTATGTTAAGCATCATATTGATATTCATTGAAGGAGGCTTATATTCAGCAGTAGGCGCTGATGATGACGATGATGAAGCATCATATAGTTATTACTTATTAGCAAACAAACACTATTGTTTTGTATTCCTCACTAAAATTAGCACAGTCTAAATAAATATAATTAGAATACAGATTAAAACTCTAAAATTTTATTAATTCCTAAATATAAGTCGATAATAACATCAATGCGCCGCACATACATACAGTTAGTATATTTTTCCGTTACCCTATTAGTGCATGAACCGTAACATAAACTACCCCGTGCCCTGACATCTAATTTCATGAAATCCGTTTAACTAGCCTTAAAAGATAAATAAACCAGTATTACTTCTAATTTTCTGTTTACATAAAACGGGCTGTTTGTCTACAATGATTTGCTAAACTTCCGACCGATTTTTATGAAATTTTGCACATTGTGATCAATTTGGTCCAATTAGTAATAATAATAATAATAATAATATCTATGGACGCTTGGGGGGATAGGTAAAAGGAGGGCAACGCATCTGCATAACTTTTGTTTGAGCGAATGTGAATGGGCGTCGGTAGTCACCATAAGGCTCCGACTGCTCGGTTGCCTCCTTACGACATTAAAAAAAAACGCTTTTTACACCCCGTCAATCTGGACCAGTGGTAAGTTCTCGAAGACTTTTGTTATGGGTACCAGACATCGGAAATATATTTAATACTTTTATACTATACATATATTTAAGATGTCTATTATATAATACACATATTTTTAATACACATCCATGATCTAGGAACACAGAAAACGTTTTGTTTTTGTTCCCTGGCGGGATTCGAACCCGCAACCTCCGGCTTGAGCGCCAACTCGCTAACCATTGAGCCACAGAGGTAGTCGAGTAAATATAATAGTTTTGACCTCTCGCACTCGCTCCTCGTACTCTCTATCCTCGAGAGTGACAGTGTAGGGCGGTGGTGGTATCCTTCTGCAATTTCATTACGGAACAGTATTTGCCTTGTTAGTAATAATTAAATTAGAACGTACCTGATGATTAGCAATAATGTATATTGTTCTAGATCCAGATCTTTTTCTAGAACTCGATGACTGATTAAATTGTTCTAAAGATATACAGATAAAGATATAATAGCATGGTGAAGGTGATTGTGAGGTGGAAGAAGACCAGTGGGAGGGATGTGCTGTGCCGCGCTCCCGGCTGCATGGGTACCACCATCTTGAGAGATTACCATTCATCTGAAAGAAGGGCAAGACAAGACAGTTTAATTACTGGCACTGAGACCTAACATCTCATGTCTCAAGATTGACACCCTATAAATAAGTTGCCTAGGCCACCTAGTTCATCCAGGTAACCTAGTTTATGTTCATGGGCGACGTCCACCACTTACCATCAGGTGGTACGTCTGCCAGTTTTGATATAAGAAAAGGAGAAAAGATTTTAATAAAAACTGTGAATACCTCGGGATTAGTTCCCAAATAGGATATCATTATCATCATAGTCATCAGCATCATCAAAATATGTTCACGTACATTCTCGGAAACGTGTCATGATAACTTGACAGAAATAATTCATAACTATACAGTACACAACTATACATACCAAATCCGAAGTTTAGCAATAACAAAAGTTCTCGAAGTAATATGATCTTCCTCTATAAGGGGTAAAGTGCAAAAATTTGTAGTAAAGCGTAGTTTGTAAATATCTTTATTAGGTGCACCTTGCATAAAATGATTGCTATTTACTCCATCTATGGTTTAAATAAATAAGTAATTACATGAACAATCACATCAATATCCAGTAGACTTTCTACCTGTAATAGGAATAAGCAATGGCGCGCGCTCATCTGCATTGCAAACCGATTTGCCGTGTTTCCTAAAGAAGAGCCGAAAAGGCAGAAAAGTGCATACTCATATTTGAAAGGCCGGCAACGCACCTGCTTAATCCTCTAGTGTAGTAGGTGTCTGTGTATGTCCCTTATCACTTAACACCAGATGAAACGACTGTCCTTTTGCCCCTTCTATAAAAAGTACAGAATAAATACTGGCACATCTTATTTCGTATTTCTCGATTGAGGTGTTGCCCCTACATTAATGAGTTACTTGGGTTAGTTCTTTAACCTTGATTTTATTTGAATCCCTGAATATTATGAACGCTTATGAGAAAAGAAAATATTTTCATACAAGCGCTATACGTATTACAATTTCTCCGTACATCCATTACTACAATATGTATTGAATTTCATATGTGATGGGCCCACAATACATGCAGAAGTTGTTTCGTTAACTATGACCGCCGAATAATTTAATAATGAAGGCTATCACATAAACCTGGACGCCACGTCCAATTGTTACCTCACAGTATTCATTCAACTTGCCCGTTGCTCCGGTCATTATATCATCAATATTATCAGCCCACATCCGTCTCCACAATAAGCCTCTTCCATAACTTTAAATTATTAAATAGATTTTTATAAAATTAGATATTTTTATGTTAGTTGTATAGGGAAACTGGCAGACGTGTCACCTGATTGTAAGTAATCGACGTCGTCCATGAACATAAACTAGTTTACCCGGAAGTAGTCCAGGCAACTCATTTATGCATCTGGGCGGGTCACCTTACCGCCAGAAATAAGGCCCAGCTCGAAGGCGAACCTCGGAGGACCCAGTGCCGCCTGTAGGCAGCTATACTCTGGAGTCTGCCGGAGTATGGCAACCTACGGTGCACCCATCTGGGCGGGTCACTTACCTCGAGGAATAAGGCCCAGCTGCGCTCGGCGCAGCGGGTCATCGCGGTAAAAGTGATTCGGGGGTACCGTACGGTATCATGCCCTGGCCGGTGACCCCCCGTGGGAGCGGAGGTTCTTGCCGAGACACATTTCTATGTCTCGGATAGGAGGTCGCTCGGTGAGAGCTTTACGCTGGACGGGATCCTGCGGGTTCGCCGACTAGGGCAAGAGGCGTTAATGCGGAGGTGGGGGGATGACCTGGAGCGGCAGCCCTATGGCAAAAGCCTAACGGTTGCTCTGCGTCCAGTCCTTGAGCGGTGGATTCGCCGTAAGCGCAAACCCTTCACCTTTCGTCTGACACAGGTGCTCACTGGGCATGGTTGCTTTGGTGAGTACCTGTGCCGGATGGCACGCAGAGAGCCGTTGACAGTGTGTCACGATTGTGGCGCAGTGGTGGACTCGGCTCAGTACACCCTTGAGGTGTGCCTGAGATGGGCGGCGCTGCGTCTTGATCTGACATCAGTCATCGGAGGGGACTTGTCTTTGCCGAGCGTCATCACCCCGATGCTCGGTGACGATGAGTCCTTGACGGCGATGGTCTCCTTCTGCGAGGCAGTAATGTCCCAGAAGGAGGCCGACGAGCAGGTGATAGAGGAGGCCGCCAACGAGGCCTCCCCCCGCATGCGACGAACGGGGGTGCGTGGGAGGCGCTACTTATTGCGCCTCCAGTAATGCCCCTGTGCTCGTGTCGGATTCAGGATGGGAACCTGGGCTTAGTATGATACGAAGTCGCGGGGACTGCTTAGTAGCGGTACCCCTTACGAGGAGTAGTCTGGCCTTCGCCGGGGCCAGCCTGTCGCTGAGGTGATCCTGTCTGTTGCCTGCCATATCCGGGACCCTCAAAAAGCGGCTGAAGGCGCTCGCAGTGGTGTTAGTTAGGGTGGGCACTCCCAGGTGCGAGTCCCACATAGGGTCAGGATCTACCCAAAGATCCTGGCTGCATCCATGAGGATTTCCCTGCGATAAAAAAGGCAACTTATTTATGTGTTGCCTTATACTGAGTTGTGAGATGTTAAGTCTCTGTGCCAGTAATCACACTGCATGTCTTGCCCTTCTCTCCGAAACACAGCAAAGCTGTTTGACGGGAGAAACAAGCAAGATGCTGGTACCGCGGCACAGCGCATTGCTCCCACTGGTTTTAATACTTATAATACTAATAATAATTAATGAATTAGCAGCGCCCCGCAGTTTCACCCGCATACTTCCCATTCCCGTGGGAGTACAGGCATAAATTGTAGCCTATATGTTATTCTTATGCATAAGCAATGTTATTGTAAAGATTTATAATAATCCATTCCGAGCGCGGCACAGCGCTTCCCTCCCACCGGTTTTGTTTCTCTATGGCACTCTACTCAACTACATACTTCTTAGAACGATGGTTGTCTGCAGGAGATGATCCAGAGCGTATTTTATGGTATATCATTCCATGCAACTGTTTAATATTGTATTGTTTTATTATAGTGAACAAATAATGTTTTTTTTCGGTGTTGTTAATTGTTAAACGCAATTTGTTAATTGAACAATTTGTTTCAGATTATGGGCGGAAGTATTCCACGTGTCAGCGAGCGGGGCGGGCACCGTGAAGTGGCAGCAGGTATCGGAGGACCTGGTGCCGGTCAACATCACCTGCATCCAAGACTCGCCCGAGTGCGTGTTCCACATCACAGCCTACAACTCGCAAGTCGACAAGATCCTCGACGTGAGACTATTACAACCAGGTATGTGCGACTGGCTGGTGATATTAGGAAGGCTGACAACGCACCAAATCCTGAGCTGGCCTAGCATGCACGCCACGACATAATTTTGTCTACCCCTTTTCTCATATTATCTCTCTGTCTACAATAACTAACATGCGTTTTCAATATTAAGGACAAGATAAAGTAATTTAAACTTAAATTAATAAAACCGGTGCCTATTTTTTGTATACTGTGGCATTTTCCAACTATAATTATATACTTTCAGTATACGAAGAGTGTTCTCGTAGTACTCTTCGTATTACATGGTTTTAACCTAACGAGTAATCGAGAAAATACTCGATGTAGACATTATCTCTCTGTCTCTAGTCAAGATATATCTCGTTGTATACATGCTAGCCCAGCTGGTGTAGCGGGTGTCTGTGGATGTCGATTATCACTTACTAGGTGAAAAGACTGTCCGTTTTCCCCCTCTTCTACAAAAAGAAAATACGACGCATCTTGTTTTGAGTTTGAGAGAGTAAAGTGCTATCTTAATTGTCTCTCACGTTTTTACGCAACGCTAGTGTGATGGTAGGGAAAGTTTTTAGGAATTACTTAAGTAACTATATATATATAAAAAGACATAAGCGACACTTTATAGGTACTATAGGGACTAAATATCACAGAAGTATTCAATCATATATAGTTTCATTCTAAATCAGTCGAAGAAGGTTGTTATCCTCTATTCATACTAGGCTACCACAAGGCCTGCTATTCAATAAATTTCATCGTGGTGGAAAGCCACGAGCGAGATGGTATGCTCGGTCAGGCCGAAGCCCACTTGCTATCATTTCAGCCGTTGTATGTATAGCGACGAGCTGTGGAACTTTGATAGCGCGATTCAGTATTGTGGCGCTGATTGGTCCGCCATATACCACACCACGCCACATACCTCCCCCCCGAAAACCGGAGGTCGAATGACGAATCTTGAGTCTTCTGCTTGAGTCGCCAGTGTCAGAGAGTCCCAGTGAGTCGGAACTGTGCTGCTGCTGCACGGGTTCCAGTGAGTCGGAGTGCTGCCGTGTGGGGCCGATACTACGTGTTGACCGGAGAGATGTACTCTGCTTGTGACCGGTCGTGTAGTGAGATTGCCCGTTGAAGCCGATGAGGGTTCGACCAGGGCCGCGGTGCGTTGGGCTGATTGGTCGAGATACCCAAAGAGGCTGAAGCTGGCTGGCGTGGTGCGGAGGGGTCCCCACCCCTCCGC
This sequence comes from Helleia helle, assembly GCA_963853865.1. NCBI lineage: Eukaryota > Metazoa > Arthropoda > Insecta > Lepidoptera > Lycaenidae > Helleia > Helleia helle. Next base: position 11,832,116 of record OY971425.1, read on the forward strand.
ACCGGAGTGATGATAATGAAGTTCAGAAGGAAGGCATGCTCTGTCGAGGGTCACCAATATGGGACCTTTGGACCAAGGGTGGAAGGCGTAAAGGGAGATCTCCGACCCAGCGAGATGGTATGCTCGGTCAGGCCGAAGCCCACTTGCTATCAATTCAGCCGTTGTATGTATAGCGACGAGCTGTAGAACTTTGATAGCGCGATTCAGTATTGTAGCGCTGATTGGTCCGCCACATATTTAAGATTTTTATTATATAATACACATCCATAACCCGGGAACACAGAAAACTTTTTTGTTCCCTGGCGGGATTCGAATCCGAAACCTCCGGCTTGAGAGCCGACGCGTTAATCAATGAGCCACAGAGGTCGTCGAATTATCTCTGTACTTTATATTTTTCCCATAAACAAAATAAAATTCTTATTACTAGCTGGTGTCCGCGACCTCGTCTGCGCTTGATCTTATACTATTATGACCAATATCTTTATAAACTTTAGTTTAGCCTTCGTGTTTTTCTGATGTATAAGCTACATTATTGTAAAGTTTAATTAAAATCCGTTCAGTAGTTTTTCTGTGAAAGAGTGAAAAACGTCCATACATACACGGTTCTAATATCAGTATGATAGTACTATATTGTTGTCTAAACAAACCAGGTGGGTTAGACAAGATGCCATTCTATAATTGAAAACGCTAGTAGAAAAGTAATAAATGTACGGAAATGACATTTTACATCTATAAATCACCTTGTCTTAAAGGTCATTTCTATACATTTATTAGTTTTCTACGAGCATTTACGATTGTAGAATGGCATCTTGGCTAACCCAACAGTACTGTTTTCTGCTTAGTTTCGAGTTCTAAATGAAGAAATTAAAATATACTTCCAAACCGTTTTAATAATTATTAATGATTCATCCACACCGATATTAATGCGTCAACTATATTCAATATAGCTGTTGCCCGCAACTTCACCCGCGCAAACTTAGATTTACAGCCGTATCCGGAGTGATGATGATTATTTTTGTAGCCTAAGTTACTCCATAATGCTTTCAGCTATTTGCCAGTCCCGTCAAAATAGTCCCAGCCGTTTTAGAGATTAGCCGAAACAAACAGACAGCCAAAATTATAAAAAAATGTTATTTTGGTATATGTACTGTTTTAAGCCATATGCATTTATTACAAAGTGGTTATTTTATTATTACAAATAGACATTGCAATTTTATTTATCTGTATAGATGAGATAATATTATTTCATAACAAACTACTTTAATTTGGAGCATCAAACATAATTAAAACGTAGCCAGCTCAACATTGGTTATTTTACATTTTAACACAATAACGCACCATGTTTTACGATGCCGGCCATTTTTATAACCCAGTTTTATATTTATCAGATTGTACCCAGATAAATTAACTGAAATCCTCATTCACCAGCCCACTCAAAATCTCTATTTAGTTTTCTTAATTGTATATATTTTATTTGATTGTAAATTAGTGAGGGTTGGTATAAGTTCGGTCTCGCAGCGAAGTCCGGGTAAGCTTGACTCATTCATCCCTAAAAATGGGAGTTTCTAAATTAAGTGTCATAAAGAAATGAAAATCAAATCAGTGATTCAGTCTCTAATTTAAATATATACGGGTTGTATTAGGCCAGCGTATAGGTACGTGAAATATGATTGATATCGCCTTACCCATGAGGGTAAGGCGATATCAATCCATCAAGGAGTCTCCTTGGTGGATTTTGAAGAGAATATCAGTATCTTGCAGTGGAGCGTACAAGCTTTAAATACTGTTGCAAACAATAAATAAAGACATATACTCTTTTTAGGTACAAGAATCGGCCAAGCTTCAGAATGCTTCGTATATTGGAAGGACCCCATGACCAACGACACCTGGGGCCTCAACTTCACCTCGCCCATTGACGCCAAACAATTCAGAGAATGCTGCGTAAGTAACATACAATTTTATTATTATAAAGTACCTAAGAATCACCATATTAAGGTTCGCGAAGGACATTCAAAGGGCAAAAAATAGCATTAATTATATCGTCATCATCATTTTTTCATAGATTTCTGGACATAAATATCTAACAAATAAATAACGTACTTGTAAAATTGTTATTTATGTAAGTGCTAAAGGAGTAGTATTTTATGGGGTCTATATATGGTACTTATTATATTTTTATAATGATAATTGGCTGGATTTTGTGTCGTATTGTTGATTAAACTCCAACAATAAATATTAGAGATTTGACATAATAAACTGGCTTAAATGAAAGATCGTCCTGGTATCCAGTATTTGGAATTATAGTCTGACAAGAAATATATAAACCGCCATATCGTGGAAAATTTCGGTACTAATTTCTGTATGGACTATACCATGTTTAGTATGAAAGATACAATGGAATACACCAATGCAGAGTTTATATATTTCTGGTCAGGGTATACATGTGTTTTAAATATATTAGGGGATAAAAATAATAGTCTTGGAAAAATCGTAACGTGGACGGTATAATAACGATATTAAACTGACGAACAACTCACTTTTTATACTCAAATATACTAAGTTGTAGGCAATGTATTGAGGTTGACTATAATCATCACCAACCGGGATGGGTGCAGTGATCGTTCGCTGCCCGGTGGAGGCGGCAAAAGCGATCGTGGCGGGAGGCAGGTTGCAGGATGGGTTTCGGCGCAGTTCAAACTGTTAGACGCCCTCCCACTCAGGTGTTACCGTTGCCTGGAATTGGGCCACATGGCGGCGACCTGCTCTTCAGCAGATAGGAGTGGGGTGTGTTTCCACTGGGGGGGGGTACAAGGCACAAGTACTCTGTGGTCATCCCAAAGTGTGAAGTCTGCTCGGAGAAAGGACAACCCGCCACCCACAAAATGGGCAGCCCAGCGTGCATCGCACCATGCCGAAGGGGGCGTGAAAAGACAAAGGAAAAGGAGGCTGGTGATGGCCCTCCGGCCGATGGCCAACCTGCCTGCCCGACCGCGAGTAACAGCTTCGCGGTCCTCACAGTGGAGGAGGTAGGAGGTTCCCATGGCGTTGGAAGAGTAGTTGCCCTGGGTACCTCCGGCAGGCGGAGAGACGCAGCCGCGACAGAATGTCGCGTCGCAAAAGACCTGTGCGCGGCAGATTGGGGGATCCGCCGCGCGGGTGTAAGGTCTGTGCTGCAAGGTACCCTTGGGTGTTCAGGGTGCCTTGCCAGGGAAGAGTGCCGATGGTCACGGCGTCGGGATCCGGTGCGGTATAGGTACAGTTCCCGTACCCAGCCCGTTGAACGACGAGGTGAACACGTGGGGGTTTTAGTGCGGTGAGAGTCCCACATAACCACCGGGCCCCCCGACTCGGTGGTATCTATTAGATTTCCCCAAAAAAAAAACATCACCAAATGAGCACAACTATGCAAATCTTCGAATAATGATTACCATTTAATAACATTTAGCAATGCCTGATTTTTGAACATTATATTTTTATTTAAATCATGTCTACTATCAATATGTTTTTGTGTAACTGTAATTCACTTTAGACGACAATTGAGCAAATAAATTGATGGGAAAATTTACAACACTAATTATATCCCTAGCTTCTACCCTTATTCTATTATTGGGGGTTAATTCAGTACAGACGTGATATTATTTGGAAGCAGAGAAGTAGAGGAAGGAAACATCTTTATCTACTTCTTTCTCTCTTCTATACTAACCCGAATTCAACTTAAGATTTTTCCCATCTAGAGTTTTTGCTAGTTTGTCTTCTTTTTACATTCTCATCACCACCAAAGAGGAATTTCCAAGAGATCCTCGATAAAACTGTTTACGTTATGCGGCCATTTTGATTTTAGTCACCATCATTCAAATTCTCACGTAAGGCATCATCAAGCTACAGCCTGAAGCTGGAACCGCCGGGCAACAAGCAGAAGTTCAAGACCAAGAGGAAACCAGTCTCCACGCCCGCCAGCCCCAATAGATCAAGGTTCTGCCTTCTTATTAATATAGAACAGATAATTGTTATAATCCTCTCCATATTTGATTTTTGAATTTAACTGAAAACAATTTTATAAATTTCAATCATTCTTATCTCTCGCTCACATAACACCGACGTCAATTATTAGTGACAGCTATGCTGTCGCGTTTCGTGCGGTTTGTGAGTTTCCGGTGGCCCATAGCGAGATAGGGAAAAGGAGGGAAACATATGCATAATCTCTGGTTGTGCAGATGTGTATGGGCGACGGTAGTCTAAAGCTTCGACTGCTCGTTTGCCCTCCTATGATATAAAAAAAAATTGCCGCAAGGTACATTATGCACAATTATCATTACCATCATACATACATACATATACGACCAATTAAAATCTTAATTATTTTATAACCCTGATAATTACAAAACATGTATGCATGACAATGATTTAAATATTATAAATTAAATGATATTATTATTCGTGTTAGAGTCCACTGCATCTATAACCTTCTTTTTATGCACGCCAAAATTAGTGACGCGGTGGAAGTGTAAAATTACCACCACTCACTCCAGTAATTATCTTTAATTATTTAGGAAGATACCCTACAGTAATTCGCACAGATGAATATATTTGTTTTATTCAGAAAACCTTTTATTTAACATGAGCCTATATATTAATCTTCACAAACTTTACTTAGTGCAACAAAAACTACTTGAAGTACAGTATTATTATATTAATCAAATTTTAATGGGGGTAAAAAAATTATGATAAAACTAAACAAAATTGTGCAATAACAATCACAAAATAATGTCCAGTTGAAGTAAACCTTCCTTAAAGTTGACCTTATAGTAGACATTCTATTAATGTTCAGAAGATAATGAGAATTGGTATACAAGTGTGAGATGTTACACAGGAGTTGTTAGGGGTTCAACATAATAATTTAGCAATCATATCATAATTGTTTAAGAGATCACTTTCACGACAAGATTTCATTTCAGCTTAACCTACGGGCGCGAACCTCAGTGCACGTGCATGACACAGGAACAGTACTCGCGACTCAGGGCTCAGGATCCTCGATACCGTAAGTACCTACATGTAAAAATACTTCATTATGAAAAGTAGGTAATATTGTTTACCGCTCCTACGGCAAGCTTATTCATTAACCTACTTCAAAAAGGAGGAGTTTCTCAATTCGTGCGTATCTATTTTTTACATCTTAATTTGTAATTTAAGATCAACTTAGTAAACATCAAATTTGTAATATAAACGACGAATACATGTTGATTATTGATATTCGATTGTCTATCCTTTTTCATGTACACTACTTTTAGCTAAATAAATCCATTAGTAGATTTTGTGTGATTGACTTACAAGGTACCCAGAGTATTTGCAAACTTGCAAATTAATATTCATCATCATCATTATCGCTATAAGCTTCTTTCAAGGCTACCGATCCGCGGCATTTCGTATCCAATAAGACCAGCCACCACTCGTATCCAACTACACGAACGACTACACAAACACGAAGATCGTTGTTCATAAGCAATAGTCATTACTCACTAGTATCTTAATTATCTTTATAAAGGTTCTTCCACACTCCCTCGCACCACAACCCGAGCGATCGAAACCGAGGCGGGCGCTACTCCGGCCACCGGGCGCTCAGATAAAGTAGCTGCTGCCACTTCCTCTACATCTCTCTACGACAACGTCACCAACTCACAAGGAGGAAACCAAGCACCACCAAAGCGTGAGTTATATTGCAAATTTGCCAGTTCACTTTCATTTATCTTAATATCAAGCGCTCTATATTTTCCTTTTAAATTTGTTTTTAGATGATAGTTATAATACGAGTAACTTAAAGCTAGCCAATGCGGTCGAGTAATGGTCTGATTTAGAGCACCAATATATTTATATTTGTAATTTATCCACAGTTTCTGGTATATTTAAAAAATCGTAATACCAATGATACCATAGGTATTACGATTAATCAATTATATATATTTTTTATATAACAATTATCAAATTTCTTTTTGATATTTTTTTACAATTAATTTTAAAAAAATCTTTAATAATTTTATATATTTTTTATAATATTGTGCAGTTAGCGCATGTTACTTATTCACTTAAAATAAAACCTAAAAATGGAATAGTGTAACTTATATTTGTAAATAAATGGGAGGAATTAAGTTTAGTCAGGTCAGTTTGGTAAGAAGTAGTGTGCCACGTTGCTTTGCAGCCGAATTGGGCTGGCACGACCGTGGTGGTAACTCTCACTCACATGACACCGGCGTCAAGAGACAGCTATGCTGACACGTTTCATGCGGTTTATGAGTTGATGGTGGCCCATTGGGGGATAAAGGAGGGCGACGCATCTGCATAATCTCTGGTTGTGTAGATGTGTATGGGCGTCTATATTCGCCAAAAGGCTTTTTTTTTTGTTTGCCCTCATATTTTATAAAAAAATCAAACGTTGAAACCCCTTAGAGATGTTTAACATTAAAATTAGTTTATCAAATAAAATATATACATTTCAGCTGCAGCTCGTCAAACGGACACTCAAGCACCTCGGACCACCAAGTCCCAGGAGACGTCTACAATGACCACGAATACCTCTACTGCTCCCAAAACTGTCACCGCGTCAGTAGGAACTCATGGCACTAACGTGAGTATTATTCTGGTTACTTTAAACTTAAATATATTTATTACTTTGTACTCGTATTTTGCATTTAGATAAAATTCGTCTGTATTATTATCATCTTCATGAGGCAAATCACGTGACTCATTAAAGGTAATTAATGTTCTTTTTTCTATTTCAATTAATTGAAAAATAAAAAATAAACTATAATATCTCAAAACGAACGTCGCAAAACTCATTAATTCTTGCTTACTTTAAAAGCCTGAAATTAATATTGTTTTTTTTTTTACAATTTGTACTCATCTACAAAGTTGTAATTTATCTGTTTATCGTTGAAATAATTCCAAAGTCTTAAATTACATATAATTCCAGACAAATGAAGAGCAAGGGTCAGGGACCACTAACCAACATGGACAGGATCACAAGTCGGAAGGCGTGCAGGCCGGCGGTACTCTCACCTCGTCTAAATCTTCTTCCACTTCCACAAGAAATAAGGAACATCTCCAACACATGCCGAAGAGTGTGGACTATGGAGATGGAAATGAATCGGTAAGTAATAACAATAATATTATACAATAAGTCGTCTTTACGTACATATATCTTAAGAATCATATTGACAGACTCGGGGCGAAACTTACGTCGATTGTTTGGTTGTAGTTTCTATTTTGGTGTGTGGTTATTGCGAGGGAGTGCAAGTGGGTGTACTCGTATAATCGAGCATATAACCTAATAGAGCGGAAATGTTGTGTTTTGTATGAAAACAAATTACACCAATTTTGTGCTGCGACGCTGCGCCGGTTCTGCGCTCTGATTGGTCAAATGATGGCCATTGATGGATGATTGGCCGATGGGACATACATACAGATCACTGTTTGGTTGAATTGCTATTACTTCAGTGACAAATCACTGACCAGTTACGGAATTTTATGGCACACATTTCTACGTTATCCGGTTATATGCTCGATGACTCGTAAGCATAGTCAGTGTGAGAAAGGAGGGCGGGGCTTTATTTATGCATGCACGCACACATTTATTGTATATATTCGCGAAATAGTGCTAACGAATATAATAAATATCGTATAATAATTCTATCAGTCTCATCATAAGCCCATTTTTATCAAGTGCTGGATAGTGATGAGGTTAACGAACGCCATAGCACTATGATAGATTTGGTGTCAGAAAGTTTGGTGGTTTCGGAATGTTTTAAGAAATTTCATTAACTCCAAACATTAAGGAAGTTTTTATTTTTTTTATAAATTGTAAGGCAAAGACTTATATATAAATGGTCAAAGGATTATTTCAATAACTGGAAAAATGACAAAATGAATCAACTTTTACTGAATCATGAATACGCGCGGAGCACTTGCTCTGTGACGTCACAATTCTTGCTGGGTTAACGGCATGCGTAAGGCGGTACTCAACTCGAGCGAGTGAGTCGCGGCCCGTGGGCGAGAAGGCCGCGCGCAGAGAAGTTTTAAAGCGGACGGGAAAAGTATTGTAACTTCTTGTTTTCTAATATTTACGCGAATTTCACTCATTATAATGAAACAATTTTTACGGATTTTTTTTGCGGTTTATTGGTGCCAGCGTGACCACTCACATCACACGATCTACCAAATATGTTGCTAAAATCTACCACAATCTACCAAGACCTGTGTGTAATTCTACTTTAATTCTACATTATTTTTTCTTTCTAGGTGTTTGGTATATAAAATAAAACATATTTATGAATAATTTTTATTTATACTTATTGAAACCATTCGAGGCAATATTTCTGTGATTGCAAAAAGCACTAAAGTTGTCGTCGCGATATTTACACCAACTCTGAAAATGATGGGTTTTCTTCCCATTCAGCACGACAGTGCTGTTTGTATTTTCTTTTTATAATTTGAACTTAATTTCACTTTTGTTTTGATTTTAAAAAAAAATTAATCACCGCACGCAAAAAATTCAAAAAAAAAAAATACTATGAACGAATGCCCACGCTGACCCGAATGACGGAGATAGCTAGCGATTTCCTAACATATATGGAAAAGAGACTGGTGTAGCACCGTATTCAGTAATACGTTACGGGAAATCCCCTGGATCTGGGTATAGTGTCGTTGTGTGTGTGTGTATTTTTTTTTGTCTTGGATAAGTATTCAGACCAAAAAAAACACACACAATACATTTTGGATTACTATTTTTCAGAATGTTCTAAAATGCCGATTTTCTACTCAAATTACTACTAAATAATTCAACTACTAAATTATCGTTCTCGATGCCTAAAATCTACCAAAAAAGTAGAAATCTACTAAAAATGGTCACACTGATTGGTCCTACACTACTACACTACATGGCCCTCACGTGACCATGGTTGCTGTAAAGTATCCGAAACGTCAGGCTTGTAAAAATCTTAATAAACCGCGAAAAAATCCGTAAAAATTGTTTCATTATAAAAAGTATTGTAACTTCGTCATTCATAGAGATAATTGAAAAAAGTCTTTATTGTGAGTTTAGTGCTATTTTTAAAACATAAATTAAAAAAAATGAAACTTCCTTACTAGTATCAATTCTATTTATTAAAAGTTTAGTGTTCATTAAATATTGAAATGTTCTATTACAGTCTCGAGAATCCGATCGCCACACGATGCACAACCACAACGTCATCAACAACAACACCTCCGGGTCCCGGCGCACTAAATCAAAGAGCACAGAAGATATGAACATGGGTACGTAGCATTGATTCTACTAATCTATATTTTTAATGATAGTAGGAAGGCATATGGGCAGACGACCCATATGATGGTAAGTGGAAGCGTCACTTTTGTAGAAAGACAATTTCACTTTAAATTAACCTAGGCAACTCATTCACCCCATGGTTTATGGCGGTGGGGCTCAGTAGCCTTAGGTGAATCCAGCACCTTTTTTTTTTGTCCGGGCGCTTAATTGGCCCGACTTGCGAATATCCCCTGACTTTATTTCTCATTTTGTTAGTTATTTGGATTTTTTAAATTTTATTTATTATTTACATTTATATTTGTTAGTTATTTGGATTTTTTAAATTTTATTTATTATTTACATTTATATTTGTTAGTTATTTGGATTTTTTAAATTTTATTTATTATTTACATTTATAGGCTTGCAATTTAATTTACATTCTACATCCAGCACCTTGGGCGAAGCTAATTGAGCCGTGGGAGCTGCTCTTTGTACCCCTCTTATAAGAAGAGGGGACAAATGAGCAGGGGGACAAGGTAGTAAGAGGTAGTGCCATGCTGTTTTGCAGCCGAATTGGTCCGGCACGACCGGGGTGGACCTTTCGCTCACATAACACCAGCGTCAAGAGACAGCTATTCTGTCGCGTTTCGTGCGGTTTGTGAGTTTCCGGTGGCCCATTGGGGGGATAGGGAAAAGGAGGGCAACGCATCTGCAAAACTTTTGGTTGTGCGGATGTCTATGGGTGTCGGTAGTCACCATAAGGCTCCGACTGCTCGATTGCCTCCCTATGACATAAAAAAAACAAGGGGCGAGGATGGGAACCTTACCGCATTGTACTGTCCCGACGTTGGGAGGGGTTGTTCTGTGGTGCGGGACAACCCATCTGTGGAGTTGGCTTTGGTTCCTTGAGGGACTGACTAGCCATCGAGGTGCCCTGTTTGCTCAATAGATCCGGGGCACCTCACCAAAGGCGGCATTGGTGGCACTCGCCGAGTTTTAGTGGGTAGAGCTACGTCCACTTACCAGCTTTCGGGCGCAGCGAGTCCCACATACCCGCCTGGGGAGACCCACTCCCCCGTCGGATGCCTCAGAGCATTTCCCGGCGTTAAAGAAAAAAAAAGGCAGATCATTCACGTGTCGCCTATCTGAGACATACATTTTTAGTATTAAGTTAGCAAGTTTTGCAAACTAAAATAACATATGAATATGAAGTAATTAAATATGTAACTGTATATCAATTTGTATAATATTTGTAATAAATATAATACTTATTTAAAAAAATCTGGATATTCATGTACATAATATATAAACATTCACAAAGTCATAATATAACTTATTTCTGCCAAATAATGTTGATGTGTTTTTGATAGCTGAAGGGCAGATTAGAAGAGAGGGAAAGTTATTTCAGACAAGCCACCTGATGGTAAGTGGTAAGCGTCGCCCATGAACATTAACTACTTTTAGATTATTTTTAAAGCCTTATAATACCTACTCAACTTTGAAGTAGCAAAATGATACAACATTTTTTTAAACATGATAAATAGTTTCGAAGAACCCTTCTTACATGCAAACTTACATTACCTATTATTATAATGTTAGTATCGATTAGATTTGAGTGCATTGACAACCTAACTGTGAGATGCATAAACAATTTTTTTATAGCATTCGAGGGCAAACGAGCAGTCGAAGCCTTTTTTCGACTATTGACACCCAGACACATCCGTACAATCGGAGGTTACGCAGATGCGTTGCCCTCCTTTTCCCTATCCCCCCCCTAATGTGCCACCAGTAACTCATAAACCGCACAAAACGCGACAGCATAGCTATCACTTAACGCCGGTGCTGTGTGAGCGAGAGGTTTTTTTTTCTTTTTTCGGAATGATCTATGCTAATGGCCCAAAGTCCCTAATGCTTCGTCGGATGAGTGTGAGCCCATTTGGCTCACTATTGGTTTGTTAAAGTGGGGGGTTGCCCCCCGCCAATCGTGCAGTCTGCGGTCACACGGCCTCCTGGCGTTGGGTTGGAGAGCGAGAGGTACCACGCCGGTCTAGCTGGCAAAATTCGGCAGCAAAGCAGCATGGCACTACCTCTTACAAAATTAACCTATATCTAATTGTATGTCTAGACTCGAGCACATTGAAGCGTATGCTGAAGCCGATGCCATCCACGGAGAGCCCGGTGACGTCACCGGAGATGGGCCGACGGCGGTACGGCGGCACCGCGCCGTGCCCGCCCTCGTGCGCGCACGCCCACCGCCCCCAGCACGTGCACCACGGACACTACGCTCACGTGGTCAATAACAACAGTCGACAGAGCTCGCAGAGATACCCGTCGGCTAGGTGAATACATAATTTTTAAATTAAATTTTTTTAGAGGCCTTAGAATACAAAAGTTATGATTACTTCTGTTACGAATTAAAATGTTTTTTTATGAAGTATGTAATGTAATATTATTAAAATTTTACCTACATATTTATTGAAGTCACAGCAAAAAATGAAAAATAATATTCTATTTGAAATGGCCACCTTTGGCTTTAATACAGGCCTTTAATCTGTTTGGCCACGAATCTATGGATTTCACGCACTGTTTCCAAGGGCAATTTTGCCACTGCTTGCTCCAAAGATTTTTTAAGAGATGCAACAGCCATTCAATGTCGCCGTGTCATTTAGAGCAGGCCATGTCCTCTAAAACTGACCATAATTTGAAGTCTAAAGGGTTGAGCTGCGGGCCAGTCTTCAGCTCTTATAAAGTCCGGAATGTTCGTTTCAAGCCAGGATTGGGTAGTTCGTGCCTTGCGACCAGGTGAAGAGTCCTGCTGGATAGTCCACGGTATATTTTAAAAAAATGTGCAAACTAATCCAGTGTACGCTACTTGATCAGTTTGCTTATTGTAGTGTTCTTCAATCGTGGAATTTTTTTCATCGGTAAAGAGGATATTTCTGTGCCTTTCACCTGCGTATCGCGACAGAAGGCGTTTTGATTGATCCACTCTCTTTAATTTTAAAGATTGATTTAGGGCATGTCCTGTATATCGACGATAAGCACCGAGCTTCAGGTGTTGTTTTATAATAGGCACGCGACAGAGTCCTCGCAGGAATCTTCATTTCTTGTGATAAGATTTTTTGCTTCCTAATGGGGCTTCGACGAATTCTGACTTTAGCAGCATTAACAGCCTTTGTAGTTCTAACAGCACGCGGCCGCCCCGATCTTTTCTGGTCTTCGACAAACGAAGTATTGTTGATAGTACGATATACGATCATAATCAAAATCTTCGGTATCAGCTATAAGATTTTGATTGTGTCTGGAATATGACTGACGCGACGGCTTCATATCCACTTTGTGCACTGCAATCCTATTTTATTTCACCCATTCCTTTAATCCTGTAATTTGATTATGGACACGAAAAAATATGAGAAATGGCGCAACATCGACAGAAGTTTTTAAAAATAATATTCGTGTACGAAGTTCAAAATAATTAAAAAGTTGAAAAAAAGGAAAAGTTTTTATTTTACAGTATTTAAGGCCATACTAGTTATAACTAATTACTACTTATATATAGTTATACTTATATATATTAAACGTATATCATATTATATGTAATATATATGTAACTATACAGTAGTAGCAGGGGTGGGAACGAGTGGTGGGCCTAGCCCTATAAAAATATATAAAGCGCTTAAAACGTCATAAAATTAATAAAAAGATAGCTGCCGACACCCAAGTAAAGAGTCACCCAAGTAAATGTTAATATAAGAATTTATAACTACCTAATAAAAACACAACTCTCTCACCCGCTCGTCGGCCTCCTTCTGGGACATTACTGCCTCGCAAAAGGAGCCTATCGCCGTCCAGGACTCGTCGTCCCCGAGCATCGCGATGATGACGCTTGGCAGAGAGAAGGCCCTCTGATGACTGATGTCAGATCGCGTCGTAGCGCCGCCCATCTCGGGCACACCTATGGGAGCTCCCTGTGGACCGTCTGGCACAGGCACTCACCAAAACAACCATGTCCGGTGGGCACCTGTATCAGATGGAAGATGAGGGGTTGCACTTACGGCGCATCCATCACTCGAGGACTGGATGCAGAACACCTGTTAGGTTTTTGCCATAAGGCTGCCGCGCCCTGGCGCGTCCGCTCCCCATCTCCCCATCTCCGCATTAGCGCCTCTTGCCCTAGTCGGTGAACCCGTAGGATCGCGTTCAGCGTAAGGCTCTTTTTTTTTCTCTCCGAGACACCTCCTATCCGAAACAACCTATCCGTCTGGGCAAGAACCTCCGCCACAAATTCCCACGGGGGTTACCGGCCAGCGCAGCGGCTTCTGCCCACGATGCCGTGCGGTACTCCCGAATCACTCTTACCACGATGACCTGCTGCACCGAGCGCAGCTGGGCCTTATTACGCGCGGTACGGTGAACCGCCCAGACGGGTGCACCCTACGTTGCCATACTTCAGCAGACTCCGGAGTATAGCTGCAAGCGGTGCTGTGTCCTCCAAGGTTCAGGAGGAGTCTGCCCAGCGCACTTGCCGCCTTAACGACTTTTCGGTCCCAACATTGAGAAATGTGAGAAGGTCCACCCTCCGTCAAGGATGAGTCCCAGATATTTGATATGGGGGCTCATCCTGAGTCCGCACATTGGGTTGAACCAAAGCAAACTAAACGAATTTTCAACGTATGGACGCCATCATGACCTCTTGACTACTATGTGTGCCTCAACATTCGCCACAATGTTGGCTAACGTGAAGAGCCGGCTTTAGAGATATTTTTGGTCATTAATAATAGTAATAACCGTACCGTACCGTAAAAAAAGTAATAACCGGACAACAACAATAGTGACGACAAGAGCAACAGTACGAACAACAACAACTCTTATTAACTGCATTTTTTATATTGCAGTCGAGGTGTCGGCGTCGGCGCGGCTCCCAGCGGCTACCCTGGCCGCGGGCTATTCCTGGAGCTGGGGGGAGCAGAGAGGGACCTATCGCCACCGTCGGACAACGTCATGTTCGACAACCAGTGTTACGCCACCACGCCCTCCTCCTCCAACGGTAACTCTGACCAGGAGCCGTGCCAGCGGCGCGACAGAGATCCCCGGCAACATCATCATGTTGTAAGTGTTATTGTTTTAGTTTGCAACAACGACTATCACTCATTACTATAAAACAAATTTTAAGTGATTATATAATGAAAGAAATTTTATATGTCCAACGTTTCATGTAAATCGATAAAATCCGTTTTTGTTTAATTATAATGAACGACAACTTTATATAATAAGATCTGTAAATTAAATAGAAAAAAAGAAAAAAAATTGTTCACAAAAAAATCTAAACATAATCACAAGGTAGTTTTACATGGATATTGATATTGCGAACAACTCAGCATTTGCCACACCATTACAGCAATGGTGAGACGCTGATTTTCAGAGACTCCTCATTGTCAATTGCTTGGAGTGACATCACCGACAGCACCTACATGACCAAATATTAAAATACATTATTTGAGTTTTACAAGTTCACACCATTAAAAAAACACAAATATTCACAATTTTTATGCATTACTTATATATTGTGTGGTGACACCACACTACAATATACTAACAGAGAGCAGCACGTACCTACACTGACATAGAGATATTTTTCTATACACAGGTACATATTTGAAATACATATTTAAAATTCAATATAAACCTAATCTGAAAGATTCATAGTATCTACCTTTTACCGATAAGAGGGCTCCTCTGACCTCTCCATGGGTACCACCATATTACTTATTTCTTCCGTCAAACAGCTTTTTTTTTAATTACTGGCTCCGAGGCTTAAGGCCCTTACATGTTCATGGATAAAGCTGGCCTCTCACCACCGCGTGGTTCTTCTGCGAGTATGATTATCCAACTTAACATCAACTAAATAACAATTTAGTGCACTCGACTGAATTATGGAGTTTTAGTTTTTTTGAAGTGTTGTTTAGTTATTTTGAAGATTTATTACTTATTTATAAAATATGAATTATAAATTGAATGGTTACTATAAAGTGTTTGTCGCAAAGCTAATTTTAGGACAGCACAACGTTTGTTGCGTCCTTTCCGTCCGTGATAAACGGTGATATAGGTACCTACTTTTAACCCGGTTTCATGATGTTTGTTCCGTGATTGATGTAAATTAAAGTAATAAGGGAAAACAAAGAAAAATATTAATGAATTTTGCTTATAGTAAAGATAACTTAATACCAATAAAAGCGCGGTTCCACCGCGGCGCACGCAGAGGTTACGTACGTGTGATAAAATGTCAATTGCAAGGAAATGCAATGAATGCGTAGCGTATCCGTGGGTTGCAGTCAGTGGAAACAATCATATACAAATGTATTAGGTAACAAGAAAATACTTGCAAAGCGAAACTTTGCTAGCGTGCGTAGCCTCTCCGTGCGCCGCAGTGAAGCCGCGGCCTTTAATACGATTTCGGCTAAGTCGCCCCCTCAAATGGAGAGGAGATGGCGTAATCCGGATATGCAATTTTTACAAACTTTAACTGCATTATAATGAAACAATTTTTTACGGATTTTATAGCAGTTTATTAAGATTTTTACAAGCCTGACGTTTCGGATACTTTACAGCAACCATGGTCACGGGAAGACTGAGGTGTCATACGTCCTAATGTTAGCGATAAAATCCGTAAAAAATGTTAATTATAATGAGTGAAATTCGCGTAAACATTAGAAAACAACTTTAACTGCAGTTGCAGCTGTATTTTACCAATAATTTACCAAATGTTGTACTCCAAGTGTGAACACTTGACGTCGTCTAGAATTCTGGCTTATCAGGGTACCAAGTGAATGTGTGTGGTAAAAAGTGAAGTGAAGAACAACAACTGACGTGAATCCCTTTTTAATGGCAAAGTTTTTAACAAAAGAGTGGACATAATTCAAATATCTAAAAGTAGAGCACTTACCTACATATGAATTCAATTCAACCAGCATCCACGCTTTAGTACCAACCGGTGAGAGAAATGCGCTTGTGCCACGCGCCTATTTTCCCAAATACTACCATCCTGCTACTCCCCTTCGTACTCTTTGCCCTTCTCTTAGAAAAACAGCAAAGCTGGCAAAGCAAAGGGCAAGACAAGCTTATGTAATTGCTGGCAGTAAAAGTTATAATCTTTTGGCAACGCATGAATAGATTCTTGGGCTATCCTCGGGTAAACTTGTTTATGTTTATGAGCAAACTAATACCATCACACCACTCAACATTTGGTGATTTCTCTGCCAGTTTGCCTGTCCTGGAATCAAAGAGAAATATCAGAGTTAATCATCATACAAGTGTCTGCCTGGCGCTGACACCTTGACGAGTACGTTCTCCAGTGGTATTATCCTCGGCACAATTGGGTCGATGAAAGTGTTTTTTTTAATCATTAATGAAAATATCATGCATATTACATATTTCATGTGAAACTATTTTAATTTTATTTTTTTCGCCTTAAATAAAACATTATATTTAAAAAAAACTGATCTGGTACTAAGAACAAAAATAAATTTACTTATTTAAACTTTTATTACTTCGTAGTTAAATTTAAATTAAGTCGTCTTCAGCCATGTTTGCCAATCCGAAATATAGGTACTGGCACGTTCGCCAAGCTTAAGGACGCTTACACGTTGTGTTTGTTGTTTGGCATTAGCTGTTCGCTGTCTGGCGCTTGCAACAAACACCAAGCGTGTGGAACAGCCTTTTATAAACTATTTATTTATTTATTAGATCCACCAACAAGGATACTCATTGAACCGTTATTATATGAATACATATTTATGAGTGTTACAGCTGAATAAATGTGGCCCTCAGAGGTGGATGCAACATGCACAAGTGACACATTAACGCTTAACTGCAAAGAGCACAATTATATTAGGTCTTTACCAATGAAATTACCGTTTTGTATGAAAAAAATTAAACGTATTTTATTGTATTTTTTATTTGTATTAATCGAAGTAATCATCCATGCAATCAATGCATCTTTGCCAACGCAGTGGCAGTTGATTGATGCCCTTCTTAAAGAAATCTGCCGGACGGGAGGCAACAAATTCTTCAAAGGTATTTTGTACTGCCTCTCGGGTATTTAATTTTTTTCCCGGCAAGAAGTTACCCAAATTCTGGAAAAAGTTGTAGTCTGTAGGCGCAAGGTCTGGTGAGTAGGGCGGATGATGGAGAGCTTCCAATCCCAGTTCTTGCAACTTGGAGACCGTCTGCTGTGCAGTATGAGGTCGCGCGTTGTCGTGCAGAAGCAGCGGAGACGAGCAATTGATCAATGCTGGTTGGAGATGTGCCAGCTTCTCGATCATTGTGTTCAGTTCTTCACAGTACACATCTGCAGTAATGATCACCGCGTTTGGTAAGAAGCTGTGATGAATCACACCGGCGCTAGACCAACAAACAGTGACCATTACTTTTCTAGGGGTAAGTTTTCGTTTAGGGCATTGTTTATGTGCTGAACCAGGATCCAACCAACTTGTTGAGCGCTTGCGGTTATCAAACAGAATCCATTTTTCATCGCAGGTAACAATGCGGTTCAAAATTCCTTCATTTGTGTGTCTGTTGAGCAGTCAAGGCACGTCTGGACGCGTACTTCGCGCTGGCGATCATTGAGTTCGTGGGGCACCCATTTGTCAAGCTTTTTTACCTTACCAATTTGACGCAAATGGACCAATATTGCTTTGACGCTAACGTCGAAAGCTGCTGCTAATTCAGCCGTAGATTTTGTATCATCAACTTTTACAATCGCCTTCAATTCGTCATTCGGACGACCGCGAGGTTCATTTTTCAGGTCGAGTTTCCAGAACGGAAGCGAGCAAACCAATAACAGGTTTGTAGTGTTAGCTCTGTAAACGTCGTTGATGTTGCGTGCCGCTTGTGCCGCGTTGCTGCCACGACGGTACTCATATTCCATAATTACTCGAATTTTTAACGTATCCATGATGACGAAAAAGATTGAAATGCGATGAAAATGTAACACTAATCAATAAACAAATGACTAGTTTTGGAAAAAGAATTCCATGTTTTTTAAATAAAATTAATTTGAAATTAGAATTCTTAGCCAAACAAAAAATATTTTGATTTAAAACGGCCAGTACTGCAGAACGGCAACCTATTAAATAATTAACTCTTAAGAAGCACAATATTACATAATATTAACATGAATAAACAATTAATAAACAAACATTATTAAGAACTATTAACCTAACATCATTTTAAATTAAAGTTTTTAAATTGTTTTTGAATTTCCACAAGCTATCAAACAGTATACACATAGTCTCGTTAACTATTAACATTATGATGTCACAAACATGGCGGCCAATCATAGCACGTTTGTAGTCACGCCATTTTTTCTTAACTTTTAACAATTTTAATTTCTTTTATTGAAGTAAAAAAATGAGAATTTTCCACTTTGCTGATTATTATATTTTATAATAAAGTATTGAAATACATAAAAAACCTTTTTTTTTTTTCAACAACTTGTTAGACACACACCTTGTTTCTTGTTAGACACACCAATTCAGTTGTTGACAACTCACCTGTTGGTGAGTTGTCCGCAACACAGTCGATATACCTTGATTTAGCTAACAAGCGCGTTGTCCGCATCACAATCGTTGTATCTAACCTGCGAGTTATCCGCAGCATAATCGACGTATCTATCAGGCGCGTTGTTCTCAGCATTGTTGTATTTAATAGGCTCGTTGTCCGCAGCAGAAGCCTTGCCTGTCACGGCAGGCATCTCAGTCGAGCGCGACACCGGCGCCCGGCTCGCCCACGTCACGCCTTCTGCTCGAGTACGAGATGCACCTCCGCAACACGCTCGCCAAGGGTATGGACGCTGAAAGCTACAGCTTGCATACATTCGAAGCGCTCTTAAGTCAAAGTATGGAAGATCTGGGTGAGCATTCGTGTAGTTCTTGTTTCGATTCGGTTCTTTAACCTTTTTTGGTTTTTCAATGCACTCGTTTAGATAATACTTGATTTTAATAGAGTTTATGAGCTACTGAACTAATTAACATAAAAAATTAAAATAAATGTAATTTTTTTCAACTAAAAGCAATCACTACTCGATTTTTGAAATGAATATGTGTAAAAAGCAATTTCGGTATGAGCGATAAAAATATTTTTAAGTCGTAGTACTTAATATATACTAAAATGTGTTTACTGTTTAGAATACAATGACAATATGCCGCCTTCAAATCAACGGAGCCCGTATCCTCCACGCCGAAGTAAGTATTTTAGTTTATTGACGTGACAACGTCTTATAATTCGATGGAGCCGGCTGCAAGAACGAAAAAATATGACGCATGCGGCGTTACCTCGCTGTGAGGCATTCCATTGTCTTATGACGTTGTCACGTTCAACTATCGTCAGTAAACCGACTTTACAGACAACCGTTTTTTTTAGACTAAAAATGAGTAACCATATTATTTCTTTATACTGTAAATTATTATCAGTCAATTACGACCAGTTTTTATATATTTTTGACTGTTATGCTAAAACTTCGTCTACCTAACGTGGCCTCCACTCTTGAACCTTATTAGCCCATCAGACATCTGTTCTCCTGAGTGTGTCACCAGCCCAATACCAATAGGCAAGGGATCGGCCGTTTTGGCGTTCATTCAGGAAGGATAGAGGGAGAATTCAGCAGTGGACGGATAGATTATGATGATAATGATGATACTTAAACTGCATTAAACGACGTAAAAATTGTAGCAGGAGCTAGTCTCAAATATTACCTTAGACTTTCGAGGCTGCTAAGGCATTGTGTGAGTTTTGATATATTTTTCTTTTGTAATGGCAGTAAATGTATAAAGTAATAATATTAGAGTTAGGTTGACTGCGCTAATTTTAGGAAACTTAGTTTACACAAATTGCACTTGTTATGATACCTACGTTTCTCGACGTTACCTTTCTTTTATGACCATGATCGCGGTAGAGGATCCCAAACGTCGGCACTCTAAAAATTTAAGTAAAACACGATAGAATCCGAAAAAAGTAGTCTTATTGTAACAATCAATATATTTTGACTTTATCTTACCATAAATGTATTTGAACGAAGGACCAGCGTCTCAATGCTCCGGCGGTGGCAGCCGATCGTCCACCCTGCCTCTACCGCATCGCCTCGGCGTCGAGAGGCAGCACAGCGCACGCTCCGACCGAGATGGATATTACAGGTTGAAAATAATCACATATTTTATATGAGTTTTTTATAGTTATTAGTAGGTACACGCAGGCTAGGGCGATCTGGGCCTTATTCTTTCTCGTATCTTATTCGTTTTATTGCATTTTCTGAGAAATCTATCTCATAGTAATGTATACTTTTTTACACCATCAAAAAGTAGAGATTTCGACAAACAGATAGCACGCCAATTTTTTGAAAAAAACTGATATTTGGACGGCAGATACTAAGTCGAAATAAGATTAAACAATATAAATATTTTAAATCAAAAAATTACAGAGTTTTGGACATAATATATTATAAAAAATACCAAATACTTGGTTATTTGTCACATAAATTTTCTAGGATATGTGAAAAAAGTGTAAATATAAAAGTTGTAGATCTTTTTATTACCATCTTTATACTTTGCCATTCAACTTTTTTCCATGGGACTTGTGGTTTTGCCAGAAATCGACATATTTTTTACCCTTAGAGAGAGCATTAGCCTTTCACTTTACCGCCCTCAGATCGCCCGTAAATTATTTTTCCTTTCATTTTTGTTATATTCTCTTCCTTTTCCAATGAGTTTTATCTTACTAAAATTTTTTCTAAAATTATCGATACCATATCCATCTCTGCCATAAATAATTTTCGTACAAACAGTACATAGCCATTAAAATAGCTTGATATAGCTACTGAATTACGATAGATAAATGGAACAAGAGTCGTAAGTTTTCCAAATAGTATACTTATAGTTGTGGCAGGGAAGTACGAATAATATGTTCGCTTCAAAACAACTTCCGACTTCCGTAGCAGTCGTAGACTTGTGGCGTAACAAGCTAAACTTGATATTCTATTGCATATTGGATGGATTTATAATAACATAAAATAATTGATAGTTATTTCTGTGTAAAGTTATATTATACTATTATAATAAACGAAAGAAGTTTAAATTATGATGAAGTATCTATTTACAATGCTTATATCTCTACGTTACTACGACGTTAATCACAAGCGGATAGGCAAAGTAAAAAGACGGTCATTCGGATCAGTGATTTTGCCTTTACTCTAAGTTATGCAAGCGCTGTATCATCGATAAAGTGAATTCATCTCCTCGAGTTGAGCTTGATATTTAGAACAGAGAACGGAATTTTTACTAAATAAAACTTATTTTATAACTTAATATTTTTTGACCTTTTCCTTTTTGTGTCCAAAAGATTATAAAATTTTCTTTTATCAAATAAATAATTATTTATTCCTAATATATTAAAAACTTAGAAGCTCTGTATGAAATGTTTGATAAACCAAAAGTAATTGAAAGTAGGTCAAATGAAAAGTTAATAAAAAGTTTTCGTTTTTTTCTTTGTCTTATGTTTTAATTAAAAATTGTAATATTTTGTGTTAGCGATCGGAACGAATTGATGCGAGAACGCGAGCGAGATCGGGAGCGGGAGAGGGGCTACCTCAGCGATCACAACTCAAGGTACTCTATTGTTTGGTATTTTTAATTATCTTCAACGAACTTGTGTACTTTCTAATATTAAATTTCATGTTGTTTTTAATATGTAAAAATCTAGAAGTACATATTTTTAAAACACAATTTTGTCACGTTATACAATAAGATTCAAAAGTGGAGGCCACGTTTCGGTAGACGAAGTGTTGGTCGGCCATTAACCAGGTGGAAAGACGATCCCCACCATGGTTCAGGCCTTGTCGTGGCGGTGGGGCTCAGTAACCTAGGGTGAGCCGCTGCACCTTGGGCGAAGCTAATTGAGCCAAGGGGGCTCTTTGTACCCCTCTTATAAGAAGAGGGGACATAAAAGCAGGGGGCAAAACGTGAGGACGGGAACCTCACCCCATTGTACTGTCCCAACGTTGGGTTGGGAGGGGTTGTTCTGTGTTAAAAGCGGGACAACCCCTCTGTGGAGGTGGCGTCGGTCCCTTGCAGGACTGACTAGCCGTCGAGGTGCCCTGTTTGTTTACTAGATCCGGGGCACCTCACCAAAGGCGGCATTGGTGGCACTCGCCGGGTTTTAGTGGGTAGAGCTGCGTCCACTTACCAGCTGTCGGGCGCAGCGAGTCCCACATACCCGCGTGGGGAGACCCACTCCCCCGCGGGATGCCTCAGAGCATTTCCCGGCGTTAAAGAAAAAAAAAGGTGGAAAGACGATCTCCATGCGGTGGTCGGTCCGTGTTGGATGCGAGTGGCAAGGGATAGGCCGTCTTGGCGTTTATTGAGGGAGGCCTATGTTCAGCAGTGGACGTATAGAGGCTGATCATGATACGATAGGCAATAACTTGATGGTTGATTTCCGATGGGGTCAACCTTGCGGGGCTCCGATAGGATGGGGGATGGGGCGATCTCCTTGCATTGACCGTTTCTAGTTGGATGCGAGTGGCGGGAGATGGGTCCTATTGGCGTTATTGAAAGAGGCATAGACGAAAAAAGTTAATAGAGTTGATGATGTAACTAATGTCGAAATATATGTACAGAACCACCAAATTATCCGTGAACTGAGTGGTGGTAGCGAAACCGTCGATTTAGTGTTGCAAATTAATATAAGTAGCCCAGTTTTGGATTGGACAAGTAGCTATTCTCGTTTCACATAACACAAAACCTTTTTATATAAAAAAATACTTACCTACTATCTAAAGTCTTCAAAAATAAAAAAATTTAAGTTAGTTGGTTCACTCAGCACTTTGAAAAGATTTAAGTTACGGTTATTTTAAACAAAAGTGATCATAAATATCGGGTAATTTACAAAAAGAAAGCTGACAACACTAACCTGGTACAGGTGAGTGTTGTCAGTAGTAGATAATAAGTTAGTATTTATAGTATTTTTCTCTCGTAAACTACTCTAATTCATTTCATGGTTTATTAACATAAATTTTATGAATACAGGGATCGAATCCGAGACCGCGACCAAGGCTACCTCAGTGACCATCAGTCAAGGTAAGTCAGTACTTGGTAACATTCTTAGGGTTTATTTGGTGACTTTAATATTTCAATACGATCTACGTAATGTGTTTTTAACGTTATATATGTAAAAAATACGAAAAGTTTTTGGAACTATTAGGTAAGTATTTGCTCGAGAGCTAGGCTTTATATTAATTTTGAGATTAATGCAAAAGTAATGGTAATACAAAAATAAATTTTATTAGATTATATATTTTGTGTATGTAGTCTACTTTTTTTGTTTTATATCATAGGAGAGCAAATGAGCAGTCGAAGCTTTTTGGCGACTATCGACGCCCATACACATCCACACAACCTGAGATTATGATGCAGACGCGTTGTCTTTCTTTTCCCTGTCCCTTCCACCCCAATGGGCCACCGTAAACTCACAAACCGCACGAATCGCAACAGCATAGCTGTCACTTAAAGCTGGTGTTATGTGAGCGAGACGTTCCACCCCGGTCGTGGCGGCTCAATTCGGCTGCAAAGCAGCATGGCAATACCTCTTACAAAATGAATATACAAAATAGATGACCTGATATAGATTTTTTTTTTATGTTACTTGTATAGACAAACTGGCAAACGTGCCACCTGATGGTAAGTGGTCATAGACTTCGACATCGTTTAGCCGATCAATACAAATGTTTGCAAATTTTTGTATTTTTCATGGAATTTGGAAATCGTTTTTATGCTATCTACTTTGTAACTCGTTACTAGATGGCGCTGTAGATATAAACTCAGCATGTTGTAGATGGCACATAATATAATTGGGTATATTCAATTAAGTTTTAAACCAATTAAGTTTGAAAAAATAATAGGGAATTAGTACGAAATGCTTTCCGTTAATCGCTGTAGAAATTTACAATTTAAATTTAAAATGCAATATTAAAACATAAAACCTAGATGGTGTTCATAATTCATATTATGTTCTTGTTTTCTTGTTGTGACAGGCAGCTAATAGTAAAATAAAACAAGTAAATACTACGTTTATTAATAACTAATAATACGTTTTAAAATTAAATGTAAATATTATATATTACACTTTTACAATTTAAAGTTATTTCATAACAAATGAGTGGTAAATTATGTAGGGATTTGTCTCGTCTCGACTGATCACGAATGAAATAAAAACAAGCAGGTACGATTAAAAGAGGAACGCAAATAAAATCGGTAGCGGAAAACGCCGGCAACTGGCCGACAACGATAATTGAAAACGAATAAATGAAGTTTATTGGCGTCTTAACTAATCTCACAAAATAAATTTATATCGTTACGTGATTTGATTGGAACTTTAAGAATATATTTTTTTAGTATAGATTGCTGATATTTGCTATTACTTTGTTATACATAGTTATTGATAATAAACATCGTACAATATCAATACATTCTACAAAAATAATTTAGTATGCTGTTATATATTATAATCATTGTCCTATTATATCTTTAAAGGTGATTAAACAGTGTCAATTATTTAGAAGAGTTATACTATGCTATGGGCACTAATGATGTGATATTTTGATAATATTATGTAAAGTTTCTAAATATACCGTATTCATTGGGTTAATGAATGATATCTAACTACTGATTTTGAATTTAACAGAAACAATAAAATAATGATATTATTTCCAAGTTCAAAGAAAATATAAAATCAATGAAATAACTTGACCATTAAACGTTTCAGCTTTGATCTCAACTTCCTTGAACGCTAACAATGAACAATTTCACTTAGTTCGTATCATATAACATTTTGAAATATACAATAGCTTGCTTTTATATCGAACTATTTAGATTTAAGGAGGTCTATAAAAGAAAAAAGTCAAAATTTAAATTTCACCATCGAATTAATTCTATACAGAGATTTTTGACACGCCCTCTGTAACTGTAATAACTTCTAAATGGGTAATGGCTACTACATCACGAAGTGTGGTGTTTGCAAGCTAATCTTTCAGTTTATAATGACTTAATCTTTTTTATGGAATAGGGCGGCATGAAATTCGACAGCATAGCTGTCACTGTACTCCGGTATTATGTGAGCGAGAGAAGCCACCCCGGTCGTCCCGGCTCAATTCGGCTGCAACGCAGCAATGGCATTACCAGATCAAGATCAGACAAATCGACATACACTTGAAAAACGTAATTTTTACCAGTTGCTATGAACAACTTTTCTATGAACATGATCATCAAACCTTTCCAATCAACGCCGATACCGAACGAAACGCCGATCCAACTCAGACCGTTGCGGACCGTCCACTAAAGTGACTTTGTTGCAAGATATTACACAATCTTCTCTTACACAGTCTTTACTTAAAACCACACTTTTCCTCTATAAATGGGCACAATAATATTTAACTTGAAATTTAAATTATTGAGTGAATTTGCATAAATGCAAATTATGTCAGCCAGATGTGGTTACAGGTGAGATTGAATAAATAAACGTTATTCGCAAGAAATTAATAAATTATATTACTAAAATACTTTTTAAATCTTAAAAGAAATGAATACAAAATAACATTAATAGTAAAAATAAGAGGTATTGCCGTGCTGCTACGCAGCCGACTAGGGCCAGCGTGACCGTGTTGGTACCTGCCATGCTGTCACATTTGTTGCGGTTTCTGAGTTTTCGGTGGAGCATATGCCCCCCGCATAGGGAAAAGGAGGGCAACGCATCTGCATAATCTCTGGTTGTGCGGATTTGTATGGCCGTCTAAGGTTCGACTGCTCTTATGCTAAAAAAAACATATACATATTAATTTAGGAAAACTCCCATTCCCGACTAAGCAGACCATGTTCTTATGGTAACTAGACAAATGATACATACTTATATATTACTAAATATATATCTATTGTAGATTCTCTATCGATATTCGATATCTATTATTATAGATAAATTACACCCAGACACAGAACAAATGTTCATGCTCATCACACAAATATTTGTCCTGAGTGGGGATCGAACCCACGACCTTCTTTTTTTAGTAGTCAAGGTCACAAAACACTAGACTCACAGGCCAGTCAAAAAGCAGTCTTGTTGCTTTTATAAACACCAATACATAATTTTCTTAATAGTGGGTTAAAATCGCCCCTATAGATAATATTATACAAAAAGTATTTGTTTAAAAAAATAAATGGCTTCAGGTCTGCTAATGTAAAAGAAGTCGTTATAAGACGTCTTGATGTCAAGGTATCGGTATTGGAGAAGACTGTAACAGGCGGATAATAATTATCACGAATGCAAAGAAACATATTTTGCATTATATATAAAGATACATAACCAATTGTGGTTCGCTGTCTTGGCGTTCATTGAGGGAGGCCTATATTCAGCAGTGGACGGATAGTGGCTGATAATGATGATGACAACCATTATATTCTACAATAACATTACACAATAATAATTCCCGTAATAATTAGATTTGCCGACTTTCTAACTCTCAAATATTCGAAATTTTCCAGTAGATAGTTGTTAACAATCGTGAAATTAGCCGTATTGGAAATGCACTACAACAAAGTTTTAACGAGCAGCACAATCGCAGATACTAGTTGAATGAGTTTACAATATAGGATGTCGGAGTGTAACAATATTTACAGTTTAAACCGAATTTAGTGGTAGTTTACTTATTTTAAAAACTAATTTGCTGTTATTATATTTTAGGTCTAAAAGGATCATTTCAATTTTCTTCTCTCTTTTAAATGTATATAGTACTTGGTGGTGCCCGCGACTTCGTCTGCGCAGGATAAAATTTCCGTTTTTTTTCATAGAAAGTATCCTATGTTACCCCTAATACCTCCAAGAATATGTGTACAAAGTTTCATGATGATCGGTTAAGTAGTTTTCGCATGAAAGCGTAGCAAACAAACTTACTTTCATATTTATAATATTAAGTCGATACTTAATAATAATAATAATAATCTAATAATGCTTAATATTATAAGATACTATTATCGATATAATAGTATGTAAAACCAATTCAATAAGCAACTAAAACTCCTATTACACTGTAACACATAACAGTAAACTACATTAGGTATATAAAAAGCATATTTTAATTATATTAGTCAAAAAAAAAAAACCACAACGAAATGACAAATTAGTTCACATTGAAATAATAGAAGATAACTAATTGACACGTTTCTTTTTAATATCGTATATTTCGTCAACAAAACCTAATTATTTCACACAAAAACTAGACATATAAGTTTGATTTCCAAGCTATTCAGGAAAATAACCCACATTTTACAACTACACTACGAATGCTTGGAAACTGGGGCACAATCAGGAAATAGGCTCTGTGTCGGAAAATTGCAAATTGATTTTGCAACCACCAATTGGATTCGTTTTACATGGTTATTATGTTTATTACGTTGTTATCAATTTCTATTAAATTACATGAATATAAACACAAGTAAGACACAAGTATAGTGACACATTTGCTTTAATTATATCATGATCACTAGTCCATTGGTTCTTAACAATTAATTTTTGTACAAACAAATCTATTAAAACGTTTACAAAACCTTAAACAGATTACATTGTCGATCTTAACATTCGAATAGGAAACATGTTTTTTTTTCTTTTACGCCGAGAAATGCTCTGAAGTACCCCGCGGGGGAGTGGCTCTCCCCACGCGGGTATGTGGGACTCCTTATGAATGCCGCCTTAAGAGAGGTGCCCCGGATCTGTTGAGCAACAGGGCACCTCAACGGCTAGTCAATCCCCAAGGGATCGACACCACCTTCGCAGAGGTTATCCCCCAACACAGAACAACCCCTCTCAACGTCGTAACAGTACAATGGGGTGAGGTTTCCATCTTCGCCCCTTGACTGGGCTGTTCTTTTGTCCCCTCTTCTTATAAGAGTGGTACAAAGAGCAGCTCACTCGGTTCAATTTGCTTCGCCCAAGGTGCTGGGTTCATCATAAGCTACTAAACCCCACCGCCACGACAAGGCTCGAATTTTGGTGGGGATCTCAAACATGTATTATGGCTATCAGTAAATATTTTTCATCGTCTTTCATCAGTTTTACCACTAACAGCGGTTTTTATACGTATTGACGTTCATTAAGAGGAGAACGACTTTTGCTAAGACTCAGTTCCATAGGTATATGTGCCTGAATGTCCAATCAACAGGATTTCTGTTCATAGTTGCATCAACTTGGATTCAAGTATTCCTAACACAAGTTGATATTTGTCTTGATAGACAGACAGGACGTCTTAATATAAAGATGAGTGGAGCTGACTTATAGGAACTAATACAGTGAAGTCCATTTGAATTTGTTTATCTTTTGAATCTTCAATTTGAATTTTTTTGAAATATCGATGTTACCGTCTTGGTAGAGATAGCTTATACTGATCCCCACCATGGTTCAGGCCTTGTCGTGCAGGTGGGGCTCAGTAACCTAGGGTGAGCGGTGCACCTTGGGCGAAGCTAATTGGGCCGAGGGGGCTCTTTGTACCCCTCTTATAAGAAGAGGGGACAGAAGAGCAGGGGGCAAGGGGTGAGGATGGGAACCTCACCCCATTGTACTGTCCCGACGTTGGGAGGGGTTGTTCTGTGGTGCGGGACAACCCCTCTGTGGAGGTGGCGTCGGTCCCTTGCGGAACTGACTAGCCGTCGAGGTGCCCTGTTTGTTTTCTAGATCCGGAGCACCTCACCAAAGGCGGCATTGGTGGCACTCGCCGGGTTTTAGTAGGTAGAGCTGCGTCCATTTACCAGCTGTCGGGCGCAGCGAGTCCCACATACCCGCGTATTGCCTCAGAGCATTTCCCGGCGTTAAAAAAAAAAAAAGCTTATACTGATACCGATAATTTATATATAAAAAAATGTTTTGATTGATGAAAAATAGATTCAAGATCGTGATTTTGTAAAAAAAACATGGAAATAATGTAAACATATATAATATGTTTACATTATTTCCATGTTTCCATTTACATGTATAATAATTAATGTAAAAAATAAACATGAAAGTGTGAAAAAAATTAATGATAGAATAACTTATGCCATATGACTTAAATCTTTATCATCTATTAAAAATAATGGAATTCTAAACATTTGTTGCACTATACCTGTATCATGTACACGAGACAAATATTTCGAAAATACAATTGAATGTAACATGGCAGTCGCTTAATACGGCGCTACGTAACGAACCGGAGATAACTAATGGTTTACGAGAGATACTAGACATTATGCGCTATTTCAATGCATACCTCCACCTTACGTCCTTTCACACACAAACGGGAGTACCTTACAAAGAGCCTCTTTAAGTTCTCAACGAAGTTACTTGATTAAATGAAATTGCAAAGTTAATATAAAATACGTTTATCTAATATATTTTTTTCGTAAAATGTTAAATGCACAAGATTAAAGAACGTAAAAAGCTAAATTCGTTTTCTGATCCAAATAAGCTATTCGAAGGCGGTATGTTTATTCCCTTGGGTTACGGCGGCAACACGTCAGTTACGAGACCGGCTTTATATCTATTAGAAACGACTTTAACAGGCTCGGCAGAAGCAACTTATTCGAAAATATGTTCTGTGCAGATGTAACTGGATCAGAGACATTAAATACAAATATTTAAGAAATACAATTTGTGAGAATATTCAATTAAAACTGTATTCGTTGAAGCTCATAATAGAATGTAAAATCATTATGCGAGTGATTTAATATATATTTGTCGCAGGGAAATGAGGATATCAGTGATTTTACTCCCTAGGGATACTAAGAAATCTCGGTAGATATTGAATATTCTTATATATTAATTATCTATATATTTTAATTATACATTCAACAATAACGGAATAATAAAAAGTAAAAAACAATGATCTTTACTTAATCATCTAGTTTGGAGAGAGTAAATGATTTATTTATTTATTTCATTTAAATGCTACGGGTATCGCCAGAATTTAGATTCATTGAATATGGCCTATGAACAGAAGTGAGAGAAAAACTGATATGATGATAGTACAAAGTTAATCAGTTAGAATGTTTGCAGTTTTGTGAGTGCGTCTCGCTGCGCATCGTGTATCGGCGAGTCGGCCCGCTCGGCGTGGTACCGCCACTCGGACGGATGGCGCGGTGCTCCGCCTCCGGGCCCGCGCCGCTCACCCTGGGACTCGCTGCCCAGCCTCCGCCAGGAGGGCAGCCTCAATGACTCCGGCTACCGGAGCAATCGTGCTGACAGCTTCGAGCAGAGGTTTGTTGTTAAAACTACTCGAAGTCTTTATGCTACAAAAAGAAAAAATATACTACTCATTCCCAACGCTGCTACTCCTGAGTAGCTAGGATCGATAGCGGTAACCACCAATTAATGACCATTTAATACGATCTCAAGAAGTTTGAGGGATATGTTGTTGCTGCTTTGGGACCCGCAGTGAATTAAATGAGAAGAATTCAAGAGGACTAAAAATTATTTTCCAGTTGAGCCGTCCTGTTGTACAAAATTACTGTGTTGCTCCGTACACGTTTGCAAGCAAAAAGGACAGGCAGTGAAATTACCGGTAATTAAATTTTGTCCCAATGCAGGCAAGGCATGTACGCGTCATCAAGTCTGTTAATCTCATAAAGTCCAACATAAAATGATATTTGTATTGTTTGCTGGTGAAAAGTACCTGCCAAGCATAGTGCGTTAAAAATGCACAATGTGTTTTTTTTTATTTTGATATAGCCATAACTCTGTAAGCGATATTAGCTCCAAGTTTTGTGCTTGTATGTATGGCAAGTAAAAACAAAAAGTAAAACATTAAAAATACGTTACTTGGATTGAATCTCTTGGTGTTTATTCTTTTATTCGTAAACTTATCCGCTACAACACCCCGAATTCCGAATCGAATTATTTATTAAAGCAAAAGCACAAATAAGCGTCAGTACATAATATATCAAACAGAGATATATCCCCGTAATACAAATAAGTGCTATCGCCGTATGCGAGATGTTGCCAAGATTACATTTTCTAACGACGTGTATGGCATTGTTCGATTCATATTTCTCAAGCGCTCTCGATCTGAGTGCCGCTGTATATTGGATCAATGCAGCTTAATATTCACTAGTTGTGTTGTGAAGATTTAAATGTCCTAATGATAACATTAGGACATTTAAATGATTACATTAGGACATTTAAATCTTCTCATCGCTTCTGTTGGCTGTTAATTGTTTTATTTTTAGGATATTTATTTAATTGATTATTGAGTTCTTTAAGGTTGTTGATGAATTTAACATTCATTATATTTCAACCTATGGCAGAAAACTTGGAGGGATGAGGGTCAGGATGATCTCCCATATCAAATATCTGGGGCTCATCCTTGCCGGGGGGTTGACCTTTGGCCCACATTTTTCCATGTTGGGACCGAAGGTGGCAAGTGCAAGCACTGGGCAGACTCCTCCCGAACCTCGTAGGACCCAGCGCCGCCTGCAGGCAGCTATACTCCGGAGTCTGCCGGAGTATGGCGACGTACGGTGCACCCTTCGGATCACCTCACCAGGAGGAATAATACCCGGCTGCGGTCAGCACAGCGGGTCATCGCGGTAAGAGTGATTCGGGGGTACCGTACGGTTTCGTGGGCAGCAGCCACTGCCCTAGCCGGTGACTCCCCGTGGGAGCTCGTGGCGGAGGTTCTTGGCGAGATGCACTCCTATGTCTCGGATAGGAGGTTTCTCGGTGAGTGTCTTACGCTGGGCAGGATCCTGCGGGTTCGCCAACTAGGGAGAGGCGTTAATGCGGAGGTGGGGGGAGGACCTGGCGCAGCAGCCGTATGGCAAAAACCTGACGGTTGCTCTGCGTCCGGTCCTTGAGCGGTGGATGCGCCGTAAGCGCAAAACCCTCACCTTCCGTCTGACACAGGTGCTCACCGGGAATGGTTGCTTTGGTGAGTACCTGTGCGGGACGGCTCGCAGGGAGCCGTTGACAGTGTGTCACGATTGTGGCGCGTCGGTGGACTGAGCCTAGCACACACTCGAGGTGTGCCCAAGATGGGCGGCGCTGCGTCACAGTCTGACATCAATCATCGGAGGGGACTTGTCTCTGCCGAGTGTCATCACCGCGATGCTCGGTGACGACGATTACTGGACGGCGTTGGTCTCCTCCTGCGAGGCAGTAATGCCCCAGAAGGAGGCCGAGGCCGTAGGCCCCTAGGAGGAGTAGTCTGGCCTTCGCCGGGGCCAGCCTGCAGAAGTATTTTCAAAATTTCGAAGTAAGTTTTGTATCAAAATCCAAAATAATAATGTAACGGATATTATTATAATATTATGACACCATTTTAAATTCTCTAAATAAAGTCTGCTTTCGCTTAAAATGTTGTGCAGACTTTTTTGATGGTTGTTGACAATCTTTATATTGCAGAAACAACCGATTATATATTATTGCTACAAATAATGCATTGTATGATATATTTCTTTTTATTTAATTCTAGGTGATTCCGACTTTTACATATCAGTTTTTAGACTGAATCCTGCTGTTGACATATAAATTTGAAGATGTCTAAGGAAACGATTTATGTGCAATAGAAATAACATTTACAACGTACGTCTTAGGCGTGTTATTACTATTTTACGAACGTACTTATGTAGCTAAAATCAAAATCATTTTTTTTATTTTACTTAAAAATAGTACTAATACAGTATCTTTTTAAACGTCAATTGAATCTACCACCGGTTCCAAGGTAAGCCCACTGAGAAGAACTGGCGAAACAAACTCAGTGGAATAATCTTTTCAAATAATATATATTATATAACAATTTTAACATCTTAACTTGAAATGCCCGGGAGGAACGCCTTATTCCTAGGGTGTGGTATCTTCCATGAAATCTTTTACTTTATAATATGCTTTACCACACAAACGCTCTTTAACAACTTTTTTGATTTTTTTTATGGAGAGTTTTTGAACGTTTTCTGGGATCCTATTGTTAAAGCGTATACAGTTGCCTTTAAAAGAATTGCTTACTTTCGAAAGTCTAATCATTGGTGCATATTGTAACCTGTGTCTATTAAGTGTATTCCTACTATGAATATCACTTTTCTTACAAAATTCATTTATCTTTTTCCGGACATACAGTAAATTTTCTAAGATGTATTGAGAGGCGACAGTCAGAATTCCTATTTCTTTAAATTTTTCTCTCAAAGATGAATAGGGAGGCAACTCGTATATTGCACGAATAACCCGCTTCTGCAGCACAAACATGTTGTTTATGTCGGCCGCATTTCCCCATAAAAGTATGCCATAAGACATAATGCTATGAAAGTAGCTAAAATATACTATTCGCGCTGTATCTACATCAGTAAACTGTCTTATTTTTCTCACAGCATATGCTGCTGAACTGAGTCTATTCGCCAATTTAGCTATTTGGGGACCCCACAGCAGCGTAAGATCTAGAGTTATTCCTAGGAAAACTGTGGAGTCCACCAATTCCAAGTTTTCACTGTCTAAGAGTACATTGGTTTGCAGTTGCTTAACATTTGGCAAGGAAAATTTTATGCATTTAGTTTTTTTACAATTTAAAAGAAAGTTATTAACGCTAAACCAATGTACCATTCTCGAAAGTGTGTTGTTTACCTCGTCATAATTAGTTTCTTGTCGTTTGATTTTAAAAATAAGTGAAGTATCATCAGCAAACAACACTACCTCTTGACTATATTTAACTAGGTAAGGTAAATCGTTTACATAAACTAGAAAAAGAAATGGACCTAGAATGGTCCCCTGTGGGACCCCCATCTCTATTTTAGTCCCGGATGATCTTTTACCATTTATCTCGACCTTTTAAGTCCTGTTTTTAAGATAGGAATTCAAAAGATCCAGTGCCGTACCGTCTATCCCATAGTGGCGTAATTTCCTGATCAAGGTCTCATGCTGTACACAATCAAACGCCTTGGATAAGTCACAGAAAACTCCCAAAGCATCACGTGACTCCTCCCAGGCCTCATAAATGTGGTCAATTAAGTTAACGCCAGCGTCTGTTGTGGAGAGACCCTTTCTAAATCCAGCGTTAAAATAGCGTTATTGAACTGTAACGTTAATACATTTTAACTTATTACGTCTATGTAATGGTAATTGGCAGAATGTAGGTATTGTTATGTATTTCTTTTGTTTGTTTTTTAATATAAGATATATATTATAACTTAGTTATATTTAAGATTGGTGAAAGTCGATCTCCCATGGGCTCTTATACTATAAACACTAGCTTTCACTGATGCAACTTCTCGCTCACGGATTATCCAAACCATCACATTTTCGTGTCGTGAAATGATCTTTATCATTAATTTCCAATTTATAAAAACTGTGTTTCATTGTTGCAGAGGAGTGTTCGATCGGCAAGACAGCGTGCGTTCGGAGTACGCGAGCGACCGCGAGTCGTCGCGCTATGGCATCGTCCAGCAGGCGTCTATTGACAGCACGGACTCCAGGATCTGTTATCTGACTTCGAGTGAGGTAAGTGTGTCCATTTTACACATCAAATTGATCTTACTCCAGGGATTTATTGTTTAATCTTGCAATGCGAAACAAACTCACAATAATATTATGTAACAAAAGTTACCGTGAACTGT
Source organism: Helleia helle (assembly GCA_963853865.1). NCBI lineage: Eukaryota > Metazoa > Arthropoda > Insecta > Lepidoptera > Lycaenidae > Helleia > Helleia helle. Next base: position 11,867,066 of record OY971425.1, read on the forward strand.
CATTTCCTTTGTCGTTAAAGGGCATATGATTTTTTTCTGTTACTGAGGTTAACAGAACTCTATTCTATATTAATTTCAGCTTTGTAACATCCCGAGCAGACTGAAACTGGCCAGTAAAAATGTAAATACATAATCGCAGAAAGGCTCAAAGGACCAAGTTAATGTGGCCATTCATGCAATGCTGCAGTAAATTTTAATCTTTTGCGTTTATTCAATAGGACGTAACGAGGGCTAATCGCAGAAACGCTTTACAACTTCCTCTGTATGGTGCTGCAAAACTTTCGTGAAATGATTCAAGTTTTAACGATCGGGATCACGATTTGAATCCCTATTCTGAATATTTTATTGAATTTTGTTTTTTTTTTATGTTAGTTGGATTGGCAAACTGGCAAACGTGCCACCTGATGGTAAGTGGTCGATGTCGCACATGAACATAGTCCTAGTTTACCTGGAAGTAGCGCAAAAAACTCATTTATGTGTTGCCTATCCTGAGACATAAGTTGTTAAGTCTTAGTGTCACTATAACGGTAATTACAATGCATGTCTTGCCCTTCTCTCCGAAACTTAGCAAAGTTTTTTGACGGGAGAAACAAGCAAGATGGTAGTACCGATGCAGCCGGGAGCGCGGCACAACGAACAATCCACTCGTCCTTCTTCTTCTTCTTTACTATCTAATGTTTATGTCTACATGGGATATATATTATATATATATATGTATCGAGCCTATTATCAATTTGTAATTAACTCCGAAAAGTTGGCCTACATCATCCGTCTATGTTAATATTCAAATTGACAATTAATTAAAAAATCATAAAAAAAGTATGGAATGTAATAAAGAAATGATAGCGTCAAGCCATTTGCCATCACAGCATTCGAGTGTGATTGTGACAGAGTAGATTTTACCGCCGAGGCGCGCTAAAAATGTGTCACATCAAATACTACGGAAGCACGCTACTTCTAAGACTGTATTCAATATCTGTCCATTGCCTATTAACGGAATAAAAAACAAAACAATAGTCACCGAATCAAAGCTATCAAATTATCTATACCATGCGATATAAACTAGATTATGTCGCATCTACAAAAAAGAGTTGTTTGTAAAAAAAAACTAACAAATATGAGCTTTATTTAGATTTTGTGACTTCTATTTTAGAATTATATTCTTTTATTTTAATTTGTTTTATTCCACCTACATCCTAAACAAATAAATGGATAAAAAAATTATATGTAAATAAAATTCAGCTCAGAGCAGGGAAAATTTGAATATTTTGTTAGAAGCAAATGTTGTTACTGGTAGCTCCAACTGTAATTACATTTTGGGATTTGTATTGTTTTGCTTTGGTGTCTATTTCAAAAAGTCCTGAGAGATTAGTTAAATAAAAAAAGTGTATGTGTGTCAGCTCCGACGCACGATTGGAGTTTACTCCTTGCGAACGATAATTATGATATATATCGAGTAGAAAAAAAGGGTAAATGAACGCATCTGCTAAAATGATAAGAGAAACAAACTTATTATATCTGTAATTATTCGGATTATTTATATTACTTCAATAAAGCGTATGTTTTCTTACATATCTATTCAGTAGTTTTAAGTGAAAGAGGAACAAACATTTATGCAAGATGCAGGAGTATACAAGCTTGATTGTGACTGTGGTCTCTCCTATATAGGCCAAACTAAAAGATCCATTAAAACTCGCGTGAAAGAACATATAGCTGATTTAAAACACCGTCGCTACACTAAGTCTGCCATCTGTGAACAATTATGTTACTTGTAGTTCTCAATTTTGTTCGTATACAAACTTGTAAACTTTACATGAAAATTTCTTTTTCCATACTCCAAAAAATCTCTCCACAACATTTCTTGTTTTTATTTGAACATTATTATAAATGGATTTTGCCGTAGAGTGCGGGTTTAACAGAGGTGTTAATAAAAATGGTAGACATGGATATCCTACTGTCACCAACTGTAATTCCTTCTATATCACCTCTCACAACACAACAAATCTCATTTAAGCCCTAGAATTTCTTAATATTCTGCTATCATGCAAACTTCCTGGCCATCTTGCCTTAATATCAAATATTTCCATATTGGGCCCAACAATTACTTGTGTATTTATTGAAAATATACCTTTTCTTTTCCTATAAACTTCTGAATGTTCAATATTTCTTGGTCTATTAATTTTTATATGAGTTCAGTCTATTGCTGAAACAATATTATTCAAACCACGATTGTTGGAACTCCTTCCCATCTCTTCAAATTTTATTTTTATAGCAGGCAAGTTTTCATTATTTGGAAACTGAATAAACTTGGGCAGAAGTCTTGCTAATGCTCCACACCTCTGCAATGACCCTACATACAATAGGTTGACTAACACTTATAATATCTCCACACACAATCTGAAAAAATAATACTTTATATTATCATAATGCAGAAAACTAAAATTATAAAGCTGTCCTGGTTTTGATAAATCATTTTCTTCATCTTATGTGTATGTGTGTATCTCAGCAATGGACTTATTGCTGGACTCAATAAACAAATGATAAAACATACACTACTGTGCATACAATATTCTTTAAAACTGGTATAAAAGAAATATTAGAAATATCTCCATGTATACATACATATAGATGTATCAAAAGAATCTATTTTTAGTTGACCCTACCTGCTTTATGAATTAGTTAATATTAGGCACAATACACATAAAATGAGTTGCATAAAATATGCATAAGTATATATATATATATATATATATATATATATATATATATAAATCGATCGATCGCTAAGGCTAAGTATGTATAAGGTACAATTGAATTCTTTTAAGTTATACTACTACGTGTATTTTTCTTGTCTCCATTATCTTACTTATTACATCGTTCACCGGTGAAACAAATTTATATGATAGGAGTTGATATGTGACCGAAATTATCACGTGTTTTCTTCGTCGTCGTCGTCGTCACGTACATTCCTAATTTATTCAGATTTGATACAAGTTCGTGTTAAGTTCATAATACAATAAAAAACTTTTTCTGTCAAGGAGATAAAGTTTTCGTATTTTCGGCAGACAGTCATATAATGATCTACACAATATGATTCATCATAATCATCATCAGCCTCTATCCGTCCTCTGCTTAACATAGGCCTCATTCAATTAACGCTATGACAGCCGATCCTCTGCCACTCACATCATCATCATCTTCCCACCTGATTAATGACCGACCAACACTTCGTCTACCTATACACAGTATGAAATTATAACTATATGGACAAACCGGACTTTGTAAATTGTTTATTCGTTATCATTAATAACTACAGAACCCCGAATAGCCCAAATACGAGTGGAGCCCCGAAGAAAACGTATTTCGGGGTAAAATATAATATAAAAATATTGTGATGGTCCCTGGCGTGAGGGTTGAGTGGATGAGTGGCATGCCACTTCACTTCTTGTGTGATGAATATAAATGTCTGAGTCAACACCATGGATATATATTTTTATAAATAAGTTCAATTTATTTCCTTTTTCTGGTAGCAGGAATACAAGTCATTTTGGCAAGTTTAGTTTTCATAAATATTTGAAAAGCCATCTCTAAATTAATTTTATTTCAAATTTAAAAAAAAGAATATGTCGGGTTTCTTGCACAGTGTGATGTACAACGAAGTTGATTTCGATTACGTTAAGCAGCTTACTATTTTCAAAATGACCACAATGTGAGAGAAAGTGCTAGATGGAAATTATTATTAAAGTGTGAATTTTAAGAAGAAGCAGAGATCCCATTATTAAAATTATCAAATCAAAATCCAAGCATAATATGTCACAGATTAAAGATACAGTTAGCACTTTCTGCGTAGATAGGACTTACCAAAATATTGATGTATCATAGGGTAGTTTCGAATAACTTTGTAATGATAGGACGTATGACACCTCAGTCCTTTCGTGACCATGGTTGCATAGTTGTAAAGTATCGAAACGTCGGTCATGTAAATTCGTCATTTATGTGAAATCTCTAACCGGCCCATATCATGTTTTATATATTTATCGTCTATATAACAATTCTACAATCAGCTGGGGTAGTTTTAGAGTATTTTTTATGCCATAAGGAGGCAGCCAAGTAGCCGGAGCCTTATGCTGCTACACTACTAGTATGTCAGTCTTAGTACGTCTGGATAGGACTGGGATGTACTCCCCACCATGGTTCAGGCCTTGACGTGGCGACCTTGGGCGAAGCTAATTGAGCCGAGGGGGCTCTTTGTACTCCTCTTATAAGAAGAGGGGACAAAAGAGCAGGGGGCAAGGGGTGAGGGTGGGAACCTCACCCCATTATAATGTCCCGACGTTAGGAGGGGTTGTTCTGTGCAGATGCGGACAGCCCCTCTGTGGAGGTGGCGTCGGTCCCTTACGGGACTGACTAGCCGTTGAGGTGCTCTGTCAGCTTAACAGATACGGGGCACCTCACCAAGGCGGCACTGGTGGCTCTCGCCGGGTTTTAGTGGGTAGAGCTGCGTCCATTTACCATCTTGGTACATACCCGCCTGGGGAGACCCACTCCCCAGGCGGGATGCCTCAGAGCATTTCCTGGCGTAAAAGAAAAAAAAAGGACTGGGATGTACTGGTCATAAGTTCCCATCCCTCCGATGCAAGCTAAAGATGACATCTGCAATGCGCCTCCACCATTTTTTATTATCTAGTTATATTTTACCGGTAGGAGGGATGCGCTGTACCGCCAGCTGCATCGGTATCACCATCTTGCTTGTTTTTCCCGTAAAACAGCTTTGCTTTGTTTCGAAGAGAAGGGCAAGACAGGCAGTGTAATAACTGGCACAGAGACTTAACATGATTATGTCTCAGGATGACACATAAATCTGATTTGTTATCCTTTTTTGTTATCGCAAGGAAATGCTTTTTACGCATGTAGCCACGATTTTGGGTTGATCCTGATCCCATGGGAGACTCGCACCTGCGAAAACCCTACCCGTAAACTAAAACCACTGCGAGCGACTTCAGCCGCTTTTTGAGGGTGACACACCGTCACCGGCTCCCTGCGGGCTTTTCGGCACAGGTACTCACCATAAATGAGTTGCTTGGGCTAGTTCCAGGTAAACTAGTTCATCCTCACCATGGTTCAAGCCTTGTCGTGGCGGTGGGACTCAGAAGGCCTAGGATGTGCCCAGCACCTTGGGCGAAGAAAATTGAGCCGAGGGAGGTGCTCTTTATACCCCTCTGTCTAAGGGACAAAGAGTACGGGGACAAAGGGCGAGGATGGGAACCTCACCCCATTGCACGTTGGGAGGGATTGTTCTGTGGTGCGGGACAATCCCTCTGTGGAGGTGGCCTCGGTCCCTCGAGGGACTGACTAGCCGTCGAGGTGCCCTGTTTACTTAATAGATCCGGGGCACCTCACCAAAGGCGGCATTGTTGGCTTTCGCCAGGTTTTAGTGGGTAGAGCTGCGTTCACCTTACCACCTGTCGGGCGCAGTGAGCCCACATACCCGCCTGGGGAGACCCATTTCCCAGCGGCATGCCTCAGAGCTTTTCCCATCGTAAAAGAAAAAAAGGTAAACTAGTAGGATGACGTCGACCACTTACCATCAGGTGGCACGTCTGCCATCCAACTAACATATTTTTTTTCAGCAAATTCTATAAAATAGTTTTATTAATAGACGTATGTAGATTAGTTAATAGACATTTTTTGTGGAGATATTTACTATGATCCATATATCTATCTATAGTATCTATAGTATATGATGTTATTAAACATATTTACTAAAGTAGTCTTTAATTTATAAAGACTACATGGTTCGTTGAATGGAGCTAAGAAATATTGTTAATCTCACATTAAATTATTTAGTAAAGTAATAAAAAGCACAGTTACTTTTACTAATTCTTTTCACTCTGAGCTTTGTAAATTAGTCATCAATTTGTAAATTCATGATTCAGCAATATAAAGCTTTATAATATTCGTTAAATGTTTTTGTATGACTCGCACAACAGGTAGTAGGCGAATCGATATCGGCTAGGTCATCCTCGTTGTTTTATTGTCAAACATTTATCTTATCGGAATCAGTCTGTAATGTAATAAATACACCGAGATTTTCTTCGACTGTCTTTATTATTGTAAGAGCGAGCGAGCAGCAAAGCCAAAAGCTTTTAAAATCAAAATAAATACAGTGTTCTCGAGATAAAATAAATGTATGGTTTGTGAACGATCGCTCGGGCTCGGGATAGCTCGCCCGAGTTTGCGCAGAAGGCGGCGCTCACGTCTGCGCTGTGAGCTTTTTAATCTTACCCTGAATGTAACATAAAAATAATGTTTGAGGTTATTTTTCACATATTTAAATAATACAAAGGAACCAAAGCTCAGATTGCATACCAAAAGCTCGAAAATATTGAAATCTAGCCGTATCGAATGTCGCGAAAGAGAACTTTGAATCGAAAACTGAGACGTTTTGTTTGTGTAAATACAAAGCTTTTACTATCAAGTGCTCGGACAAAGAAGATTTCATCATACGCGTTGCGTTACATTTCGTTAATGGAAACAGATATTTATTATTGTTGTAAAGCTAAGTAGACTGTTATATACTTTTACGTGTAGTGTAAACATATCCAGCGTCTTCACTTGAAAGTCAATTGTAGTCATATAGTTCATACGTGCTGAGTGAATTATTAATAATAGTTTCAATTCAAAATACAATTATTAATAATAAGTAGAGTTCCTGCTATAGTAATCGTATCCACCTGTGATAATCTTATTTCTTATAAACGTTGTCTGTTGTGTACATTTCTATCTGCCAATTTTATTAACGAATACGTAACTTATTTACGAATGTAATTTTTAGGAATTGATAATAATTAGCTTTCAAAGATAAATAATTAGAAATAATTTTTTAAATATAGTTGCTGTTGAAATTGTAGATTATATTGTTAACTCTCTCAATGTTTACTAACAAACTGTACATAAGTTGAACAAGACTTCCATATATACGTAGTTTAGGGCTTTTGGACAAAGGTGCTATATCTGTTACTGTAACGATGTTTTTATGAACACTGTATGGGGGCCATCAAATCGAAGAATGCTGCGTTTTTAAAGGTAATGGAACATTTTGGTTTATTATCATTTTATAAGTAAACACGTGTGATATAAGTAGTAGAAGTATTTTTAAGTTTGATATAAAGTTTCCTTTATTATTTTCATTTTTTGAAATATTTAAATTAAAGCTATTCTTATTAATGGTATTTATCTTTGCCATATCTGATAAATATTTATAATCCTTTGATAGGTGACTGTATAATTAATATAGAAATTAAAGAATTAATCTTTAAAAAATAATGAGTAGTATTATGCCATGGACATATTTTTATGTAACAATATTTATAAAATGCTTAACTAGTATGTGAACCACGAGTCAGTAAGGATGAGTAAGGCCTCGTTCACACATGGCGACAACCGCGCGGTTTCAGAACTCTAAATTCATTCATCATTTGACATGTAGGTAATTGTGTGGTTCCTGCGTGTTCAAAGAAGCCTAAAATAAATCTATACAGATAAATGAAATTGGAGTGTCTGTTTGGTATATTTATAAAACCCCTTTTTATTGAATGCATATAGACCTATATAATGGCACATATACCAAAATAACATTTTTTACAAGTTTTGTCTGTTAATCTTCCGGTTAATCTTTGAAACAGCTGGGCCGATTTTAATGGGGCTTTGAGAGGCAGATAGCTGATGTTATAAGGAGTAACTTAGGCTGTAAAAATAATCATCTTCAATCCGGGTACAGCTGCAAATCTAAGTTAACGCGGTCACAGCTGCGGGCAACAGCGCGCAGAAATCGCGTGGTGTAGTCGCCGTGTCTGAAGAAGGCCTATATTAGTAAACAATGCCTTAATATAAGCAGTTGTGGTTAATGAATGGTTTAAATGTATAATAACATGTCACCTTACGTAGATAATAATACCACCTGGGGAATGAACAACAATTTCACTTTGTAAACTACTTGGAAACTATTTAATTACCGAGCTGTCAAATAACAAATACAAACTCAGGCCAAATATTAAAACTTCATTAATTAAACAAGTTTACGTGAGTCATAAGTTAAGGTTAACCCGCGAAAGACCCGAGTTAGCATACATCCTCGTACCCCACAAATCTAAAGCTAAGTTTAGTTTATAGTTTGTCTAAGAAGTAAAGAAAGCTTGTACTTGTGTTGTATAAGGAACGAATACATTTTGGAAATTTATAGCAGACCTGTCATCTGACCATTTCTGATTTGGACAGTATTTATATATTCTATGCTATGTAGAATGTATTAAGTTATTCTAACTTTGTATACTGCTAATGAATTACAATAATTATAAAACTGTCTCATTGGATTAGAGACAATCAGATATTAATTCAAAGTCAAGTTCATCCATCATAAATATAGATGTTTTACATCTGCCGACCCTCCCGTGACCATCAGATATCTTTATTAGTTTAGAACATATTCAGAAATAGTGATATATTATATTTGAATTATTACTTAAACAATCCCTGATGCTTTTCCTTTAACACGTTGGCTGCGACAAGTAAAATGTTATATAAACCTTCGTTCGGTGCGGCGGCGGGGTTTTCGACCCGTCCCCAACGATATTTTCTCCAGTTCGTGGCAGGCCTTTTTCGACCCACCAGCACTAGCGTAGATTAAAATGCTATAATTTTGCAAAAAAAAAGTATGTGCATGTAATCTTTGCGCGCGATTGAAGTAAAACTTCAAAAAATCTAAATTACCCTCTAGTCGCGCCTAAAGAAGTTTTACTTCAATAAATTAACATTTACGATTTTTACAAGTCAAATCATTATCAGGTTTTTGATTTTTTCTTTCATTATTATTTATTGATGAACGAGTTAAATGTTCCTGGCACTCAGCCATTTCATTTAAGTGATTACTATTTCCTTTTATATTCCATATTTGTAAATCGAGCGGACTATTAAATAAAAGAAACAAAAATTCACATTAAATAATTATAAGTCACAAAAATAATTAACAAAAGAATTAACAAATTATGAATAATATGACTCTTCTGAATGCATCGCCTGATGATCAGGTGACAGGTGATTTTTGAATAAAGAATACTGAGCGTTAATTCCGTCAGAAAAAATCTGAGTTACTCCCTAGTCGCGCCTAAAGAAGTTTTACTCCAAAAATATGATGGATACATTTTTTTTCTACTGTTAGAATAACCTTGAACCCAACTTCCTTAGGTTCGATTCGCCCCCGGATATACCAAACAGGAAATGAATAATAAGCCAGGGAAAGCGGCAGGCAGATATCAACTTAAACCGCACCAATAAGTATTTTAAGTAGTGATGGGGCGGACAAAAATAAGGGGATATCGAAAATTAACCAGAATTATCGTAAAAGAAATTAAAATAGTTTTTTGTACACTTATGCCTGTGCTTAAAACATTTTTTTTATAGCATAAGAGGGCAAATGAGCAGTCAAAGTCTTTTGGCGACTATTGACGCCCGTACACATTTCCACAATCAAAGATTATGCAGATGCTTTGCCCTCCTTTTCCCTATCCCCCCAATGGGCCACCGGAAATTCACAAACCGCACGTAATGCGACATGATGTTATGTGAGCGAGAGATATCACCCCGGTCGTGCCGGCCCGATTCGGCTGCAAAGCAGCATGGCACTGTAGCTCTTACAAACCTATTATACTTCATCATTTTAAGGGGAGTTAAAAATAGTAATAACATATAAAGCTTACAAATATAAACAGCCAGTCTAACTACTGGCTCGTATTAAACTCGTAGTTGGTTTCATTATACCCAGTAAAAGGTCCAAGAAATCTGTAAATGCAAACGTTCCAGGACATGTGTTTAATACGCATCTGCTTAACTAATTACATTCACTGCTGATACAATCGTACTAAGGCATTTAATTACAAGCTCCAGTGCGTTTCATCTCTTTATACGAGACTATTGTTACTTTGTTCTTCACGTGAATTTTCCTGTAAATTTCAAACTAAAGTATTAAAACTGTAATTTATGCTGAAGAAAGTCCACTCGATAAACGAAGAGATTAAACTGACCTCCTACATCAAACTTGAAGACTTGAATTTTAACTTTAATGTAAAAAAAATGTTGAATATAATAAAAGACTCTTGGAGATGACACATTAATCAGATTTCAACAATAGTTACTGATTTTTTTTACAATTCTTGAATTTTGAAATTCACGTTGAAAAAAACCTGATCTCAGTTATGGAAATAGAAGAGATGTAGCTGTCGCTTTTCATACCGTTTTTGGAAAACTTTAACAATTCCCGAGTAGATATACGTGAATATTTTTTTTCCTTATGAAATACCTATGAAATAAAGGTACTTCATAACATTACAATCTAGCCTAGATATAAGCTAATAAGTAATTTTAATTTAACCTAAATTGCTAATGTTAGAGTTCTTGTAACAATGTGTCCTTTGGCACTTTTTCTTATGGTCTCTAGTTAAGGGGAAGACACTCTGTTATTGTGTTCTTTCTGTAGCACTCACTACACTGCACTATTCAACATTTTGTCCTTTTCATTCTTCTCACTAGGTCCGTGTTGTCGAGAAGCTGGATGGCCTCTACATTTAAATGGCGATGAAGTCTATGCTCATGAGCTTCGGCATAATGTTTTATAACATTAGCGACGGTATCCACTTTGAGGTCCCGATGGAGGTCGTCATTTCTTATGTACCAAGGCGCATTTACTATTCCCCTGAGCACTTTATTTTGGAACCGCTGTATTATTTGGATGTTGCTTTTTTTGATACAGTCCCAGAGCTGTGTACCATAACTCCATACTGGCATCAGGACTTGTTTATATAACAACAATTTATTTTGTACTGACAACGACGAGTGTTTACCAAGTAGCCAGTACATCTTGTTGTAACGAAGCTCCAACTCATCACGTTTTTTTTGACATGTGCTTTCCAGCGAAGCTTTGCGTCTAGAGTCATGCCTAGGTATTTAGCTTTATTCTCGTATGGTATTGCTTGGTTGTTTATGAACACCAGATGGTAGTTTTCATTTTTTGTGGTGAAGTCTATGTGAATCGACTTAGATTCATTCAATTTGATTCGCCATTTCTTCGTCCATTCATAAAATTTATTAATGGCTGTTTGTACTTTTTCCACTGCCTCTGCATGTGTGACTCCTGTTGCTAAGATAGCTGTGTCATCTGCGAAAGTTGCAATGGTGTTGTTTTCTAGTACTGGAATATCACAAGTGTATAAAAGGTACAGGACCGGACCTAGAACACTACCTTGCGGTACTCCAGCTTTTATGTGTTTTAATTCAGAGTAGGCGTATACGTGAATATAATTACAGTTTTTTAGGCTGCTAACTCGAGTCAATATGTCAAAGGTCAAGATGCCGTGACAGCAACGGGAGATATCTAATATGCTTTAGAGAGCGAAATTTACAGCTTAATGAAGTTACAAGTTGGAGTAATAACTCGTATACTTTCAGGGATGCATTGATTAAAAACGACTGAAACGTACTTTAAAATTAAATTCTACTATGGAATACCAATTATTGAAATATTTTTCAAAATTAAATTATATATGTGTTGCTCCTATGAAAATTAAAAAGTCAAACATTCTATTTCATGTTTTAGATTCTTGATTCAGCGTTTTAAACTTATATACATAATACATATAATATATTTAATTTTTCTGTGCGAGTGTATGTATGATTTTGATGATTTTTTTGTGTATATTCAAATGAATTTAAGAATGGTTTAGATTCACAATTCGATCTACTACAAAATATTTTATACAAGACACCCTCTTTCAGGTCCGCTAGTTAAATGTTAAGAGAGAATGATCAATATCTCTATTTTCGCTAACACGCGAAGTGTAGTTAGATTATTAATCGTAGTAATATTACATACTACAAATTATAGGATTAGTATTGCCGGAATAACAAGAGCGATCATTACAGCGTGGCCACGTTATTTCCAATCCGACGCCAGGAGGTCGTGTGGTCGATGACTACACGGTTGGCGGGGGCAACCCCCCACTAATAATAAATCATAAGTGAGCCAAATCGGCTCACACTAATCTAATGAAGCGTTAGGGTCTTTGGGCCATTAGCATAGATCATTCAGAAAAAAAAACGTTTAATAAACTTTGGCCAAATTTTTCATCTATCTAAAGTTTACAATCGCGTTACTCGTAAAATTCATCGTAACGAACCAGTTAGGCGTACTTTCGGAAATGGCTTTTTCAAAATAGGTCACGTGAATGAGTAATTCGTAATACCTACATCATGTTATTGTTCAAGCTCTTTTCTGTTTGAGTGACGTAGGTACGGAGGCCCCCAATGTTTATTCTTGTACGCGGCCGCAACCCTGTCTGCCTTACGGACATTGTAAATCGTGTCAGGGTCGAGTTGCTATTGATCTTGTTTCTTTCACCGCTACCCGACCCGTTCCTAGCCTTTTCTGGTTATTCAAAGACTAATGTGCGGATATAATTACACTTTACGGCACACTGCACTCACAGCATTCAAGACAAAGGTATAATGAACGTGAATTTAAAATTTTACCTTTTCTGTTTTCGAATTTTTCAATTCAATTAATGATACCTGAAAAGTACAAAATAAAATATTATTTATTGTTTTATTTTAGTAGCTATGTAAAAGGACAATAAATAATGTTCTTAGTTAGCCGTCAAATAAGCCTCAAAACTTAAGTAAAAAGATATCAGCTATCACTAAATCCTTATAAGTGGGTACCGTTGCTTTAATCACTATAAGGAAAATATGACTCTGGTGAGATCAAAGGCCTTACTAATTTGGTAACAATAATTATGTAGTAGATTAAGATTAGTTTTTCTATTGCTAGATAATTAATATACAAGGTAACATAAAAATAAATAAATAAATTATTTACTTCAAGGGACTATGTTATCACTTTGTAATTGTTCATAAGTATATATTTATATACATACACTGTACACTCAAATCTATTTCGTACCTTTTTTATCTTCTGAACACTTCTGATGATTGAAATAGTATGGCTGGCTGAAAATTTATGAACAAGTTTCATAGTATTTTTACCGGTGGGAGGGAAGCGCTGTGCCGCACTCCCGGTTGCATGGGTACCAACATCTTGCTAGTTTCTACCGTGAAGCAGCTTTGCTGTGTTTCGGAGAGAAGAGCAAGACAGGCAGTGTAATTACGGCCACCAAGACTTATGTCTCAGGATAGGCAACACATACATGAGTTGCCTGGGCTCGTTCCAGGTAAACTAGTTTATGTTCATGGGCGACGTCGACCACTTACCATCAGGTGGCACGTTTGCCAGTTTGCCTATCCAACTAACATAAAAAAAACAACTGTTTTCTCGAAATATTGTTTTTTTTTTGTCCAAGTTCTTTGTATAATTTTTTAGCTCGAATCTTATTCGTTTTACTATTTTATTTTTATATTAACGTAAAATATTTAAAAAAAAATACTTAATATGATTAAACTCATATATATTTTCATTTTAATCTAGTAAAAAGATCTTACTTTGCTGTACGTTCTAAATTGATAACATTCTTTTTTCAACGGTGAAAAAAATATACTCTCGCAAATAAAACAATGAAAAAATACCTCTGTCAACTTTGAGATAAATTCGTTATAATAACTGGAAGGTTGTGAGAAGGGTTGGGCAACAAAAATGAAAAATTGTAACAGGAAAATTGGTAAATGAAACAAACACAAAAATAAATGTCATGACAGATGCACAATAGCTGTATAATACATATATTGTTGGTTCATTTCACAAGGTACCTATAATCATAATCATCATCATCATCCGTCCACTGCTGAACATGAAATCAATAAAAGCCAAGACGGCGTTAATAATGAAAAATATATAATAATAATAATATATATTAAATAATACCTCAAAATATTGATACAGACCTGTAAGAAACGTACCTGCAAGTTTAAACTTTACTAGTATCCTTGGTTCATATTAATCCTTCAGGATTTGATACCACGCTGTATTTGTTTTTTGCATAGTAGTGGTGAGCGACGTTGATCTAAAGGTATGGGTTCGGCCTCTTGAGTGAGAGGTGCGGGTTATCAAAGTCGGGAGATCAAAAGTCTTTGAAAGTGTGTAAAGTTCATCAACCCGCATTGAGTCAGTGCATCGGTAAACTATGGTCCAACACCCTCCAACAAGGAGATGTATCTTTCCTCTAATATTATTATTATATTATTTATCATAGTCATAAGAGATCAAAAAAGTGGTATAGATAATGACGCATGAACCATATGGTTAATAGAAAAATAAAATATTAACTATGTGTCTACAAAAAAAATTATATTCATCGATCATGGTACTACCTTGCTTGTTTCTCCCGTGAAACAGCTTTGCGGTTTCAGTTTCGGGGAGATGATCCGGCGCGGCAGCCGTATAGCAATATCCTAACGGGTGCTCTGATGCGCCGTAACTATATGCATCCTCGGTGACGATGATTACAAAACGGCCATGGTCTTGGAAACCATCGCCGGTAATACGTAGTAATGTACCAGAAGGAGGCCGAAGTGTGGGAAAGAGAAGAGGCCGCCGACGAGGCCTCCCCTGGCGGGCAACGAACTGGTGTGCGTAGGAGGCGCTACTTAATGCGCATTCAGTAACCCACCCTTACAAGGTGTAGCCGGGGCCAGCCTGTCGCTGGGGTGATCCTGTACCCTCAGATTGCAGATCCTGTTTGCAGATCCAGGACCCTCAAAAAGCGGCCGAAGGTACTCGTAAGTGGTTTAGTGGGGTAATGCATTCCCAAGTGCGAGTGCCCACATAGATCCAGGAGCGTTACCCGAGGAGTTAGTAAACCTGGATCATGGGAAAGACCTGCGTCATCAAAAAAAAGGTTAACTTGTTTATGTCCATGGGCGACGTCGACCACTTCGTCACACGTCACACGTCTGCCTGTTTGCCTATTCAAGTGACATAAAAAAATAGTTTAAACATTAAATTTTTGACGACCTTTTTCAAAATGAGGGTTATTTTCTTGTTTTAGGATTGTTTTCTTTTTCAGACCAAACTAAAAATGGTTTTCAGTTTTCATAAAACATTGAGATTTTTTCATGAAACTGTACATTCCG
Source organism: Helleia helle (assembly GCA_963853865.1). NCBI lineage: Eukaryota > Metazoa > Arthropoda > Insecta > Lepidoptera > Lycaenidae > Helleia > Helleia helle. The sequence goes on from OY971425.1 coordinate 11,882,198, forward strand.
ATTTATCACAATTCAAAGTAGAGCAGAATACAATGTAATATGTTTTATTCCCCCTAATAAAGTTATTCTATTAACTGCGTGAGCTGGATATGGTTGTGTGAGCTTTGAAACTTTTAAATAGGAAATAAGCATGCGCCCGTAATTGTAAAAGTTGTTACACCCTCGTAATAAAGGGAAACTTATTCCAGAAATTGTTTTCGTGTCACTTGTACTACGTTTTTAATGGTTACATCGGTATTCAATGGCACTTTTTCTTCGAAGAATCGTGAGAATATCTGTGACATTTATTTAATATTTATCACGGGAGCTGATGTTTTTTGAAGGCTGACAATAAAATAAAATAAAATAAAACAATAAAACGTAGACCACTTACCATCAGGTGGCACGTTAGCCAGTTTGCCTATCCAAGTAACATAAAAAAAAAAAAAAAATGTAGATCGTAAGGGCGCGGCTCCATTACGGCGCACGGAGAGGTTACGCACGTTCGTCTAACTATTTTCACTGCAACCCACGGACACGCTACGCATCCTTACTAATATTATAAATGCGAAAGTAACTCTGTCTGTCTGTCTGTCTGTCTCTTCTTCACGCCTAAACCGCTGAACAGATTAGGATGAAATTTGGCACAAAGATAGCTTGAAACCCGAGAAAGGACATAGGATAGTTTTTATCCCGGAAATCTTACGGGAACGGGATTTATGCGGGTAAAACCCCGGGACTATCTATCTTCTGAACCACGGAACAGATTTGGGTGAAATTTGATATGAAGATACTTTGAAAATTAACATAGGACATTAAATAGTTTTTATCCTGAAAATCCCACGGGAACGGAAGCTATGCGGGTAATACCCCGAGACTGACTATCTTCTAAACCACGGAACAGATTTGGGTGAAATTTAATATGAAGGTACTTCGAAACTTAACGTAGGATTTAAAATAAATCTCATCCTGAAAATCCCACGGGAACGGGAGTTGTGCAGTTAAAACGCCGGGACTGTGTATTTGTTAAACCACAAAACCGATTTGAGTGAAATTTGATATGGAGATAGTTTGAGACCCTAGGTAAGATATAAGATGTATAGTGTAACAAGAAGTTTTTTAGATGTGTCAATAGATGGCGTTAACACAAAATGTAGATCACGCTATCCATTACAAGATGCGAATCCTTATGAGGATCGCACTTTTGTATTGCACGCGTTTTTTAATGAAGTATTAGTAATTTATGCAAAAATGATTTATTAATAGAATTCATTATATTATTATAAAAAAGGAATACTTATATATAATGAAGCGGCTGAAAAAGCTAAAATATGCAAATACAGAGGTCTAGACTCCGAATATGATTTTGTCCCATTCGGTGTCGAGACCCTTGGTCCGTGGGGTCCTAGCGCTTTAAGGCTCTTTAAGGAAATAACAAAAAGGTTAGTCGACATCACAGGAGACCAAAGAGCTGGCAGCTACCTCAGACAAAGAATTAGTCTAGCAATTCATAGGGGGAACGCTGTGAAAATCTTCGTAACCTTGCCTAAAGGGACTCCTTATTTTTTATTTTTATTAATTTTTATTAATATACTTAAGTTATTATATTATATTTTTTAAAGTTTTTAGTTTTAGGTTCTTTGTAATTTATATCCAATATGTTTTTATTTAATTATTTAATAATTTAAAATTGCAATAAATGACAAAGTACTATTTATAAACAATGCTGGGAACAATAATAAAATATATATATTATAATAATAATAATAATAATTTATTTATTTCAAGAAAATACATATTCATTACACAATCATACAGAGATAGGGATCCACCTAGTAAGTATGAAAGCATACTTGTGGCAGGTGGTCCCGCTCTTCCATAGCAATTAGATATATTACAATTCAATAGTATAATAATATCAAAGTACAATTTATAGCTAATTTGAAAAATATAGAATTAGATTAAATTGCCTAGCTATCTAGTCTAACGACAATGTATAAAATAAGTAATTACTGATATTTTTGGTATTTTTATTACGTATGTATGCGAGATATATGAATAAAAAATATAACTTTTTCGTAGTTTTTTTGCTGGTAGTAGGTACTAATTTGAGTTAAAATATTGATGCATCATAGGGTAGTTACGAATAATTTTGTATCGTTTGGACACAAAATATCTACTATAGGACGCCTGACACCTCAATCCTCCCATGAACATGGTTGCTGGAAAGTATCCGAAACGTCGGGCATTTAAAAATCTTAATAAACCGCGATAAAATCCGTAAAAGTTATTTAAATATAATAAAAATGTACTACTAAATTAAATAAATATATTTTATAAAAACGTACTATCGGGCCTTACAGTGGAAGTAAATAGTATTCTTTAATTTATTATAGTTTGTAAATTGGAACCATTTTTTTTATGTCAAATAGAGGCAACCGAGCAGTCGGAGCCGGAGGTGACTACCGACGCCCATAGACATCGGCACAGCTAAAAGTTATGCAGATGCGTTGCCCTCCTTTTTCCTATACCTCATAATGGGCCACCAGAAACTCACAAACCGCACGAAACGCGACAGCATAGCTGTCACTTGACGCCGGTGTTATGTGAGCGAGAGGTACCACCAAGGTTGTGCCGGCCCAATTCGGTTACAAAGCAGCATGGCTACTACTATTTTATTTGAAAAATAAGATTTACAACAATACTTCTTATACGCAGACGAAGTCGCGGTTAAAATCTATGAAATGATTACTGCACTTACATTAAGAAAAACCATTTTTGTCCGTCTGTTTGTTCCGGTTAATCTCTGAAACGGCTAAGCCGATTTTGACGAGACTTTTACTGGCAGATAACTGACGTTATAAGGCGTAACTTTGGCCATTAAAATAATCATCATCAATCCGAACTGCTGTAAATCTAAGTAAACGCGGGCGAAACTGCGGGCAACAGCTAGTTAATTGATATTTTTTTGCATTTGACATTTTGATACGCGTGCGTAGGCTATGCGTGCGCCGCGGCGGAGCCGCACCTTAACTTTCCTTTTTTAAAACCTTGCATTTGTTAAAATACCATTACAATCCTTATTAATTTTATTATTTGGTTTGTAGTGATGTCCGTATTATTCATTCGAAAATTTTAATTATTTTCGAACTTGTTTATGAGTTCGTATATTAAATATGGGATTGTTTAAAAAGGCAGGCTATAAAAATAAGCGTTGGGTCATCACCCATATACCACGGTTTAATAGTCATTGTCAGTCTAGTGACTGATGTTGATCATTTAGTATGGAGTACATTTCTAATATTAAGGGTACACTACTCATAATGTAACCTCGACCTCTCAATTTGGTCGTTTAGTCGCCGCTGAATATTAATGGTTTACTGATGATTTGCATATTACAAAAGCAAGGCCTTTAGACTTCATAACTTTAGCTGCCGCCTGCGGCTTCACGTATATAACCATAGATCTAAAATCCATACCAATCTATATTCATCTTATAAAGTTATTTGTCAGTTTCATATTCTAAACAGCTCATTCCATTATTATTTTTTACCAGTACATTGTTACGTTATCATTGAGTGACAATAAAATTATCTACTATTAGAAATAAATTACTACCCAATAAAACCCGGTGAGTGCCACCAATGCCGCCTCTGGTGAGGTGTCCTGGATCTATTGTGCAAACAGGGCACCTCGACGGCTAGTCAGTGGGGTGAGGTTCCCATCATCGCCTCTTGTCTCCGTGCTCCTTTGTCTCCTCTTCTTATAATAGGGGTACAAAGAGCACCTCCCTCGGCTCGATTAGCTTCGCCCAAGGTGCTGGGCACACACCAGGTTACTGAGCTCCATCGCCACGACAAGGCTTGAACCATTGTACCAGTGTAGGTATATAAAGATAGAGTAGAAATTTATATATTCAACTATATAATGCATACACACAATAAATAGCCAAATGAAATATATCACTGGATAAAAAAGATTGGCAGATAAAATGAAAACAAGAAGTAAAAACTCATAACTTAGAATTATGATATTATGACATTTCAATTTTTATTATTTGGTATAAAATGAAAAAGTTGAAATTTCATAATGACGTCTTATATTATATCATATTGGAAACGTTCGGTGACGAGGTGACGATGTCGCGAGTTCCATGATTTTTGTTCACTCAAAAAGTGCTCAGAGCGCTTTAAGCAGTTTTCACTTCAATAATATCCTATTTCTTGGGTGTAATCTGGGTGACCTGTGTATAGAATGTCCGTTCATTCGCTTGTATTGCGTGACATAATCAATAAACCTATTATTATTTTTACAATTTAGTTAGAACTAAACTATCTTTAAATAAGATACGCAACAAAATCTGATAGCAATGTATTTCATGAACTTAAATAGGAGTTGGAACCCGTATATCATACAAATTGCTTTTATATTGAAATGTCTTTTTGTAAACAATCTAATTCTACGAACAACCCTCTGGGATTGCTAATACTTATCCAACAGTCGCGAAGGCAAAGGGCAAATGGTATTTTGTATTTAAATATATATGAACATGCGTTCTTTATGAACCGGACAGTCATAGGGACTGCCGATAGAAGTGAAAACTTAGAATTGTGACATTATGAAAGTTCAAATTTTAATACAAGCAATTTGAAATTTTATAATGACGTCAAAATGTTTAAATTAGCTTATCACATTGGAAACGTATCACATACGGTGACGATGACGCGAGTTTCACGCTTTTTGTTCACCCAAAAAGTACACTTATATACACAGTATATAGTATACATATATATCATGGAAAGCGTTCAGTGACGATGACGTAAGTTCCATGATTTTTGTTCACCCAAAAACGACTCAACCGCCTAAGGGAGTTTTCACTTCAAAAATATTTGAGAATCAAAATGTGTTTCCCTTCTTGTTTTCCATTTCGATATTCTAGTATTTCAAGCTTATATAAATTAGAATACGTTGTTTATCAAGGTGAATCCGTCATTATAATAAATTAATTAAGATTAGCAAAGCTCTATAATAAATAATAATATTTGGACGTGGATTTATTATGCTCTTGCTGACACAAAACAAATATCCCTGATGACGAATGCTCTTAGTAAATCCATCAGTAAATGTAGGACTCCAAAAAATTGCTTCATATATTTAACAAAAAAACTTAGCAAACATCAAAGTTTATATAGCTCGTACTAACGATATTTTCTTTTTCAACAGGTAAGAATTATCTACATTCATAAATCACTTCAATCAGGTAAGTATATAATTTTAAATACACTATTGTTTTAAACTAACGCGATCACTATTCATATTTAAATATAAATGTATATTACATATTAATTTATATATTATTAGTTATTACATTAATATATAATTGTGCATGGCTGAGGGGCTAATTGCCTTCTGATTATTACTAAGTCTAGTGGGTATAGGCTCGACCTCTTGAGAGGTCCGGGTTCAATCCCGGCCCTTTTGTTACCTTGAAACGGATTTTTCTAAATTTCTACGTGCACCTGAACACGATCTCATTGCTTGCTCGCCGGTGAAGGAAACATCGCGAGGAAACCGGCCGATAAGATTAAGTCTTGAAAGGTGTGTGAAAAGTTCACCAACCCGCATTGGGCCAGCGCATCGGTGAACTATATGGCCCAAAACCGCCTGATTTCGAGGAGGAGACCCGTGGCCAACAGTGGGATATACCTATAAGGGTTGATATTATTATATATTTACAAATATGTAATATTGTACTTTAAAAAACTTCGTAAATAATTATATACTTATCATACAAACATACATTCACAATAATTTAATTTGATATTTGAATCATTGGTCTAGACTGACACTCATCACTTAGTTAAAATAGTCGCTAATGCTAATAATAATAAATCTCTTACATAATATTGTTTTCACAAAAAGATTTCCCTACAGGACAAAAATAGGGATGCAAGTCTGTATAAAAAACCATCAATTAAAAAAATCGTGCAGAACCGATTAGAAAGAATGTTATTAACATTTTGGTAAATTTATTACTTAAGGAAAGAATAAAGGGAGATAAACATTTGTATGGTATTTTTTCCATTACACGAGTGAACCATCCAAGAATGATATAGGGTTTACATAAGTCAGTCATTAAAAAACATTTTTATTGTAAATATTATTTACATAAATTAATGATCATCATTTAATACTAATTACACAAATGACTTCATTTGAGGAAGAAGTACTTCTTTTTCGCTTTTCAATTTCAACTAGCTGGTGAAAAATAAAATTCTTATTACCGAGGCGTAAAAGTAAATTATTTATTTCTTAACATGTCCGAAGTAGTACTATATTTTGGCTCTACCAGTAAAAGCTTTTAGAAATATACGGCACAGTTTACCTTCTAACGATAATAGTTAAGCTGTATTGTTGTCTTATTTTTACGATCTCAACATTCGTCGAAGTGTATTTTTTTGTACTTCAAATAAGGAAAACCTTAGTTTATTTACTTTTTTACTTTACTACTCTTACAGTTTTTTTATTAAGTTTATTTAAAGAAATATGTAGATACATAAAAGTAATGAGTTATTTATTCAATTGCATTCAATTTCGAATTAATACTTAATTCGCGACCTTTCGTCTTCTAGACCATGGAATTCGATATATTATCTATTTCATCATCATCATTGCCCACTGCCTCCTTTTTCTTTCATCTCCTCCGTGCCTGTCTGTCCATCCATGTTTTGCCCATAATGCCTATGTCTGTTTACATCACAGATATCGAGTAGGCCTTCTCAATATACAGGTTTACATCCTGTCAAATTAATCATAAAAATTTTCACCATGATTGATTTACAGAAATATAACAATACCTCTATAGTTACTGTTAATGAATATAACTTTTCCAAAAATAGCTTGGGCATATATATTTTATATCAAAGTCTTTGTTTTAAGGTTTCGTAATTGTATTGGTTATTTCTTGGCAGTTTATACAGCCTGCGAAATTTCATCGATAACGTCGAAAAGATACACGATAATTGAAATTAAAGCTCGTGTAATACAAAGGGGTATTTTTAAACAATGAAGCCTCCACTTTTATCTGAGCTTTTTTGTTCATTTAAAATAATAAACTCTTAAGTTAATATGTTTGTAAAAGTACACATAATAATTACTTTATTTGGACGATCTCTAACATCGACATAAACCACAATTTACGTCAGATGTAGGTGTATTTAGTTTACTTGATAATAATTTATAGAAAATTGATATATTGGATCATCATCATCATCAGCCTTTATCCGTCCGCTGCTAAACATAGGCAGGATGCCTATGTTGAGCTACGGCAAACTTCCGAACCAGTTATAAATTTGGAGGCCACGTTTCGGTCCCGTAGATCAATCACCACGGGGAGAACGAATTGGTTGAAGACTTTCGTCTTCAAACTCTGTGGTATAGACGACGTAAGAATATGGATAAGCAATATATGATCTATTAGATACTACAATCAATTAAAATCAAATCTAGATAACTTTCCAGAAGGGTTTGACGATCGAACGACAGTGATTTTATGAAGTTAATATATTGTCACTAGCTGACCCGACAGACGTATTATTTTTATATTAATTATAAACATTGAATTCGAATTGGTACAATTAATAAAAAAATATTTAAAAAAAGTGTTTATTATTCTATCTAAAACGACAATTACTTCTCTAAAATTTTATATGGTGTTTAAGTATTATTAAATTTTCTTATTTTCCGCGCAATATTCTAAATATTTTCTTTTATAAGAACCTTCTCCTGGCAATAACAAATACAACAAAAAAGAATTAGCGAAATCGTTCTAGTCGTTCACGCGTGATGGCGTGACCAAGGGAAATAGGGATTCATTTATATATAGATATTAATAATATATTATCATATTATGACTCCACTCAGGTCAGTAGTAGCTATACAGAGATGCTATGAACAATTAAAAATAACTACATAGATTGTTATAGGCATCACTAGGTAGTTTATTCCATATGTTTTATATAGTATATCCGGGGCACCTCACCAACGGCGGCATTGGTGGCACTCGCCGGGTTTTAGTGGGTAGAGCTGCGTCCATTTACCAGCTGTCGGGCGCAGCGAGTCCCACATACCCGCGTGGGGAGACCCACTCCCCCGCGGGGATGCCTCAGAGCATTTCCCGGCGTTAAAGAAAAAAAAAAAAAAAGAAAGGAAAGATAAGCAATATTTTTGGAACGTTGAAAAAAAATTGAGCACGCGTCTCCTCCTCGAAGGAAATTTCGGCCATAGTTCACCGATGCTCTGACCCAGTGCGGGTTCGTGAACTTCATATATCTTCAAAAAAAACTATTTTATGGCATCCATCAGAAACGAACCCAGACCTTTCTCCCAAGAAGCCAAGCCCATACCCACTGAACCATAATCGCTCGTACTCGCTCGCTCGTTGTGAAGCAAATACATTAATTAAATATGGGTCCATAAAAGGCACTTTCAGTGGTTTTACATAACGGGAGCAACCAAACATGAGCTGCATGTTTCAACACTCACAATGGGTAGAGTAAACAATACGGGGAAATACCACTTTAAACAATTCTGCCTGAATCTATGAGAAGCCGTGAATAGAGCCTTATTGAAATTGAAACCTTACAGATCTTAAAATATAAGATAATTGGAAGAGGTTTACATCAAATGCACGTGGTCTATAATTAATATGTAAAATGCTTTATTACGCTTACGTCAATTTCGCTCATTATAATGAAAAATTTATATATGTGACTAGCTGTTGGACGCAGCATTGCCTGCGTTAACTCACTTAACTCCTTTTAGTCACAGCATGATGTTATATAGCCTTCCTCTATAAATGGGCTATCTAACACTGAAAGAATTTTTCAAATCGGACCAGTAGTTCTTGAGATTAGCGCGTTCAAGCAAACAAACTCTTTAGCTTTATATATAAGTATAAATTATATCTTGGAAGATCAATCATGGTTTTTGTAAAGTTTGAGAAACTTTATAATACAAAGAAAAAGAAATAGTAGTAATAAATTGAACTATTTACATGGAAAATAGGTCATACTCAATATTAAAAATAATAATTGTAAAACACAATATTGATGTAATATAAGATAATCGGCTTGAAAGTTACATTAATGAACGTTATATCCATACAAGTCTTATTTAATTCAATATCTGATATTATTGATACTAATTATATGAAATTTATTGGGTACATTTCATTTTCATCGAATTTTATAATAGGTGTATGCTTCTACGAATATCCGAATTTTATTCGTATAAGCAAAAATTTAAACCGACTTCAAAAATTAAAAAATAAACTAAAAAATAATCGCGTTTCCTTAATTTTTGTGCCTACAACTTATAATCAACTTGTTATTTTACTAATTACAATCTTATATTATTATATAAGATTGTAATTAGTAAAATAACATATATTATTATTATCTTATAAGTTGTAGGCACAAAAATTAAGGAAACGCGATTATTTTATTACTTTTTAGTTTATTTTTTATTTTTTGAAGTCGGTTTCAATTTTTGTTTAAAAAATTTTTATTTCTTAATTTTAAGTGATTCCGAAATTCGATAACTAATATTATTTATCTGAAAATATATGAATAGATTTTTTTTACATCGACAAGTAATATAATTATACATCATTGACTACTATTGTTATACTAGCTGAAGATTTTAGCATATTGAACCGTACGAAGTAAACCCAACAAATTAAGCTGTAAATTGTTGAGGAGTTCCCTCTACTATCTATGGTTTCCATCTTCAGATATATAATGACACTTATTACCCATATGGGTGCAAAGTACTCGTCAATATAATTACTGAATTAAGTCCAAACACAAGGTAGCTACAGTAAACCATTGAGGAGTTCCCTCGACTGTCTAGACCTTCATGAAATTGTAGTGCTTTAAAATACTTATTAAAATATATATTAAACGCACTCCTACGATTTTCGAAAGTTCCCCTCGATTTCTCTAGGATAACATCATCAGATCCTGGTTTCCTTATCATGGGACCACCTCAGAAGTGCACTCTTTTGAATAAAAAACAATTTTGAAAATCGGTCCAAAATTGACGGAGAAATCGGTGAACATACATTAAAAAAATATATACACACGAACATGAACGTGTACTCTGTGGGTTCCATATACGCAGCGGACATACAACGCCCTAAAAATTCAATATAATAATGCCATCAGGATGTTACTGGGGCGGGGCTTCCACGTTACTGCAGTGCATCAGGAATTTTTGCCGAAGCCCATACTGATAGTTTCAATGCCATCCTACGAAAAAGGATTGCGACCATGATGCGCCGGGTGCGTGGAAGCGTCAATGGCATTCTGAGGGTCATTAGTGATAAGCCTTGCTGTCCCATTATGGCGCATTTGGATGCATGTGCATGTAGCCGGTGCGTCAGGTGGGGGCAACAAATATATGAATTAAAACAGTCTCATTATTACTAACATAGTTTAAGTAGTGTGTATTACTAACGTCAATTATGGATCTTTGGTCTGAATTAAAGTATTTTTATTTATTTTATTATTTATATAACCTCCTCCTTTTTTGTAGTCGTTTAAAAATTCGTAAAATAAGAGATATAAGATTTTAAGTTAACTTGGTTATTTAAATTGCTAAAATTATTTTTGTTAAAAAGACATTCGTATATAATACGGAAATAACGAGTTCCGCGAAATAAAAGTGAAAACCATGGTAAATATCCCGTTTTAAATAATTTTAGCAATGAAAAAAAGATATTTTAAATATTCAGTAGTACAACGGCAGAACTGTATAACCGCACAATATTTGGTATATTTTACTTGAAATACTTCATATAAATTCGAAAGAAAAAGGCACATTATTGATTTTGTAATAATTGACCATAAACAAGTTAGGTAACTCTTTTTATAATTCTCTATGTAGATTAAATCCTTTTAAATAAATTATTTCCCGTGAAAATGTACTTATTCAAAAAATTTAGCCTATTTAGATTCGCCCGTTGAATCTTGTGATAAGTGTTATGCGGATAAAATTTAAAATTGCGGATAAGTGAAAGGTGTATTTATAGATGAGAGGCCATTCACTCGGTGTTTCCGACGTCAATAGGTGACGTTTACCTCTTAAAGCCTATTATACAATCACGGTTTTGAAGGAAAGCTTTACAAATAAATACAATTATGAAAGCAAATGACTGGCCTGTTGGTCTAGTGGTTAGTGACCCTGGCTGCTAAACTAGAAGATCGTGGGTTCGATCCCCACCCAGGACAAATGTTTGTGTGATAAACATGATCATTTGTTCTGTATCTAGGTGTAATTTATCTATAATATATTTTAAAAAATATCAGTATTTATCATTTGTTTGGTTACCATAAGAACAGGCTCTGCCTAGTTTGGGATCAAATGGCCGTGTGCGAGTTGTCCCAACATATTATTATAAATATCAAGGCAAACTTGGATCCTAAATTACCATGTCAACTGACCCGTTCAATCAGCACTCGATGAAGTCCTTCGCTCAATATCAAGAAGTTTATTAGGCCATAATTCTAATGCAGCCTCATCTGGGTTAGCGAAATTCTATTTTGATATCGAAGCTAATTATATGATAATGCTTAGTCGTTATACCTGATAAGGATATCCTGCCTTAATTAATAACCTTATTTGTTTGCTAAAGTCACAAAATACGTACGAGAATACTTTTGGGGACATAAAGAATAATTATATCCCTAATACTATGCTGTCCTCTAATTGAAAGGCGCAATTATTATAGTAGGTATATTTTCCCTACGGATGTAATCATAGTAATTTGTTTAACTCTATTAATAATTAGCTATGCTGTGTGTTCCGCTGTTTGAGCTACCTTGAAATAGTAGAAAGAATAGAATAGAATTGAATAGAATAAACTTTATTCAGCAAACCAGACATAGCACCACAGTACAGATGAACATTAATATCCTGAAAGGCTATCCTGATCAATAAATATCTTCTAAAATGAGGTTAACAAATGCAAAAAAAATTAAATGAAACGGAATTCTAGAGATGATGCGTTGAATAAAAAAAATCGTTTTACTTATTTTATTTTAATAAATATCCGGAACCGACCATGGTGACGTTCATTGAAAAAGGCTCCTTTTTTTCCTTTCCACCGGGATGTGCTCTTAGGCATCCCGCGGGGGAGGGGGGACTCCCCAGGTGGGTATGTAGGACTCGCTGCGCCCGAATAATGGTAAGTTGGACGCAGTTTTTCCCACTGAAACTCGGCGAGTGCCAACTGCTGCCTTTGCAAACGGTGAGGTGCCCCGGATCTATTGAGCAAACAGGGCACCTCGACGGCTAGTTAGTCCCTTAAGGGACCGACGTCACCTCCACAGAGGAGTTGTTCCACGCTACAGAACAAGATGGATTATGGGTAGCATAATAAGGTAAAAGATCCGAGATTTGCCAAAATGTAACGGATATGGATATGAATACCGATCTTTATTTCTCCCTCGAATATCCGCAGATACGGAAATGGGTTCCGTACATCACTAGCATATATTAATGTATAACATGCGAATAATTACGCAGTCTAGGCTGGTGATATAAATATATACTGAAACTCGCAATAAAAAAATATTTATACTTCCATCGTTGCGTTACCAGGACAAATAGTCAATATGTAACCGAATCCTGTTTATGAAATGCCATTCGATCGGAACAGACGTCATGACAAAGTTGCGCAATTGACAATATAATATAGTAATAAATAAATATAGCCTTGTCACGTAGCGTGCCGCTTCCGCCCCTTTAAACACTGATTGCAGTCGGTTTGTGATGGCCGAGGCGCCATGAGCCATCATTACCATTGGGTTGCCCCGCTGCTAGTGACGCGTTGACGTTGTCGCGTCGGACTTGCCGCCCTGCACGAAGGGTGGCAGGAGGCGGTCCCTGCCCACGCCTGCGCTGAACAACCAGCGCCATATTATGCTCTTGTACCGTACTCTCGGTTCGTTTGCTCGGTCAATTATCTTTAACGTATTGAAGAGGGGTACTACATAATTTAAAGAATTACATTTTGTTGATTGTAGTCTCAACGATGTGCTTCGGTTGAGTGTTTTTGACATTATGTATTCGTTGTACAGCTGAAAAATGACTATCTACAAAGTAATCAATACACTAACTATGTTTCTGGATTAATACATTTTTTATAACTTTATGACCTCCAAATTTCCATATAATAATTAGGATTATAGTATAAACGAGATTTACATCTGATAATAGTACACACGCTAATACTTTAACTACGACGAAATTTATATTGTTACAATTTTTTAACTATAATTAGCTGTTGCCCGCAGCTTCGCCCGCGTTAGCTTAGATTTAAAGTCAATTCTTTAAAAAAATAAGTGGACCACCCTTAACATTTAGGGATATGAAAAATAGATGTTGATCGATTCTCAGACCTACCCGATATGCACAAAAAATTTCATGAGAATCGGACGAACGATTTCGGAGGAGTTTGGTAACAAACACCGCGATACGAGAATTTTATATATTAGATAAATAAAACTAGGATAAAGAAAAATAGTGTCCTATTACATATAAAGATACTGCATATTTGTCGGTAATAAAGATTGATGTCTTTTTTGTGTAACATGTTTTTCATGTTAGTTTACAGTAGGCAAGTGAGATATGTAGTGGAAGTAGTTTTATTCTCAGGTAAAAATTCTTTATCTATAGGAAGATGCCCCAGAGACCTCAATACTTGAATAAAGCCAACACTTGACCGACGTTTTTTGTATTCATTTTTCAATCTTGTAGCTTGTAGTGAAAGTGTATTGTGAAGATTTTTCTTGAGTACCATATATTTCTTTCGAACAATAAACATACAATGCAAATATTTTTTTACGAAATAACTTTACACTACATGTTTATTATTATGTAGATTAAAAAATAATAAAATACTACTCATTATTTTTTTAATTAAAAGAAAATAACAATGTTTTCACTAATTCTTCCTTTAGTTTCCAAGCATAAAAGTATTTAATTGTGTTTAGTGTAAATAAATATATTACAATAATAATAAACTTTAATTGAACTACTTAGTACTCGATTGGCGAACATTTATATTAAACCAGCTTTTGCCCACGGCATCGCCCGCTTTGAGTTTTTTTTTTATCTTAGTTGGATAGGCAAACTGGCAAACGTGCCACCTGATGGTAAGTGGTCGACGTCACCCATGAACATAAGCTAGTTTACCTGGCACGAGCCCAGGCAACTCATCTATGTGTTGCCTATCCTGAGACATAAGATATTAAGTCTCGGTGCCAGTAATTACACTGCCTGTCCTGTTCTTCTCTCCGAAACACAGCAAAGCTGTTTCACGGGAGAAACAAGCAAGATGGTGGTACCCATGCAGCCGGGAGCGCGGCTTAGCGCTTCCCTCCCACCGGTTGAGTTCGAAAAAGTAGCCTATGTATTTCCGTGTTACAAGGAAATAAAAAAACTAATAAGGAATATTTACCCTTGCTAATATTATAAAATTAAACGTGTGTTAATGTAATACATCTCTATATAATCTATATTGAATGACTTGTTGCGTTCTGTCAGTACATTATTGTGTTTAACTATAATTACGTCGCTTATAAAATTTCAACTGACGTAATTATGAATTACTTCTTATAATAAGCCAAATGTAATTCCCGTAGGAACTTTGAATTATTCGGGACAAAATGTAGCCTATGTGCTATTCTGGTATATAAGGTACAACACTGCTGAGTTTCATCAAAATCCGTTTAGTAGTTTTGCCATTTTTTTTTTGTTATCGCAGGGAAATTCTTTTTAAGCATGTAGCCAGGATTTGACTTCTCTCGTGTCCCCAAAACCCCTTGCCCCATGTGGGACTCGCACCCGTAAACTAAACCCGAAACCCTACCAATGAGATTTGCAGGCAGGAGAGCAAGCGATGGTCTCATATTCAGGTGCAGGTAGAGAAACCCATTTCTAACCATCGCGGGGGGGTCAGAATCGAACCCGGACCTCTCAGTTCTCTCTCAAGAGGCAGAGCCCATACCCTATCCATCGTCGCTTACGATACCCATATTGCTTCTAAATACCAATTGAAAGTCATTTTATTTCTAGCTGCTGTGTAAGTCAATAGCAGATTAAACTGAAGAATATAGATTTCGAGAGTAAAATAATTATATGTAGGGGATTAGGTTCTTCTGCCATTCATTACCTTTATTACCTTTTCCCTAAGAAAGTATAACATTTGACTCGTATATCAAATTCTGTATATTGTTTTATATTATGTTAACCAAATGTTGATAACTAATGTGTAGACTGTAACCTTCCCTATCATGGTTCAGGCCTTGTCGTGGCGCTGGGGCTCAGTAGCCTAGGGTGAGCCCAGCAACTTGGGCGAAGCGAATTGAGCCGAAGGGGCTCTTTTTAACCCTCTTATAAGAAGAGGGGACAAAAGAGCAGGGAACAAGGGGCGAAGACGGGAACCTCACCACATTTTTTTTTATATACTTTTTATTCTCTTTTAAGATACACTTTTATTTCTTATCCTCTAATCGCCAAACTGTTCAAGCAGTTTGTAGGCGTTCCGCTCAAACTTGTAACATACATACATATATTACTAGTATTATTTAAATTCTGCATCTCTCTCTAACAACATACAATATTTATAACAATAAGCAATAAAAAAATAATTATTACACATACCTAAGACTTACTTACATTTTTAGTATATCCGAACACTTCTTTCCTCTCTTAGTATTTGATATTCATTACATATCTTTGGTACAATATATTTTCTAGTTCTTTCCCCATAGTAGTTATTAACTTTTACTGTCTCTAACTTTCCTTTCTTAATTGATCGAGCGCTGTATTTATATATTTTATTTATTTTAAATTCCTCTCTATAATATGTTTCCATTGCTATCAAATATTTAACTTTTTCATTTACTGGTATAATTGCACATTCAGAAAAAAGTTTATTATAGTTATCTCTATGTTTAGTCTTTAGTTGCTTGTCTACCATTATTTTTAAGAATCTTAGCTGTATCTTTTTAACTTATAAGTTATAAAAGTTAATCCGTAACAACTTAACCCATAATTAATAACTGACTCCACTAATGCATAGTAGACCATTAGAAGAGTATTTTTATCTATTATTCTTTTTAGGATATAAAACTTACTGAGTACTGACCTTAATCTATTACACACCACTTCCATGTGTGGCCTCCAGCCAAACGTATTTTCTATTATCAGGCCTAAGTATTTAATGTTACTTACTAATTCCAGTTCATTACACTGATTTTACTGCCCCGACGTTGAGAGGGGTTGTTCTGTGGTGCGGGTTGACCCCTCTGTGGGGAGTCGGTCCCTTGGTGGACTGATTAGCCGTCGAGGCGCCATGTTTGCCCATAAGATACGGGGCACCTCAACAAAGGCGGCATTGGCGGCACTCACCGGGTTTCAGTGGGTAGAGCTGCGTCCATTTACCAGCTTTCAGGTGCAGCGAGTCCCACATACACGCGTGGGGAGACGCACTCCCTCGCGGGATGCCTCAGAGTATTTCCCAGCGTTAAAGAAAAAAAAAAGACTGTAACCTTGACCATTTTATGGTTATAAAACCCACCATATGGTTTTCACTTAACCAAGTAAATGAACTGGAAGATTTCCGTATAAACGTATAATTAACCGACTTCAAAAAAAAGGAGGTTCTCAATTCGTCTGTATGTTTTTTTTTGTTTTACTATTTTATGATAGTTGGATAGACAAACGGACTGACGAGCCTCATGATGGTAAGTGGTCAGAGTCACCCAAGAATATAAACAAGTGAACCTGAGACAACTAATTCGTGTGTCATAATCCTGAGACAATATGTTTAGTCACTGTGCCAGTAATTACACTGCCTGATGTTTGATATTTTAAATTAATGTGTTCGTATTTTATAACCAACCTGAGTTTGTGTTTAATGGCTTATCTCTAAAAAATATGTCGAGCTGCCTCGATCAATACTATATCTGTCCTATTTGTTTTTGCCGCAAAGCTGTAATGCATTGGTGTAAAAGAGCTGTATAAGTCTTCTTAATGGGGCTAACATTTCTAATCATATAAAAGTAAAAATGAATTCTATGTGCGATGATATTTGCGTTATAAAGAAATTTAATATTAACTTAAGTAAAAGAATTATAAATTAATAGCAAATATAAGTATAAATGCATTTTCGTAATAATAACAGTATTTATAATTACTGTAGGTATCTACACATCTATACAGATAAATAAAATTGGAGTGTGTTTGTAATATTATTATATTATTATTATTGAATTCATATGGATGATACACGGTACATATACTAAAATAGCATTTTTTTTTACAAATTTTGTCTGTCTGTCTGTTTGTTTCGGCTAATCTCTGAATGGGCTGGCCGATATTGACGGGATTTTCACTGAAAGATAGGTGATGTCATATTAGGAGTAACTTAGGCTTAGGCTATAAAAATAATCATCATCAATCCGTATACGTGTGAATCTAAGCTTACGCGAGTGAAGCTGCGGGCAAGACCTAGTAATATAATATAATATTATAATATTACTAATATAATATGTGGAGTACTATGTAGTACTGTTTATGACTGGCCTCTTCGCAGGTAGCAGGAGTTGGGACACAAGTGAAACGCTTGGATGCTAGATGCCAACTGTTTATTGTATTAAACTTAAAACTATATCACACATACGTAACACACACAAATACATCTTGCACGCGTCATCATTCGCACACCTATGCAAGATCCCCACAATATTCCCCCCTTTTTTGAAAAAAAATATATTCATATTTTCCATGCTAGTACAACACGCAAGTTATATTATTCTAACATTACTTATATTTCATTACACAAGTTTCACATTTAGCTACATAGACATAATATCTATATCATAGATAACAGGCTACATTAATTATTTAACATTCTAGATTCCCACAAAATATTAAATACATGATATTAAAATTTGTTTCAATACAATAATTTCTGTTGTTTAATTTCACCCTTATTTACTTTATAAGACATATAGGTATAGTATACACGTCTACACAATGTTGTGACGTGGTGGCGCTTGCTGTGGCATTTGAATCGAGGTGCTACTATGCCATACTGCCATTTCCTTTTGCAGTATTTTCCTGGTATCTGCTTTACATTTTTTTATATACAGCGTACACTACATATGCGCTAATCAAAAATATAATAACCATGGCTACTGTACCATACTTTTCCAGGGTTTGCTCAAAATGCGAAGTGGATGCACCATTCGCTCCATTCTGGGCAATAATGACTTCTTCAGATTTCTTCTCTACACTATACGATTTACCCATTTTGATAATTTAGTTACAAAAAGAAGTTAAAATAAATATATAAGTAATTACTTTGTGTAGCTAATGTTATGGATAATGATGATTAATACAATGGTTACATATTTATATTCAAAAACTAATTACATTATTGCGACATCAAAATACATCATCCGTTTTGCTGTCTAGTTATTTAATTTCAACATCCTTTGACTTACATAATATTATGTTATGACTACTAACCTTTTTGATGCGTCAACATAATCTATAAACTGGCTGCAATTCCATGATTTGCCTGTTGGTTTATTTTTCTATACTTAAATAATATCTTAATTTACATTTTAACTATCTAAGAATCTAACGGGTTTTTTTACGACTCTACCAGACTTTGTGACCTTACAATTTTTTAAAGTATTTGGCGTCGTATCAAATTTTTCCAATAAATATGCTGGTTTTACTCTGTCTATAGCTACTGAAATTATTCTATTTTCTAATTGAATTTTGAATATTTTGTCTGACCTACTCAACACTTCATATGGACCTTCATAAGGACATACTAAAGACTTTTTGTTTCTATCCTGCCTTAAAAATACATGAGAACAATCTTTAAGATCTGGATGCACAAAGAATGCTTGAGAACTATGACTCTTTACATTCGTGGGTTTACATTGCCTAATACTGTCTCTAGTATTTAATATTACCGAATGTGGATCTAAGTTTTCACTACTTTCTACAAAAAATTCGCCTGGCAAACGTAATGATCGTCCGTAAACCATCTGCGCGGCGCTGACGCCTGTTTCGGTTTTGATGGCGGCACGAAGTCCTAACATCACGCTAGGGAGTTCGTGATCCCAATTTTTATTTCCATTAAGTCTCGCCATTAAAGATGCCTTCATACTCCTATGCCAACGTTCAATCGTTCCGTTACTCTGCGGATGATACGGTGTCGTTCTTATCTTTTGTATACCTAGATAAATCATTAACTTAGCAAATAAATTACTCTCAAATTGTCTGCCCTGGTCACTTGTTAGTTTAACAGGACAGCCAAATCTACATATCCACTCCTTATATATGATACTTGCTACGGTATCGGCCGACATGTCTTTCAATGGATAAGCTTCCGGCCAACCTGTACCTCTGTCCATGATCGTTAAGCAGTACCTGTAGTCGCCTGCTGTGATCGGAAGTGGCCCAACCAGATCGACGTGTATGTGGTCGAATCTGTCAGCCTGCGGATATGTACCATAGCCAGAAATTGTATGCCTATTTACTTTGGACCTCTGACAATTAATGCACGTTTTCGCCCATAAGTTAATATCACTGTTCATATTTGGCCACCAAAATTTTTCTTTAATCATCTGGCGCGATGTACGCAGTCCCGGATGACTAAGGTTATGAACGGCACAAAACGCTATTTTACGAAAAGATTCTGTTAAATAAGGTCTTGCATTTCTCTTTGATATTTCACAGTAAATAGACTGACTCGTGTTAGGTATTACGAGTTTCTTAAAATTATATTTAGGATTACTAACTATTTTTTTAAGTTCTAAATCCTTACTTTGTTCTAAAGCTAATCTTTCATAGTCTATTATACTAGATACGCATTCTATACTCTGTATGCGTGATAACGCGTCTGCTACAACGTTATCTTGTCCACACACATGTCGTATGTCGGTTGTAAACTCGCTTATAAAACTTAGTTGCCTTATGCGTCTAGGGCTTTCTTTCTTATTATTTTTACATAATTTTGAAAATGAAAATGTCAGTGGTTTATGGTCTGTGAAAATAATTAAATTACGACCTTCAAATAAACTTCTGAAATGTTCTACACCTAAAAATATAGCAAGTAACTCTCGGTCATATGTGCTATAATTTTGTTGTGTTTCTGTTAGCTTTCTAGAAAAATAACCTAATGGATTCCACTTGCCATCGACATGCTGTTGTAATACCGCTCCCACACAATTATTTGATGCGTCTGCAAATAGTGCAAATGGCGCGTTGGCCGAAGGATATGCTAACGTGACTGCGTTCGTGAGACCGTTCTTACATTGTAAGAACGCTTTATCAGCATCCGGTGTCCAATGTATTATTGTTTTGTCGTTCTTTTTAGCCTTATGTATGTATTTATTTAATATTTCTAAATACTCAACTGCCTTAGGTAAATGACTACGGTAAAAATTTACCATGCCTAAAAATTTTCTTAATTCACTAACATTTTGTGGTTTCGGATAATCAACAATTGCTTGTACCTTCGTGTCTAACGGTTTGATGCCGATTGGAGTGACTTCATATCCTAGAAATTCTATGCTAGTAGCCTTAAAAGTACATTTTTCTAAATTTATAGTGATTCCATACTCGCTCAAACGTTGAAATACCTGTTCTAGATGTTCGTCATGCTGAATGCTGTTTTCCGAGCCTATTAATATATCATCAGAATAACAGTATAGAAAGTCTAACCCTGATAGTACACTATTTATCATGAATCGCTGAAAGGTTTGTGCGGCGTTCCTTAAACCAAATGTCATGCGTTCAAATTCGTATAAACCAAATGGCGTTGTGATCGCGGTCTTACAAATATCATCGGGATTAATTAATATGTTGTGATATGCCTTTTTTATGTCAATTTTAGAGAATATTGTTTTTCCGGACAGTAAATATGTAAAGTCTTGGATACGCGGAATAGGATACCGGTCAGGCTTGGTTACGGCATTTAAAGCTCTATAATCACCACAAGGGCGAACTTGACCGTCCTTTTTCGGTACTAAATGAAGTGGGCTTGCCGAAGATGATTTCGATGGCCTACATATACCTGCTTCTAACATGTTTTTAAATTCTTCCTTTGCGATCTTATATCGCTGCGGTGCCAACGGTCGTGGTTTACAAAAGACAGGCGGACCCGTGGTATCAATATAGTGGTAGACTGAATGTTTTGGCGCCTCTTTAAATGACAATGGCTTAAGAATGTCAGGGTATTTTTTTAGTATATTAAAAATTGGATGATCACTCCGTAGCGTAGAAATCGTTGGTTCTACATGGTTTACGATCGTTCCACGTACGGCCAGGTTAGTTATCTTATCTACTAAACAACGTCCATTAATATCTAAAATTAACTTAAAGTGGTTTAAAAAATCTACACCCAAGATCGGTTGTTTGACATCACATACTATAAAAGACCATTTAAAAGACCTTCTTAATTTTAAATCTAAAGTAAGAATTTTTGAACCATACGTCTTAATATTTGATCCATTTGCTGCGTAAAGTGTATAATTATAATTTACATTTAATTGATTTTTTTTTATAAAACTTTTAGGTAACACAGAAATACAGGCTCCTGAGTCTACTAAGAACTTAATATTAGATATTCTATCGCTTACCATAAGGCGGTAATCCTTGACTGCATCACCTCCCGCCACTGGCTGCAGCTCTGCTAGTTTTCCGACTTCGTACCTTTGGTCTTCCAGCTGCACGGGGATACGCATATGTGGGCACGTTCTCTGAACTTCCAATGGTAGGGACACAGCCAATCTGGATCCTCCGGCGTTCGGCGTGGTCTCGACAGGGAACGGTCACGCGAGACATATCTGAACCTGTTCCTACTTCTGTCCCTTAGTCTTCCGCTCCGTGTATCAATTTCCTTTATTTTTAAATTAATTTTTGCTATTTCTGCCATAATTGTGGCTACTTCTAAGCTGGTCGACGATTGTGACTGACGTTGGGTTACCTCGCTGACTTGTATGGGCTGGTGAGTATCCATTATCCTGTCAGCTATGAGTGCTAACTCTTCTAAATTACTGGTGGATGTCACGGTGAGCACAGCCTGGACAGACTGTGGTAGGTGTCCTTGCCACAATATTTTTAAGGTTTCGTCTTCTATTTTCCCTCTGGCCAGTTCTTTCATTCTTCTTAGCAATTGGCTAGGCTTCTGATCGCCTAATTCAATTTCTGTGATTAATTTTCTTACTTGTTTCGCCTCTGATTCTTCATATATTTGGAGAAGGCGTTTTTTTAGGGTTTCGTATTTGTTAACTTCCGGCGGACTACATATGATATCTGCTACCTGCTGTATTACCTCTTTGTTGAGCTTGGCTACGATCATAAAATACTTGTTCTGGTCTGACGTTTTCTGCGGCGTCAAAATAGCCTCAACCTGGTAAAACCAAAGTCGCGGATTGTCTTGCCAAAATTCTGGAATTTTACTCGCCACTGACAATGTTGCTACATCTGAATCATGATCTTCTTTCTTCATAGGAGCTGACGTGGATGATGAAAAATCTTGTTGCGCTTGTGAGTACATGATTTTACTATCGCGTCGGTTTTTTGCTTCGTGTCGTCCGGTCGGTCGGGTACGTCTTCAGTCGGGTACGTTTTTTAGTCGGGTACGTTTTTTTTGGTCAGGTACGTTTTTTTGGTCGGGGTCACCACTGTGGAGTACTATGTAGTACTGTTTATGACTGGCCTCTTCGCAGGTAGCAGGAGTTGGGACACAAGTGAAACGCTTGGATGCTAGATGCCAACTGTTTATTGTATTAAACTTAAAACTATATCACACATACGTAACACACACAAATACATCTTGCACGCGTCATCATTCGCACACCTATGCAAGATCCCCACAAATATTACTCCGTGGTCAATTATTTACATAAAAACAGGTCGCATGCGCCTAAAAATAAATATAATAATACTAGCTTTCACCCGCAGCTTCGCTTGTGCTAATGTAGATTAAGAAATAGATCAAGTCTTTTCGTTGGTCCTAGGTGACGGATAGAGCATTTTTAAGACATTTATATTCACGCCATTCATTAGATTGGTTCAGCACCAAATACCTGACGGGCATTCTAGCAACCTTAGCTATATTGGAATTAATCCTGTGAGGTATTTAATCTTTTAGATAAATTACTACCTGCCTAGGTATGATATTTTACTTCACTTAATAAAAAAAAAGAAAAAGAGATATATACCTATCCCAAATAATTATATTGCAAGCTAAATAAATTTTAAAAAATCAATTTTTGAGAAACATAAACCTTACGACTGAGTATAAACGTGCAAACGCTAATATAACTACTTAAAACGATTGAGGTTTAATTAAAAAAATACTAAAATTTGAATTCTTATAAACTATTTTAAGTGAGACTTTTAACGGAATATGAATATAAACTTACATCCCCTTTGAATTTTGAAAATGTCTATGTCATAAAAGGCGAAGTTTTAAATTTCTAGCCTTAACGGTTTACTCAATTCATACAAAATTTCATGCAAATACGTCCTAGTTTCATATAAACTTTTATCTCCTATTTCACCCCCTTGGAGATTTAACTCTGAAAAATTCTCGCTTAGTGGATGCGTTCGTTATAGGAGCAATACGTGTGTGAAATTTCAATTTTCTAGCCTTAAAGGCTTGGCCTGTGCATTTATTTAAAACTTTCATGCCATATTTTACCCATTTATTTAGGGTTGAATTCTGGAAAACGCTGAAATACGTAACATATAATTTTTGCCGTACTCAATGCATTCGAAATTTCATGAAAACATGTTCAAAGAATAAAAAAAATCATACAAACTATGATCCCATACTTCACGCCCTTGGGGGTTAAATTTAAAAAACATCCTTCCTTAGTCATAAGAGGAATACGTGTGCGAAATTTTGATTTTCTAGCCTAAAGGGCCTGTGCATTTATTTAAAATTTTCATCCCTTATTTTCCCCTCTTTTGGGTTAAATTTTAGAAAACGCTGAAATATATAACTCATCATTTTTATACTATATCCATACGCGTGTAAATATGTCCAAGGAATAAAAAGATTAATTCAAACTTTATTCCCTTTTTCATCCCTTTGGGGGTTGAATTAAAAAAATCCTTTTCTTGGTGGATGTTTCTGTCATATTATGAGGAGTACGTGACCGAATTTTAATTTTTCTAGCCTTAAGGAGTTGATTTGTGCATTGATACACCAAACAATCAATTTTGCCGTTTATTTAAAAGTTTCTTCCTCTATTTTACCCTCTTAGCGATTGAATTTAAAAAAATGCTGAAAGAATAAACTCGTTATTTTTGTCGTACTTAATTCTTCGAAATATTAAGTACATGTCCAAGGAATAAGAAGTTTCATAAAAACATTCACCCCCTTGTGGTATGAATAAAAAATAATTCCTTCTTTTTCTTTTCAACTTTCTAGCCTTAAGGGTTTGGCCTGTGCATTGATTCTTCAGTCAATCAATGTTGCTTTATCTTTAAAACTTTCATCCTCTATTTTACTCTCTTAAGAGTAGAATTAAAAAACCGCTGAAATATGGAATTTCGTAGGAATTAAGCACAGCAAAAATAACGATATTTTTGCTGTGCTTAATTCCTACAAAAGTTCATGCAACTATATCCAAGGAATACCTAGTTTCATACAAACTTTGATCCCCTATTTCATCCCCTTGGTGGACGATATTTTAAAAAATCCTTCCTTAGTAGATGCTTTTTTTATGTTAGTTATGCCTTCATCATAAGAGGATTACATGGGCGAAATTTTCCAATTGTCTACCCTTCAGGGTTTGGCCTGTGCCCTGATACATTAGTCAATCACTTATATAGTGATTGACTAATGTTTTGTAATAAATTAAAAAAATCCTAACGTAGTGGATGCCTACGTCATAACAGAAATACGTGTGCGAAATTTAAATTTTCTAGCCTTAAGGGGCTTAAGCCTGTGCGTTGATTTTTCAATCAATAAATTTTGGCGTTTATTTAAAAATTTCATCCCCTTACCCTCTTAGAGGTTGTATTATAGAAAACGCTGAATTTTATAGCCTTAAGGGTTTGGCCTGTGCGTTGATACACCAGTCAATCACCTTTGCTTTTTATATATAAAAATAAATATTATTCAATAAATACACCACGTTAAACTAGCCCCATGGTAAGTGTTATGCCGCTAATGCCGCCTTTGGTAAGGTGCCCCGGATCTAATGAGCAAACTGGGCACCTCGATGGCTCGTCAGTCCCTCAAGAGTCCGACGCCACCTCCACAGAGGGGTTGTCCAGCACCACAGAACAACCCCTTCCAACGTCGGGACAGTACAACGGGGTGAGGTTCCCATCCGCCCTCCTTGTCCCCCTGCTTTTTTGTCCCCTGTTATTATAAGAGGGGTACAAAGATAAGGGGCCTGGGCTCAATTAGCTTCGCCTAAGGTGCTGGGTTCACCTTAGGCTACTGAGCCCGACCGCTACGACAAGGCTTGAACAATGGTGAGGAAGCTAGACACACTATACCACAACACAGAAGAATAAAGAATACTATAATATAAGAATACAATATTTATAAATCCACATTGTTGAATACAAATGACATTTTTATTGAAGGTTATTTTTATTGAACAAAAACATAATATGTCATATGTATAAGTCCCGTTAGATTTACATTTCAATTCTCAAGAATGGAAATATTGCGACACTGCAATATTTTTTACGATGCGAGACGCGTTTTACAAGCTTCAATTGGTGTCTCTATCTGAGCCTATACCAAGTAATAGTAATCGACATTTTAATTTATTTAGATTTACTTTGTATCAACTTGACTTAACTCAAACACTTGATATATACAATCTGATCTATATAGTACCAAATGTGATATTATTTAGACAGCATTATAAATGGGTAGAATAATCTACTCTCCTTAGTTTGAGTAAAAGTTTTTTTTCTAAATAGTTCTAGCACTACAAATGTAGGCACACGAGCGTACTAACCAGTTTTTATACGCATTTTGCTCAACGCACGTTTCCTAGTGTTTAGTGTAGTTTCCAGGAACCTAAATTCCCATTCAAAATATAGTCTTTCTATATACTATTTACCTACCTCTTCAATTATATCCAACTGTTATTATATTCATAAGAGTTATGTCAATATTAAATTAGAATATTTTGAATAAAAAAAAGACAAAATAAACTAAAGTTTAACTACACTTTGCTTTTTCCATAAAACGTTATAGAACAAGAAGGAATAGAAAATAACTTGCGTAACTGCTAAATTAGTTACTTAGTAAATTAATTTCACAAAATGTGAAGAAAATGGAAAAAAATAATCAAGTGAATACAAAATTATATTTAAAAATGCGCAAAGTTATTTAGCTATTATCTTTGAGCACTTTCGGGTGTCATTTCGTGCCATAACAGTAACCTTTTAGGGAGTCACTAAGAATAAGATTAGGTATTTAGAAAATATATTTTAGCCAAAAGATTTTGATTTTCCGCCCAGTGGCCGGTGTTTGATGCGAGAGACGAGGGATCGGTCGTCTTGGTGTTCTTTGAGGGAGGCCTATGTTCAGCAGTGGATGGACAGGGGCTGATGATGATGATGAAAATAATGATGAAAAAAATTTTCATCATTAAAAAAAAAACATTTTATGTGCGCTACGGTTTTCCTTATTTGATGCTCAAATAAAGCTGCCTGATTACTTTAGCTTTATTTATGTTTATCGGTTCAAGAAGATTTCATATTAAACCAAATTTTAACCAAAAATCTAGGCGGGTGAAACCGCGCGCCGGGGCGCTGCTAGTTTTTTTTTCTTTTACGCCGGGAAATGCTCTGAGGCATCCCGCTGGTGCGGGGGGGATTCCCCAGGAGGGTATGTGGGACTCGCTGCGCCCGAGAGATGGTAAGGTGGACGCAGCTGTACCCTCTAAAACTCGGTGACTACCAACAATGTCGCCTTTGCAATCGGTAAGGTGCCCCGGATCTATTGAGCAAACAGGACACCTCGACGGCTAGTTAGTCCCTTAAGGAACCGACACCATCTCCACAACCCGCAACACAGAACAACCTCTCCCAACGTTGGGACAGTGCAATGGGGTGAGGTTCCCATCCTCGCCCCTTATCCCCCTCTTCCCTTTTGATAAGAAGGGTACAAAGAGCAGCTCCCTCGATTCAGTTGGCTTCGCTCAAGGTGCTGGGTTCACCCTAAGCTAATGAGCCCCACGGCCACCCCAAGGCTTGAACCTTGGTGGGGAAGAAATCTACCTTGCTATCCACATCAGTGAATCATTTTTGGTAATATTGAAATGCATAATTAATAAAAATCTATAACTAAGGATGAAATAAAGGACAGGTCTCATGCCGGCCGCCATCACGGCATTCGTGTCAATTTTACTGCCAACGCGCGTCAACAGTTTCCCTATAAAAATCTCTGGCTATTAATATACATAAAGTAAAATGTATAAAACGAATCGTACATTTTTACTTTCTCATGAAATCCTAACGGATAAACAAACATAAAGGAAATACGCGATGAATTACGGGAGGAATGATGAGGTCAAACTCGTTAAAGTTATATTACGTACTACGTAGTGAAGACCTTGACGTTATCTCAGTCACGGCTCACCACAATTTTATAAATTCATTGCAAACAAAATAGAAATAAGTGGCTTCATACTATATATAAAACCAACTTATATATTTAACTTGTACATAAAATATTTAATGCAAAAAGAATATATGAATATGAGCTATACGGTTTGTTTTCTAATGTCGGTAAAATTTCACTCATTAAAAACCACATCTTACAGATTTTTATGGTAGTTCATTATTTATCTTACAATCCCATAACCATCATTAACAAACCGATATTACATTAAATCACCATGACTTTGAAAAACATCTGCTAATTAATTAAAATAATCTGAATGAGTAGATTTAAAAACTGTTCTTAAAAATTTTACACTATGAATTATATATTCCCCATGGTTCAGGCCTTGACGTGGTGGTGAGGCTCAGTAGCCTAGGGTGAGCCCAGCACCTTGGGCGAAGCGAAGTGAGCCGAGGGGGCTCTTACTTACTCACCGATGAAGGAAACATTCTGAGGAAACCTGCCCGCCTAATTAGGTTTAAAGTCTTTGGAGGTGTGTGAAGTTCACCAACCCGCATTAGGCCAGCGGATCAGTGAACTATGGCCGAGGTGGGGTAAGGTTGATATTTATTATATGAACTAAAACATTTTGTAAAACTCCAGTGTAATTTATTCTTGTACATATTATCACCATGGAGTCAACGTGGGTGGACGATCGCCAAAATATATGATTGACGACGTCTGCTTCAAGTTATCGGGATGGAAATAAACGAACGACATGAAAGAGGGAAAAATTATCATCAATCAATAATATCCCACGGCATCGCTTACTAATTTCTCGTTGCATAAATACTTTTGATGCTGTTTCGTTTATTTTATTACTAAAGTTAGTGATGGCAATAACGGCTGTTTTACAATAATAAATTATCCTGTTGTATTATTTTGTAACAACTATTGTTCTAAACTGCTGTCTGTTATCCTGTTATTGTTGATTTATAAACGTTAAAAAATATGAATTGTGACAATAAGATTTTCGAAAAACTAAAATGAGCAAAAAAAAGCTCATTCTGCCTATTGCGTGCCTATTTAAGAATAAGCATATAATATATAAGCCATTGCGTCATCGTTTCAATAATGACAACTGACAACAGGATATTTATTCTTTAATAATGTATTATTCATTATTTTCAAATAACGCATTACTACAACTGTTGTTGTAATAATGACCACCACTAACTAAAGTAATGTTATCAGTTTTTTTATACGCAAATACATTTTTTTATATTCAATCTGAATTTGTAGGCACAATTTCTTGTATTTATTAGTATTATTCTTTACAAAAATAATATTTTCGAAAATTTAAAATACATAGAATATATTGTTTTCTAATGATTACACGAATTTCACTCATTATAATGAAACAACTTTTACGGATTTTATCGCGGTTTATTAAGTTTTTTACAAGCCCGACGTTTTGGATACTGTACAGCAACCATAGTCACGGGAGGACAGAGTAACGTTACAAAGTTAGGACATCTGTCTCCAGTCAGTTATATATAGAAGAAAAATATAGTATTAAAATAATACCCGCCTTAAGAAAACTTAATTTTAGTTATAATAAAGACAGTTTATAAAATTTAAAAAAATGACATATCAGTTAAAAGTTATATAATTTATGAGTGCAGATGTAAGATTTTATAAAAAGCTACGGGTCTTTCACATAATTTCGCACCTATTAAGCGATATTCTCAACAGGATAATTCGAGTAAATTTAAGAAACTATCGGCGGCATATTAATTATGAAATTAACATTAACGTTGTAAAAAATCAACGCCCTTGCTCAACTTTACGAGCAGACAGTGAAAATATTTTCCGCATGAGAAAAACTCACTTAAGGAACGTGACGAGCGGGCGATAACGTTCAGTTCTATAATTGGATTATGGCGTCTGCGAGATACTTGTAATTCTCCTAGTTTTAGTTTGTTTTTTATTGCTAAATTGAGCATTTAATGTTTTGCATTTCCCGTTTTATTGAAAACTTTTTGTTTACCATTTGTCATAAGCAAACGGATTTTAGTTTTCTATAACTGAAAGAATATAATGTAAACTAGCATACAGGACTAAAGTGAGATTCATAGTAGGAATACACGTAACAGACACAGGTTACATGCACCAATGATTAGACTTTCGAAAATAAGCAATTCTTTTAAAGGCAACTGTATACGCTTTTACAATAGGATCCCAGAAAACGTTCAAAAGCTCTCCATAAAAAAATTCAAAAAAGTTGTTAAAGAGTGTTTGTGTGGTAAAGGATATTTTATAAAGTAAAAGATTTCATGGAAGATAACACACCCTGGGAATAAGCCGTTCCTCCCGGACATTTCAAGATAAGACGTTAAAATTGTAATATAATATATATTATTTGAAAAGATTAGTCCCACTGAGTTTCTTTCGGCGGTTCTTCTCAGTGGGCTTACCTTGGAACCGGTGGTAGATTCAATTGACGTTCAAAAAGATACTGTATTAGTACTATTTTGAATATTTTTTTTTGATTTTGATTGATTTTTGATTTTTGTAGTAAATTAGAAAACCGTTATAGCAGTATTCTACTTATCTACTTTTTGTACACGGGTACACGGATACGAGTAGATAAAATATTGTATATTAAACGAGTTTCGACGAGTCAACGAGCCTTATAGTGACTACCGACGCCCATAGTCATCCACACAACCAAAAGTTATGCAGGTGTGTTACCCTTCTTTTCCCTATCCCCGCAATGGACCACCGGAAACTCACAAACCGCGACACACGAAACGCGACAGAATAGCTGTCTCTTGACACCGGTGCTATGTGATTTTATATTTTTATTTTTTATGTTAGTTGGATAGGCAAACTGGCAAACGTGCCACCTTTTTTTATATAGAAGAGGGGGCAAACGGACAGTCGGTTCACCTGATGGTAAGTGGAAAGCGACATCCACAGTCACCCGCTATACCAGAGGATCAGCAGGTGCGTTGCCGGCCTTTTAGACATGAGTATGCTCTTTTCTTGAAGGTCCCGAAGTCGTATCGGTTCGGAAACACCATAGGTGGCAGCTGATTCCATATATTTGTTCGGCCATTAACATAAACTAGTTTACCTGGAACGAGCCCAGGCAACTCATCAATGTGTTGCCTATCCTGAGACATAAGATGTTAAGTCTCGGTGCCAGTAATTGCACTGCCTGTCTTGCCCTTCTCTCCGAAACACAGCAAAGCTGTTTCACGGGAGAAACTAGCAAGATGGTGGTACCCATGCAGCCGAGAGCGCGGCACAGCGCTTTCCTCCCACCGGTGAGTGAGCGAGAGGTACCACCCCGGTCGTGCAAGCCCAATCCGGCTGCAAAACCGAATGGCACTACCTCTTACAATATTACTCCCTAGATGGAATAGACAAGAAATAATTCATATTAAATTTATTGGCAGTTTTATTAATTGAAAAAAAAATAAGAACAGATACAATACGGAATGGAAATGATTGCTAACTAGTAAATTGTACGATGTTGTATGCGAGTGGCGAGGCACCGTTCGTCTTGGCGTTCATTGTGGTAGACCTATTTTCAGCAGTGGACGGATGGAGGCCGATGATGATTATGATGTTGTATCTATAGTGATATCCGTTGCACCTTTACAAAGAGAAATTACCAGAGAATAGGCCACATGATGGTACTCTACATATTTATTTTCGCTTAAAAATCAAATCAAACTGGAAAAAAACATAATGATTATTTTTTTGTATTAGAGCTCAAGAATCACCAACGCCTACCTAAAAACAAAAGATGGTAAGGTACCCCGTAATTACTGCCTAAAAATAATAAAAATCCTCCTCTCCCATCGTTCTCGCAGTTCCTCCCGGTCGCTTTTTTCTCTTGATTTTAATTAAAAGGCTAATGTTTCGTTACGGCTCGTGCAACCTATATTCATTCAAATTAATGTATTTATTCGTCATTTGAAAATGTTTTAGAATTCAGATGGGAATTGAGAAAAAAAAATATTCCTAAATAAATGCATGACACAAGCATAGAATGATTAGATCTGATAAATAATTGAAAATATGTATCAATTATAATAATATCATATTTTATAATCATTTATATAGGTCTCTATTTCGGGGATATAGTCTTTTTATAACCACAATATATAAGTATATCTAGAATGTGTTTAGCATTGTATTTTTTCAGTGAAGTATGAAAACAAAGAGATAAAGATGATAGCAACGTATGGAATATTCTAATTTATAAATTTATAAGTAAATAATTCTTATCATAAGTACATTGACTTTCGTCCTTTCAACAATATAAGGTTAAGAAGGTTAGGTAGTTTAATAGAGATTTAATTTGATTTAATAGAGATTCAGTCTACGTGATTAGTGGAATAATAAATTGTATTATTTATTTTAGTGAAGTTTTATGAGAGCTTTAAAGTCTATCATCTATACTAATATTATAAAGCTGAAGAGTTTGTTTGTTTGTTTGAACGCGCTAATCTCAGGAACTACTGGACCGATTTGAAAAATTATTTCAGTGTTAGACAGCCCATTTATCGAGAAAGGCTATAGGCTATATAACATCACGCTGTGATATATACGAGTTGAGTAACGCGGGCGAAGCTGCAGGCAACAGCTCGTTAACAATCATATCGTAGTCGTCGTCCTACGTCAGTTTTTATAATTTCGTAGCACGCTGTAGCATGATGCTACGAACATATATACATTCTACGTAGCAATTGTCTTAGTCAGTCTCAGTAATCATTTCAATGAAACATGTTGCATAACATTTATTCATCATCATCAGCCTATTATTGCCCACTGCTGAGCCCTGCCACTCGTCTGTCCTTTGCACTATCCATGTTTTGTTTGCCCACCAGCCTTACCACGTCATTGGTCCCTCTCGACATACGACGACCTGGAATTCTCCGACCCATTCTTGACCATCATGTATATGCAGATGAACCTTCATCAACATGTACTCATATTTAACTAGGGTACCCAACAAACGTTGTCCTGTACGAAACATTTTATAGTGGAACTTGAAAACACACACACAACATTTCATCAAGATCGTTCCAACCGTTTAGGAGTATTTCAGTCACATACAAGCGCACGCAAAGCATAGAAAAAAAAAAATATTAAGATTCAATAATCATAAATAGGAGAAGTTAAAATTGTTTAGTTCCTTTCTCTTCTTTGTCATTAACTTATAGTAGCTATAGACAAACGTGACAATAAATTATGTGTAGTGACTTCATGTATCTCTTTGAATGCATTTCAAAATGTCTTACAATGTTCAATAGTCAAGATATTAAAACGCGCCAGAGTGGACGTAGCTTATCGCCCGTAGCAGCCGGAACTTAAACGCCTTAGCGATGTGTGCCTACGTCACAGATTACTAGGCGTTAGCGTCTACTGTGTTGCAGTTAACCAATAAGTATATCAATTAAATATATATCTCGGTGTAGTTTTGTGATAAGCTCGTAAGAATGTGTGTTTGTTATGTGGAATTTGGAACATAAATAAGCCGATGTAAATAGAAATTATAACATTAAAAGTATATTTTAGTACACAAATTTTCTCTTTGTGGAAAATTTCAGACTTGCGACCATCGTATAGTTGGTGGAGCACAAATTAAATATTTGTACTTCAATAAAATTATTTCTCCAAAACATCTTTTTCATAATAAAATGCTTAAATACATCACATTAATCGTCATGCATAAATTTGAATTATAAATGTTAATTGTACGACGTATTTCGTTCAATTTTCCTGTAAATTGAACAAAATGTAATATTATTTCAATCGGGTACATTTATTTTACTATTAAATTGAAAATTGGTATAATTCTGGAAAAATAAATAAAATAATTTTATTAATAGAATCAGGCGTTACTTTGTGGAAATCATCCAATTATGATAAATATTACTTTGCCTTAACACACGTCGTGTGAAATATAATTATTTCTTCTAATAAAATATATGTTTATTATTTAAACATATTTCTTAGTTATATCATCATCATCATCATCAGCATGTATCTGTCCACTGCTGAACATAGGCCTCCCTTAATGAACGCCAAGACGGCCGATCCCTTGCCACTCGCATCCAACATGGACCAGCCGTCGCACGAAGATCGTCTTCCCACCTTTTTTTTTTTTTTTTTTTTTTTAATGCAGCGGAAATTTGCAGCCCAAACCATAACTAGGACCGGGGTGAGTTTTAAACCTAGCCGTGAGTGGGGTTCGCACTTGGAGATGCGTTACCCACTAAAACCGCTGCAAGTGCCCTCAGCCGCCTTTTATGAGAGTCCCGGATCATGCAGGCAACGCAGGACCCTCGGCGACAGGCTGGCCCCGGCGAAAAGGCCAGACTCCTCCTCTAAAGGGGGACTGCTCGGCTGTTCGTTTGATTCGATACTTTTAGCAGTCCCCGACGACGTCGTGTCTAGCTGGACCCAGGTTAAAACCCCATCCTGGGCCCGACACGAGCACAGGGGCCTTACTGGAGGCGCATTAGGTAGCGCCTCCTACGCACCCCCGTTCGTCGCCCGCGGTGGGAGGCCTCGTCGGCGGCCTCCTCTCTCACCCGCTCATCGGCCTCCTTCTGGGACATCACTGCCTCGCAGAAGGAGACCATCGCCGTCCAGGACTCGTCGTCGCCGAGCATCGCGGGGATGACACTCGGCAGAGACAAGTCCCCTCCGATGACCGATGTCAGATCATGACGCAGCGCCGCCCATCTCGGGCACACCTCGAGGGTGTGCTGGGCCGAGTCCACCGCCGCGCCACAATCGTGACACACTGTCAACGGCTCCCTGCGGGCCGTCCGGCACAGGTACTCACCAAAGCAACCATGCCCAGTGAGCACCTGTGTCAGACGGAAGGTAAGGGGTTTGCGCTTACGGCGCATCCACCGCTCTAGGACCGGACGCAGGGCAACCGTTAGGCGTTTGCCATACGGCTCCCACGCCAGGTCCTCTCCCCATCGTCTTCCCACCTGGTCAATGGCCGGCCAACACTTCGTCTACCCGAACGCGATCTCCACTCTTGAACCTAATAGCTCCATCGGCCTTCCGTTCTCCTGAATGTGTGACCAGCCCACTGCCCCTTAGTTATACATATACAGTTATTATTTATATATATATATGAAACTAAGCAAAGACTGCCATAATATAAGAACTTTCTCGTTGGAATACAATTTTGTTAATACCAAAACAAAAGAGGCATCGGAACAAGTTTTGTACTTTTTATTTTTTTTGCTCATTATGGTTTAGATTTACGTCCTTTGTTACAGATAAAGTCAATGTTTCGTTTCGACCCAAAATATTTTTTATTAAAAACCTGATCATGCATAAGACTCCGTGATTTTAAATAAACCGAATCCATAGATTTGTGTGTTAGTATAATCATTGCAATTTTATATCAATATAAAAATATCACTATGTAAATAAAACAACAAGATAGTTTGCTTTGTCTACTTATCTAGATGCGAAGAAGGATCTGTAAAAGAAGTTTTCACAGCATAAATTAGTAAAGCCTTGATCGGTATCGTGTAGTACTAGAAGGATAATGCGGGCACGGGCGCCATGACGCCGCGCGGCGCGCCCGCCCGCAGGCGCCCCGACGCCGCCCGAGCGCCGCCGAGCGCGCCCGACCGCACTCCGGACCCGAGCCTCCGTCGACGCGTGGAGCCAGTCGCAGTGTGGCCACCTGGGCGTTGGAACAGTTCCCGCACGCCCGGTGCTCGGTTATGTAACTCAATCAACTTATTTATTTAACAACGTTTAATATACGTTTGTGAACGTCATCACGAGACTCTCGAATCGATCTGTCTAAATTAATTATACTTTGTGTAATAGTGATGTGCACCTACGCCTATCCTCGCGGCTATAATCATCGGGACAGGTTTTTCGTTTCGTTTAAAAATTTGTTCCAATACAATTTGTATTGTAATTTAATATGTACGAAGCAACAATTGATTATGTTACTGTAACAACTGTTCATTAAAATAATAATTTAATGTATATAAAGCGTTACAAATAATGTGAATAATTTGTAATAAATAATATGAGTATTTTTCATAAAATATTAAATATATAAAATATATTTTAGTATTAAGAAGCATAAAACAAAACAAATGGGAATTTGGCGCAATGCAGGACACTCGTGTGAAAACGTCCACACTCTACACATCTCACCGCTCATTCCAAATACGTAATTGCTAGCTTAGTCGATACAATTTCAACTGAAACAATAGCATAGCCGATCTCATTAAGGATATAAAACACGTGATATACAAATATATTGCTGCATTCATTGTACTTACTTGTTACACATTCACAAAATATTTAGTCTAATTTGTATTTTATATACGTGTACTTATGGTTTTTTATGTACCTATTATAATTTGTGATACGGCGTTCGTACATTAGACTGTAACACTCAGTTGTGTTCTCTGTAAGGAGCTATTAGTTCGCTTGTTTAACTTTTAAATAGTTTTAATTCATACGTCACTATAAAGTAATTCATTCTCACCACTTATTCTTTAAATAAGAAACTTCATAAAGCAAATGCTAGTGCCAAACATTTATATGAAGCAAAGCTCGGCGACAACTCTTGACCTAAAAGCGTACAGTTCTATCTAATCTTGAATCACATTTGTATTGCGTCGTACCTGCTTCCTTATTCCGGTTTTTGATTATCTATTTTCTATTACGATGTCCAGATATAAACGCAATAATATCGAATGACATGGGTGAATTTGTATGATTGATTTAAATGATAATAATAAAAAGTTGGTTAATCATCTTTATGTTTTAAATTCAGTCATTGAATTGAGAAATTAAAAAAAAGAGTGGTAAATGATTAATCATTTACCACTCTTTTTTAGTAATTAGTATAATATAGTTAAGTTCACATAGTAATAGGTATATCTTAATTATAATTTTAAAGTTCATTCAATACACCAACAAGGGCAAAAATTTCCAGGCAAGCAATTTCAAGGGTTTCATAACTATACAGAAACCCTTATAATTCGGTCATACCTAACCATCCGCCCATATTAAGATCCCGCGCTCCCCTCTCAATTCTCACAATTTTTACGAATCAATTTCAATCGAAAATATTTCTTATGCCAGAAAGTCATATTCCCTTTATACTGTATTTTTTTCCAATCACGATTTCCCCTTGTTTTAAATTTTGAAAGTTTCTATTGCTGCAATTTATTCATGTTTTGCTTATACACATATATTGTGCACGATACAAATCGGCAATTTAATTCAAAATATAAAACCTTTTTATGTCGTTTTAATCCATTAAAGTGCCATTTTAACAGTCACAGCTAAATTATCAATAATAAATTTTATCAAATGAATATTTAACCATTTCATTAACTAAATATTTAGTTTACCTTGTCTTCAATTTGATTAATTAATTTGTAGAATAACAAATGAATGAAATACGTTTTGAAAAGGGTTTCACATTTATTTCACCTTGAAAGATTTTGACCAGTATGTCGTTTATATATCATAGATACAGATGAATCTACAAAATCATAAAAACATAATAGAATGTCTTCGTTCTCCTCATTATTGTGTAAAATATGTTAGTATAATATGGTTACTAACTAGTACCATTACAATAAAGTCGCATACTTAACTTTCATGCATATCTCGAGCGACGCTAACGTTTAAGAGAAAATGTCTTAAACATCGGTGCGAGTTTGATAAATCGATATGTAGCAAATATTTTTGCAGCATTTCTCATACTACAATATAAAGAACCGATATACTACATGTAGATTCGCGTACCCATGATGCAGCTCTAACTTAACGCGTTAAAATTCGTTATCCTTATTTAATCTAAACCTCTTAATGTTAGTGCCACTCACACTTAGGGATTAACTTAAATGGGCTTAGCTCATCTCTTCGTTGGATCTCTGTAGTCAAGATAAAACGCAACAAGAGATACTTGTTGCCCTTTTGATCCTGATCCTATTGGAAATAAAGATATTTAGCTATTGATTCTATACTATTTACCAGGTGTTTATGGATGTCATTTATCACTTACCGCCAGGTAAAACGACTGTCCATTTGCCCCCTCCATAAAGAAAAGATTCTTCTATATCCGTATATCTAGAGCGAGTTTATTTTCATCTCTTTACATTTCTCCTTTTCTATTTCCAATTACATATTATCCATTCAATATAAATAAGCAAATACTAGAACCCACGTCTTTTCCCAAACAATCCCATATTAAATTATTCAACACTTCAGCCCAGCGCCTTATTATAGATTACACTTTGTTACTATTGAATTATAAATTGTGCTACCTACAATATCCCCGGTCCCTGTCTACGTTAATACATTATGTTTAATAATAGAATTTAATTAAATCGTAATAACAGCTCATTAACTCAAAATAAAGCCAACAGATTTGAATAATTTGATCTGTTTGAACGAAACCTTCAAACTCGGCTTCATCGTCCATTTGTGTTTGATCTCTTAATATCGTCGGTTATTAATTTTATCAAGAAGTCACGATGGAGTTCAGCCCTGACTTTTCATTCAGTTTGATACGATGAAAACAATACAATAAACGATCTCAGAAATAATGTTAAATGAATATTTATTTTGTATCATATGTATTATGTGCTGAAGTTCTTTCTTACTATTAGACTAATATCGGTGCAATATCTATATATTAATATGCGAAGCAAAAATCTTTGTACCCATTTTTAAGAAGATTGCACAAACGGTGGAATTTGTAATAACACACACAACGATACGCACACAAAGTTGAATAACGACGACTCACAAACTGTATTGGAAGTGAAAGGATTTTTTTTAATTGATAATCAAATCGCTAGGGGACCTCTAGTGCAATATAAATACGCCATTGTCTTAATAACATCAAACATATTAATACGAATCTATGTATACAAGCAAATAATAAACTATGAATATATTAGGTATGTATAGATTAACAAATGATAAAATATTAAAACGCACACACAGCGCCAATCCCTACACATCCCCTTAGGAATTAAATTCACCGCAGCTTAGAGAATTTCCCATAAATTGGCAAGCCGGCTTGTATGTAAACGGTAAATTTGAAGTGGCCTATATTGAGACAGTTATTAAGTATGTATGTAATATGGTACTGTGACGCGCTGTGCCGCGCTCCCGGCTGCATGGGTACCACCATCTTGCTTGTTTCTCCCGCGAAACAGCTTTGCTGTGTTTCGGAGAGAAGGGCAAGACAGGCAGTGTAATTACTGGCACCGAGACTCAACATCTTGTCTCAAGATAGGCAACACATAAATAATAATAATAATTATCTATGGACGCTTTTACATCACGTCAATCTGGTCCCGTGGTAAGTTCTCGAAGAACTTGTGTTACGGGTACCAGTCAACGGAAATATATTACTTTTTATACTATACATATATTTAAGATTTTTATTATATAATACACATATTTAATATACATCCATGACCTAGGAACACAGAAAATATTTTTGTTCCCTGGCGGGATTCGAACCCGCAACCCCCGGCTTAAACGCCAACGCGCTTACCACTGAGCCACAGAGGTCGTCGAAAATAAAAATAAATGAGTTGCCGGGGCTCGTTCCAGGTAAATGGTTTATGTTCATGGGCGACGTGGACCACTTACCACCAGGTGGTACGTTTGCCAGTTTGCCTATCCAACTAACATAAACTAACATAAAAAAATGTAATTTTATAAAATACCTACTAAAGAGTTTATATGCAAACTAATTGCACTGGTAGACAGTAATAGCAAGAAGAGCCACGTACGAGTACTACTAACTTGATTTAAACTAATTTAGTAACAATAATTCATTTCGATTGCCAAGACGCCTGGGGACTTGTGAGCAAATTCCTGTAGTGAGTGACAATACTACATATGAAACGGCCACAACATCTTAACAGTCTGTTCAGAGTCTACAAATGTCATGTTATTTAATATAGAGTTCAAAACCTCCCAATCAAAAAATTCAATAAGTTATTAAAGAGCGTTTGTGTGGCAAAGGATGGAAGAAAGGATAAAGTAAAAAATTTGTTAATAAAATATTTGAAAAGATTAGTTCCACTGAGTTTGTTTTGCCGGTTCTTTTCAGTGAGCTTGCTTGGGTACCGGTGGTAGATTAAATTGACGTTCAAAAAGATACTCTGTTTGTACTATTTTGAATACAAAATTTTGATTTGATTTGATTAGAGATAGAGTATCTGAGATATATTATCTGAAATAATTTTAAAAGCGTGCTTTTATTACAAATTTATATTTAATTGAAGCTTAATTGGAACTTAAATAATGAAAAGTAATATTTTAAACTTTATTTTGCATTATAGAAATAAATTAATCCCAACAATATTCTAAACAGGTAAACTGATTGCAAATAAAACACAACAACACAAGCGATTACAAATATATAAAAAAGCTACTGTTATACTCAATACGAGTGGAAATCATGCACCTATTTTTCGTGCCACAATATAATTTTAGGATCTCGTCCTAACACGCACTTAATTGTTTTTTATTTAACTCTAGACCTTCAATTATAATGAAACTAATTTAAGGCTTTTATGGTGTTTTTACGATCGAGCATAAACAAAAACGTTTTAAAAAACGACACTCGTTTTGTAAGGGCAGGCCCGCACAAAAGAAGTGAAAGAAATATTAACTTTTCGTTTTTTATTATTTATTACGATATTCGTTACATTTACATTTATACAAAAAACATATTTACGGTTCAAAAAATACAATCACTTAAAAACAGGCGTATTAATATGAGCGTGAAGAACGGAGCGTTCTTTGAGTCCCTAAAAGGTTATATTTTTGTTATATAAAATATGTTCTATATACAAATTGTAAGCCTAATCTCATCAAGAAAACGGTTTTCTAATTCAAAGATTCGAAGCGGCACACAAGACGCTTAGCTAAATAAAAGCTTTTAAAAAGTAAGTGGCCTCGATGAAACTTATTTCTACTACGAAGGTAGCTGGTCTTAATCAATATAAGCTTTCTTGAAACACTTCACTCTCTATTCTAAAGAGCCATCCACGATCCTTCTATTAAAGTAGTTTGAAACCTTTCCCTATGAAGTGGCTTTACAAATACGTCTTGTGTTTCTAATGAATAATGAATAAATACTTTGATTCAATCTTGTTCTATTTACTAATTAGGTTTTGGTATTCATTTTCTTTATTACTAGTTGTTACTTTTGCTGAATAGATAAATACTTTATGTGATTATTATCTAGCTAGTTATGTGATTAGTATTTGTAGGAGGTAGTGCCCTGCTACCTTGCAGCCGAATTGGGGCGGCACGACCGGGGTTGTACCTCTCGTTCCCATCACACCGGTGTCAAGTGACAGCTATGCTGTTGCGTTTCGGCCGGTTTATGAGTTTTCCAGTGGCCCATTGGGGGGATAGGGAAAAGGAGGGCAACGCATCTGCATAACTTTTGGTTGTGCGGATGTCTATGGGCGTCAGTAGTCACGATAAGGCTCCGACTGCTCAGTTGCCTCATTATGACATTTAACAAAAGTTTTACATAAACAATATACAATAGATTTTTTAAATTCATTAGAGATACATGTCTATAATACACCCACTAATCTAGATGATGACCGAAATGTTTCTTGAAATAGTACTAATTAATTTGAATTAATCGATTCACTCAAGACCGTTTAAAATCATTAAAGATGATGCTCCTTATTGTACATATGTACAAGCATACAACATGAGTATCGAATGTAATTGCCATTTCTCATATATTTGGTACTACTGCTATGTCGACACGATAGTCCAAATGCAATGTCGCTTTGTTGCGGTACATCACGCCCTACTTCTCTTGGGATGCGACAGCTGTTAGCATAATTAAAACACGACTTAACAATAAGAATACATTATATTAAACAATCAATAACAGAATGATTTAAGTCACGATTTAAACTATTATGAACTAAACGCCGCGTTAAGCACTCGTTGTTATGCACAATCATCGGTACAACTCGAAAACTATTTATTTTTCACGATTCCTTGGTATCTACAGTTCTATTGTTTTATTATTTGATCAACACAACGTTGAATGAGATATCATAAAGTCGACCGATTTCGTTAATCAGTTTTTTTATTATTTTAAATCTATAATTGCTGAAAGAAATACCCAGGAAGTTGTATAAACGTTATGAAAATGTCGGAATCTTATCTTCAAAGGGAAATATGAAAAAGAATATTAAATTTCATTATAAGAGCTTTTGATGAATTTTAATACGCAATGATTCTTTATTCGACCATTAAAGAAAAAATGAAGGACAATGAAATAAAAAAACTACTCAACTCAAGACCCTTTTCTTTACTCTTTATAAAATTATTGTTATTGTACCAATATACACCCATTTATTTTATATCACTGGCTTTATCTAACGTTAAGCACATTTTTCGTAAAAAAATCTAAGCTTTACTTAACAGATGTTGACAATATTTACCATTTGAAGTCTTTACGACCACATAAAGCGGTCTTGGTAGAGATGTTTAAGTGTCCAAATAACCTTAGTATAATGGCGGCTTCTCGCTTAGTTTGTGATGGAAAATTGTGACAACGTACAGAAACGAAAACTGGCTGTGTGTTTGATGTGGTTTTTTTATCCTTTTATTCGGAAAAAATCTACCAATTTAACTGTAATATTTTTAGTGTTTCCTCTTTATCAAAGGCTATTTATAAGCCTGGGCCATTCTTCTATCCGTGTGTCCTACCTCTATACTCTCTGACTTACAAAGATAGTGTTAAAATATTCATACTAATTGTGTTATATGTCGATAATGTTGATTTATCGTAAATTACACACGCTTACTCAATGCGGCAATTGTGAATCTCTTAAATTAATGACAATCTACAAAGTACAGAGTTCTCAGGCACTGACTAATTTCATATTCATCGAAAGAAACTCTTTTCTCCGCAACTCCTTTATAGATACTTAATGATCTGTAGAATTGACAGTATAAATAAAAGTGTTTATATACACACGTATACATTAAATACGGAGTTATTGTTAGACAAGTATACATAAAATATTGATCAAAGCTCTTTGAAACAATAATCATTAAATATTTAAAATACGGGTAAGTGCGATTGAATTCCTTCCTTGTTTGTATAATTATTTTTCATCGTATACCACTACGTAAGAGCTCGTTAGCGTTTTTTTAGAAAGCGTAAGTAAATTTTATTTCAAACCTCTTATATTTGTATTATGAGATTTAACCCTGGATCCGCTTAGTCATTTTCGTATTATCTTTTCTTTTTGCTATCAACAAAAGAATGGTATGAAACGTGAATCATTATTTTAAAATATTCACTTAAGCTAAAGAAAATAATTCTGGATTTCATTTTTCTAACAACACGCAAGGACTGGCGAGCTTTTATTAACTATAAAACCAAATTTGAGAAATACAGTGATTATGTTTTCTAAGGGATACTAAAACCTTAATAATATACTATACGCTTTTAGGATAAAATTAAATTAATCTTGGACATTCATTTTGACATGAAAAAGAACATTACCTAAGTACTCGTTAATTGAATAAGATCTAAACCATATAGTATTTTTTCTACTTAAATAAACATTGAGGTGGTCGCCGTCTGAAGCGAAACTATTTCAAGGATAAAATAATGTGCTACGAGTTACGACTAATCTATTTTAGCCTAGGTCAATTTCAGCCAATTTATCCAACGGAATTTTATTTTACGTCAATTTGGTGTAATCTTTTATAAAATATAGCTTTATGTAATTATAAATAAAGCTTATAATCTAATTGGAATAGCTACGGTTACGTGAGGTGTTTGTAGAACCATTCGTCCAATCTTGGGTTCCCTTGTATTGAATTTGTTATTGTATTATTTTATTGATGTACTGTACTAATCAGTTCGTAGCTGTAATTAACTTCAAAGCAGTAAATGTACTTTTGTCATTTACAGTAACGATTTTTAAGTGACATTTTCATATTCCTGTGTCAAACACATTATTGTGACCTAGAAATAAAAACTAAAAAACCCTTTGGCGAGGCGATATGTCGCGCTAATGCATATTAATGTGTTTTAGTAGCTTAGTGAAGTTTTTACTTACTTATTAACTCATATTACAATAATCTACATTAAACAAATGATTAATGTAGCTATATTGATTGGCGTTTGTGCGCTCATTCATATTCGTGAAAAAACGATTTGTATAAAAAACGTATCAGATGTCGACTATATTTCATTTTAGATTTTTGACGTGATAACGATGTACGCCAGCTGCACGTACGAAAAAGTATCACGTTCTACCTGAGCCGAGCGTGAATGCGACAGCGCGGGACAAGCGATAGAGAGGCACGATCAGTCTAAGCGTTCGGCTTGTGACATAATTATAATGACGTTACCACTTATCTTAAACCGACTTTACAGACAACAGGTAGCTTTATTTTCTTATTAATTGCTTTGACTTATTCGAAAAAGCAAACGTATATAAAATAGCCGTTACATTGGATATGATTACTATGCTTTTTATAACCATCGTTTTATGGTGAACAATGATCAAATACATATGTGCACAAAAGCACGTAGGATTTTAAAAAATGTTGCTGTCATACATCAGTTGTTACATTAACATAATTTCCTTTGAATATAATAATTGTATATTTTAAATAAAGAATTAATGTAACGTAGATGAATAGAACTTGAAAAAAATGTTCCGAAATTATTATTT
The DNA here is from genome assembly GCA_963853865.1 of Helleia helle. Classification (NCBI taxonomy): domain Eukaryota; kingdom Metazoa; phylum Arthropoda; class Insecta; order Lepidoptera; family Lycaenidae; genus Helleia; species Helleia helle. The sequence goes on from OY971425.1 coordinate 11,926,658, forward strand.
GTATTCGATAAACCGCACATTTACTATTGAAGTGTAATTAAAACTGGCAAGTGATTTTCAAGATGACTATGAACAACGACATAAAATGTAAATTGTGACATAGAAAGCGCATAATTGGAGATTGCGAGGGGGAAGTTGAAAGAAGTGTACTATAGTGTCCCGTGATGAGGTGACGCCGACGCGACGGCCGCTGACGCCACTCCTCGCCAATGATGGTGGAGACGCACCGCGCGCCGCTGCCTCGATGTGCGCGCGCGCCCGAGCCCCGCGGCAAGCCCGCGTCCGTATCGGCCCCACCCTCGCTCGCAGGCAGTGGCACCGTCATGCACCTGCGCCGCCGTCGCCACAAGACGGTGCACTTTGGCGAAAATCTCCTCATGCAGGTTTGTGCGGATCGCGCACACTTGGCAGCTCTGGGAGCGAGGGTCCCCGACATTTCCTTTTGCCATAAATCCCACACGGGCATCGGTAAGGGAGACGCGCGCTTCTGTTGCGTCGCGCACCACTGTTGTTTAGCTGCAGAAGCTCTCGTGGCTTTGACGTCTAATGGACGACCTAAACCACTTAGAGAACGCAGCGCCGATTCTCATTCGAGTGGTGGAGAAACTGCCGACAAAGGAGAGGGCGGTTTCGTAGCGCCATCTAAGGAGCCGAAACGGAAAGCTAAGCATCATCACCACCATCACCACCACCACCATCATAAAATACATAACTGTCCATTCCACGACGTCGCCCCACCTCCTGAAGATGAAACCCCCGAGGAGAAAGCGGTTGTTCCCAAAAAGACCGTTTCACCCTATCTCTACATCCCAAGTAAACTAGAACCTAACGTACAGCAACTGTTCAGTTTTATTGAGAGCGTATTAAGTGCTTGGGCAGCCGAAGAAGGCCTTACGAGTACAGGGGAATATTCTGAGCCAGACGAACGTATTGTTCGTCGCCGTAAACTAAATAAATACAAGAAACGTACAGACGTACTGAATATACGACGCATTGTATATGAAGTATCTATCTTACACGGGGCTAAACTTCTTGGCAACGTCCGATTTCGCCATTATCACTGGAAGGGAACTGCGCAAACTTGCAATGAAGCGTTTCTACGTAAGGTAGGTGTATACAGTACACGAACATGACTTCCTTAATGCCTTCAACAGCGTTTTTTATGGGTTACATTATTTTATAAACTTATAAAAGAGTTTTTTACTATCTTATAACAGTCTCGTATTTTTTACCACACACTCATTGTATTATAGACTCGTTGTAGTATAAAGTTAATATTTCTATAAAACTTATATAAACATCTAAGCAATTTCACAGTTTTGATTAAAAATGGAATATTCCGGTTTACTTCACGTTGTTTATATTTATATAAAAGTTTTCATTAAAGTGACTCAATATCAATTTTGTGCTGATTTGGGACAGCTTTCATTTCCCCGTAAATGCTTGTGAAGTTTTAAATGAAAGTCACAATAACCTCGTACAATAGTGTGGTTGAAGATTAAAGTCAGTGAAATATACCTAACATTTTGACCTTATTTTAGATCTCTGCGAGAATCTGCAATTTCCTTTTCTACTAATGAGGCCTTTTATTTTTCTATTCTATAGCACTTCCACCATTCAGTTTTAGCGTTTTATTAATTACTTATATGAAATATAAAAAAAATTCAAACCAAAATTTGATAATATATTCCCGGGACAGACGAAAACTTTATTTTAGTTTATAATTTTGCAAAATTCGATAGCTAATGTGAACTAAACCTAAATTTTAATACAGATAATTTAAGTGAAAACTGTTCCTTTGAAAATGAAACGTTTAAGCGCACTCAAAGCGCAAACTTTACACAAAGCGGAAATAGACATCAGCTCTACCTACGGGAAGTTGATTTCAATACTCTTCTGTAACGAGCGAATTGTGTCAATAAAATATTTGCAAATAGATATTGTGTTATTTACAATACACGTTTGATATCAATTTAAATTATGGCACAATCAATGATCCGCACATGTTTTTTTTTTGTTGACAGTACCTACTATATTTATTTTAAAATGTTAAGAAAAAAGACATTATTAAAACCGCAGTAGAAATGTGTACAGTTTACAAATAGTAATAAAAATATTTCCTAAAGATATATATTTTTAACATTTAGAAATATGCAAAATTCTCGACGAAGTTTTTTCATTCTTTTAAAAATATTTAGTTATTTGTAAGGCATATTTTTAATGAAAAGCAGAGAGGGCACCAGTGACGTGGTGGAGGGCTATCGAGCTGAGAGCGACTTCCTGTGTCCCCTCCGCCTCCATACCTGCACCGTCTTGACAATTTTTATATTGAAGTCACACGCGAAATGCACCGAAATGTCGTTAAAACAGATTCAAATAAAACCACTATTATTTTTATTGTATATTTTCACGCTTAAATCTTCGTACATTCTGTCAAGAGGTAACAATTTTATTTTCGAGACTGGAAACGAGGGCACGAGTGCCGGTAAATTACATTGTAGGACCGTACTGTGACTTTGTACTCGTACCTCAGGGTGCTGCATTTTTTATTTTTAAATACACGTGTTTTCGTGCCTTTAGCAACAATGAATATCACATAATTCATGTGATATTCAAAACCTATACTGTGATTAATTATAATAGTAAAGTATGTACACCATCTTATTAATATTATATAATATCATTTAGTAAATAACGGATAGAGGCTGATAATGATGATGATGATGATGATGATCGTCATCTTTTAATAGATAATAGTCCACTGACAATTTAGATTTTATTAATACATTTTTATTTGGTATATTTTTAAGGTCTTTAAAATTGTCTTAGACATAATTATTGACATAGAGAGTAAAGTGATAGTGATGCATAAAATTATATAGTTCTTATAATTATGTGGTTCTTATAATCAAATAGTTATTATAATTATATAGTCCTTATACCTAATTATATAGTTCTTATAACTAATAAACTTGGTGTTTCACAAATAAAAGTGAATTAATCTTCTTACGTATGAATCGCTTACAATGAAGTTTCGAGCAATTTCCTAAAACGTTTGAAACATTTTATAAAGACGATTAAATTAAATCTGGTTAGAGCTGAGTTAACACGGCCCTCGTCTCCCCGGGTTGTACGTATACCCACGGACATTAATTCCAACTAGTACAGCACAAAATATAGCAGCTTGGGTTGTTACCCCGCACTTTGAAGAGTTGCTGAGCACACTTTCAAAGCAAATAAGTTTCTGCATTCTTTGACAATATTTTCTAACGTCTGTTTTTAAATCTGTCGCGAGTCGTTAATTTCCAAAGAAATTTCTGTTAAAGTTAATCTAGGTAGAGACGTTATGTTGCTACGTTAGGGGAGAAAAAGAATTCGAAGTCTAATGCTCGTAAACCTTGAAAAATAACTCTGGTCACAAAGTAATAAAATACTAACCTTTACTAATATTTTTATTTGTGGAAGATATTATTTCTATAGAAATATTACTTGTGACTAAAAACGACGAATAATTCCACTGAATTTTTACAATGATTATGCATAAAAAGTATATAGTTTATTATATTTACATGGTGTTGTCCAATAGGAGAATTTTGTATTCGATACGATTTTACAAAAATGCATTTTTTATTATTTGTGCAGATATCGGACGATGACCGCATGTCACTGACCACGGCAGTTTCTGATGAAGAAGAACCCGGGGAGAGTGCGATGAATTCACCGTACAAAGGCAAACAGACCGGCGCTGCTGCTGCATCGTTCAATTGCACTGGTGCTGTCAGGAAAGCTGGGTAAAGGTTTTATTTTTATTTAATTAAAATAAGCCAAGATCTTCAGTTATTCCTATTTCATCCAAAATATAAATTGTTTCTTAATTTAACTTTAAAATAGTTTTTTGCTTAATACATAGGTTGATGATTGTGAATAAAAATAAAAATGGTTTCATTTGGTTTTTCAAAAGTTAAGTGCATTTGTGTCTATGAAAAATTATTTCACTAGTGAAATTGATGTATGTTACATCAATTTCTATGTATATAGATGTATGTTACATCAAAAACTGTAAAAAGGTATTTTTCACGATAAAATACTAGTAAAATAATTGTTCATAGACACAAATGCATTTAACTTTTGAAAACCAAATGAAACCATATATAATAATAAAGTGAGAACTTAACAATCGATCAGAATAATGAACATAGTCTATCCTGCGTGTTGGTCACTTGCTATTTAATATAGAAAAAGCATATAATATAACACTCTTAATAAATTTATGTAGCTTCTCCTTAAAAATCACCTTAATTACTATATCAAAATCCATCTTTACTTGAAAGAACGTATCGAATATTATTTTTCATTATAGTAGTATAATCTATAGTGAAAAAGTGTATTGAAATATCTGTTATCTTAGTCTAAACTCATTGCTTAAGACAGGGAACTAAGAATAATAAAAGAAAATCCTGTCTTACAATGTTGAAGAGTTTTCTTAAGCCTACAGCGTCCTTTATAAACCTTAAGGCTACAATTTCTGTTTCATGAATCCCAAATGACCGGAGGGAAATCTTAGCCGTGACCTATTCAACGCCGCTATAAAAAGAGCGAACACAGGATGTGGTTCCGATGGATCCTTTAAAGATACGTTGCCTTTTTTATGCGTTGCGCTTAAACTTCTTAGCAGCATCTTTTTATTTTAACACAGAAACAATAGACCGGTTTATTTAAACTCTATAAGTACTTTGCAAACAATACATTTGAAAAAATAAAATAACTTTAAGAGATGATATTCTCGTGTTATGAGTACTTGCTTAGCAAAGACAAACAGATTTAATAATAAAAACGTATTTAATAAAAACGTTTTCCTATACAAAGCTGGTTTGTTTATTGATAGCATGATATGTTTAATCATGTTATATAAATCAAAGTTTGAGTAGTATTCATATACATTTGATTCCCGAGACTAAAGGTACCAGAAATTACAACGAAATCGGCTTAAACAAAATTATCCTGCTGCTACGGAACCCTGCAGTTATACCACGATCTTGTTTCGGCGTTTGCTAACCTCTACAAGTAAAGAGCAAAGTACTAAAAAACAGCACTTTTGTGTACTTGATGAATATTAGACTATAAATAATTAAAGTAAAATTTATTAATATAAATACTGATACTTAATGAAATACTCTACGTGAGCAGAAATGCACATTTCAATTTAACATTGTAAATTACTAATGAACATTTTAATTATTTTTGTAATTACATTTTATTCAACGTGACTGTAAAATAATTTCTGTTACTATATGAAAATATGAACTCTGGTTTACGCGGAAGGGACATTCATGCTTGCACAGCTAAATGAATTTCATTGGAAATTACGCAATTTTATTTCATTTCATTCCATTTCGGATTAATACATAGAGAACGGTACGTTATGTGTACTTAAATATCCGATAATTAAAAGCGAATGTAGGAGCACGACATTTGATTCCACATACCGCTGACATAATTATTGTACGTTGACAGAAATGCACCGAAGTTTGAATTGACCAAACGTTAACCCTGTTTAGCTATCCAAATTATGTAACTAACTGTTGCCTGCGGCTATGCAGGACCCTTTACAATATCCCCACCACGGTTCAAGCCTTGTCGTGGCGGTGGGGCTCAGTAGCCTAGCTGGCTACTAAGCCCCACCGTGGCTCAGCACCTTTGGCGAAGCTAATTGAGCCGAGGGGGCTCTTTGTACCCCTCTTATAAAAAGAGGGGACAAAAGAGCAGGGGGCAAGGGGTGAGGATGGTAACCTCACCCCATTGTACTGTCACGACGTTGGGAGGGGTTGTTCTGGAACGAGCCCCGGCAACTCATTTATGTGTTGCCTATCCTGAGACAAGATGTTGAGTCTCGGTGCCAGTAATTACACTGCCTGTCTTGCCCTTCTCTCCGAAACACAGCAAAGCTGTTTCACGAGAGAAATAAGCAAGATGGTGGTACCCGTGCAGCCGGGAGCGCGGCACAGCGCTTCCCTCCCACCGGTGCGGGGCAACCCCTCTGTGGAGGTGGCGTCGGTCCCTTGCGGGACTGACTAGCCGTCGAGGTGCCCTATTAGCTTAAAAGATCCGGGGCACCTCACCAAGGCGGGATGCCACAGAGCATTTCCCGGCATAAAAGAAAAAAAAAAAAAAAGGACCCTTTACAATATGGGGATAGGGATAGTAATAGCAAATACTAATATGCTCATCACCTCCCGATACAAAAATCATGAAATAACGTATACGTATGCTTAAGACCTTATAATAAATACAAAGATTAAGCATAACTGTCTCCCTGACAGGTTTTTGAGTGTCAAGAAATGGTTGCTACGCAAAAAGCATCAGATCGAACTCGCTAGGAAGCGTGGTTGGAAAGGCTACTGGGTGTGTCTGAAAGGCACCACGCTCCTGTTCTACCCCTGCGACTCCCGAGAAGGTCGCTCAGTGGAGGCTGCGCCGAAACATTTAATCATCGTCGATGGAGCGATCATGCAACCAATACCAGAACATCCAAAGCGAGACTACATATTTTGTTTGAGTACAGCATTCGGTGATGCTTATCTCTTCCAAGCTCCTTGTCAGGTAAGTTGATATAAGCAATGAGTTATTAATCCAGATTCCGTTAAAGACGCGGTTACGGTATGAACCTACTCTTTATTAATGTCAATTGTGTGTGTTTGTAAAATCTCTTTCATAATTCAAGTTTACTTTATAGTCACACTTAAAGAAATTTCTATAATAAATTCATAACAGTATATTTATTTTACGTTAAGGTGGAACTTGAGAACTGGGTAAACAGCATACATAGTGCTTGCGCTGCCGCTTTCGCTCGACATCGCGGCAAAACAGGCACACTGCACCTTCTTCAAGAAGAAATTTATAGACTAGAAAAAGCTATTGAATCGGTAAGTACACCATAGCATACATAATTTAATACATACATATCCTTCAATATTAACTGTTCGTATTCGGCAGTGATACATCCAAACCCGTGTTCTAAATAGAAGCAAGACATGTTTGAATGAACACGATAAACAGTTAAGCCGTATCGGATAGCTCAATTGCAAAATATGCAACAATAATGTGCCATATAGGCACTAAGTATGTTTAGCGATGGAGTGCGGTCGGCAGCGTTCTTCTCGTGCGGATCGAGCCAATTTCTGAACCGCACTGCCTAACCACAACACGCATCAAAGCATTGTGGCTGGCTCTGAGTACAACATGTTTGCCGTGGATAAACGCAAATATGTGTTTCAAATTCTAACATTTCAAACACGAACAACAAATTAAGCAAACTTATTATAATACTACGTTAGTATTTATAGCGTCACGATCGGGAATAGGGAATTGCTATAATTACAAAATAAGTTTTCCACTGATCACAGCAGTTAAACAGGGCTACAACTAACAGCGAACAATCTCAAAGTTCTAAAAACGTTATAGTTTCCAGTTCAAATATACGTTTATCGTTTATTATTATTATGTCGTTTGATGAGAAGTAGAACAACAGTTCGTAAGTTATGAATATGCTTTTACGATAATTAAACAATTCCTCGTATAAGCATAGTATTTTTATAATCTTGCGTATCTCTTCCATTACAAAGTCATATTTTCTAAACTACAAGAATCAAATGAAATCTTTAAATTTGATAAAATATAATATGATTTTAAGTTAACATGGTTATTTTCATTACTAAAACTATTTAAAACGACATGTTTATCATGTTCTCGTGAACAAGACATTCGTAGATAATGTCGAAATACCGAGCTCCGCGAAATAAAAATGAAGAACATGGTTAATATCCCGTTTTAAATAATTTTGATAAAATATATTTATATGATAGGTATATACTATATTGCAAATACAGGGGTCTAGGCTCCGAATATGATTTTGTCCCATTCGGCGTCGAGACCCTTGGTCCGTGGGGTCCTAGCGCTTTAAGGCTCTTTAAGGAAATAACAAAAAGATTAGTCGACATCACAGGAGACCGAAGAGCTGGCAGCTACCTCGGACAAAGAATAAGTCTAGCAATTCAAAGGGGGAACGCTGCCAGTATCTTCGGGACCTTGCCTAAAGGGACTCCTTTTTATTAATATACCTACTTAAGTTATTTTATTTTATTTTTTAAGGTTTTTAGTTTTAGGTTCTTTATAAAGTGTTGATCCAAATTGCCAATACTATATTTCGCTTACTTTCTTAAATAAAATACTTATTTTTATTTTATTGAATCATCAACATAAAAAAAATGTTTGACTAAAACTATCGTGGATATTATTTATATATATACTTTCATGTCACTTTTTTATCCTGATAAAAAGTGTTTACTTTTATAATGTGCTGGAGAATAACTTTATTTCTAGATATTTGACCTCCTCAAAATCCGCCCTTAAAATTATATAAAACTATACTTTGCGCGTCCTAAGAAGATATGGGTGACAGATATTAATTGACAATTCTAGTGAAGTTACCTAACGAAAATTAATCGATTGTTTAGAAATATCGAATTAGTTCGTAAAGGAAATGAAATCGGAATTATCAATTTTAGATTTCTGAATTAAATTGTTAAAAAACAGGTAATTTGTAAATAAATAATAATAAAATAATAAAAACTATTTATTTATAGATTTTACATTAAATCCAACTCGCACGTCGACACTCAGTAAGGGCGTTACGTATTACGTGCGCGTACGAAACGCAGCGGGGACGATACAGTAGTTTATCACGGGGCCAGTGATCTCGGGCGGGACGCGCTCATTAATATTCATGGCCCTCATGCCCCACTGTTTTAGCCCACCAAATTGTGTCACACATTGTTATCTGCGCACTATCACCGCTCCATTTACAAACCAGCTAATTGTGTTATGTGAAATAAATATTGGCGGGGTTGTATAACTTCATTGTTCATACTAACATATCGTCGTCATATGATAGTCATCATCATCATCAATCTTGCGTCGTTATTTGGGGTGAGCTTGAACTTCATTTTACGCCGCTGTTCTTTTTCATATTCCATACTCCATATATATTTCCTCGGTGTTCCCTTTCCCTTGAATATTCATCTATACAAATAAATAAAATTGAAGTATCTATCTAAAAATATGCGTACCGTGCCTAAAGAAGTTTTCACTTCAATAATCATCATCAATCCAGATACATCTCTAAATCGAAGTTAACGCGGGCAAAGCTGCGGGCAACAACTAGTAGGGAATATGTAATTTTTCCCTCCGCATGATAAACCAAAACTGCCACTATACACAATATATTAACCTAACATTCCCTATACATATAGATTCTATAATCTGTCCTTCAGATTTAAACAGAATGAGCCCACCTGAATAAATGAAATATTTCTTCATCGAGTCAATTTGGACATTATATCTCATTTTTGTGATAAAGTTAATATATTTAATGTTATCACTTACTGAATCATAAATAAGACTTGTTGGTCCATACTATATTATATTCTCATTAATTAATTATTTTGTATCTTAATGTAATTCATTAGAGAGCAATATCGTAGAATAAGTGAAGGACAAAGTGTTATAAATATGAATTCTGAGATATTTACTCGTATATTAAGTATAAGATTTCTTCTTTTCGTGTAAATAATAAAAACAATTTTGTTCAAACCTCATAGGATCACAAGTTGAAACACATGGCTGATTTGCAACAGTCTGTAGTGTCCGACCCCGAAACAAGAGCACAATTAGCAGTGCAAATGTTGCAATGGGAAGAGAATCTGGAGCGATTACATTGCGAACAATTCCGCCTACGTTGCTACATGGCCAGCCTACAAAGTGGAGAATTACCGAACCCCAAGGTAAGGGCAGGATTCTAACACCAACCTAATCAACTTACAAATAACAATATTAGTATATAATATAGCCTGACCAGAAATAGATAAGCCCTGCGATGTGTCACCACTGTATCTTTTTTACGTCAACACATAGTATCGTCCATACAGAAATTAGTTCCGATTTTTTTCGCAATATGGCGAGGGTTTTTATTTTTATGGTCAGGCTATATTTAGAATATTAGGTAGTTAAGTCTTAACTAATATAAAAGATATTCCATTAAAACTTCTGACTGTGAAATAGGCTTTGTGCAGCACACCCTACGTAGTTTTCTACTAAAATACTTCTCTATGATTAAGTGATGTTTACAGGAGAATGAGTCTATGCATTGCCTATCTTATAAACAAGGTAGGTCCTTGTTTATAAGATAGGCAACGCATAGACTCCCTGTCTCACGGTATAGTCTCCACTAAACTGTTTAATATGTGTGAGAAATGTGAACTCCTAACAATCAAGTGTCTTGATAAGTTGTATGTAAAAAGTGATTTATACATGTCGTGGGTTCGCATCTTACTTAGAGCAGAATTTAAAAAAAAAAACTTTAAACTTTAGCGTGAAAAGGATTTGCTAGATATTTATGTATATACAGATTTAAACTTCACTCCAGCCAACAAAAATAGTTTTAGATTTAATAACGAATTTGTATCGTACAAAATGGTATTTACTAATTAATTTTGCAAAACGCAATAGAATGAATCATGGTATTAGATTAGTTTATCGATAACCATTTATCTAATTTTGAATGTAATTGAAAATTGGGAGTTATATTCATATAACGTGATATCTGACTACAATATTAGTAGCCAATTTGTAATCAGTTTCATAACAAAATGAGGTTCAATTTTGCTTGTAAGAATCAAAATGTTTCTCAGGGTTAAGATAAAAATGTTGTGAAAAAGATGGTGAAAGTGAAAATGTTATACCAAGTTATTTTATGAGATTGATAGGGAAAGACATTTGTTAGTTCACTGGCTAAATTGAGAGATTCGTTGACCGGGTACAGGGACGGGTATCCGTTACCGACCCACGTCACACGCTACCTACTATCATGTAACAATTGAACGAAAATGTCTATATTGTACAACGCGTACATGTTTTGACGTCCGTGATTTGAAAGCTTCATTCCAAAATGGAATTGTTTTGTCTGTCCTATATATATAATCCAATGCTAATCGAAATGTCAAGTTCTATTGTTCATATGTTTATCTCATGTTCGACAAATTCGTTGAATAGTTGGCTGTAAATGTGGATATAATTTGCGAATTGCAGTGAGTGAAATAAATAATACCCAAAGATTTGAAACATTTATACCATAAATGCACCTACTTCTTTGTATGAATGGAACAAGAGGTGTTAAAACTTCGTTTTTTTTGTTCGAACTTTAGTTTAATCCTAGATTACCTTCTCAAATTCTAGAAAAAATTGCGACCTTCACCCAAAATTTCACCTGAAACGGTCGATTCTCAAATAAAAAAAATATAAGAACACTAAACACGATAAAACTTGCCGGTGGGATGGATGCGCTGATAGCGACCTTCACCCAAAATTTCACCTGAAACGGTCGATTCTCAAATAAAAAAAAAATATGAACACTAAACACGGTAAAACTTGCCGGTGGGAGGTATGCGCTATGCCGCGCTCCCGTCTGTATGCATATCCATCTTGCATGTTTCTCCCGTGAAACAGCTTTGCTGTGTTTCGGAGAGAAGGGCAAGACAGGCAGTGTAATTACTGGCACCGAGACTAAACATATTGTATCTCAGGATAGTCAACACATAAATGAGTTGCCTTGGCTCGTTCCAGGTAAATTAGTTTATGTTTATTGGCGTCGACCACTTACCATCAGGTGTCACGTCTCTCAGTAAGTCAATCCAACTAACGTAAAAAACAGTATGTAAAATAAATACAAATAAATAAGCTAATATAATAAAAAGAGGAGTGCCATTTTTGGTAAGAGGCAGTGCCATGCTGCTTTGCAGCCAAATTGGACCTCTCGCTCACATAATACCGGCATCAAGTGACAGCTACGCTGTCGCGTTTTGTGTGGTTTGTGAGTTTCCTGTGGCCCATTGGGCCCATTGGGCCCATAGGGAAAAGCAGGGCAACGCATCTGCATAACTTTTGTTTGTGCGGTATGTCTATGGGCGACGGTAGTCATATGCCTCCTTATGACATAAAAAAATCCATATCCTTAATTTCCATTTCAAATGTGATATTTCTTTGTTAGTGTATAGTTAGTATATTTTTTAAATGTTTAGAGTTAGTACGAGTTTTTTTAGTATATCGGTGATATAATGAAGCTTAGTGTAATAAATTAATTCCGAGGCCTGTTTCAGTCGCTGCTGACACACGTCTCGCGGGGCACCAAGAGCACTCTGAACAAGTTGGGCGTGTTCACGGTGTCTTCGTTCCACGCGTTCATATGCGCCCGCTCGCCGTCTCTCCTCAACAACCTCCTAGCTGGCCGAGGCGCGACCAAACGCAGGGCGCCCAATCTCTCCAGGTCCAATTCGGGATCCAGTCGGAGATCTATGCAGGTTTGTACGAAGTATATATTTCGGGCTAGCCCCACCACTGCTCCCACTGCAGCTACTCCTATATAGCCAGGATTGACAGCGGTAACCACCAAACGACCCTTTGATACGATGGAAATTAATCAGAAGAATTCATGAGGCGTAGGAATTTCCAGTTTTGTATACATTTATGTATTTATAATAACGGATCTTTATTTGTATAGGGACTGCACAAGCGAATATTCCTAAATAAACTCATAACCTTGTTTGCAGCTTAGTGCGATATCCACAAAGCTTAGAAGTTATGAACGCAGCAGATGTTGTGCTCTACGCACTATCTTTATATTTATTCGCTGCTCTACACCGTGACTCGTATACTTAAATTTTTTATTATATACAGTATTGTGTTTATCTTCACATGATGATATTTTTGCTATATTGTACGGAAAGTGTGTTTCGAAAATATCCTATACTATAAAAAACTGTACAATGTATTATGTAGTACACTTCTATAACTGTAATATTCCATGGTTATTCTAAAGTCCTTCACATTCATATTTTTACGTATATTTTCGTTTAAATAAAAAGTCAAATGATTTAACCGTAGCAGTAATAATAATAAGCTTAAAAAGGATTTTTTTTTTCAATATTGCTGAAGAAAATAAAAAACGTGTATTAACCAAATGGTCTAAGTTTATATGAAAGTGATAGAAGATATTCTCGCAAACATTTCATATTGAAATGTTTGCGAGAATATATCATCTCTTCTTATCTCTATTTAAATATGATTTTTAATTCTCTTTCAGTTTGCTAGTTGTAAATGAACAAAGAAAAAGAAAAATATATCATAATAAAAATAGTATATAACTATGTCTTTACCTGCTATAGACCCTCACATTCCCGGACCATATAAGTAATTTTATGCTCATTCTATCCCGAAACGGCCAGGGAGCCTAATTAGATGTTATTTACGGCTTTTGTTCTCCACTGATTTAATCAGGTTCTGACCCAAGAAAGTTTTATTAGACCCTTACAGAGTAGAACACAATAACCATTGGTTAATATTTGTACGTTGTTTAAGCTTAAAAATGTACGTGATGAAGTTAAAAACTACAACGTGCCACATTCAACGGATTAAATATTTAATGCTCAAAATAAAGTTATCTCGTTGCTGCTTTTATTGTATACACATTATTTAATATTTCATTTTAAAATTTATATAATAATAATAATAATATCTATTGGACGCTTTCACACCACGTCAATCTGGTCCCGTGGTAAGTTCCGAAGAACTTGTGTTTCGGGTACTAGACAACGGAAATATATTTAATACTTTTATACGATACATAGATTTAAGATTTTTATTATACGTATAATACACATATTTAATACACATCCATGACCCAGGAACACAGAAAATATTTTTGTTCCCTGGCGGGATTCGAACCCGCAACTTCCAGCTTGAGCGCCAACGCGCTTACCACTGAGCCACAGAGGTAGGTAGGTGTGGTAGGTAATATTAAAATGTATTCAATCAAGAACTTACCGCGTATGGTTTTTTGTATTGAGAGAGAGATTATGATACCATTGTTATGAATGTCCTGAAAATAAACTAATTCCTCGCAAGAATTTAAAATAAAAGCGTATTAAGAAGTAACATTATTCAAAAAAGACCACCTAGAAAACTCAGTCTGTAAATTAGATAATACCAAAATGTCGACGCATAAGATGAATCTGTTGAAATATTTTTAAAACATTTTCTTGTAAATTCCCTCAATCACGATTTGATTACGAGGAACTATTTCCAGCAATCGAGTTATTTCCCGTAAACTCATTTTAAGTAAGCAATTCTGTTTAAGATTACGATTATAAAATTTGCCAGACGTTTTTATAACAGATATTTCTGAAGTCATAAAGGTTCACATTTCGCCACATTTCCATTTTACATCAAATACATTTTCATAAAACCCTAAACATGTTTCACAATTGTCGACTTAGTTGCAGCAACACGAAGGTTTAAAAACGTGATTGCGGTTTTGTCCTCTCGTAAAACGGACTGCTTATACAGGCCGTCACGAAAAGCATCTATTAGTCCATTAGACGTCGTGCTCCGTCGCAAACGGCTCGTCATTACACATTTCGCCCTTGTTTGCCGGAACTAATTATGAGAATTGTTAGATTAAGTAAAGCGCTCGTTTCTACTATAAAAACTAATGCAGTAAAACTCTTGTTCGTGTGCCGTTTTGTTACACACAAGGAGAGTTTCGTAAACCCTCACCTTCACGTCACAAGCCACTATGATAAATTTGATACTTAATACTTGAGGTCAGGCTGGTTTCTGCAACTCGACGCTTTTGAGCCTATTTTGCGTGCTGTGAGCCTGAAGCACTCCCTACTACCAGTTGAGCTCTCGCAATAATGCTAGCAGTCTCTTGACATCAGCGCAAATCACCGGGAGCGTTCTCGGGTATCCGAGATGCCGAGATGGGTAACCCGTAGTAGTGCTACTCCTGTCCACTCCAGTAGTACGTGGGCTGCTGTTTCTTCTTTCACTACGCAAGATATGCACAGCGGACTGTCCGTAACACCTATAGTGAAAATATGTTTGTTATAATGAGTAAGTCCAGTTATAGTATTTAAGGAGATCTCAAAATTAATTTATCAGATTAATCACGAACCCAAAAACGGATTTCCTATTGGATTGCAGATTTTCGTTTACAAAGGGTTTTACTAAATTCGGAACGACACGAGTCAGAATGATTGATATAAGTGTATTGAAAATCCTGTAACTTTAAGCTTTAGCCTTGGCATGATCTTTAATGAAAATAAAACTATGTTTGATTTTTTTAAAGTCATCCCTTTATATGTAATATGTGTAATGTATTCTACACGGCTAAATTACGTTATTTTTAATGTACCCGAAGTTTGTATGTTCCATTCCAACCCGACGCCAGGAGGCCGTGTGGTCGCAGACTGCATGTTTGGCGGGGGGCAACCCCCCACTTTTATAAACCAAAAGTGAGCCAAATGAGCTCACACTAATCCGATGTAGCATTAGGGCCTTCGGGCCGTTAGCATAAATCCATCCGCAAAAAAAAAGTTGTATGTGGTAATTTAGCATTAAACGATTTTAAGTTAGCATGGTTATTTTGATTACTAAAATTATTTAAAACGTGATATTTGTCTTGTGAACAAGACATTCGTAGGTAATGTCGAAATATCGAGCTCCGCGAAATAAAAGTGAAAAACATGGTAAATATCTCGTTTTAAATATTTTTTGTTTAAATTTATCATTCAAGTTTTATATTGTTATACGAATTTTATTATTACATTTTAATATAATTTATAATAAATCATAATTAATACGAAGGTACAGTAATTAACTATCTATATGAGGGTTTCTTAAACTTTTTGTAGTCACAAATCACTTTTAAAATCTTATATCTTTAAATGAGCAATTCGTTTTATATATATATATATATATATATATATATATATATATATATATATATATATATATATATATATATATAATTGGAATCTCGGAATCGGCTCCAACGATTTTCATGAAATTTAGTATATAGGGGGTTTCGGGGGCGATAAATCGATCTACCTAGGAATAATTTTATTTAGAAAATGACATTTTTTTTTTTTAAACCGAGCAAAGCTTCGGGTACTCACTTTTAAAATTGTACATATTTGAATATGGACTCCTGCCAAATGTAATTGACTACACTAGCCGTAGAACTGAATAAACAAGGTTTCTACCGAATTTTAGCTTCTGTTGATCTATTTTCTAAGAAAACGAAAGATCTATCTTCTACAACGAGTTGTAGAAGATTATGCCGTAATAAACATCTTTGTTATGAATAGTAAAAATAAATTTATTTTCCTCACATTTCACGGACCCCCAAAACCTCTTTCACGAACCCTTTAGGGGTACACACCACACCACTGTTTCATAAACCCTGATCCATACAATATATTATAACTAAGTTAATGCGTCGTTAATCCCTTGTCAAACGCGAACCAAGCCTTTAGTGAAAATTTGGAATTTGCCGCAAAAACAAATTTGGTTATGTGTAATTCATAACTTTGTTTAACGATAAGGATTCTCAGAGTCAGCGTGGCAGTCCTTGTACGTGGCGCCACCAGCCCTTAATTGCCTTCTCTTAATATATTGTTAACTCTATGTAGTAATTTACATTTTTAAGATGAGCGAGTAAGGTTACCCGTAATACTTTCATAACTTTCAGCAATAATTTATTTAACCCAAGTTAATAAAAATATGAGATTTTAATAACATGGTTGTTTTTACTATCAAACTATTTAAAACAGTATATTTTTTTCATGTATTTCATTTTTATATTGCGGATATTCCGGCATTAACTACGAATAGTTTATATCAATGCCTCTTGAAGGACACTACTTACAATAATTAAAAAAAATCCTTTTAAATAGTCTTAATTAATTTATAATATACAGATATATAGGTAACCTTAGTTCTTTGGCGGATGTCTTCGTTTCGAATCCTATCTGCCAAAGAAACACCCAGCATAGCACGCTCCATAGCACGTTGAGCTACATCAAACTTACGGACCAGTCGCTTTAGAGGCCACGTTTCAGCCCCGTAGGTCATATAGGAAGAACGCATTGGTCGAATAGATAGATACATATTTCGAGCAATGAATTAATATACGCTGATAATAATTATGAAATCTGATGATGAAGAATAAAAATTGTATGGTATCTAAATTTATACGAATGTAATAGATGTCGCGTGAAGAAGGCGAGGCGGCGGTGCGAGTGTCCCTCCCCGAAGGCACGACTGCGACGGTGGGCGTGCGTGAGGGAATGTCAGTTGAAGAATTCCTTGCCGCTGCCTGCGCCCGCCGCTCACTCAACCCTCTAGAACACTTCGTGCGGGTGAAGAAACGACGTGACATGGAAGACCATAATTACTTTGTCCCGCACCGCGGCGATCTAATTGAGACATACGTGAGTTGTTTCTTTTTACATTTCTTTTCATGAAACTTTTCGTTTTTACACGTTCATATTAGCTTCATCTGTATGTATTTTTGTAACTGATTCCTTTGAACTTGATTTTGACTCACGTTAAGACGTCAGATTAAATTGAAACTTTTCACACTTGTCAAGAACCGATGACAATACAATAATTGACAATGATTGCCATAAGTTGACTAGTTTAAATTAATAAAAAAATCGATACTAAAAAGTAAAGTTTAGTAGTAGTGTTTGTCCAGTTACCAATTTAGGTTTCGATTTTTATCTGCTGTAACCTATGATACATGATAACTCCATTTAAATTTCATATTGAATCGTGAATAGTCCAACTTCTGTATTCATATGTAGGTACATTCGTTAGGGGCCTACCACGTTTGTATAGTTTTTTTGTAACCAATATTTCAACATCGTTTCAATTGCCAAGATCACTGGAACATTTCCGTTACCTTTCAACTAGTTATATCGATATTACAGAGAAGCAATTTTTTCTAAGTAAAACTGATTCATGTAAATATTAACTTTTCTCGTAAACAAAATTACACATTCCATCCTTTTATTATTCTACAGTAATTTTCAGCAGTTCGTTCTTCGAAAGAACAGAATTGTTTCAAATATTTGTCAGGCCAGCATTAATTGACTTTCTGTACCTGTATCTGGTGTGGAACGTCGGTCATTTACTTAATCTACTTAACAAAGAATTTGAAATTGTAATTAAGCTATCTCTGGTCTAACCTCAAAGAACTGGGAAGTTAAAAATACAATGGATAAACATTGTTACATTTTGTTGAGACCAGCGAAATTGTTTTATATTCCATTTTTTTTCTTTCAATTAACAATGTTTCTTTGAGAATGAAATTGAAAGAGGAAATTCCAATGAAAATTCAAATTTCACTTTTGATCAATTTGTTCACATTTCTGTCGCATAAGTCAGAACACAGGAATATAGGTCATAAACCTGCATATATACAAGTACTTAATTTATATTAAGGTCACTCTAGTCGTATGAAAAATATTTTAAATCATCGTCCTCTCTAGACAAGTGGCTTTTACAGATTGAGGATCGCCAACATTGTCGAAAGCGAACGTCGATCTCATACATTAATGATTTTATTCTATTCTATAAACGTAAAAGCCCCTCTAGGGCAGGTATATCTATACTAATATTATAAAGCTAAAGAGTTTATTTGTTTGTTTGAACGCGCTAATCTCAGGAACTACTGGTCCGATTTGAAAAAATCTTTCAGTGTTAGATAGCCCATTTATCGAGGAAGGCTATATATAGGCTATATAACATCACAGTGTGACTTATAGGAGTTGAGTAACGCGGGCGAAGCTGCAGGCAACAGCTTTTACACTACCATTTTTTAACTACAAACTAGCTAAATTGGTTTTCCAACCGATAGAAAAGAACTGCTATTAGCTACCTACACAAATTCTTTTGTTTCCCTGACTCTTAGCTTACATAAGTAATAACTTTGTTTAGCTGCACACTCACGAAGTTGTAGAAGTTTGTGCAAAAATCCTGTACCAAGTGGAACTCCAGAGGACTACTTTGGAACACATGTGGGGCTTCAGCGTGGAAGCCGAGCTCATTGAGAACGCTGAGAGACAGGACGAATTGTGCTGCTACGTCAGTCGCGTGGAAGATAAGAGCGTGGCTATGCAAAATGGTGAGAATTTTAAATATAAAAATTGTTTTTTTTTTGTTTGAAACATCTTAGTCTGCGTCTTTATAGTAAAATCGATTTGAACGCCGTGACGACGTGATATTACGCAAGTGCGGGACGTCCCTTGATAGCCCCCTTTTTATTACAATACACAAGCATGCGGGGTATTGCATATATGTATTATACCGTCGCCCACAATCCCCCACGGCTTTAAGGACTATGAGCATTCGACATTTTTGGGCACTTGGAAAAAAGAGAAAGGAAATTAAAAGCGGGACATAAGTTATGAGATAGGGTAAGTTTATGGGCTCGTGTAATCCCTCTCACGTAGAACCAAAAAGGTCGTACGCTATTTGAAGGCTGTAAGAAACGAAGGACCAGGCTAGATGGATACACTCAGATTTGTCATTAATAAGAATAAATACATAATTACTTTGTCTATTTTCCGATGAATATAAATATCCGCATAGCAAAACGATTCATCTCCACTTGAAATTGAACCGGCCACTCGATGTCATTCCAAGCGAGTCCTCAATTTGGGGATATTATTTTATTATTTTAAAGCCTACTCAAATATACAGATTAAATTTACAAACAGAATATTGCAAATTTGTGTATTCATTTGTGTGTTTGTCATTTAACTGGTCATTCATTATAGGGATTACAAGGTAGACGCCTTTTCAAAATGTATCTTTATCTACAAAATGCGGAACCAAGAAATAACAAAATGTCTTTGTGATTTTATACATTTTTGCAAACTTAAGTCTCAAACAGTTTTATTCGGAAAAGTATAGTTTTTGCAACTTTTTCCGAGTATTTCACTTAGCTCTTTAGCAAAACTTGATTCTATTGAAGAAGTTTTTAGCTCTTTGCAAGTACCTCTTATATTGCTTTATCAAACGCAGGTCACACTTATAACGACGTTAATACTACCCATCCCGCAATTGATTTTAATGGTAAATAAAACCCAAGAAAATTAGAGTTGACTATTTGTACAGCGTTTAGGCTGTACAGGAATAAAACACTTAGATCGTAACTAAACGGTTTAATAGTTATATGATCTTGATGATATGATGATGAAATGTTTTAAATGTTATGGTTATGATGTATTGTATGGTTATGGTCTATGGTATGGAGTAAACTATACGCGACCCGCACTGGTCCCAGGGTATCGACGATATAGATTACTGCTATTGTTAGAGTAAGAACACGCGACTTGTCTGGTTGAAGTACGACGTGAATTACTAACTAACTTGAGAGCACGCGTCCTTTTTGGTAAAGAAACCGACATTTTTGCTCGATAATTGCTTGCTCGAAGCTTGTAAATTTCAAAATAAGAATAATTAATTAAAAGAAAAATGATGAAAATGATTCTTTTGACATGTAATAAAAGAAAAGCTTCTCCGGTCATACGGTGGGGACTTTATGTACACAAATATAAATTATACCCACTCTTTACGGCTTCCCTGAATAAATAATTTGCCCTTTTGGACCTTTCTAATATGTTTTCATTAATGCCAGGTATAATCAAAGGGGATGAAATAATGGTGATTAATGGAGCGATCGTCTCTGACCTGGATATGATGTATTTGGAGAGCGTGCTGCAGGAGGAGCTGTCTCTAGTCATGATGATGAGGTAAGTTTACATCGCCTCGCGTTTACGTGAACATAAAGATATCTGACAGCTGCTAGTCATTAAGTTGATAAGCAACGGATCTGTTGATAAATTACATCATTAGCTTTCATTCATTCACTCTCTTGTATCATTAAATATATTTAAGATAATGATACAAGAGAGTGAATGAAATATTTGAAATAGATTCGATTTCAATTTGACTAACGTCAATAAAATATGGCTACCATACATCGATAAATATTGAACGTTACGCTTGTGGGAGTAAGAGCGCGGCTCCACCGCTGTGCACGGAGAGGTCACGCACGTTTGTCAAGTTTCGCTTAGCAAGGAAACGTATATGAAAGTTTCCACTGTAACCCACGGACACGGTACGCATTTATTTATTTTGTGCACTCATGAACTTATTACTAAAATTATAGTTTGTTAGTATATATAGCTAAAATAACTAAATTTTTAATATTGTAAATGTTATGCTGATGCATTTTATATTGGAACAATTATGCAACAGCATTGATTGAAATTTTCTTGCAATTGACATTTTAAGGCCCGTGCGTAGCCTCTGCGTGCGCCGCGGTGGAGTCTTAGGTTAACAACATAAAAAATGGCTCTCTTTTGCTTTGTTATGCAAATATTATATCGCTTGTTAAAGGCTGGGTACATTTAATTGCGTTTGAATTAAGCGGTAGGAGTGACGCGCTGTGCCGCATTCTCGGCTGCATGGGTACAACCTTCTTGTTTCTCCCATCAAAGCTTTGCTATGTTTCGGAGAGAAAAGCAAGACAGGCAGTGTAATTACTGGCACCGAGATATAACATCTTATGTCTCAGGATAGACAACACGTAAATGAGTTGTCTGGACTAGTTTCAGGTAAACTAGTTTATGTTCATAGGCGACCTCGACCACTTATCAGGTGATACGCCTGCCAGTTTGCCTAGCTAACGAACATAAAAGGAATACAGATTTAATTAAATTAAATATAAGCCTCGATATATAGTTGATGACAGATTTATACTACTATGATTTTTAAGTAATTAGTTATAGTTTGAATTTAGGATACGATTATTAAAGGATCAGCAATTATCGCGCGAATAGAAAGGTGGTAGTGTATAGAAATGGATAATAGGGCCTGATAGTGATTATATTCAATAAGTTATGACACTTCTCTAATTGAATCACATGACAAGATATAACATAGTAATATCGTACCGTACTCGTACCGTATTCAAAAGATATAAAATGTCAGTCTATTAGTCAGGTCATCTGTGCATACGTAATAAGGCTAATAAATAACGATCTATTTTTATACAAAAATGTATAACGTAACAAAAATACTCAAAGTAAATGTAAGTATAACACATTTAGTAATTTTTTTGTAAATGTGACGACATAATTTTCACCCCATTTAAATGAAATAACGATATGAAAAGCATTCCAAGCGAAATTGTATCTACTGTTTAGGGAAAAGTTACTTAACGAAGAAAAAACAAACCACATAAATATAGAAATGAAACGAAATAATCCAATGTATCCATCTGCCTCCTTTCTCTTTTTATCCAAAACAGAATGTACACATAACTCAAAAGGGGTGTACGATATTAAATCAGATATGCTACGAATACATTCAGAGATAAACGCTCCAAACGTACAAGCGGCCTCTACGTTTTCCAGTAATTTATTCAAGAAAATTAATTAAAATATATGTAGATGTGACATCAGAGTTATATCTGTTACCACAGTTCATCGTCACGAAGGGGAGTTTACAAGAGAAATTGCATATTTCTACGTAAAAGGTGATGTTAGGAATTAGAAATAAAATTGGTGAAATAAAATGAAACCTGGCGGCAGGACATCGAGCATATAACCGGTATAGAGCGGTAATGTTATGTGTTTTGTATGAAAATAAATTCCGCCAAATTTGTGCTGCGACACTTGTGTGAGATGATTGGTCGATGGGACGCACATACAGATCACTGTTTGGTTGAATTGCTTTTACTTCAGTGACAAATCACTGACTAGTTTCGGAATTTCATGGCTCACACTACTCTATCCGGTTATATGTTCGATGGGGCAGGATAAGTTTAAGTCCTTGAATGCTTGATGTGTGACATTCACCAACACAACTGTGAACAATTGCCTAGTACCTTCCTCTTTTTATTGCAAAAAGGAGACCGAGCAGCAGGATGTAACAGAGTGGTCCTTTTCTGTCTGTCCTGAAAATAAGAGTTAGTGACATGCTGATTTTAACCCGAATTGAGCCGGCACGACCGGAGTGGTACCTCTCGCTCACATAAAACCGGCGTAAAGACGGCTAGGCGGTCGCGTTTCGTGCGGTTTGTGAGTTTCCGGTGGCCCATTGGATAGGGAAAAGGAAAGGAACTCAGCAGCATAACTTTTGGTCGTGGGCGTCGGTAGTCACCATAAGGCTCTAACTGCTCGGTTACTTCCTTATGATATACAAAGAAAATAATTGAAAAATTTATCATCATCGATAAAATAGTTAGGATATGAAAACATCTGAAATCAATTTATTTTACCATTCATAATTTTTATTATTTAGAAAACCAACAGCGTATCAGTTAATACATGCTTTAAGTATATTTTACAAAAATAAGGTCAATAATAGGTTTCCCTTTATAATACACATGAGTATAATTACGTTGTTGCATTCAAACCAAATGTTAGTTAAGATTGTAAATCAAGATAATATTTTTTTTTTCTTTAACGCCGGGAAATGCTCTAAGGCATCCCGCGAGGGAGTGGGTCTCCCCACGCGGGTATATGGGACTCGCTGCGTCCGACAGCTGGTAAATTGACGCAGCTCTACCCACTAAAACCCGGCGAGTGCCACCAATGCCGCCTTTGGTGAGGTGCCCCGGATCTAGAAAACAAACAGGGCACCTCGACGGCCAGTCAGTCCCGCAAGGGACCGACGCCACCTCCACAGAGGGGTTATCCCGCACCACCCCTCCCAACGTCGGGACAGTACAAGCGGGTGAGGTTCCCTTCCGCACCCCATGCCCCCTGCTCTTCTGTCCCCTCTTCTTATAAGAGGGGTACAAAGAGCCCACTCGGCCCAATTAGCTTCGCCCAAGGTGCACCGCTCACCCTAGGTTACTGAGCCCCACCGCCACGACAAGGCCTAAACAATGGTGGGGTTAATCAAGATAATATTATTATATTCTATATAAGATATCTTTTTATATTCCTATTTACTGTTAATAATCAAGTAGGGGAAGATGAAAATGGAAAATTGTATTCAGTGGATTAAAACTATCGCTCATTAATCGGTACGTTTTATTCAGCGCATTCATTTGCCATGATTCACTTAATTTGCAACAGAGGCGAGTTCGTTATAAAGTGACGCGCCTTGTTAAAGAAACGAAGGTAGAAAATGGGACGGAACTTCAAAGTCGGTCACCGACGTTTGTTTTATAAATTGGATTTATTGGTTCTTTGTAGGTCCTTGAAACAACTTCAACTGTTTAACTTAACAGATATAGACCTTTAAATGAAATAACTCACAAAGGTACTTTACGTTTGATATGAATAAATCAATAAAATATGTGACATCAAACTAAAAACAGTAAAGAACAGTGAGACCGGTGCGGGCACAATTTACATAAATTTTATCGTAATACATTATACGAAATAAGTGCCATTTAAGGTTTTTGCTACGAATTACGTATCGTAGTTACAGATCTTATAAAATTTCTATGGTATGTCCATCGATAAAAATACAAAAACAGTCATTTCAAATCCTCAGGTATTATTTTCGTCCCTTATCTTTCATTCGCGTCGTTATTATTTCTCGCGATATTTTAGGCTTAATATAATCCGTGTACCTCTTCTGCTCGCTGATTAATGTGCGTTCCTTCTACTTGCGAATACTATCAAATATATTTCACTTCCATTTTAAATTCATTTACTTTTAAATCTGAAGCAATTTTTGTACGGAGTAACTGTAATTAAAAATAGAATCTGGTTTGGAGTGGTCTAAAACGGAAGCCCATCCGTCGTGAGCGGAGCCAGCCTTCGTCGGTATTTCCCGCCCTCATACACCTGACCTTTCGACCGCGACAAGTTTACTGAAGCGCTACTGCGACCTACATACTCCCTCGCCTCCAGCCTGACACCTCGGTCTATTGTGAGCGCCCGCAATGAGGCTCTACATCCACGCATCTCATCAATTAATATAAGGCTCTCTATCGAGCGGACACGTGACAGCGTGTCAGTGTGACACGCTCTTGTAGTGCACTATTTTATTTCACGCAGTTCTGGTGAGTCAAAGATTTCATAATCCTCAAGGATTTTATAACAGTAATTAAAATTTTGTAATACCTACACTATAACTCTTGAAATTCGTTGCATGGCTTTATTGTTAAAAATATCCAAAACTCTAAGAATAATATAATGATATTGATATAATAATCTAATCAACCGATGAACAAAGAATAAAACTCGTAAAAAGATGTTTTATTATAGTCAATGGGTTTTTATAAATTTGATGCTCATACAAATGCATTATTACTGAATTGCTGTTATTGAATAAAAATACCGGATTAATTTATATTCATTATGAATATAATTAATCATGGATTCAACTATATGAATTGAAATATTTGTTCGCCAATATTTATAATTACCCTATTTGATGTTGTTAATTAACATAAGTTATCGATTACATAAATATTAATTTAGATTTGTGTACTTATCAAATCACATAAATACTTTATACACATTTTACCGGTGGGAGGGAAGCGCTGTGCCGCGCTCCCGGCTGCATGGGTACCACCATCTTGCTTGTTTCTCCCGTGAAACAGCTTTGCTGTGTTTCGGAGAGAAGGGCAAGACAGGCAGTGTAATTACTGGCACCGAGACTTAACATCTTATGTCTAGGATAGGCAACACATAAATGAGTTGCCTGGGGTCGTTCCAGGTATACTAGTTTATGTTCATGGGCGACGTCGACCACTTACCATCAGGTGGTACGTTTGCCAGTTTGCCTATTTAACTAACATAAAAAAAATGTTATTAATTGCAAACATTTAGTTATCATAAACATATAGGATCGTGGATTAGAACTCGCAGTGAATTTTCAAATACAATTTTATAACAGTTAAATCATACAAACATTGTGTAGAAATTACTGAAATATTTATTCGGTATATAATGGAAAACTCATTTCGAGAGCATTGAGTATTTGTTTCAAAGTCTGTTTTTATCCAATGCTATTTAATAAAAGGCCACCTCAACGGGGGATCGAATATCCAAAACCTGCCAACAGCAGATATTTCTATGATGAATTTAAATGTCTTTACCGGGATCATCGTTGTGTTGTCATATTTATTTACGTCTTCCCGTAACATGTTTTTTTAATTCTGTTGATCTATTCTCACATAATATTTTTTATGTACGGTAATATTTTTGTTTAATAGAATATACAAGGTTGAAAAAAGCGAGAGGCATTAAATTAAACCACGTATACTATGTACCATTTTCAGGCTACACACCAAAACTTAGATCAATAGAATCAATAGTTTAGTCACAGGATATTTTTAAAGTTTTAAAGCCGCTCCGGTTTGTTCGACCCGGTGAGACGCAACGTGCTGTGTGACGTTGCCTTTAAGATTCGAAGGACATTTTACAAAGGTTTACAAAGAGTTTTTACGTTTTACTTTGACTATTCACGTATTTAAAAACTTTTTTTTTATTGCTCTCAAACTATTTTTTTATAGTTTCGGATTAACCGTAAGCATGTGTAGTATATGTAGTTTAATTTAATGCCTCTCGCTTTTATCAACCTTGTATGTTTGTGGTACACATTTTTGAATCAACGAAATTCGATTGTCACAGTAACAATAGTGGTAGATGTAATAGTCTTTTTTTTTTCTTTAACGCCGGGAAATGCTCTGAGGTATCCCGCGGGGGAGTGGGTCTCCCCACGCGGGTATGTGGGACTCGCTGCGCCCGACAGCTGGTAAATGGACGCAGCTCTACCCACTAAAACCCGGCGAGTGCCAACAATGCCTCCTTTGGTGAGGTACCCCGGATCTAGAAAACAAACAAGGCACCTCGACGGCCAGTCAGTCTCGCAAGGGACCGACGCCACCTCCACATAGGGGTTGTCCCGCACCACAGAACAACCCCTCCCAACGTCGGGACAGTACAATGGGGTGAGGTTCCCATCCTCACCCCTTGCCCCCTGCTCTTCTGTCCCTTCTTCTTATAAGAGGGGTACAAAGAGCCCCCTCGGCCCAATTAGCCTCGCCCAAGGTGCACCGCTCACCCTAGGTTACTGAGCCCCACCGCCTCGACAAGGCCCGGACCATGATGGGGAGATATATGTAATAGTCTTAACTTTGACCCAAATTAAAAGATGACTTAGCATTTTGTCAAAATTGGATGTCAAGTCATTCCTACAAGGACCTACTAAAACCATAGAAATATTAAGAACAGGAGAAGTGGTATGGAGGCGTGTCCGCGTATATGCTGCTTGAGCAAATCGGGCATACATTTCAAAAATGACCGGCAGTGCAAATCAGTATGATGTCGCCCGCAAACGAGAAAACATAATATACCAATTCCGTCGTGTTCAGTGGTTTTTTGTAAGAACAGAAGTGAAATCAAACATTTAACAAGTTATGGAATCTGTTATCATATGTTAATATTACATTTTTACAATATTTTACTTTAAAATCGTTAAATCGTTTGGCGACGAGACAGCTAACGATAAAACGTCGATTATCGAATGATTCATTTCTTTGCAGTTTATTAAATATTTTGTGTGTATATACTCGTATGATTTTATATATATATCATATATTTTTATAAGTTCAGCGTATATCATATTATGAATTAAGCGTTTTTGTACATATGCTATTATATTGTATTTGTGTCTGTTTTTTTAACGAAATAATATGTGAATTATTGCTAAATTTGAATATTTATCAATCATATTACGAATAGTTTTTTTTTTTACTAATTTCTACTATTTTACAGTGTACCTAGTTAAAGGGTGTGTAATCAGAAATCGGGAAGTACACAATTTTAATATATAGAATATATTTGGGTATGGCTGAAAAAATATTATGGCGGCTGACGATCCCAGACACTTCATCATCAGTAGGTATCACCTTTTTTCCCAATTCTTATGTTCTTCATCTTATTAGCCGTTACGTTATCACTGATTCCCCTTTCTCTTACACAAGCCATTATACAAGTCAACATAAGTGTTCCTGCCTGTACCTACCTATTACAAATGAGTCCGTGATTGATCTTTTAAAAGCCTAATGCTTATCGCTTTGTCAGTTTCAGCTTAGCTTTGCATATGCAAATGTTAGCTATAATTGTACCTTTCCAGTTTTCCAAAAGATGGAAACTTAAAAAATGGATTGACGCTACAGGAAAGCCATCTAACTGGTTCCTTACAAAAAATAGCATAATATGCTCAATTCACTTCGAGGAGGAAATGTTCGAGCCTGTATAGAAAAGACACAGACATTTAAAAAAATGGGCTTTTTACGTCTCAATGTCGCCTTATTTAGTTTTCATTACTGGCATCTTTAGTGACATTTGAACAATTGTATTTTAATAAAAATAGGTAATAAGTGAATGCAACAGTGAATATTTTTATAAAATACAATAATATTACGAATATGTAGGAGGCGTGTAGGATCACTTTATAAACAGTCTCAATAGATATCTTATTGACACAATTGTTTTATTTATTTATTTATTCCCATAAATTTCAGGATACCATAATAGACTTAAAAATACAATAAAAAGCTAAGATAAGAATTTTGAAAACCCACGTCGATAATTCAAAAAGGATAAAATTATCAAAAACCACCAATTTAAAGAATTCGTTTAACAATCGTAAAAAGCTTTTATCAGGAGATTTGATCTCTCAAAGTGTCGGACATAATATGATCAACAGAGTATCAGTTTTCATAGCACTTCCCTATCTAACTTTTTGGTTCTCGAAGATGTAGATGTTGCAATAACATATTATTCAACTGCCTATAAACTTAATCAATACCCCTACAAAATCCATCTACTGCACTGACTCACCAGGGGCCCTGGTGAGTCGTCACCATAAAACATATTTTAGAACATGCACCATATTTAAACCCGAACCTATCATCTAAAACCGCATCCAAAACGGACTTATAGTTTTGGTTTAGCACAAATAAATGTTTAAAAATGTTTTGCTACAGCCCACTGGTAAGTCGTCACTGTAAAATCTATCTATTAACATGCACTAATCAAATCCAAACTCATCCCTGAAAACCGCATCAAAATCGGACTGGTAGTTCTGGAGATAAATGGCAAAATTATATACAGTCTCCATACCGTCACGGGTAAAAATAAATGTAAGAATCGACAACTTTGCAAAACACACCTAGTACATCACTGTTCGTACTTCGTAATTGTACACAGAAAAATGTAATAAGTGAGTGTGAAAGTAGGAATAAGCGCTATTTTTAATAAAATAAGGTTTATATTTGATTGGTTAGAAAGAGAGGTAGAGAGTTGTTCCGCTGTTACTAAGATTGAGCACTTTGAATGATAAATAAGGTTTAAATTTGATTGTTTAAAAGAGACCGAGCGATCCGTTTCTACGGTTCATGTTGAATGAGCGTTGTGTATGATAACATAAGGTTTATTTTTTATTCTTTAGAACGTTATGAGTGGTTATGATTTATGAATAGCTATGTGTGTTGCAAAGCGTGGTGGGGACAAACTGACGACACGTGAACCTCCTTTGTTTTCAATGAAACGCCATATCTCCTTATTTTTAATATCTGTGACTAAAACGCTAACGGCTGACGATCCCAGACACTTCATCTCAGTAAAACGGTTGTTAGATTCCCGATATTCCAGTTTTAGTTCCACAAGATTGACTATTTAATTTGGAACAGGCTCAAAATTTAAAATTATTTATAAATCTAGTAAAGATTTTAATAATTGACCACACCTAATTTTAATAATATCTTCATTGATCCTTTAAGGTGGCCAATCTATAGAAACCTTTTTCATAATTGAAAAAGAAATCCGTCAGTACCAAGTCAATCATAAAGATTTGCACAAAAAATATAGGTATATAGAGCCCTGGCTAATTGTAATTATTTAAAAATATTTTATTATTTACGAGTAAAAATACCATCGTTCGAATTTCAAATATCGCTCCATATTTTGAGAGGTAGACTGAAATATCGTGTCTCATTGATAAATAGATCTGCGTCGGGAATATTTTTGTACAATGATTTTTTTATGATTTGAAATGTGGTTTTACAGACGAGTCATTTGATTGACTTCAAATACCGATATGGATGAAGGCCCTCCTAAAGCAATCATCTCCTGTTGGCGTAACGAATTTAAGCGCCTATCGTTGGAGGATGAAGAAAGAAATGGTCGTTCTTCAACGACTGTTACCTAGAAAAAATGCTAGCAGTGAAAAATTTTATTCAATAAAACAGACGAATGATATACGAAAAAACAGCATGTAATGCATATTAGATCAGGCACCGTCCACAACATTCTACACGATCATCTCCGCGTGAGATGGATAGTTTCGCGCTGGGTGCTGCACAGCCTCACCGATGCTGGCCCCGGTGTGGAATGGTGCCCTCACTTGGTCAATTTTGAAGCAAGCTTTTCTCGGCGCGTTTGCGACGTTCTGACAAGTGACAAATTCTGGATTTATCAATGGGATCCCGAAACAAAGCGTCAGTCGTCCCGAAACAAAATTTTGTTAACTAGTTTTTTCACAGTAACGGGGTATTTAGTGTCGATTCTATTACGAAATCAAATGGTATACTACAAAATCCTTACCAGAAGGTTTCACTACCGTGAGCAAAAGCGACTGGATACCGGGCTCCGCGGGCTATTGTTTCTCCACGACAAAAACAATGGACACCACACCCGTCAGAGTCACGAGTCACCCTTCTTACAGATCACAGTATGACTGAATTTTATTTCCTAAAATAAAAATTCCTCTGAAAGTTTTGTCGCCGGAAGATGCGTTAACAGCTGCAGCGTTCGAGAAGGCTGGTGAAGAGTTGTTTGCCTCAGACTGGAAAAAGTGATTCGAAAACAGGTTTATACGCGTGTAACAAGTAGTGCCATGCTGCTTTGCAGCCGATTTGAGCCGGCACGACCGGGGTGGTACCTCTCGCTCACTTAACACCGGCGTCAAGTGATAGCTATGCTGTCGGCGTTTCATGCTGATTGTGTTTTTCCGGAGGCCCAGAGGAGGGGGGGGGACTTTGTAAAAAACTTTCTTAAAACTTTCTGTCACGTACTTTATTGTCATTTTCTTCGGGCAAAAAGAAAAATATGCCATAAAAATGAATAAAGACATTCATGCACTTGTTAAAAAGCACTAAATACGTTTGTTCGTTACGGGTTGTGGCAACTGTGAAGAAAATTCAATCAAACAAAGAAAGAACGCTATTTCGGTCCTGTTACCATTGCAATGGTGTAGTATTCCAATCTTGATTATAAAAGAAGAATGTACCGTCACCGGTAAATAAAATTCTTGAAAGTCGAGATAAAAATTCTTTTAGTTTGCCGTTTTTTGACGATCAGATAGATGGCTTGTTTATTTTCGTGTCTGTTCTCGTCGCCATCCCCAACTACAGGCTGTCACCGATCGTTGCCGGCCTTTATAAATTCCCCAGTAACCTTGTTACAGCTTTGAGGCGCACAGTTAGTGATACGTATACGTAACATGTATATACACAAAATGTATGTGAGCCAATGTATGTGCAAATATGGATTCTCTATATTAAATATTTTCTATTGATATTGATTCGTCATTATTGCTTAAACATGTACATATTTATGCTATCTTCCTTACACACCATTTGAAGAAAAAAAATTACATATAATATTACATAAAAATGAAAATGTGGCCTACAAACATATTCCAGGCAAGCGTATGAAACTTATTTACATCATCATCATGAGCCTCCATCCGTCTACTGCTGAACATAGGGCTCCCTCAATGAACGCCTAGACGGCCGATCCTTTATTTACATACAGACTATATGTTGCTAATTAGATCAGCAAAGGAGATTATTACTTTCTCTCGGTGGCAATGTGACCAGCGTAAACAAAATGTTATATACTTTATTTATTTATTATTGATTTACTTACTTATTTTTTAATTTGGAGCGGTACAGAATAATACATTAACAAGAGTATTTACTTGTTGGGACGATTATAATAATTATTAATTATATTTTTATATTATTTTCACTTTTTTATTAGTATTATTTAATAATTATTAATTATTATTATCTTCTCGCCATCATACCATTCCTAATTTACATGTATACATTTTAAGGTCTATAAAACAGACTCGCTTCCTCATTCATATTAACAGACTGTACGATTTTTGGTTAAAAGATTTTTTAAAAATCTTAAGACATTGAGATCAGGTTACATGAAAATACCATTAATTTCAAACGTGTATACTATAATAATTAACGAATATTACTGAAGTTTAATTTTCTTTTCTTGAAATACAACAATATAATACACGATAAAATAAAACATTCTGTTAAAATATATCACAATACGCTTCATTACTCACCTATAAAATATATCTGACAGAAATATTGCTTTTAGTGAATTTATTTTGATATCAAAGTTGATAGCATCAATGTTTAATATTCAATACACAAAACGGGAAAGACTTAAAATGCAAAACATGTTTTATATTTCATAAATATAATGCTTATAGAATTATTTTTAAGAATTATCATTTTTGTTTATTTGAACTCGATTAAATATTTTAGCTTTTGATCGTGATAAAATAGATGACAGTTTCCTTAAAACAAATGACAAAATAATAAAAGTTAATGAGAAGAAATACATCTCATATCTCCCTTTCGTCCATCTCTTATTATGGAAGGTTATGAATATATTGTATGAGTAATTTATATTAGCGCCAGTGTTAACCTTTCACATCAGACAAACGGTCTCTACTTAACTGAGATTATATCACCATCCATTTGGGTAGGGATTTCAATTATTTCTTAGGATCGTGTCAAAATTAATATGTCATTAATTGGTAAAGACAATTGAATTACGACTGTAATAAAGATGTGTATAGGTAGGTTGTATTAAATAGGTACTCTCTGGTATTAATACAGTTCTTTAGAAAACGTTATTACAAAACGTATTATAATGATCTCGCGTGTA
This sequence comes from Helleia helle, assembly GCA_963853865.1. NCBI lineage: Eukaryota > Metazoa > Arthropoda > Insecta > Lepidoptera > Lycaenidae > Helleia > Helleia helle. The sequence goes on from OY971425.1 coordinate 11,959,582, forward strand.
TTCTATCTTTGTTCTACCGCCATTACTTGCGGTGGCAGAACAATGCTATAAAATACGATGAGCTTTTAAAATTAGGTACTTTAAAATGAAAACTTTGTGAGATGTTTACCGCACATGCGTATGTCTAAAAATCATTTTAATTTCGTTTGTAGTTACCATTAAAAAGTGTTTACGCTTATCACACACTAGTTTTATGTTGTAATACTGTTTACATTAAGGCGACGCATTGTTAAACAATAATTCCTAAGATAAAGCATCAAATAGATTTGACAAGCTAATAACGATATTTTTTTTTTATTATTATTATTTTTATTTATTGGAACGAGATACCAACATACGAAAAACTCCAAGAGTGACAGAGACATAGACATTTTCTTTTGTCTTTGTCAGAATATCACTCTTTGTTTGTTGGGCACAACAAGATGTGCCCAACAAAAAAATAACCGACTAAATTTGAATGCCATACAAACATTCTCACTAGCAAAATAATGTGTCAAATATGTCCGCCATTTTGTACTACTTTTTAATTTGGTCGGTTTATAAAAATATGGTGATGCCAGTTTTGTTATAGGCAGATTACCCAAGAATATGGTATTATATAAAATAGTGACTGGAATCTTCAAAATAAACACTTACAAATAATATGTTTATTTCTATCATAAAAGCCTAAATACTATTGATCATACATATTAAGAGGATGTTGGCTTTCTTTTTTCACAAAAGTTACCTAATCATTTATTGAAAACTATCAAAATAGAGTTTTTTATCATGAATATTAGGTCACCAAGTCATGTTTTCATTTTTTTGGAATTACTGAAATAAATGGAAATTATTGACACAAAATTTCCAATATTTACTTTTAAAAGTGGATAAAAACAAAAACAGTTACTATTCTTATTATTTATGACAATAACAGCTACTGAGCCACAAGAAGGTTGGCAAACAGAAGAAAAAAGATAGCGATCCGTTTTGTCTCAGAGATTATTATCGTGGCATATTATGTTAAGAATAAATTTATGCTAAGAAGAATGTAACATAAACGTTTTGAAGCATAAACTTATGTTAAGAAGAATAAACGTGTTTATAGTATTACGTTTTGTATAGGTCGTCGCGAACGGAACCGCCTGAGCTAAGCGGCGTGATGCGCGCGGCCACCGACGACATAATCGATTCGCTGGTGTGCCCGCCGCCGCCCAGCGACCCACCCGTCATCTCCGACGACATGATATCCGGCCTGATTGTGCCCGCGCCCGCCTGGAGTAAGTATTAATACACAATACTACACAATATTACTCAATACACGAACACGACACGACACGACACGCCGTAAACAGATGCAAACATAAATTAGATTTATTTATTCGTACGGAAGTAGTATACATATTTTAAAATTGAAAAGTTTAATAATTTTAATGAAATATTTTATGATGTATGAAACATGTTTTGAGATTGATAAAGTTAAATGCTATAACAGAAAATGATTTTACAGAAGAACCATTGTATGTTCTAAGATTAATAAGTTAACACTCGTCAAAAAAAAAAAAAAATTTAGCATCATCATCATCAGCCTCTATCCGTCAACTGTTGAACATAGGCCTCCCTCAATAAACGCATAGACGTCACTCGCATCCAACACGGACCGACCACAGCACGGATATCGTCTTCTCATCTTGTTAATGGCCGACCAACACTTCGTCTACCTCAACGTGGCCTCCACTCTTTAACCATATAAACATATTATATATTTAGCATATAAACTGGTAATATTCAAATTTATTATAGCAATGAAAAATTAAACGTCCAATCAATATTTTAATCGTTATATGAATTTCATTGTGAAATTAATCCATGGATATTTCGGAATTGTTGACGAATATTTTTATATTAAAATGTTTGCGTTAAAGTTTATCACTCTAAAAGCATAATTCATGTTTCTAACACTTAATGTTGGCATTGTTCATTTTTCTACTAATTTAAAATTATTTCATCATCATCAGTCTGCTACAAGCTATTCTCACTGTTGTACTTGAAGGCATTAAAGTTATTACGTTTCTACTGTTACTGACTTCTAGCGAGTGGTACATTAAAACAATGTTTTGTAAGAAAAGTGATATTCATAGTAGGAATACACGTAATAGACACAGGTTACATGCACCAATGATTAGACTTTCGAAAGTAAGCAATTCTTTTAAAGGCAACTGTATACGCTTTTACAATAGGATCCCAGAAAACGTTCAAAAGCTTCCCATTAAAAAAATCAAAAAAGGTGTTAAAGAGCGTTTGTGTGGTAAAGGATATTATAAAGTAAAAGATTTCATGGAAGATACCACACCCTGGGAATAAGGCGTTCCTCCCGGGCATTTCAGGATAAGATGTTAAAATTGTAATATAATATATATTATTTGAAAAGATTAGTTCCACTGAGTTTGTTTCGACGGTTCTTCTCAGTGGGCTTACCTTGGAACCGGTGGTAGATTCAATTGACGTTCAAAAAGATACTGTATTAGTACTATTTTGAATTAAAAAAATTGATTTTGATTTTGAATGTTATAGAACCAAATTGAAAGTTTCAAGGCTTCTAAAACATACAAAACATCTCCACTTATTTTTAAAGCAAAAATATTTTGATCCAACTCTGGCCAGCAAATCAAGAAGTTTAACTTCCATTTGTAAAACTTCAGTAAACTTTTAATGCACACTCTCCCATATGTGTTCTTTTTCAGGAATCTTTCTTCCATTAGCTATAATGGAAGAAAGGTTCCCGGTTCACATATGATAACAAAAGTTCATGAATCAATGAATTATTTGAAATCTAGAATTTCCTTTTTGTTTCCTCGTGTGCACGAAAATTGTTGCAGTCTGGCATTTTCATAGAATCCCCTACTTTACAGCCACCATGGTTACGGAAGCCAATGATAAAAACTGTAAAAAGTTACTACTTTGTAAGAAAAGTGTAATGCTGAGAGATATACTACTGTATATCTCTCAGCATTACACTTTTCTTTGACGACCGATTCCCATTAGACTTATATGATGAGATGTGAATTAAATATAAATTTATTTTAACTAAAAAGTAAATATATACAGAAATATTAAATTACGAAGACTTTGCTTTCACTTTAGTCTCGAAGTCAATTGACGAACATTAATTATAATTATTTATTATTTTGTGTACAATATTTTATTGAAAACTTGATTTGACTAACTAACTTGACCCGTACAAAACAAGCAATACAAATAAAGGCAATATAGAGAAACGTACGATTCGAATTTCGAACGGTTATACATAACATATTCTTATGCTGGCACTTAATATGGCTTGTATTACCCAAGTATTTGGCATATTTGAGAAAAAATATTAGAATAGTACCTATATTTGACAAAATGTTGCTCTTATTTGCCTGTTTGACAAATAAGGGCAATACCAAATACAACTTCACATTACGTTTTTTTATGTTAATTGGATAGGCAAACTAGCAAACGTGCCACCTGATGGTAAGCTGTCGACGTCGCCCATGAACATAAACTAGTTTACCTGGAACGAGCCCAGGCAACTCATTTATGTGTTGCCTATCCTGAGACATAAGATGTTAAGTCTCGGTGCCAGTAATTACACCGCCTGTCTTGCCCTTCTCTCCGAAACACAGCAAAGCTGTTTCACGGGAGAAACAAGCAAGATGGTGGTACCCATGCAGCCGAGAGCGCGGCACAGCGCTTCCCTCCCACCGGCACCACATGTTGCTACCAAATGTTTGTGTTTTCTGTACGTAATATATTTATACAAATACAATATACACCCAATAGCGAACACAAATAGCCATGTGAAGTAACAGCGCCTTTGGACTCTCCAAAGGCGCACTAATGATAAATCCGATGTACCAAACTTTTGTCACCAAGAGGAATGATGCTCGTTTGCCTGATTTTAAAATAACGCACAGAGCATTTGTGCATTGCATTTGTGCAATCAGAGAATGTACCTGTAGCCTACCGCTCACTCATTATCGTTAAGTGTATATGGCAGCTCTAACATTAAAAATAATTAAAAATATTCCCTCCAACTGTAGGTTTTTACTGCTAATGGGGGCAGAAATTGATCACGTTGATTAAAAACTCCAGATCACGTATCCTTCCCAAGACTAGGATCCCAGTGGACATCTTGTCGCTCGTGTCAATAGCATGGGTTTTATGTAAAAAAGATTAGATTTGTTATTTTTTATTAAAATAACATTTTAATAACTTATAATGATTTCAATTTTAAAAACTATTAATATGGTAGCTCAAGTTAATAAAGTTCTGCTACTCATGACTGTTCAAATAGTTATAGCCTAATTATGAAACTTAGTAGTTTTGCGATTGTGTAAAAAACATCTTTCCATACATACGTACGTAGATCGGTAATCGCTGGTCATCTTGATCGATAACACAACGTCACAATACGGAGTCAAACGGTAAAGCGTATAAGGGACGTATCCACGGCGTATCTATTAAATTGCTACAAAAGGCTTATGTCAATTTCTTGTTCTAGAAATAACCTCAATTCATAAGTCGTTATACATAAATGAGGGTAAATATTTTAATCAATATAGTACTGGTTCGCATACAATCCTAAAAAAATAATTTAGGTAATTAGTCATTGCATAAAATTTTAGTTTTAATAGGTAGCCCAAGAACATAGGCCTGCCTCAATGAACGCCAAGACAGCCGATCCCTTGCCACCCGCACCCAACACGGACCGGCTACTGCATAGAGATCGTCTTCCCACCTGGTTAATGGCCGACCAACACTCCGTCTACCAAAACGTGGCCTCCACTCTAGAACCTTACTGCCCGATCGGCCATCCGTTCTCCTGAGTGTGTGACTAGCCCACTGCCACTTCAACGAGCTTATTCTTTTCGTGATATCCTTAGTTAGGTAGCAACCTTAGTTCTCTGGTGGATGTCTTCGTTTCGAGTCCTATCTGCCAAAGAAACAACCAGCATAGCACGCTCCATAGCACGTTGAGCTACGGCAAACTTACGGCAGTCATTGAGGGAGGCCTATGTTCAGCAGTGGATGGATGGAAGCTGATGATGTTGATGATGAGGTAGCCCAAATGATTGAAAACTCCATATATACAATTCTGAAATTTAGGTATTTTTTCAAGTAATACAAATATCAATATTTGTTCGCAAAAATTCGCCGAGATCGTTTTTATGTTTGCCCACGTAATCTTGTTTCTTGTTTATCCTAGTAAAAATTGTTATCACCTATATTTTGAACTATTTGTCCATCACATCTGTTTCTGTGTTTAGGCAAGCGATATCTTTTACATATTATAAATTTTACTTGTATACCAAAACAACAATGTCTAGCAACATCGTCTACGTATTTTATGATAACTTTCCGGTTTACTAAAAATTACCCTGTACCCTGGCGTACTGCCAATGGTTCTGGTGGCGTCCTTTTAGTAAGGCTCAATACACTTTCCGAGTCCAGACCATGAACGGTAATGAGTTAATGATGATGAAATCCTGTATGTAAATACGAATTTGAGTATAAATTATATTATAAACTAGGCTAGGGGCTGGTTTTTAAATTGCAGAGCAATTAACAACCATGGGAGCGCTTATATAAGCCTGTGAACTAACGAGGCATCATCTTGTTAGAATTCAATTAAATCATAACGAACAAACCTATATATAGACGTAGAGTGTGGACAGACCTGGCAGAGCTTATGTTTCGATATATGCAAATATACCCCTAAGGGATTAGTGATTACGTACATTACTAGATTTGTATCGGATTAATATAAGTCTTGATTGTAATTTTCTCTCTCTATTTCTTTGGCACAATTTCGTTAGATTGGTGTCGTTAAATTCGATTTTACTATAGAAATAGTTTTACACATATATTTCTATATATAGAATCGGGTGACGGGAAACCAAAAATGAGGGGGAATAAGATATTGCGTTTCTAATAATATGGGATCAAATGAAAAATATATCGATTAACTGATTTCAAAATATATTTGTATTTCATTGGAATAAAATTATTATCCTTACTATCCTTACTTCCTTACTTAATATTATAAATGCGAAAGTAACTCTGTCTGTCTGTATCTTCTTCACGCTTAAACCACTGAACATATTTCGATTAAATTTGGTACAAAGATAGTTTGAAACCCGAGAAAGGACATAGGATAGTTTTTATCCCGGATATCCCACGGGAACGGGATTAATGCGAGTAAAACCCCGGTGCTGTCTATCTTCTGAACCACGGAACAGATTTGGGTGAAATTTGATATGAAGATACTTTGAAAATTAACGTAGGACTTAAAATAGTTTTTATCCTGAAAATCTTACGGAAACGGGAGTTATGCAGCTAAAACGCCGGGACTGTATATTTGTTAAACCACTGAACCGATTTGAGTGATTTTGATATGCAGATAGTTTGAGACCCAAGGTAAAATGTAAGATGTATAAGTGTAACAAGAAGTTTTTTAGATGCGTCAATAGATGGCGTTAACACAAAATATAGATCACGCTATCTATTACAAGATGCGAATCCTTATGAGGATCGCACCTTTGTATTGCACGCGTTTTTAATGAATACTGTACAAAATGATTTATTAATAGAATTCATGATATTAAAACATAAATAAATATATAAATACAAAACATTATACATTTCTTTTTCGTAGTACTTTTTTGCTGGTACTAATTTGAATTAAAATATTGATGTATCATATAATATTTCGTTTTCGAATAACTTTGTAACGTTAGGATGTCCGACACCTCAATCCTCCTATGACCATGGTTGCTGTAAAGTATCCGAAACATCGAAACGAAAGTTATTTAAATATAATAAAAATGTACCTCTAAATTAAATAAATATATTTTATAAAAACGTACTATTGGGTCTTACAGTGAAAGTTAATAAGTATTTTTAAATTATAATAGTTTGTAAATTGGAACCATATTATTTGAAAAATAAGATTTTAAAAAAGACTTTTAAATAATAAAAGCTTTGAAATAATATACGGTACTAACATAAAAACATCAATTTTTTGTCCGTCTGTTTATTCCGGTTAATCTCTAAAACAGTTAAGCCGATTTTGACGAGGCTTTCACTGGCAGCCGGGCTGATGTTATAAGGCGTAACTTTGGTCATAAAAATAATCATCATCAATCCAAACGGCTGTAAATCTAAGTAAACGCGGGCGAAGCTGCGAGCAACAGCTAGTTTAAACTATAAAATATTTTCAGAATTGCATACTTTTTAATGTTACATTAAAACATTGTTTTTAGAAAGGTCTTGTATACATTAGAAAGTTAAAGTACCTACTACCTGGCTGCGACATTATAAATGTATTGATTTTTTCTCAGCTCCAATAAGTACGTTAAGCCTGAGTCTTTCCATCATCCCTTCTTGGTTATTCCATTCCATCAAATCTAATTTTTTCTCGTTTAGAAATCCTCTAGTGCAAGGTGTCTTGAATATAAAATGTCACTGGTAACTATATAATGCCGATAAAAAAATAATTAAATATCTAAATGATTCTTAGAACCAGATCCGTAGTTTTCGACTACTACTACTACAAATTGGACTTTTTATTCATTCTAAAATAATAAATAAAAAGTTAACTAAATTTATTTTATTAATAAAGCAACTTGATAAAATATCTAAGCCATATTTAATACAATTTATTTTATGTATTTAATGTATACGAAAGGATAATCACTTTTGGCAACGAAAGTAAATTAGATTTAAAAATAAAGTGCAAGTAAAATTCAAATAAATTAAATGATTGTCAGTTAAACAGAATGGTAGCTTAATGCGCAAGTCTTATATTTATATAATATTCGGCGCTGATCCAAAACTATTTTCTCATTTCCATTCGTTTGTCATAACGTGGCTGTTCGCCAGCAGAAGTAAATATATTAGGTATTTATTATGAATATTAATCTACCTGCATATTGATTGTCATTATACTATCATGCAGATAGCTACGTAGCTACTGTGCCAAAAATATATGAGCAAGGAAAATTGATCACATAATTTTTATAAGTTATCATGTTTTATATATAATGTAGGCGTGAATATTGAATATAATATATATATACACATATTAGGGCATTATTACGTTCCTTAAAAATTACAATAGAACTGTTAAACCACAAATCATTTAAGTCTCACTGAACAATTGAGGATTAATTAAATATTAAAGTCACTGTGAGTTGACGGTACAGTAAGTGCCTTATCACACGAGCCGGTTGCCAGATAGCCGGCGCCGGATATCCGGTAGCGAAGTGTAAGCTAATTACGCCGGTACGTGTGAAAGCTGCCATACACGCCCATACACTTAGCTATCGGTTACCCGGCGCCGGCTACCCGGCAACCAAGACGTGTGAAAAGGCACTTAAGAAGATATTTAAGTACAGTAATGTTTTTTTTTCGGAAGGGCTAGACTTTTCGGCCTGATGGCCTTTAAGCTCAATCGGTACAGTAAGTGAACAGATGGCTCACTTAAGAAATATTCGAAAGGGGGACGCCCCCTCATCGTTCATCGCGCGCGCTGCTTGGGAGAGCAGGATTTGGACTAGTCAAATCCGATACGGTCGACGAATCTTTTACGGTTGAATTTAACCTATCATCATGAGGGCCGGCCCTCATCCCTTTCTCTGGAGAGGGAGGCGGGTCATGCGCGGTGCCCAAGCAATCTAGCGATAGAGTAGTGCTACTGCTGTTTGCGCGGTCTGGGTTTGTGTCTACTCGTATCGGATTCGAACCTAAGCTTTCGCGATCGATCCGGAGTAATGTTAAAATCTACGAATAAATAATAAGTCAGGAAATGTAACTGTTATAAAAATGCCCCAACAAAAGTCATGTCCAAGTAGGCGGGGCTTAAAAGTCGTGTCCAGCGAGTCATCAGTCGGACATCACAAGCGAACACACGTCAAACTTACGCATACGTTTTCGTCTTTTCATTATGAATTGCAGCTGCTAATCATCATGCCATCATTTGTAGTCAAGTGGTGCAGGAGCCATACAAAATCAAAACCTCCAGGGATTACTTCTCACTAGTAAATAGTTGTAAAATTATATTATATTCAAATACGTTAATGTAATAAGCAAACCGAGATGGTCAATACTATGCAAAATGAAGTCAGTCATTTTTGAACAAATGTAGAAGGTATTTTATTTTTTCGTCATGAATATACCTAATATGTTTATATTTTTATCATTATTTAAATGTATATCGATATAGGTAATTGAGGTATTTTAAAAATGATTTTGCATTTTGCTTGCTTTGTTTTCTTTTAGTATCCCAGCCGATCCAATGAAAAAAATACACACGTATGCATGTATATAATATAGTAAAATACAATAAATTACTTTTTACACCTAACGCGCGTTTCAAAGTTGCATGAAATTATATAAGGTACAAACAGTATTATATACGTACCTCCATCAATATGCTACCCTATCGTTGAAAATGTAAATTACTATTGTGGTCCTTTGTCTTTCTAAAGGCCATTGGTGGTCATTATTCACAACAAGCCAACCTTAATTACTGCACTTCTGGATCGCTGTGGCTTATTTTAGGAACAGAGCTAGCTCCGAGAGGCAATTAAATTGGCGTATTGGTTTGACATGCGAGTCTACTTTGTTTTACGATACTTGATACGGATGACGAGCCCATCACAATGCGACATTATGATACTTGTTTATAACTGGAGCAACATTACAATCATTGATGATTTTGTTGTTGCCATGTATTGACTACTAGCAGCGTCCCCCCACCAGGGTTCAGGCCTTGTCGTGGCGGTGGGGCTCAGTAGCCTAGGGTGAGCCCAGCACCTTGGGCGAAGCTAATTGAGCCGAGGGGGCTCTTTGTACCCCTCTTATAAGAAGAGGGGACAAAAGAGCAGGGGGCAAGGGGTGAGGATGGAAACCTCACCTCATTGTACTGTCCCAACGTTGGGAGGGGTTGTTCTGTGGTGCGGGACAACCCCTATGTGGAGGTGGCGTCGGTCCCTTGCGAGACTGACTGGCCGTCGAGGTGCCCATTTACCATCTTTCGGGCGCAGCGAGTCCCACATACCCACCTGGGGAGACCCACTCTCACCAGGCGCGATGCCTCAGAGCATTTCCCGGCGTAAAAGAAAAAAAAAAACTAGCAGCGGCCCGGCGCGCGGTTTCACCCGCCTAATTGCCATTCCCATCGGAATACAGTTATTTATAGCCTATATGTTATGACTTATTAGATATGTTATTGTAAAGTCCCATATATTCTTACAAACTTTCGCGTTTATAATATAAGAATGATTAATACATTTATTTTAATTTTGATAGTAATCTGTTTTTGATGTATAAGAACTTTGTAACTTTGTTCTGTAATTGACAAGTATCGTTTTTTTTATGTTAGTTGGATAGGCAAACTATCAAACGTGCCACCTGATGGTAAGTGGTCGACGTCGCCCATAAATATAAACTAGTTTATCTGGAACGAGCCCAGGCAACTCATCTATGTGTTGCCTATCCTGAGACATAAGATGTTAAGTCTCGGTGCCAGTAATTACACTGCCTGTATTGCCCTTCTCTCCGAAACACAGCAAAGCTGTTTCACGGGAGAAACAAGCAAGATGGTCGTACCCATGCAGCCGGGAGCGCGGCACAGCGCTTCCCTCCCACCGGTAAAAAAATTCTAGTCCACCTCATTATTTTAATTTACATAATGTTTTCTACTCTCTTCAAATCCCGTATTCTTTACATTCCTTCAACATTCCAACGCCAACAACAACATCTATTCTTTTTTTACTCAACATAGACTTGCGTCGATAACGTTAGAGCCTTACTGTATCATACATAAATAGATCGTTGCAATGCGCACGTCATCCCATCAGAACTTGAAACTAAACAAATATTACTTTAGTATTGGTACACCCACGCATGGGCTATTTTGGATGAAGGCTTTAACTATTCGAACAGAGCAAAGCGAGGGCGTCTCTCAACTTCGTTTGATATAACAGATAGCTCCTTCGTATTCAAATGTTTTGTTACCGTAATTAATAATTCTGATAATCGAATTACGTATACTTATGTCGATAAATGGTACATCCAAGTTTTACTATAAATTTATTTTGTTTTCTATTAAACATATAGACTTTGTCGGTAAAAAGATTTTAAAAATAAAATTGATTGAAAGGAAGGCATCTTGTCTGTTGTTTGAGTTTAAGATTACTCCTGCTCCAACTTTTCATGTTAAAAGTATTAACAAAATATCAGCGCAGCATTTTTCCTTGTATATTTTAACCAATATTTCACAGTGCTGGATGTCGATACTCGTCTGTATCAAAGTTTGAATTGAATTGAAACTTTTAAAGGTCATTTTAGCGAGAACCGTTTTGTTGATTTTTCCAAATAAAAGATACTTTTAATTTATTTTACAAACTCCCTCTGTCGCCCGATTAACTTATGACTGAAATATAACGTTTCTAGTTTTAGCCTTTTAAAGGCATCATGGCCTAATGATGGCTCCATTTTATACGAGGTCCTTTTTCATTTCATTATACAAATATTCATATTCAATCAAGTAATAAAATATTTTACATTAATTAATTTATTTTAAAACTTATTTTCACCGTTATTTCTAGTTTCTTTTTCCAAGTAAATAAATAAATTAGATTGTGCCCATATATTTTTTCATGTAAACGCAAAAATGTTATACTAAGCTTATTATTAGCATATATACTGCGAGGCAGTAATGTCCCAGAAGGAGGCTGACGAGCGGGTGAGAGAGGAGGCCGCCGACGAGGCCTCCTCCCGCAGGCGACGAACGGGGGTGCGTAGGAGGCGCTATTTAATGCGCCTCCAGTAACGCCCCTGTGTTCGTGTCGGGCCCAGGATGGGAACCTGGGTCTGTATGGCACGACGTCGTGGGGACTGCTTAGTAGCGGCCGGGCAGTCCCCCCCTACGAGGAGTAGTCTGGCCTTCGCCGGGGCCAGCCTGTCGCTGAGGTGATCCTGTCCGTTGCCTGCATATCCGGGACCCTCAAAAAGCGGCTGAAGGCGCTCGCAGTGGTTTTAGTTAGGGTGGGCACTCCCAGGTGCGAGTCCCACATTGGGTCAGGATCTACCCGAAGGTCCTGGCTGCATCCACAAGGATTTCCCTGCGAAAAAAAAAAAAATAAAAAAATAAAGCATATTATCAATCATCCTCATAAGGTTCAAGAATGGATGCTACGTTTAGGTCGCCAAAGTGTTGGTTGACCTTTAACCAGGTGGGAAGACAATCTCCTGTGACGATGTGGTGGCCAGTCCGTGTTGGATACGAGTGGCGAGGGATCTGCCGTCTTGGCGTTCATTAAGGGAGGCCTATGTTCAGCAGTGGACGGATAGAGGCTGATGATGATGACGATGATCATGGGGTGCCATATTTTTATCGAAGTTTGGAGGTCAGCTTTCGGTACTCCGTCAGTCTAATCTTTGATATCGTCCAACTACTTTCGCCTTGCTCTTCCTGGTGGCTTTCTACGCGTCTTGCCCTCGAGGATTGTCCGTATAGATTCAAAGAGAGCCCCTCTTTGTAAGAGTCCAAAGAAGGCCACTTTTCTTTTGACCATGAATATTATAGGATTTACCGGATATTATATAGAAAATGAAAGAACCAGATTTTTCAACCATTTCTCACGATATAGGCATTTGAAGATTCTACTCAATCGACAATGAAAGATATTGCAGGTTTCATGCCTAGTAATATTTTTTTAACTTTTGAAACAAGAAACATTTTATTCAAATCGATTTGGCAATTTAGGCGTGATTGTTTTTCAAACAAACGGACAAAATCCGGAAAAAATATATCTTGCAAAGGCCTCTGCTTTGAAGAGCTGTTGTACCATCGAATTTCCAAAAAAGGATTCCTAAATTCCAGCGCCCGTTACAATTTCAGAACAGTTTAAATATAAAATGTACATTTAGTGTGTACACACTGTAAAATGTACAGTTTATATAAAAATGTAATAACATTCAATATAAAATATTTAAATATTGATGTATTTCAATTTCGCACATGACGGGGCTCATATCTTATATACTATTTCACTCAAAGCATGATATGTTTTTCCGTAAAGTAAGATGTCTTTCCGTGAAGTATGTCGCAAAATTCATACCTAAGTTGAATGCAAAACTACTCATCGCGGCCTCCAAATAAAGGTCATGACCCTTTCTGTAGGCTATTTGCTCCGCATGGTGTTTACTTGCCTCGACCAAAAACTCATTGTGTCACTTCTTATCCCTAATGAACTGCGATATGGCAGTTGTAATTTTCCCGCTGAAGTCAACATCCGAATTTCATTTCAAAGTAAAATAAACACAGCTTCAACATTTTGCAAGTATTTTCGTAAATAAACATCAACTAAGCTGTAATTTATAAAAATAAACATTGGGTAAAAGTAGGTCGTATCCATGCTAGGACTTTTTATTGTCAATAGAAATGAACTATTCTTAGTTCCTAGTTCCAAGGCCGACTTAAATTTTAAGTAACATGAAAGAGGGAATTTTTTATGAACAAATCATGTCACGGTCGATCTTAATAGCGAGGTTTTAGCCCTTTTTTTCTTAAAAAGTGTAATTTATCAGACTTGTTTTATTCAAAATTATACCTCTAACGTTATTTATATCTCTCAGCTAGTTTCGAGGACTTCATCATCATCATCATGGACTTAGAGCAGTTCAAATATATGTTGAACTAGCTGTTGCCCGCAGCTTCTCCCGCGTTAACTTACTCAACTTAATTACTGTTAGTCAAAGCGTGATGTTAAAAACTTCCTCGATAAATAGGCTATCTAACACTGAAAATTTTTTTTAAATCGGACCAGTAGTTCCTGAGATTAGCGCGGTCAAACAAACAAACTCTAACTTTATAATATTAGTTATTCTATTCTATTCTATTTGACTTTCATTAATCCAGACTCTATATTTAATGTCTATACTAGTAATTTAAATGAAGTGTGTGTATTTATAATTAAATAAAGGATATATAAATATTTAGTAATTGTTTAATACAAAATTTAAATGTACTTACATAACTTATATGAATGTGCGCAGGTAAAGAACTATACAGCCCAGAAGCAGAGGGGCTCGGCGAGGCGGCGGGCTCCGGGCCCCCTAAAGTCAGCTCGCGGACTAACTCGTTCGAAATCGAGAACCTTCTCAAGGTGCTTTCAGTAAAATGTCACTTTAGACCGCTTCTTTGCTCACTCGTGTATACTTCACCCGCTTGACTCGATGTTTCAACAATCTACATCGTATCATCTCGAACACAAGAGCATATTTTCCAATATTATGAAGTCGGATTACTTGATAGGTGGATTTTCACTCCCATTTTTGATAATTTAAGTATTTTGACGAACAATAAATGGCCTTATTTTTATGAACAATAATTATTTTGTTATTAAAATAAATATTTTAGCGTAACATTTTTGATTAATGAAATGATCGATATATATATATATTATTCTCACCTATTCACGTATTTTTTTAAGAATGGTACAAAATATAACAATATCAAACTTCATAATTGGGAATGCTCCACGCATGTAACTCCGCTCCCCATTTTGAGTGTCATCGTAGGCTATAGCCTAATAGCTTTCAATCGGGCATAAATAGAGGGGTGGGCGTGTGCGGCAGAGTGCGGAGCAGGTGACGGGCTGGTGCCGCTCGCCCAGCGACACGCGCCGCGCCAGCCCGACGGGCAGCGTGGCCAGCGCCGTCGTCACCCCCTCGCGCCACCTCTCCGACGCCGACAAGCTGCGCAAGGTGCTCATGGAGCTCGTCGACACGGAGAGAGCCTACGTCAAGGTACGCTTATACTTCTAGGAAACTCTAGAATATAGATATATGTTGGTGGGAGGGATGCGCTGTACCGCACTCCGGTGTCATATACACCATTATGTGTGTATTTTGTTGGTTAAACATCTTCGCTGTGTGTTGGAAGGAGGTATACTGGCAGCGAGACTAGAAAAAAATTGAAAAAATATATATTATTAAATTTTTATATATTTACTTAATAAAATTGTGACGACTGGCTGGTGGTCTAATAACTGAGACAAATCGTGAGTTCAAATCCCACCTAATGTCATCGGTATCATAAGGTACAGATGTTATATTTATATCCGTTGCTACCTGTAACACAAGCTATTGGATTAACTCGAGACTGGGTTATAATAGTAACATTAATATTAAGTTAAAGTATACGAAGGCTAAATATTCAGGGGATCTTTTGGAAATGACACGTCTATAATAAAATATCCTCGTAAAAGCGGAAAGTTGAAAATATATGTAAACTTTATACACTTTGTAAATGTCGCTTGATCTCAAAAGCTCTATACAAAATGAGGCATGTTTCTTTATAGCATATGAAATTCACAAACGCGCACTCATAACATTTTATGAACCCGTTCTTTTGGGCTGGTTATGGCGGGTGATTTAATAAACGCAAAAAGTGGTTGGAAAACTTAAAGATCAATGTGTCCCCATGGACTGTCGTAATCCTTTACTATTAGCTGACCTACTTACGCGATTGCTTTAAGAGATATTTAGGATCTTTATAAATCTTATATCTGCCACTTGGGTGAACATGATCCTCAACGAACAATGACACCCGACAGTCTACGAAAGGTCATTTTCTGAATCTACTAGCGCGAACTAGCAAGGGGTGAGGACGAGAACCTCACCCCATTGTACTGTCCCGACGTTGGGAGAGGTGGTTCTACGGTGCGGGACAACCACTCTGTGGAAGTGGCGTCGGTCCCCTGAGGGACCGACTGGCCGTCGAGGTGCCGTGTTTGCTCAACAGATCCGGGGCACCTCACCAAAGGTGGCATTGGTGGCACTCGCCGTGTTTTAGTGGGTAGAGCTGCGTTCACTTACCAGCTTTCGGGCGCAGCGAGTCCCACATACCCGCCTGGGGTGATCCAATCCCCCGCGGGATGCCTCAGAGCATTCCCCAGCGTTAAAGAAAAAAAAATCTAAGTTACCAAAAGTTACGATAAGTTCATTACAATAGCTCTTAATCTAAATATAACTTGGAAAATATACTCTTACATAATTTAATTATAAGTTGTTTCAATACATTTTGTTCTATATCAAATGACTAAACAGAAGTTAATTAAAATAGGCTCCTTTACCCGCTTTACCGACTCAATGTATCGTGTAACGATACTTTAGTACTATTATTTAGTCTGTGGTAACGTGAAAAATTTAATGATTTATGTACAATTCATGAGAACTGTTAACTCAAAACTGTTTTCGACTCGCTTGTAACGAGTGTTTTTATAAAAAATAAATGAAGTCATTCTGCAAATTTTACCTCCTACGGATCCTAAGGATTTAAGAGATTTTTCTTTTCCTACGATAGTATCTACTGTTTATTTTTTCATGCAAAACTTCAGAGGCCGATTGTTAATTTACGATAGATAACTTATTTACTTTTTCTTTCTCAAAATTTGGTTGTTTCTTTAAAATATCTAAGCTTGGTATTACAAATATTTTAAAACACTATCAAAGACATTTTGACATACACCCTTTGTATCTGAAGCCTCTTAGTAGTACTGTGGTAGTATCATATGACGCTAATAATGTATGTTACTATTTAGTTGTGTAAGTGCTGTCAGTGATGTCACTCCAAGTGAGCGACAATGAGGAGTCACTGAAAATCAGCGTCTCACCATTGCTGTAATGGTGTGGCAAATGAGTGGCTACCTTTATTGTTCGCAATATTAATATGTATATCAAACTGTTGTGTACGATTATGTTTTATAATGACATATCTTTTGTTGTGGACAATAAAATATTGTTGTTTCTTTCTTTCTAATAGCTTTTATATTCATTGTGCAAAATGTTCCTAAAGTTTGATATTTTTACATTGTCCCCGTATGAGATATGGATCACTTTAATTACATCGGGACTAGTTCATACATTACGCCATCATTCACGTCGAAATGTCTCGTCGCGAAACCGACATACAAAGCAGCGAAACCGTTCTGACATGTCACTAGAGGAAAATCATTGTCATGCGGTTAGACACGCGAGTGTGTTGTTTTAGGTTTTAGTAATTATTTAATGCGGAACAAGCTTAATAAAAATGTTTATAAGATATGATACACTATTACACTAAAACTATATTATATTAAATAGTTCCCCACCATGGTTCAGGCCTTGTCGTGGTGGTGGAGCTCAGTGGAGCTCAGGAGCTAACACTAAAACTATATTATATTAAATAGTTCCCCACCATGGTTCAGGCCTTGTCGTGGTGGTGGAGCTCAGTAGCCTAGGGTGAGCCCAGCACCTTGGGCGAAGCTAATTGAGCCGAGGGGGCTCTTTATACCCCTCTTACAAGAAGAGGGAACAAAAGAGCAGGGGGCAAGGGGTGAGGATGGGAACCTCACCCCATTGTACTATCCCGACGTTGAGAGGAGTTGTTCTGTGGTGCGGGACAACCCCTCTGTGGAGGTGGCGTCGGTCCCTTGCGGGACTGACTAACCGTCTAGGTGCCCTGTTTGTTTACTAGATCCGGGGCACCTCACCAAAGGCGGCATTGGCGGCACTCGCCGGGTTTTAGTGGGTAGAGCTGCGTCCACTTACCAGCTGTCAGGCGCAGCGAGTCTCACATACCCGCGTGGGGAGACCCACTCCCGCAGGATGCCTCAGAGCATTTCCCGGCGTTAAAGAAAAAAAAATTATATTAAATAGTTACTCGTATCTTAATATATCTCTCCCTTAAGACGGGTGGGTTCCTTGAAATCAAGTTACAAGAGTTGCTTTTGCTTCCATCAGATATTTTTCATATGTTTTACCATTATCGTTATTTAAATTTTACAAAAATGAGTCGTTCTATAAAAAAATATAACGACGACAAGAAAGTAATATAGCCCCACAATATATTAGCGATATAAATCTACGACAGCAATCAGGCGGCTGCACTTTCACGCCCGATTAGCTCACTAAATGTGTTTATAGGGACGTGTGTAATAGGTTTCTCTCGTGATATTTGCGGCTGATAGAATCAAAATTGTTACATTACGATGTTATGATTACATTCACTGTTACAAAAATAGAATCGTATACAAACCAACAACCTTCTGAATGTCCACTGACTTACACAATATTCACAAAAAATTAAAGTTAAAATATTTTAAATTATTGTAGTTTATAACTCTTTTTGATACGTAAATGATAATGGCCTAGAGGGTATGGGCTCGACCTCATGAATGAGAGGTCCGGGTTCGATCCTGACCCCTGTGAAATGTGCCTTGAAATGGGTTTTTCTAAATTTCTACGTGCACCTGAACAGACCATCGCTTGCTCATCGGTGAAGAATACATCGCGTCGTGAGGAAACCTGTATGCTTGATGAGATTAAAAGTCTGTGGAGGTGTGTGAAGTTTACCAACCCGTATTGGGCCAGCGCATAGGTTAAGACCCGTGCCCAGCATGTTATAAGGGTTGATATTATTAATTTATTATTATTATATTCGTTACATATTCGTTAAAAGTATCAAATACTTATTAAATATTTTTAGATTAAAATAAAGTTACAAACATGCTTAGCGATAATTAAATTTATATTAAATATTATAATTAAGAATATTTAATATAAAGCATGCCTAATTAATAATATTAACACTGCTGCCTCTGAAAAGAGACCTCCTCTCCTTTATAGCCACCAAATAGTCCAACTTTACTGCTTAAAATATCGTCAGATATATTACGTAATTATAACAAAATAAATGAACAGCTCGGAAAACTCCGTACATCCAAAACTTTGACGGAAATTAATAACTTTATGAATACAGCACCTGCGCCAGCCGTCCAACTGCCAGCCTGATTAAAATATTTGATACGAATTGTCGAGCCATTAACAAAGCTGTATCTGACCGTATTTTATGGGTTATTGCAGAATTTAAACAATTTATTGGAGAACTACTTAGAACCACTGAAGAGGGAAACTTTTTTATCGAACGCCGAGATCAACGCTTTGTTCGGAAACATTCAAGAGATAGTAACTTTCCAACGACAATTCATGCAAAACTTAGAAGAAGCGCTCGAGGCTGAACCTAATTTCAATCATTTAGAATTTTCCAATCAATTCAAAGTGAGTATAATTTTCTAGCAGATGTGTATGATACATTAAAACTTGTTTATATAGTCTAGACTTAGAACACTGCCCGCAACATCATTGAAAATTATTTTTTTCACTAAATTTCTTCACTAAATGTTCTTTACATTAAAGAATAAACGATGTAATTTTCACTTGGTAAATAGTTTGAAAACATTTTCATATATTTCAGAACGTACTCTTCGCAGTCGGGAACGCTTTCCTTTATTACGTAAACCATTTCAAATTATACAGTTCCTTCTGCGCTAGCCACAGTAAAGCTCAGAAAGTTCTACATCCAAGTAAGTTGGTCGAATACTGATATATTTTTTGCATTTTTTACCGAAAACTAACCAAACTTTATTCATCGAATAGATGAAGGGAATCAAGCATTACAGGAGTTTTTGGCTGCGCGTAATCCGAAGCAGCAACACTCTTCAACGTTGGAATCTTATTTAATTAAGCCTATCCAACGTATTCTCAAGTATCCATTGCTACTTCAACAATTAAGAAACTTAACTGACGTAAATTCGGAAGAGCATCTTCACTTAGTGGGTAAGTTTTAATTAAATCATTTTAATCATAAATAAAGTGTATATTTGAGTGGAAACGTGATATTTTTAGAATCTACGTAATTTAGCAGTGGCGTAGCGCAGATAAAACTTATTAGTGTAAGGAAGAATACTACATCCTTGCAATACTATTATTTTCCTTTTATCCCTTATGGTAGTAATGTGATTTATTAACTCGGTTATTATAATAATTTATTACATTAGAGCCCCACAGGGTAGTTTATTTTTATGGTACACATTACTCAACATAATCATAAGCTTAGGCAAGACAATATAAGATTATTTGTTATTTACCTTGTAAGACAATTACAATAAATACGTAGTTATTCCTACAATAAATTATTGCTTTTCATATTTTAGTATATTCTCTATCTTCGAAATGGTGAGTTGTATACAATACAGCCTATTATGAGATGTCTCAAGTGTGTTTTCTCTTTTATTACTTTACAGAAGCTTTAAAGGGTATGGAAAAGGTTGCTGAGCATATTAATGAAATGCAACGAATTCATGAAGAATATGGTGCCATATTTGACCATTTATTTAGGCAACATCAAAAATCATGCAAACAACCTATTGACTTAAGTCCAGGTATTTTTTTATTTCTTTGTATACTCCTTTAGCGGAGTAGAAATGGTATCAAACCTTTGCCTAACTATTTTTTACTTTTAATTAGTATTTATTTATTTAAATAAAGCCATTTGCAATATCTAATAAATATATAAGAATTCAATTTTTTTTTATTTCACGTCATCGCGAATCATCATTAAGACTTTTCTTACTTTGAAACATATCAAAGTATGTGTAAATCTCTAATGCTAAAGGAAACCAAAACTTTTTTCCAAAGTTGCAAGAATCACTTATTATTTTATGAGCAACATACTTTATCACTTTCATGAAAAAATAACTCATTTTTACGCATTGCAGGTGATTTATTATATTACGGAGGTGTAGAATGGCTGAATATATCAGACTTTTTAGGAAAAATAAAGAAAGGACTGGAGTTGCACGCCATGTGTTTTGTTTTTAAGTCAGCCGTTGTCTTCCTCTGTAAAGAAAGACTGAGACAAAAGAAAAAGTTAATGGTGAGCTTTTGAATGTATACTTATTGCGATGGTTTTTTAAATTAATATTATTTTACGTGCTACAGTATAATAATGTTAATTTCTTTGTGTACGACATCTTTTTCATTGAGTTGGATTAACATAAGTAAATTGTCATTGCTCATGTTCATTTACTGTATTAATCCTTTCAATTTGAGTAACGTTAATCCGTTCAATCCATTATCGTCCTATATCCTTAAGTACCATTTATTTTCGAAAACGTTTCCATGGAACAATATTTTTTGATTGATTACCATTTATCAATTAAATCAATCTTACAAGTGATTTATTATAGGGCGTATCGTCGAAAAATAACTCGAACGAGGTGGAAATAATCCGCTACCAAGTATTAATACCGGTAACAGAGGTTCAAGTACGCGCTTCATCCGCCAAGGATATGGATAGCCATTTCCTGTGGGAGCTCATTCATTTGCGAAGTCAACTTCAGCGACGCTCCGAGAAAGTTTACGTTCTATCCAACAGGTAATTCGCCGCCATATTTTTACCTTTTTTCATCAAGGATTTATTACATTGACGTAGCTTTTCGCTTCACCTTTTTCTATCAGTATTCATATGTGTACGTGATTTCATTTTGTTTAGAATTTTCTGCGTGTAAGTTGTTAAATCTCATTTTAGTATTTAAAACGTGAATTTACTTAACAGATGAAATATCTTAGAAAACGTAGCGTATCTAAACTAAACGTTCTTCTAAATTGAGGTTCAATCAGTTTTCCTTATGGTTTTTTAAATAATATTTAAATTCATTTTTCCAATAATGAAAACCGGGCTGTCATTTTGATATCTTTATTGGTCTTTATGACAAGTACCTGTAAGACTAGCACAAGCCGCATTCGTTGGTACTACGTGCTGTTAACTAGGGTAAACACATTATTTTAGACATTATCTTATAAAGCGAAAATACTACTTGAAGCTTTTTAACATGCTTTGAAGTTATAAAATAATTTTCACAGTGTGGTTATGGTTTTTTCGGTATTTGAGTTTTGCCGTTTAGTTACATTTTATGGCCATTCGAGTATTTATTTTGAAATAAATATATTTGAATTATACTCTAATTCTGATTGTGATTTCACATAGCACTGCGGACTTCCGGAACGCTTTTCTGAAGACGATCAGGCAGATAATCCGCGAGTCGGTGCGCAACATGTCGCTGCCGAGCTCACGGCCCGCCCCCGCTCCGCCTCGCGCGCCTCATGCGCTCCACGCGCCACACTCCGCACACACGCTTGACAGGCCTAAACACCAGGTGACCATGGTTTTCAATCTAAGTGAGACATAACAAAATCTACTACAGACGTGTCTGATGAACAGAAGCAGGAAACTCTTTAAGTCAGTTGAAGGTCCGTCGGCGTCTGAATGAACCTGTTTTTGAGGTTTGAGGGAGGAGAAATATGGTTGAAAATTGAATGATTGGTGTTACGGAGTATTACATAAAATATTTCAAATTTAGAATACACTTTAAAAGGCTAAAGGCTAAAAGCTCTATAGTTTATGCTTGTAAACATACAAAACCTAGAGAAATATAAGAAGAACTAAATTGACATAAATGAAACATTAACTAACGACTTTTAAGAATAATAATGAAATTATATTTATTTTACTAGGTGCAAGTAATGCAAGGATCCCAGACTTTGGGTAAAACCAAGAAACCTAAAACGTCAGGACAAAGGCTTTCTGCAGGAAACATTGAAGTAAGATTTTTATTAATCTTGAATATTATTTTGCATTAACATTAGAATTTTATTATTAATTAGAATTAATAAGATTATTATTGTAGAAGTATTAACAATTTTAAGTTCAATATTTATAAAATACCTTATATACCATGTAGGTTGGAGACCTCTCACGCGAGAATTCTCAAGACGCAGATGAGCCACCGCAAGATATATCATCAGACGAACATACGTTTAGACATAGAAACAAAACACTTGGAGACCCAGTAGGTAAGGATAAACATTTTATAATATGACTGCTCTACAGACATTACCATAGAAAAAAACTAAGGCATTTTTTGAGATTTATTGCTGATATTTACGGCTTATTAGCTGTAAATATAGAAAATAAAAAATGTATATAGTTTAGAGTCTAGAGTTTTATTGAGAAATAATATATTTTAGCTGCATCCATATAATTTTTTTGTGTCGTTCACAATGACTAAAAACATGATCTAAAAAATCCACGTTGCTTAAATATTAATTTTATTTACAGATAACGGCAAGCGGCCCCTACCGCCGCCGCCGCCCTCCACAGACACGGAGAAGTCCGAAGCAGGCTCAAAGTCCGAGGGCGAGGACGAGCCACCGCAGCCGCCTGCCAAGCGAGGGTTAGGCAGAACTCCCAACCATCTCACCTTAAGGTACCAACATATGTATGGGTCAGCATCACGCTCGAAGACACACTGCACCTACACATTGGGACGATACTCCACGACTTCCTTTCATACAGCTCACTAAATTAACGCAGGCTCGATTGTTTCTACTCATACATATGTCGCATATGAATTGTCCTCAAGCCCTTGACATTTATTTTGTGAAAGCTTTACTTCGAACGTAAGTAACGCCTGCTTTACCCATTTACAGCACGACGTCAACTTTGAGCGCCGGGAGCACGGGCAGCCAGGCCAGATTGATCCAGTCCTCGCACCAGCCCACGCAGTATCAGCCCACGATGGTCAAAGAACTAGGTAAGCAAGGGTCACAATCTCTCAAATCTTCTCCAGAAAGGAGGAGTTCAACACATTCAGAGAAAAAAATAAAGGTTATCCGTTCGGGAAGCGGCAGCAGCATTCACAGAGACAAGTCTCCGAATAGACCGACAGAACACATTTCACCAGACAGAGATCGCGTCACTAAAGTTATCATATGCAAGTCGCCCAACAAATCCAGCCTGAAGCAGAGTAAGACTTTACATAGATCACCCAAAGGCAGTTTCGATCAATCTAAATCGCCGCGAGGATCTATAGACAAATCTCGCTCGCCGCAGCAGAGCTTCGATGGATCGAGGTCACCGAGGGGAAGTATAAATAAATCTCGTGAAAGCAGTCTAGACAGGGCCAGGTCACCGAAACCCGTCCCAAAGAAGGGCATAATGCGGACCCCGCAAGCCAGCTTCGACCGGTCCCCGTGCAAGTCACCCAGCTCCAGCCGTCGTTCTTCTAAATCCGGTGGAGAGAAACTGGCAAGGCTCGGAACAAATTCACTGGACAGAATGACGCACTACTCGCAGCTGGCCAAAGCCGAGGATAAAGCGATCAAAATGGGCATCGTCGTTTCCAAATCGACGGAATCAATCACAAAAGCAATCGAGCACCCCACGTGCGTCGAGTGCTACCTGTCTGGGAAGAAACAGACCAAAACCTCTTAGCATAAGGCGAAGGGCAAGTTGTCCAAAAGTCGCAGGAAATCGATGCCGACCCACTCAATTCTGGTGTCGTCAAACCGCAGCAGCATCGAGACACTCGACGGTGCGCCCTGCGACCGCGGTCATTGCCCTTCCTCGCGCGCGTGCGAGAAAATCGATTTCAATCAAATACACGTTTAATTTACTTATTTCTTATAATCTACCATATCTCAGTTGTATTATTATCACAACCGTGGTTAGACTGATCGGCGTGAGTCGCGACTGAAGGAACATCGCTCCGATGTACCCGTTTACTATTCAATGGAATTGATTAGAGAAAGATATACAGTGACTTACATATAGAAGTTCCTTTACGTTAAGTTATTCGTTTGAAATATATTATACATTTCGTTGCGTAAGTATTATGTAATACAAAACACCAATTAATTATACACTTTAATTAAAGAGTAATATATCGTTTCGCCGCAGCTAAACCATAATAATATCCAAATTACGTAGTTACGTAAACGTAAGCGTATATACATGGATGTCTATCGTAGGTATATAACAAAAGTAGACATAAATCGTAGAAGCGTGTATCTCTTAAATATTCTATCAATGTTCAAATAAAGACCTAATTGTAGTATCCAAGTGCTAAATTAAACATTTGATGGCTGTGGAATCGTACTGATTGTAAAACTTTATTACTTCGTTACATTACATCAAATCCACTTTCATTTACCTGACAAATATGCGGTTATATATTTTGTAAATATTATTTGTTACTATTAATTATGCGATGGATTTACCATTAATTAAAGTCTTCCATACAAAAATGCCAATTGTTTAAAGTATGACGCGTTATTTTTTATCATTTATTGTATAACTGTTTAATATATTTAACTATTTACTTGTTAAGTAAATTATTTATATTTCATCGCTGTATTTCCCTATATTTAATATTAAGCCAAATTTATTTCATATTTCACTTTTGCCTAAGTTTATACACAATAATGTCATTAAATGCAGCATTTAATTACAATTTAAGTATAAATACGTGTCTAATACAAATAATAATCTATTTGTGCATGTTATAACAAAATATGAATACTCACTCAATTAACTTAAACTTAATGTAATAGGGTAGGCGTGATGTTAAATGTAGTCAGATAATACTTCCCTAACCTTACTTAAAATTAATAGATAAGGACAAATATCGAATAATATACCACTTAGCCTTTAGACGAGCACAGAGTCTTGTTTACCTTTAATGTTGCACTCGTCCTCTACCGGCTGCTCTCGTGAACCCCGCCCAGCCGGCGCACGCTAGCATAGCTCTTAGTTAACTATAATACTTCTTCTTGATGAATACTCATCTCTACGATCATTATTTTAATTTGAATGTTCGATGATAATGTTGATCTGAAAACGCAAAATTTAAATTCGTATTTTACTGTCTCCGCCGCGTCTTTCCTTTATAGTTTTAATTGGATTGAAATCATCGCAACGAGATGATATTGCAATTTCGCATAATAAGCTACTGTTCTTAATAAAATAATTACTGTAAAATCGTGTATTATATTTCAAAAGTTTTGCAATTTCATCGAAATTGCGTTTCATCCGACATTATGTCGATTCTCCATCTTCTGAGATCTCGTTGGCCAAAATATTTGTACCACAGTTTTAATAAAAGGTTATTATGTTAAATAATAAAATGCATATGTTATAAGCATATACTAATATTTGGCGACCAGCGAGATCGACTGTAATCGCACGCTAACGTAGCCGTCCGCGTCGGGGCGACTTCGACAACATTCGTCAAACATTCAACTCTTTTAGAGAAGCCGCGGTACCCTGGCGATACGTCCAAACGCATGTTATAATTCCAAATTATCGTGTAATATGTATGGTGTCGAGTAAAAGAGTTCGGTGTTTGGTGTGTTGTAGGGTCGCCCGTGTGGAAACCGCGCGACGCGATGAGCTCGGCGCCCGCCCCCGTCGCGCCCACCACGCTGCCGCGCTCGCAGCGCCCCGCGCCGCGCGCGCCCCACCTCTCCGCCAGCCGCAAGTCGCTCGCGCCCGACCACCGCCACTAGCTGACCCACCCGGCCCCCGACCCGACTCCCTTAACCCTCCTTAACCCCCCTCAACCCGCCTTTACTTTTAGTGATAGAAGCCTGAGCGTGACATCTCACCTTTAACAATTTAACTAGTAGAAATTTATTTCATACTCTGTAACTTACACCTTTCCTCTCTCAGAGGTGATTTGCAAGCGTTCTGATAAAATATCGTGATCGGTAGACGCTATCGTCATTTGCGTGGTTGGCTCAAGCGTATTAATGACGATATTGGTCCCGTGACGATTGGAACAACCAGATGTAGGTCATTGAGCGTGTTTCTCCAGGCTCACGTATCATAACCAAGGTTGGGTCTTCAAAGTGTAAACTGTGGAAGCGATTGATGAGGCATTGTTTAAAATGCAAAAGTCATGGTGCTCGCTAAAATAATTTTAATCTACTGCAATCTATACAAATTGAAACTAATGTCATCAGATATAATAAGTATTAATAAGCTTGCATACGACTTCATAAAGTTTGCAAATCTCACCAGTGCATTAGACACTGTCGTCTTCCTCGCCCGCGTGGTTCCATTCGACGGTACCTAAACAATCCCTTATAGATCAAATGTTATCCTAACAATTCTATTGTGCTCACTTAAAATATAACGATACTGAAGTAATCCTCTTAGGCACACGTACATTTTAACGTTTGGGTTTATTAAAGAGATAAATGTAACAAAGTAGATAGATATTTGACAAATATATAACTATGATAAAACAGTTTATGTTAACTAGAATGTGCATAAAACGTAGAGTAAGGATGTGTGTTATTCTGCACAAGTATATATCGTATATTATTTTCCATAGTTTTCTATGTTTTGTATTGTGTTGAAGTAAATTTAATATAAGAAGTTTCAAAGGTATCTTTATTTATACCGTATTATTAAAGTAATTTAGCTCACATCAAAAATATCAAAGGAGGATAAAATGCAAAAAAAATACATTCATTATAATAACTGAAATTAAAAGTCATTTATTAGTTCATCGTGTATCGCGATGGAACGGGATAAGCTTTAGAGGGGGTGAGAAACGTCACAAAAACTCTTAGATCAGGACGAAATGCTTAGTGAAGTATCCGACTGGTGACTCTTAGCGAATGAATGTCATTATTTTAGACTTATCAAGTATTTCCAGACCCTTAGATAAATAGGTGCTTAGTAATTTTTTTACGCCTTTTAGTTTTTGTCAACCCTTAGACATAATTCTAGTTTTAATAATATTATAATCTAACCCGATATAAGACTGCAGCCTGATACTAGGAATGCAATTATAATGATGTTGAGAACATTGACAGTTCCAAATGTAGAATAAAATATAAATACACGTGTTTTAATTTTCATTCGTTTCCATCTTGGAGAAAGTTTTTTCAACTTGGAATTTTAACCGAGTTTATTACTAATGACAATATATGAACAGATGATATATGTATTTGTTTTTACATTATTAAAATTATATTGGGTCTATTGTGAGGCGAAGAAAATTATATAATTAATTTATAAACGAATACATCTCGATGTCAAAGATTCTATTAAAGATTCAATATATGTTAAAGTTTTACCGAAATCATTTTATATTTCATAAAACATGACCCACGACCGACTAAAGATAGGCTAATTAGAGAAGTATATGTGAAGGACCTCGGTACGGTACCTAGAAGATTCCTACTCCAACAAACGGTACAAGCGATAACATTTTGTTTACTATATGTGCCAAACTAGGAATCATACCTGTGCTTTTAAATACTCACTTTTAATATAATATACTGATTAATATATGGTGACAGTAGGTAACCATAATGTTGTTTTATTTGATCACATCAGCAACGCAATCACTTAACTACCCTATAGCTCGAAATGCACTTTATGAAAAAGTAATATAGGTAGTTTTGATAATAATTTCTCTTCGTGATCAAATTCGAAAGTTCTATCATAGGTTAGGCGAATTATATAACATATATACGAATTTCAGTTATCTTCGTTTACCGAATCAATACTAAATGTTTATCGTAGGTTCATATGATTTACTTTGGCCGACGCCTGTAAACTGAACAGGAGAAAAAAATTACTTTCAGGTTTTGTGTAGATGTTCGTAAAATTACTTGGTTTGATAATATATATTTTAAATGTATTTATATAGAACACGGCACCTCGTAGAAACAATGTTTCAAATATACAATTAGTTGTTGTATAATTTCACCACTATCTTAGCGTTTTGTTCAATATAAATTGTTGTGATCAGTACCTAGTCATAGAATTAAAATAATTTAGATATTGTTGGTGCAACCCACCGTAGTTTTTAATTAAAGTAGCTTAAAGTAAAAGTTTATCGTATTTAATTTATTGAAAGGTTAAATTTAATTATACACAAATCAAAACTTAGATATATATGTATATAATTTGGAACATATCACGTATTTAGTGCCTAAGTTCAGTTTACAGGTTGTTTGGTGGTTTAAATGGGTTATTTGATTTGTATTCCGTTTATATTGTATATTATATTGTATGGATACTCTGTAGATATTGTAATTATTTATTACAACCACACAAATATGTATATTATATTTGGAATTTTATGTATCTGTTCCATGATTGTTTCGTGATTTAAAATAAAACCTGTTTATTAATATACATATGTTAAAATATTCGAATTTAATAATTACGAACTTATACAATCGATTTATAGATATTGTTATACTAAGAAAATATAATTAATAAAATGAATAAACAAATATAAGTGAATAATGAAAATGAGAATGAAGTCATTAATTGCGATTGTATTTCATACTTCAATGACATTTGAAAGTATTGTAGGAAAATGAATGAATATTTAGAAAAGACTTATTGAAGTAAAATACGAATGTAACTAATGTTAATAAGTATGATACTTTTATAATTTAATATTTCATTGTTTGCGTATTCGTTTGAAGTTTGTTCGTTGTCTTCATGAACAACTAAATTGATTTGTTTTGTAACGCTTTGTCGAACTCTATTTTTGACTGCACGACGATCTCGAATGATATTTTGTTGTTTCACCTTTTACATTCCTCCCCCCCCCCCCCCCTTTGGTATTTTCGACTTGTAACAATAGATTTTATATTTGACTATTGGATACGTAAAACTTTGGTCACGGATTCAAAATGCCTAAATTGTAAGTGCCTTTACGTGTTTTTTGGAATGTGCATGTTACCAGGAATATGTTCGTGCACAGAGAATAGTTCGGCAAACTGTCTAATAATGACTTGTGTTTGGCTTCCAACGAGATAAAATGATCGTTGCGTAACATTCCTATTGTTTCTGACGTATTTGATAAGTTCAATTTTTTCACATGTAAGATGATTACTTTTTATTGCTTATGAATAAAAATAAAATGTATTAATGAGTTTTTTTATATTTCTTTTTGTTTTTGTATCAACCTCTCATGCAATCTTCCTCTTTTAGTTCCTCCTCTTTAGACTTATACATATAAACAACACATACAAAAATCAATCTATCAATCTATTTAGGTTAATTTATTTATTTAGCTACTAACACAACAGATTGATTTCAAAGAAAATAATATTTTTTAATTATCACAATTTGAGGTTTTCAATTATCATAGTTCAAAAAAGAACTGAGTTTATTTGTTAATGATAACTAATTTTTGAAACGGCTAAACCAATTTTGTCCGGACTTTCACTGGCAGATGTTATAAGTAGTAACTTATTCTACTTTTATAATAATAGCAACCCTTATATGTCCCACTCCTGGTCACGGGACACCTCCTCGAAATCAGGCGAGGAGGGTGTTTGGCAATAGTTCACCGATGCACTGGCCCAATACGGGATGGTGAACTTCACACACCTTCAAAGACTTTTAATCTCAACAGATATGCAGGTTTCCTCATGTTTTCCTTACCCGGTGAGCAAGCGATGGTCTCATGTTCAGGTGCACATAGAAATGTAGAAAAAGCAACGCAAAAAAATTCTAGGCATCGCAGGGGGTCAGGATTGAACCCGGGCCTCTCGCAAGAGGCCGAGCCCATACCCTGACTAGGCCATAGTCGCTCGCCATTCTATTTTAGGCTAGGCGCGCACGGGTGACTTTTGTCACCGTGACTTTAAAGTTTATGTCACTGACACGTCACATTTCCAAAGTAGACTGCGCTCACGAAGGGTGACAGTGACAAAACTTTTTTGAAAATTTGTCGTCATTTGCCAATGTGGATTTCG
Source organism: Helleia helle (assembly GCA_963853865.1). Classification (NCBI taxonomy): domain Eukaryota; kingdom Metazoa; phylum Arthropoda; class Insecta; order Lepidoptera; family Lycaenidae; genus Helleia; species Helleia helle. The sequence goes on from OY971425.1 coordinate 11,990,074, forward strand.
ACGAAACGGTCGGTATGGTCTGTGAACTCATCAGACTCAGAAGAAAAAAAAAGCGAAAACAATACTGGGTAACCCCCCCTAAAATAACTCCAGTACCCGTTTTCACTAACGACGAACAAGGCAACGCCTTACTAAGTTCGTCCTAATTTATGGCAATGCTTAGCATACAGTTCCGTTTCACCAATCGATGTATTATAGGTTGATCCTATCTTTAGAGTAGCCTAGTTTTTTTACAGTTGTCATGGTTTTATTTGTCAATCTATTATCAATCTGTTTGACTGGCCTGTTGGTCTAGTGGTTAGTGACACTGGCTGCTAAACTAGAAGAATCATTTGTTCTGTGTCTAGGTGTAATTTATCTATAATATATTTAAAAATATATCAATATTTATCATTTATTTGGTTACCATAAGAACAGGCTCTGCCTAGTTTGGAATCAGATGGCCATGTGTGAGTTGTCCAAACATATTATTATTATTATTAATCTGTAGTCAAGTTGTCTGTCTGTTATTGTGTTCTGTGTAGTCCTGAGGCCTTAGACAAAGTAACATTAAAAAACGATAACGAAGTTCGAAAAGAATAAAATGTATGGGATTGACATAAGCCGTCGTCAATTATGTCACTCGTTATCGTTATCGCAAGTTGGTAGACAATGTTAAAATTCGTAACAAAATCATAAACTATCAATTGGTTATCGAACACTTATGTTATTTTATTATTGATATTGATTCGTTATTCGTGGGCGTGGGCCATTGAGGGCAACATTTTCACAATTTTTATGAGTTATAGTGTGTATGAGGTCTATTTACATAGAAATTAATTTTAATTCTTTGGTCCGATTTGACATTTCTTGTCGAACTTTGTTGACACTTGACAGTTGTTGTTGCACTGTCACGATCTTTGATTGATCATTGGCTAGAAAATTATTATAGTTATCTCAAAGACGATAACGAATTTCGGCTACAAAGCGATGTCACTTTGTCTACAGGCCCTAAGGCCTTAGACAAAGTAACATTAAAAAAACGATAACGAATTTCGAAAATAATAAAATGTATGGGATTGACATAAGCCGTCGTCAATTATGTCACTCGTTATCGTTATCGCAAGTTGGTAGACAATGTTAAAATTCGTAACAAAATCATAAACTGTCAATTGGTTATCGAACACTTATGTCAAACTTATGTTATTTTATTATTGATATTGATTCGTTATCCGTGGGCGTGGGCCATGGAGGACAACATTTTCACAATTTTTATGAGTTATAGTGTGTATGAGGTCTATTTACATAGATATTAATTTTAATTTTTTGGTCCGATTTGACACTTCTTGTCGAACTTTGTTGACACTTGACAGTTGTTGTTGCACTGTCACGATCTTTGATTGATCATTGGCTAGAAAATTATTATCGTTATCTCAAAGACGATAACGAATTTCGGCTACAAAGCGATGTCACTTTGTCTACAGGCCCTGGATCGTTACGTTATTTTCACGAAACGTAACGAACTAGTAATTTGTTTGGCGTAACATGTTTAGAAACTAATATGTATGTATTATACTGCTACTGTGATTGTTTATGCTACAAATTGACCCGTTACTCACAGAACGAAAATAAATCAATAGCCATATTTTATATTATGGCATATTCTTTGGACATCCTTATATCTTTTAAGAAAGTCTAGATTATCATAATTTTGAAAATAGTTGATTCTCGGGTTTTATTTACATTTTCTAAAAACTCCAAAAAATTCGAGACCGATTATCATGGATTTTAATTTATTGCGTTTATCTCCGTCCCGAATAGCAGAATAACTATTAAAAACATTGGAAAATGGACTAAACAATGAAATCAAAGAATAAACATTTTTTCATACAAAATGTTCACGAGTTTCGTATCTGTCAAACATATAATACGGTAAGTTCTCCTCTCAAATTAAATAACGTATTTAAATAAAGGTTTTGAATCGACAACATATATCCACAATATTCGGATAATAGCATATTTTAGATTCTAAAAATGTAGAATAATGTTATTAACATAGACTTAGAATATACTGGTTATTAATGACAAAATGAAAATGGATTGACATATTTTATATATTAGTTGTCAAGAGCGAGCTAGTTAATTATAAAACCTCAATACTGGAGCGCGGGCGACTGTCACAAGTGTCAGTTTAGAGGCACCTAAGCACTACGCCGTCCCAAACCGGTGTCGTAACTTTAGACTATGCCTAACGTCGTTAGTCGTGACTTAAGGGTTAGTGAAACGTGTTTTTGCTCTAGGCTTCTCCTTAATATTTAAGCATCTTATTTAGGCTTATCCAATGGTTAGTGAAAACCGGTGTAAGTCTACTAAGTCAAAAGTTTGACACTATTGCGCGTTTTCACTAACGACGAACAAGGCAACGCCTAACTAAGTTCGTTCTAATTTAGGTCAATGCTTAGCATAAAGTTCCATTTCACCAAGGGTAAAGTGTGCCCAAGATAGACATACTGTCTACGACGCGCGTCTTCGAGAGTTATGCCATCGACGTTGACCGGCCTAGAGGAGAAGGTTTGAGTAACAAAATTAATTTTAAGGCAAGTAATGAGCAACAAAAGAGCAACAAATCTGGTGTTTTTATTTTTCATTTCTGCCGATTTTACATCGCCAGCATTTTAGACCTAAATATAATACACGATACATAGATAATACACTAATATATGGGGCGTAAATACACGATCAACGACAACGCCCACTCTTGCATGCACAGAAGTTGGATTTTAGCGCACACATCCAGTAATTTGCACAAAAGTTAAGGATATTATAAAATGCATAATACATGGATTTCGATTTAATAACACATAAAGAATAGAAAAACATATTAGATTCAGGAAAATGTATTTATTTGACGTCCATAAAACAAACATGACAGTGAAATGTTACATAATATTATAATTTCTCTAGTAAGACTGGTTTTCTATACTGATATGAGTGAAATATTAAGCCCTGAACGAGCCCTAAAAACATAATTATTTACAAAGCCTAGATTAGAAATAGTCAAGGGATTTGTGTGAATGATATCTCAAGGTAGAGTAACATTTGCATTAAATAATAAAACAATAACATTTTTTAACGTTATGATTATTCTTGGAGAATTATAACAAATACGAAAATGAAATAACCAAAGATATAAATAAGCAAATGTTATTCTACCTATGGCTTTAAATCATACAACATTAATAACAATAATTTACAAACAATTTTAAAATAAAAGGTCTCATAGTAATATTTTTAAGATGATTCAAAATACCACTTTGATATGTAAAAGCTAGAAGCGATCAAATTCATTATTTCGAAAAAAAGATCCTGAAGGTAGGACATTATAATAGGAAGATTTTATTCCATATTTCTTTTTCAATAAATGAAATACATACAGGGAATACTTATGAAACATTGAGTGTAGATAATTTTGTCATTTATAAACGGGGCCTTATAAAACCTAGAGGCCACAGCCAAGGCTACAGCAGTGTCATAGTCACGGAGGCGTTATGACACGCAAATAACAACGCACTTGTCAACAGTAAGAATGTCAAATCTCTTTATTTAATGAAAAATTCATTACAGTAACGAAACAAATGACTAGAAAATTTAAAAACAGTAACCGGCTAACGTGATTCGTGTAGACCGTTAAATTATTTTTTACTTCATTATTGACGAATATTTCGTGATTAACAAATTATTAATATTAAATGATTACAATTTTATTTAAACAATATTTTTGCAAAATTTTGTTATAGAATTTTATACACTTAAAAAGTAAGATTGGAGATTTTTTTTGTAATTTTCATATTAAAATAAGATGGCAGAACAAAATTTACATTATCGGAGTTCTATGAATGAAATTACAATTACAATATTAATGATACTTACTCTGCTGGTAGACAAAATTGTGGGACAGTAAACTGGGAAGCTCTTACATTATGTGAAACACTTATAATAAATTTAATTACGTTCTGTACATAGTCTCTACAATATAAATTATAAACCCCTAATACTTAAATCAATAACAATAGGACTATACGGAGATGTATATTGTATATACATTACGTTATGTGGCACAGTCTACATTTTATTGTATCAAAACCGAATATAACCTATTTGGAAGCCAGGCTCAAATAATCTAATTGTACCTGTAATTTTTGTATTATGACCCTCTAAAATTATTTGAACCTGGAAAATCTACATTTTTGTAAGAAATAAAATATATTTTCGGTGATTTATGAACTTAATATTGCCTACGGAAGATGTTTAATGTTTAGTCAACAGATGTTTCACAATTTCAATGATATTTTAACACACTCGTTGCCCCAATGGTAATGTTAGTAACTCATGTGGAAACCTCTACTAAACTCATGCTCTCCAAACGGCAAAGACCCATGATATGCTTATCCAGCAGTGAAACATGACTAAACTTTTACTTCGACTAAATATTACCTAATTACCTATTCTATTTTGTAATGCAACATTGTGTTGTCAACAAACATTTATTAATTCAATTAAAACAACAGGTTTTAAATTATACAAAAAAATAAAATGGTAATCTAATAACTATTAATTCACAAATAAAACTCTTATAAATATAACGCATTAATTTGTATAATATATATTATATATTTCTATTGTTTAAATTTTAGCGCACACAAACACTAAATCTTTAAATATCATCGTTCTTAGTACATGTATATGTTATATAAATATACAACATTAAATAAGTATATCACATCTACTCAAGAAATACTCGGTTCAAAAAAATGTTTATATTATGCTATTAACTATATGGTGTTTCATCAAATTAGACTAGAATAATTTTTCCATCTAATTTCATATCATAATAATTACATAAGGCACTCCATTAATTTTGCGGTTATTTTTCGAAATAGTTGAGAGACGAACACTTACAGGTTATTTTTTTGTAAAAACGAAGACCAATGGAAGTATTTGTTTTAACTGAAGTTTATTAATTCAAGCAAACAATCCTTTAATACCAAGGGAAGATCATCGAATTTCATTTATACTTGACTTGAAGTTTGTATGTAGAACCGAATTTTAAACATTTGCTTTAAATTACATAAAGTATAGAACTCGTATTAATACAGCTCCGAAAGTGCTCTGAAAATATTGTTTCTAGTGCAGATAAAGGGAAGTCTAAGGATTACGTGGAACTGAAATTTATATAATCTCAATACAAACTAGGGTCATACGGCAACTACTGCTATAATTGAATACAAAGTCAACTAACGGGTCTAACGCAAAAACTGTCTTGTAATTATGCTAATTGTGTCAATATTTATTTTTAATTTCTATTTCACCCCTGAGATATTTGTTGCAAGATATTATTGATGATAAAAGATACATATTTTGAGGTATGGAATTTATGTTTATATATCGGGCAAATACGTATAAGTCAAATATATTTTAAGCAGGTCCAATTACGAAGTAAAGAAGCTTCACAATTAAAGAAAATTTTGAAATTAAATCTTTAAATTTGTTATATAACTTTAGAAGATACCAGAATATTCTTCTATTTGTATTATTCATATTTATTGGACCCCTAATTATTATTTAATTAAATGCCTTTTATTTCATAGGTAATCTCTTTATAAATTTAACTACCTAAGTATACTTACAGGACTCTCTCAACGCATATTAAAAATTTAAGGGTTAAAATTATGTTTTCGCGTGGCGTCTCCGTACCCTAACAGCGGCTCTGATATACCTTACAACTTATACATTAAACTTTAAATATATAAGTGAAGCGATCGTAACACGTCGCACTTTAATTAAGTTTATCGAAATTAGCCAATATTCTTATTAATAACCACCATATCTTAATTATTAATTTATAGTCTTACATGTAAATTCATTATCCGATCAATTTGTGGTTGTCTACGAGTTAACTTTCGGGCTCTCATTAAATGAAAAATTTAAACTACTGTATTTCAATTAAATTTTGTTCTATTTTATCAATTGTTTCTATCTACGTGTACCGTTTCTATAATTTTCAATAACATTTCTTTGAGCTTATTGCGCATAGGTCGTTTACGCGACAGGGTCGTGTATATTTGTCTAAATGTTGGTCCCTATATTGCTATTGTAGTTATGATATCGATACCCGTGCGGTCAGCGGAGGCCACTGGGCAGGAGACGCCGCGCGCTGCGACTGGGCTCTCCGATTAAAGGCACATTAAATCGTGTTTTATTTTGTTTCATTTTTATTAATACCGGAACCGTCCTTTTTCTGTTCACGTCGACGACAACATATCCTCACGAAGGTCCATCTACGACTATTTAAGGGGAACTAATTTATAATCTATTATAATTTATGTATATGAATTAAAAGACACACCACTATTCAGATGATTTCGTAAACATTAAAAATTTCGTATCACATTCTAGTTCTATGACATCGAGATACATTCGAGGTCAGCTTACTCATTTTGGCAACGTGGTGGTGGAACTAAGATTTTACTAATTAACTAGAGGCGAAACCGCCTAAAAATAGCACTAATGTAAAGATTGTTTTTAATCAAAAGTTATCTTCACATTTGATTTCCCGAGGCGGCGGCTGCGAGAGCCATTGTAAGTCGGGTGGACTGTCCCAGTCGTTGAAGGATTCGAACACGAAGCCGTCAGACTCTTCATTCTCATGTGCGACGTCCGCGCGACTGAACGCTTCAGCAAATTTACCTATTTCAGTGGACCCGAAAGCCTGCTGGAACGCTGGAAGGGGAACGACTGGCGGTCGCTTCTCCTCAGGAGGAGGTCGGGGTTGTTCAAGATAATAGTTCTCCCGGTCACAGATAGGTATTATTGCCTCTGATGGCATTATACCTCGTGCTTGCTCAGCGGGACCATTCTTAATTTTAGAATCCCCATACGGCATATCGTAAGCATTGAAATGGGGTGCTCCTGCTTCTTGAGTGCAAGCTTGATTATATGGATGCATGTTGCTTCCCTGAAAATATAAAATTATTAGTTAAGAGAGTTAAATATTGTCTAAAACATTTTCCTTAGCTAGCCAAGAGATTTTTTTTGTTTTTTTTTGTTAGTTGGATAGGCAAACTGGCAAACGTGGCACCTGATGGAAAGTGGCCGACGTCACCCATGAACATAAACCAGCCCAGGCAACTCATCTATGTGTTGCCTATCCTGAGACATAAGATGTTAAGTACCCATGCAGCCGGGAGCGCGGCACAGGGCTTCCCTCCCACCGGTAAAAGTTTTAAATTCTTGTTTTTTCTCGTCTTTTAGATAAAATATTTCAGGAAACTACATCAATCATTCAAAAAAACGTAGGCTAAATGTGAAAGGATTAAAATAAGGTTTCAGTTCGAGATTACGTTAGAAACCATGTTAAGTTGAAAAGAAGTTCACAAAATATATTTTTTATAGCATAGGATGGCAAACGAGCATACGAAGCCTATTGACGCCCGTACAGATGCGTTTCCCTCCTTTTCCCTACCCCCCCCCCCCAATTTGCCACCGGAAACTCACAAATCACACGAAATGCGACAGCATAGCTGTCACTTTACGCCGGCATTGTGTGAGCGAGAGGTATCACCCAGGTCGAGCCGGCCCAATTCTGCTGCAAAGCAGCAGAGGTATTGCCATGCTTCTAACTTTTTTATCTAACTTACAAAATAACCTAAAAATTGTCTAACCTTTACTAGGCGACAGTCAGGAGCATAGCGCACGGGCTCCCTGGAGAAAGCGCCCCTCGTCCAGGTCCCGTTGCTCGCGCTCCACCCACCGCCACCCGGCATGCCAGTCTACAATAGAAAATGACAATAAAAATAAACAACAACAACACAGCAATAATGTAACAACAACAATACCAGAATTGATTGTTGAAACTGTTTTCATAAGTTCATATGCAATGCAACATACATACGCGTGTAGATCGTACACAAAATAAACCGACCGACAAAACAAACCATTTACGCTGCACTCATGGTAATACGCATCCACAAATATTTTGATAGATCGGAATTCCTAAAATACTTTATAACGAAAAAAACTAAGCTTCTTTGCACATCCAAGTTTATTTTTACATTTTGCATGTTACTTGGATAGGCCAACGGGCAAACGAGTAAGAGGTCAGCGTCGCCCATGACCAAAAACAAGTTCACATAAGTGATAAGACTAGCCAAGGCAACATATTGGCGTGTTGCCCACCCTGAGATGTAAGTCTTTTTCTTTGAAATGATCTATGCTAAAGGCCCAAAGGCCCTAATGCTACATCGGATTAGTGTGAGCGGATTTGGCTCACTTTTGGTTTGTAAAAGTGGGGGGTTGCCCCCCGTCAACCGTTAAGTCTGCGACCACACGGCCTCCTGGCATCGGTTTGATGTAAGTCTTAATACTAGTTTTTTTTTTTGCATAGGAGGGCAAACGAGCAGTCGAAGCCGTTTGGCGACTATCGACGCCCATACACATCCGCACAGCCAAAGATTATGCAGATGCGACGCGTCTGCGGATGTGTATGGGCTTCGATAGTCGCCATAAGGCTTCGACTGCTCGTTTGCCCTCCTATGCAAAAAAAAATGATTTCATCGAAATCTTTTCAGTGATTTAGGCATCAAAAAAATAATTATTCGACAACATTTAATAAGGATCATATTACCTGAAAGTGAGGCCACATTTGTGTTTCGCAGTATGTTGGCCCCCGCGCGTTCATACCGCATTCCAACGGTGGCTGAAAGGGCAGTTATTATGGTTTTATAGAAGAGAACAGTCAATCACCATTAACAGTAACACCGTCATTAATATCAGCCCTTATTACTGGCGCACCTCTTTTATTGAGCGCTAAAATAATTACATATTTTGCGATGTGTGGTGCCAGTATATTACGCTAAGCAAGATTTTGGTATGTGTACTCAGTTATCAAGCCTCATAGACATTGGAACATTTATTAAATATATCAGGTCATTTTGAGTGGTGAGTTAAGAACTTTTCTAAATTAGCTAGGTGTACTCGGGCGAATTAAGATTTAATTCCAAATACAGTAATTGCCAAATAATTTCCTTCAGTAGATCGACAATGAACTTCAACAGTGTTTGGTCTCAGGTTGATGATAATAACTACGCTCCTAATAGATACAGAACTATTATAATAATAAATAATATCAATCCTTATGTCCGCCGCTTCTGGGCACGGGTTTCCCTCACGAAATCAGGTGAGAAGGGGAATTGGGCCATAGTTCACCAATGCATTGGCCCAATGCGCTTTGGTGAACTTCACACACCTTCAAAGACTTTTAATCTCATCAGGCATGCAGATTTCCTTAAGATGTTTTCCTTCACCGACGAGCAAGCGATGGTCTCACGTTCAGGTGCTCGGAGAAATGTAGAAAAACCCATTTAACCACCGGCTCTGGTCAGGATCGAACCCAGACCTACTCAAGAGATCGAGCTAGACCACTGGACCATCGTCGCTCGAAGTAATACCGCAGAAATAATAGTACCTATCACTAAAAGTAAATGCAAAACTTTCATATACAGACAGCATCATCAATATCAATGTTCTTCAAGAAACTAGTGCGAAGGTCGATATATTTCACATTCATAATAAACAGTAATAAAACAACGAATAGCTTTTTAGTAATATAGTGCAATTTGGATAAAATACTGGCAATTTGTCCTTGATTAGGAAACACCAGAGGCAATCGCACGTTTAGCGGCCTATCGATCTACGGGCCTGAAGTGTGAACGAGCAACAGCGCGCTGCGTTGTCCGTACCCCACCAGAATAACTGTATACTACACTATATACACATATGCTAGAATACGCTATTATACGAACACATGAATATATACTGCTACAATAAATCAATCTAAATACATTATATAGTAAAGACTAAAGAGTCCTGCCGTGATTGTGGTTGCTGTAAAGGATCCGAAATTTTGGGTGTGTAATCTTAATAAACCACGTTATAATCCATAAAAAATTGTGTCATTATAAATAAATATTAAAAATAATAATTTTGAAATTAGGATATTTAGTTAGGGTAAAAATTTAAGGGAAAACCAAATAAAAGGTTTTTCAAAATCCGTAAAATTTTAAGTCTAAAAATAATTTGTATATTTATATTTAGCGGTTACAATTAAAAATGTTATTGTTATTTTTTCTGCATATATCTGCAAAAAAGTGAATTTCATATGGAGTTTTTTAAAAAAAGATTATCTATAATTCTCGTTTTTTTTTTCCTACAAAAACATAAGTCCGTCGAGCATACCACCTAATAACTTGTTGATATAATTATCGATAATGACAAGGGCGTCAGGGCACGACGTAACATGCACCACACATGTACGTACGGTACGTTGTATAGGGAGAGGGGGCAGGCTGCGGGGCGATCGATGTCCGTCACTCCCACTCTCTACACTTCTGCGTTGCAGCTGCATCCGTCACCTCTCATGCACTTGCTAGTACTCATAAACTACGATACTAACAAAAAAGTATTTTTTTCGTTCATATTTGTAATTTTTTTTTCATAGATTTTACATCAGATAGAAAAACTTTTTTTTTATAAAAAATAACTTTACAATTAGTAAGACTTGTCATGTCGTCGATATGTTATGGATGTGCGATATGTTTTAGAAATAGCTTAGAACAATATTGAAAATAAAGTTTAGAATTTTTTTTACGATTTCGAAAACTACTTAATGTCGAAAATACTCTTAAAAATAGTCCTAAATACAAATACAACTGAGTATTGATATCGTTTTAAATTTATACTATTTTTCTGAAAATTAGCTTAAAACTTTTTTCATATGCTTTATCATTTAAGTAATTTATTTACAGTATATAACTTAGAATATGAATAGTTTTATGGTGTTTGAACGAATGGAATACTTTGGCGTGAACTAGTGGTACGTTAGTAGTGGCGGGAGATTTGCGGAGGCTAACTATCGAGCGACTGCCGAGTGCGCGGACCACGTGACTTATCGATCAGCGCGCCCACGACACTCGGAAAAATCAACCGCTGACAGCTTTCACCCACCTCAGCCCGCCGCCCTCATTAGCGCTTTGTACTCGCTCGTCTCATAATCTAACGCCATAATCATAATTTCACTTAAATTATACCCTTCCGTCTCTAAGCTGATATCTAAGAAATGAGACTTAATTTATTTTTTTATTTTACGTCAATTTTTTTACAAATAATACTACTACTAACAGGTTTATTAAAAATGATATATGTATAACATTATATTAATTATAGAAAAAAAAACTTCTCTTATAGAATGGATTTATGGTATTTTTATTTTTATTGGTAGTCATTTATTTTTATTTTGAAAAATTTTAACCTAAAACTATGTTTTTTTTTTCAAGAAGTATAGCAATAAATATTAATTAGAAACTACGAATATTTTATTCCATGATATTTTATTTTAAATTAGACAGGTTTAGGTATATTAGTACTTATAAGTCATATTCTATTTAATATTACAAATAAGCAAACATAATATTTCGCTAATCGTCAAAGATTAAAAACGTTTACACAACATAAAATATTAAGTAAATCGTTTGAATGCGCTGCGACAGGCGGTCGTATGAACCGAACTTATTTTAAACTTCGTACCGACAACATTAATGCCTTTCACTTTCTAACCCTCTTAAGCTTTCATGTTTCGTATTCAAATTGCATTTCATAGAGATGGACTTTTGTGAATTGTTTCATAAAATTATTACTCTTACCCTCATTTATTTTCATAATGTTTATGATTAAGGATAATCACGGCTTACGAAGTAAGCACCGGGATTTTACATACCGAACCGCATGTTTTACGAGAGTATAAAAATTATATATTGTGCCTACGTATCACAACTTTATGTACCGAATTTTACGATTGTCGCTCAGGTATACCCTCATACCCTAATATATGTTGAAACTGAAGACTGAGTTCCTATAATGGACTTTATAAATCTACTCGCTGCCCGCACAGACTTCGTTCTGTCAAAATTTAAAAAAATAAAATCCGTTCTTAGCTGACCTCTACATGGCGAAAGCAATATTCTACCAAATTTAAAGTCTCTAGGTCTTATAGTTCCAGAGATATCGTGATGAGTCAATCTATAGAACAGCTCATATATGTATATATAGATTAAACGCCATACCTACATAGTAAAACAAATCACATTTTATTTCTAAGTTTTATTATCTCCGCTTAACATTAAGGTGGGTTTAATCACAGCTGTTACTGTCTGAACATTCGTATATTTTTATGATAATCTTGTTTTAGGACTTGCCATTTCTTTTGTCGCTTAAAAAATAATAATAAAATGGAAAAGCATTTGTAAATTACAGATTTTTATCTTAGTTATCTATTGATACAGTTCCAACTGATATTATTGGTGTTTCTCAAATAATAATCTTTAAAAGGAATATTATGAATTAATTAAGATTTTTAAAGTATAAATACTTTACAATACAATTTCCCTCAAGGTTCACTTGCAAGACGCACCTGAACCAAAGGAATCGAGACAGTTTAATAACGTCTTGTGTTAAAAAAATGTTCCTTGAAATAGGCATATTGGTTCCACCTGAATAAAAACAATAAAACTACTTGGTGAAGGAAAAATTCAGATAGCATGATTTACATTTAAATATTGACTGCTTTTTATAAAAACCGATAAAATAAAAGAGCTTTTTATTCCTTTCACAGTGATTGCTAATATACCTAAGTATTTCTATTAATTAAACAAAGTAATAGTATTTTATATATTCATAGAGCGACCCATGTTGCGAAAAAACTTATATACAAAAAAACATACCGTGTGTGGTAGCGGAGCATGCTGCGCAGTCAGATGGGCCCTCTGCTCTCGGCGCGCCAGAACCCTTCGCGTGCGGCTCTCCTTCAACGCGTAAGCGCCGTAATCTATAACAAAGGCTAAAGCTTTATACATAAAAAGTTACACCGCCTGGCAAATGTAAATTAATAAAATCCACAACGCTAGATGGAATAAACAAAAAATTAGTTTCGTCATGCCATTTACCGTCATGGCATTCGAATCGATTTTACTTCTAAAACGCTCCAATAGATATTTTAAAAGTTTGTCATGATGTATACTCCTAACTACTGAACCGATTTTACTGAATTTTCACACACTATGTGTATTTTGGTCCCACTTGAGAGATAGATTGGTAGCGCTATTGTATATAACAGAAAAACCCAGACCACTATTTAATTTTTTTTAACAATATATTAAATGATGTTCTCTAACATCAGTAGATAGATACGGGATAATGATGATAAAATGAAAGAAAATTGACTGCGATTTTTTGTCGAAGAGAATAATAATATTATGAAAGAATCAATACCGCTAATAAAAGATAATAATCAATCTTTTGCTACTTTATCTATCTTTTTCCTCTATGAGTATCTAAACCTACATTTATTAAATCTTTATAATTGTAATTATATTTGTCACCGACAGTATTTTACAAAATATTCATAAGCAATTTCGAACAATCTTCAAAGGAACGTAGCAAACAGTATTACACAAAGCTCATTTGTGTTGAGGTAAAAAAGTGAGTATAATTTCAGTACTTTTGAAGTACTTAAACGGTTTCACTGACCTCAAGCTCACGTTGCCTTTAAAGACGTTATTGATTCTTTATAAAAGTGTGCACATGCTTGGCGAACTCTACAAAAAGTGGCGAAGCATATTTTTTCCGTTTCCCGCCTTTATGTAAATATTAGATAAATATTATCATATAAATTGTTCACTGCTCAGCCTGTGCTTAATCGGACGTATAAGAATCATGAACACGTAATTAGTTTTTATGACCTGACGATTGTAACTTTAAAGTATGACATTTACATTCTTTTATTTGAATGACTGACGTCAATTTTTAAGATAATACTTTCAGATAAAGAAAACGTAAGCAGTATTGTTTTTTTATAATAGACTATAATATTACTATAGTGTTAAATATAAAAATAAAAACGTAAATTCAATATACAGTTTAGGGTTAAAATTTTATATTCATCATTATTGATTTCAGTAACATAAGGCTTCTAAACGGCTAAGTCGCAACGTACTTCAAAGCGCGCTTATTCACGTAGCTGTTCAAAGTTGATGGCGAGATGCGACGCGGGCGTTAGCAAGCCGGTCAATATGTAGAGTGGCTGTGCGCCGTGCGGGCAATCAATCGCGGGAGGGACCACCTGTGGAGTGACCCGGCCCTCCCCGGCCCTCCCGCTCCGCTCCCCGCAGCATCGACACGTGACGTAGACGCCGAGAAATCCGCCCAAACGTAAACATTAATTCTTATTCTTCATTGTTCAGAATGTCGTTGCGCCACGCGTGCGGATTCCGATCTCTGTGATATTAGTAAACAAAGTTCAGCACAGCGCAGCGATTAAACAAACTGGCGATGTAGAGCCGTTGTTTGTAATTCAATTATGTTCAAGGAATTAGCGCTGAAGGTGAATTGATTTTCTTTGTGCACTGTTGTATAATAATATTAGTATGCTTTACTGAAAAGCTTTAACTTAATTAAAGCTATAAAAATCGATCATCCCGATATGAATCATGTTTATAGCGATATAAAAAATCAATATAAAAGTTTTTTTAAATATGTCTTAACTATAACAATCAGGTTATATAGTTGTGAGCCCAAAGCTTTATTTAATTATTGACTAAAACAAGAGTATTCTCGAAAATAATTATTATTACATTCGTTTCAAAAGTATATAATAAAAATAATAAAATCATAATGCTCATGTAAAGTCTTGTTACCAGCAAAGGCCTTGTAAAGTCTTGTATTCACAAGAACCTGAGTCCAGTAAAGTTTAGAACTATCACAGTACAGGGGTTCCCAAAGTAGGTTCCACAAAATTAAGGGTTCCGTAGAATAGTCATCAGGGTTCCGAAACCTTATTTATTCATCATCATCATCATCATCATCATCAGCCTCTATCCGTCCACGAAAGAAAGACGATATCCGTGCGGTGGCCTTATTTATTATCAGCTGTTAAATAATACCACTGTAACAAATATTATTTTGAAATAGCTCAAAATATGTGATTAGAAGAACTCGTTTCTTGTATGTAAGAATTATGTGTTTTAAATAAATTACATACCTCTTCAAAAAGGTTCTTATATAAATTTCAGTGTTTATTTGTGATCATTTGATATGGGGATCCATAAAATAAAAGGCGTTTGGTTTGTGTTCCGTTAATCTTAGGAACCCTTCATCTAGTACATAATATCTAAGTCGAAGAAAATATATATTAGATATTATAGAGGATATATGTATCGAATATCTCTAACTCCAGATTATTCGATCGAGTTAGTAAGTTTAGTTTTCCTTCTCAGTCCTACGAGTAATTTTGTTCCTAATCTACAACTAAGTAGACTAAGTAGATAAAGATTTCTCTCCGAGTACCTAAAACTCAAAAAAATATGTACATTCAGAAATACCCAATAGACAAAATATATACGCCAGATATTTAGTATACCGTTAAAACTAAAATTACTATAAAACATATTTTATTGTCTTATTTTAATAATAGAAAAAAAAAAAACAAAAACATGATTTATAAACTTCTCGAAATGTGTAGCTCTTTGAAAAGGCTTTATTAATAATATACTTATAACTTACTTTAACTACTTAAAAATACTTAGTAAAGTTAAATGAGTAGTAGGCAATAAAAATATAACTTTAAGTTGTTTTATGATGACTGATTTTAATTATTACATAATGACTTAAAAAATGACTTAACTGTCTAATTTATAATGATCTGCAAAAAAGTAAAAGAAAATACTATAATTTGTTTAGCTTCATATTTAACGTAAGCCATGTGCTGAATGAACTAAACTTAACGGTCGTTTTAAAGTTGAACTTGAAAGATTACCAACCCATAGACATTGCATGATCAGTATGGTGCGCGTAGTGCGAGGGGTAGTCGTAGCGGTAGTAGCGCGTGTAGGGGTCATGCGCGTGCGGCGAGTAGTAGGCGTGCCCGTACGGCGCGTAGGGCAGCGGCGCGTAGCCGTAGCCGTCCCAGCCGACGCCCGCGCCGTACTGCGCGAGCGCCTGCCCGCGGTACTCGCCGTAGTTGCAGCAGTCCATCGCAACGCCCGCCTACGCAGCCGGTAATGCATTCGCCCATGCTCGCCTGCAACGGCAACCGCGCGCACTCAAACGCATCTCACTCGTTCTTTTCTATACTTTGCTACTTACTTAATTCATACTTTAAATTCATTACAAAATACTCCTCCACCCCCTAAACGTCTACATCACATTCAAATTTATTTACCGAACCCTTTAAAAAAGTTTAAATATTTTTCAAACTTGAACAGTTCAGATCGTAATGTTGCAGATACGTAAAGATCGAACGCAGTTTCGCGGCGGGAAACAGACGCGGATGCGACGTTAGTTAGCGAAAAGAGGTCGCTCGAGTTTGCCGGCGTCGGCGAGATATTCAGCGAGCGAGGTGCGGGGTGGGGCCGCGGGAGGGGCGACGCCCGCTCGCCGGCGGCTCGGCGCAGCGCGGCGCTCGACAGACGCCGACTGAAGGCGTCGCGGAATCGATACGCCGCCGCCCGCCGCCGCGTGCCCGCGCCCGCCCGCGCTTCCTCGCCCGCCCGCGCCCGCACCGCCTGCCCGCACCCGAACCGCCTGTATTGCGCGCGAACTTTGTCTTCCTCCACGAAATTTTATATTTAGAACCATGGTGAAACAATTGATCAATACTTTGCACTATTAATTAGTATACACTTTCGCCAGTATTTGCAAAAATAATTTATCGATTTTGTTTTGTCAGTTACAAACGCTTTCACTGTTTAAAATTTCTATAACTACCTTGAAGTACAAACGGGTATTTTAAATAACGGCAAGTTTAACTTTAAATAAAAAATAAGTTGCCTTCGGCAGGTTACAAATAATTTAATTAAAATACCAATAGAAAACTTTTAAAAGGTATAGTTATGTTACTGCACTGTTTCATGAAATGCTATTGGGGGTTGGACTGTTACAAAGTTATATCGAATTCCACGTAGGCGACAGTGACCCACATAGTGGGAGCTGCGGCGCACCACGCTCTGTCCTTTCGTCCTCCGCCACAGACACCGCGGTTGCAATCACATTCATTGACCAACTATTAAACTTATTGCGCGGATTACCGGTATTAACGTATGTATTGATTACGCTGTCGAACTAGAAAATTAATACTAAATAATTTATTATTTTTATTAAACTTAATATATCTTTGTAAAACCGTATATTATACAGTACCAAGAGCCAGTTAAATGAAAACAAATCTAAAATTATCTACTTATCGTTTTGTAATTAAATTTTTCACCTTATGTTAACATTTCATGCCATAGCAAATCTAAACTCGTCTCCTCTTGTTAAACACTTTGAAAGATGAATTTTCCATTCTTTCCACCCTCTTCCCTACTGAATAGCTGTAAAATGACAGAAGAATATAAAAATAAGGCACTCTCTCATTAATGTCTAGCATGTTGAGTTGTTCAACATTTGGCATATATTTTGAGTTCCTTCTGAGGTTATTACACCCGCTTAGAAATGCAAATCGGTTTGTTTGTATTTTCATAACTTGGATGATTTTTTTTGTTTATCGTACCATCCTGTTTACTCTGCGACAAATGTGTCATTATAATAATAATAATAATAATATCAACCCTTTTATGTCCCACTGCTGGGCACGGGTCTCCTCCTCGAAATCAGGCGAGGGTTTTGGGCCATAGTTCACCGATGCGCTGGCCCAATGCGGGTTGGTGAGCTTCACACACCTTCAAAGACTTTTAATCTCATCAGGCATGCAGTTTTCCTCACGATGTTTCCTTCACCGGTGAGCAAGCGATGGTCTCATGTTCAGATGCACGTAGAAATTAAGAAAAACTCATTTCTAGGCATCACAGAGGTTGGGGGGGTCAGGATCGAACCCGGACCTCACGGGTCTCACTCAAGAGGCCGAGCCCATACCCACTGGGCCATCGTCGCTCATAAATGTGTCATTATAGTCAGTAATTAACAAATCATCATCTTGACTTTGCTGGATATTATGTCATTTACACTCGTGTCTGGTGAACTCTAGAGGTAGTGTCATGCTCCTTTGCAGCCGAATTGAGCCGGCACGACCGGGGTGTACCTGTCGCTCATATAACACCTGCGTCAAGTGACAGCTATGCTGTCGCGTTCCGTGCGGTTTGTGAGTTTCCGATGGCCCATTGGAGGGATAAGGAAGAGGAGGGCAACGCATCTGCATAACCTTTGGTTGTGCGTAGGTAGTCACTATTAGACTCCGACTGCTCAGTTGCCTAATTATAACATAAAAAAACCCTAAAATTAATAGGATCTATTTAAATCTGTAATATAAACAAACAACTGTTAATGGAAAAATATTATTTTCTTCAAACTCTTGATTGGCTAGTATCAAAGGCCACCAACAACTATTTGACATGATCCTGGGAGTACGTAAGATTTTCTTTATTTGTTGTTAGTTGTATGTTTGTTGAATAGACAAACTGCCAAACGCTCCACCTGACGGTAAGTGGTCAGCGTAGCCCATGTAGAAAAACGAGTTTTACATTGTACCAGCGCAGGCTAAGTCTCAGAGGTTTAGTTTCTGTGCCAGTGATTACACTTTTTTTGGATGCAGGGAAATGCATTTAGGCATGTTGCCAGGATTCCCGGGTAGATTCCTGACCCTATGTGAGATTCGCACCTGGGAATGCCCTACCCAAACTAAAACCACTGCGAGCGGCTGCAGCCGCTTTTTTAGGGTCCCGGATCTGCAACAGGAGCACCTCAGCAACAGGCTGGCCCCGGCGAAGGCCAGATAACTCCTCGTAAGGAGATATGGAAGATACCACACCTTGGGAATAGGCTGTTCCTCCCAGGAATTTCAGGTTAATAACATGTAAAATTTGTTATAAAATATTTGAGAAGATTAGTTTGTTTTGCCGGTTCTTCGCAGTGGGCTTGTGCGATGGAACCGGTGGCAGTTCAAAAAGATAATCTATTGGTACTATTTCGATTTTTTTTATTTGGAGAGACTGCCCGGCTGCAAGTAAGCTGTCCCCACGACATCGTGTCATACTGGGCACCTTCTTTGTCCCCTCTTTTTATAAGAGGGGTACAAAGAGAAGAACCCCCTCGGCTTATTTCGCTTCGCCCAAGGTGCTGGGCTCACCCTAGGCTACTGAGCCCCACCGCCACGACATGGCCTGAACCATGGTGGGGATGACCTCTGTTCTTGAATTGACTAAACCTATCGGCTATATATTTCCAGCATGTAGCTGCTACTGCTTTTTTTTTTTTTTCGCCGGGAGATGCTCTTAGGCATCCCGCTGGGGAGGGGGATTCCCCTGGCGGGTATGTGGGACTCGCTGCGCCCGAGAGATGGTAAGGTGGACGCAGCTCTACCCACTAAAACCCGGCGGTGTTCTCGTCGTCATGCGGGAACTATGGTAGTCCGCACCAGCGACGGTGTGCCTGGAGGCACTCTCCTCTAGAGGCAGGGTGGTGGCGTCCCCTCCTCCTACTCCACTTAAGGCACCCTGAACACATAAGGGTGCCTTATAACCCGGACCTAACGCGCGCGCGGTGGATCCCCCGATCCACAGCGCAAAGTCCTCTCACGGCGGTACGACCTCCTGTCGCCGCCGCGCTCTCCTGCGGGAAGAGGCGCCAGTGCGCTCCCTCTCCCGCTCCGCCTCCTCCTTCTGCGGCATCACTACCTCGCAGAAGGAGAGAACCGCCTGCCATGCTCTCTAACTGCCGGTCATCGCTCGGATGACCGCAGGGAGCGACAGGTCTGCGCCGACCTCAACAATGAGGGACGCCCGTGCCTCCGCCCAAGCAGGGCACTCCGCCAGGGTGTGGTCTGCAGTGTCTTCACTGCCGCTACAGTGATGACACCCTGGCGAGTCCTCCGCCCCTGCCACCTTCCACAGATACCTTCCGAAGCAGCCGTGCCCCGTCAGGATCTGCGCAAGGTGGAAGGTGATTACGCCGTGCCGCCGGTCAACCCACTGCTCCAGGATTGGACCGACGGCCAGCACCGTGCGGTGGCCCGCACTTGGCTCCTCCAACCGCATCTTCCACTTACGGAGCACCCACTTTCTCAGGTGCTAGCTGCTACTGCTGTTTTAACGTTCTGCGTTAGATTGAACATTTTACTTTAACCTAACAACTATTCTAATATCTATTCTCGATTTTGACGAAAACACTTAAGGGTTTATGAAAAGTATCGTTTACATAAGGGACAAAAGTTTTTTTTTTTTTAATTAATAAAATGATAAAATATTGCTGAAAAGATGGAACATGTTATAATTAATTGATAATAATTATAGTTGGCGTCAGCTGATATGGTGTTTAGTATGGGTAAGTAGATACTGCACTGATCGCAGGTTCGAATTCAACCCAGGTTTAAAATACTGAATGAACCTAGAGACAAACTTTTAAATTAATATCCGTTATCATATTTTAATTATTGTATCGTATTGTGATGAATTAAAAAAGAATAGAATAGATATAAGTGTGTAATATGAATATAACAAGTATGAATACAAGAAATACGTCTATAAAGCCACAGGGAGGTAAAACTGTGCTTATTATCTTGTATTTATACAGTTGAATATCGATTAGTCTCCTAGAGCGATAAACTAGTCCCGTCGTACTATAGGAACATCCCACTGTTTGTGGCAGAAATTGACAGCGCATCGTTGATACGTATGTATTATAATTGTATCATAGTATAATGATGATCGTAGTGTTCTGTACCTGTATCATGGTATAATGATGATCGTAGTGTTCTGTACCTGTATCATGGTATAATAATGATCGTAGTGTTCTGTACCTGTATCATGGTATAATGTTTGGAAAATTACGTAAATTAATAATATATTTTATTTTCTTTCACAAAGGTTTACATTTCATGTTCACACTCAGTAAATTAAACCTTATGAGACACTGGAGTCCTCATCATCATCATCAGCCTCTATCCGTCCACTGCTAAACATAGACCTCCCTCAATGAACGTCAAGACGGCGGATTCCTTGCCACTCGCATCCAACACGGACCGGCCACCGCACGGAGCACCTTTTTTTTTTTTTTATCGCAGGGAAATGCTTTTTACGCATATAGCCAGGATCTTGGGTAGATCCTGACCCTATGTGGGACTCGCACCTGGGAGTGCCCTACCCGTAACTAAAACCACTGCGAGCGCCTTCAGCCGCATTTTGAGGGTCCCGGATAGGCATTCAACGGGATCACCTCAGCGACAGGCTGGCCCCGGCGAAGACCAAGTTGGGCACACCTCGAGGGTGTGCTGGGCCGAGTCCACCGCCGCGATCGTCTTACCACCTGGTTAATGGGCGACCAAGACTTCGTCTACCTAAACGGGGCCTCCACTCTAGAACCTTATTGACCCATCGGTCATCCGTTCTCCTGAGTGTGTGACCAGCCCACTGCCACTTCAACGAGCTTATTGTCGTGACAACGTCTTATAATTCGATGGAGCTGGCTGCACGCACAAAAAAACATGACGCCTGCGGCGTTACCTCGCTGTAAGGCGTTCCATTTTCTTATGACGTTGTCACGTTCAACTATCGTCAGTAAACCGACTTTACAGACAACCGATTTTTCTTTGCGTGATATCGGTTACCTTAGTTCTTTGACGCATGTCTTCGTTCCGAATCTTATCTATCTAAGAAACACCCAACATAGCACGCTCCATAGCACATTGAGCTACGGCAAACTTACGGACCAGTCGTAGATTTAGAGGCCACGTTTCAGCCCCGTAGGTCATCACAAGGAGAACGCATTGGTCAAACTCTGCGGTATAGACGACGTGAGAATATGGCTAAGCTTCCCGAATGCTGCCCATCCCAATTGAATCCTTATTTTGGCTTCTCTCTCGAAGTTATGTCTACCTAGCTGCAAAGTGTGCCCAAGAAAGACTTCGTCTGCACGTCTTCGAGAGTTATTCCATCAACGTTAACCGGCCTAGGGAGAACATGGTCGTTGAACATGACTTTCGTCTTGTCTAAGTTCATCCTAAGGCCCACACGTCGGTTCGTCATGGCCCTCGAGAACAGCTTGTATAGCTGTGGCTTATAAGTGATATCGGTCTATAATTTTTAAGAAGGGAATTATCACCCTTCTTAAAAAACAGAACCATCTCACTTCCATGCCATTCCTTGGGGGAAATGCCCAAATTAAAAATCTTTTGTAACTCTCTTAAAACAGGTTCGCCACCTGCCTTGAGGAGTTCAATCGTAATTCAATCCCTCCCCCGTTAATCTGCTTAAGAGCCAGACTAACCTCACCTAGACTGATGTTCGGAAGCTCGCCGGAGAGGTATCGTGTTACTGGAGTCCTACTAGATTAGAAATCTGTGCTACAAATCCCCATGCCCTCATACATTCATCAAAAACAATATTATAAGTACTGTAAGTAGCTGTTGTCTGCAGCTTCGCCCGCGTTAGCTTAGATTTACAGCCATTTTTTTTTATCGCAGGGAAATCCTTATGGATGCAGCCAAGATCTTTGGGTAGATCCTGACCCAATGTGGGACTCGCACCTGGGAGTTCCCACCCTAACTAAAACCACTGCGGAGGGTCCCGGATATGCAGGCAACAGACAGGATCACCTCAGCGACAGGCTGGCCCCGGCAAAGGCCAGACTACTACTCGTAAGAAGGGACTACCCGAACGCTACAAAGCAGTCCCCATGACGTCGTGCCATACTGGCCCAGGTTCCCATCCTGACCCCGACACGAGCACAGGGGCGTTACTGGAGGCGCATTAAGTAGCGCCTCCTACGCACCCCCGTTTGTCACCCGCGTGGGGAGGCCTCGTCGGCGGCCTCCTCTCTCACCCGCTCGTCGGCCTCCTTCTGGGACATTACTGCCTCGCAGAAGGAGACCATAGCCGTCAGATTTACAGCCATTTTATTTTTTTCTTTAACTAAAACCCGGCGAGTGCCACCAGTGCCGCCTTCTGTGAGGCGCCCCGGATCTATTAAAATAACAGGGCACCTCGGCCGTGATGGCCGAGGTGCCCTACTGTTAGTTTAATACGGCTAGTCAGTCTCGCAAGGGACCGACGCCACCTCCACAGAGGGGTTGTCCCGCACCACAGAACAACCCCTCTCAACGTCAGGACAGTACAATGGGGTGAGGTTCCCATCCTCACCCCTTGCCCCCTGCTCTTTCGTCCTCTCTTCTTATAAGAGTGGTACAAAGAGCCCCCTTGGCTCAATTAGCTTCGCCCAAGGTGCTGGGCTCACCCTGGGCTACTAAGCCCCACCGCCACGTCAAGGCCTGAACCATGGTGGGGAGACTTACAGCCATATCGTAACATAGTCATAACAAGAAAATTATCTAAAAAACAAAATAAAAAATTATGGGATTAAATTATCTTGATGATGATGGAACACTTTTTTACGGATTTTATCGCGGTTTATTGAGATTTTTACAGCAACCATGGTCACGGGCATGCCCGTGACCATGGTTGCTGTAAAGTATCCGAAACGTCGGGCTTGTAAAAATCTTAATAAACCGCGATAAAATCCGTAAAAAAGTGTTTCATTATAATGAATGAAATTCGCGTAAACATTAGAAAACAATATTGATGATGATGGGATTTTATGGATATGAAAAATAGAAGTTGACCAATTCTCAAACCTAACCGATATCCACAGAAAGTTTCATGAGAAGCGGTCGAGCCATTTCGGAGGAGTTTAATTTCAAACACCGTGACAGGAGAATTGTATATATTAGATAAAGTGAATGTTTATATGTATATGATATGGATAAACTACGACACGCACAACACATACTAATAATATGAAGGTTCTGTGTTATTTCAAAAAGGTTTTCATTTAGTCCTTTTTGTTGTAACTCGCCACTGGATGGCGTTGCAAGTTTATTTTATTATTTAACCATAATTATTTATTGACGGAATATTCCAGTGTTAATTTTTAAAAAGTGCGTGCGTGTAATCTTTATGCGCGCTTGAAGAAGTTTTACTTCAAACCATCTTCAAACACTGAACTGAACGTCAGGTAATTAAAAAAAAAATCGGTTGTCTGTAAAGTCGGTTTACTGACGATAGTTGAATGTGACAACGTCATAAGAAAATGGAACGCCTCACAGCGAGGTAACGCCGCATGCGTCATGTTTTTTCGTTCTTGCATCCGGCTCCATCGATTTTTTTTTTTAAACCTTTGGATTTTTATTTATTTTGGTATTCACAATTCATGCGTTCGAAAAAATTTGAATTAAACCCTATATGTTATTAGTTATTACACTAGTTGGCGTATAAGTCAAGAATCTTGGAGTATATGACATATACTCACGACCAATGCAAGTTACTGTTTTTAAATATATTATATAGGTACTGAGCGCTACGAATAAATTTATTCGTAGACTGAGCGTTACTTCCGTCACAAAAAATCTAGTAACGCCTAAAGAAGTTTTACTTCAATAACGATAAACTGTTTTTTTTTTGTTTATTATATTTAATTATAATGATCATCATCATCATGCTATATCATAGCTTCCACTGAATGCGGGCGGGGTAGGACCGGGAGGATGACCGTTCGGGAGATCCCTGTGGGAGGCCTACGTCCAGCAGTGGACTTAGTTTGGCCGATGAATGAATGAATTTTAACATTAAAAATAGTTAGTACTGGTTATTATTAATTAGTATAGTAGATTGTTAATTCTTCGTCCGTTTAAATATATTTCAATAATCAATCATTTTATGATTGCATTTGGCTGTACATTCTAACAGATTGCATTTACTTAAAAGTTTCAAACTTTTTAGCCAATATAACCTTTACAGATGGTCATTAAAATGGAGAATTGTCTCTTCGAAAGTAGTCTTCCTTAAATATAAATCATCATCATTATCATCAGCCCCTATCCGTCCAATGCTATTTTTTACTCTGTGGTTATTCCAACAAACACCAAAATTCCAAAAAATACCAATAAAATACCTTAATTTAATTAAATACGAGGTATTTTGTAAAGTAAGCGAAACTTTATACCTTCCAGTTTTATTTCGAGTACAAAATGAACATTAATAAGTATTTAGAACTGGAATAAGAAAGAAAATAATTATTTTAATTAATATTGATTTTATAAAGCATTTTATGTAATGTAAAACCTACCTAATATTATTATTTAAGTTTAAAAAATCCTATATTGTAATTAAAAATTAATAGATAGTATTTTGGGTTAAATTACTATTAGTACCTACTTATAATTAAATAATATAATTAAATTAATAGTGATTGAACATTTTTTTATTTTGTATTTTATGAAATTATTTGTACAGTTTGGCATAAAAGAGTATGACGTGGTGACAAGTGGAACTAAATATTTTACTAAATGGAAACCTATGATGTTGACAATACTCGGCCGACGAATACTAGATTTTGAGTAAAGTTTAATGTTTCACATTTATTTTTAACGATTTGATTAAATTATCTTGCAGATTTTATCTTCCATATTATGACGAGACCTAAGTTAAAGTGGCGTCCTCATTTTTTCCATACTCTTTTTTGCCAAGCTGTACCTCCATTTATTATTGCATATATTTTAGATTCGCGATATGAATGGCAATTCAATATTGTACTTCAATGAGTTACTAAGTGAGCAAACATTTAAAATTAAAAAAGTTTCGCGCCAAGTAAAAGATCTTCCAAAGTTTGAATGCATTTCGTCGTGCGCAGTAATTCACAAGTAGGTACAATGTACAGACTACAATTATTATGAATTATAATAGATATTAATTAGTTTAAACTTTGAAGTTTGAAGTTTTATAATATTTGTTGCAAAGTGATCTTAACCTAAATAATTAATAAGTAATAACCATCGAGCATTTAACCGGATAGAGTACCTAGTATTGTGAGCCATGAAATTCCGAAACTGGTCAGTGAATTATTGTCACTGACGTAATAGCAGTTCAACTAACTAGTGATATGTATGTACGTCCCATCGGCCAATCAACCATCAATGGCCATCAGTCGGCCAATCAGAGCATAGCACCGACGCAACGTCGCATCACAAATTTGGCGGAATTTATTATCATATAAAACACATACTTACCTAACATTACCGCTATATTCTTTTTTTTTTTTCTTTAACGCCGGGAAATGCTCTGAGGCATCCCGCGGGGGAGTGGGTCTCCCCACGCTTGTATGTGGGACTCGCTGCGCCCGACAGCTGGTAAATGGACGCAGCTCTACCCACTAAAACCCGGCGAGTGCCACCAATGCCGCCTTTGGTGAGGTGCCCCGGATCTAGAAAACAAACAGGGCACCTCGACGGCTAGTCAGTCCCACAACGGACCGACGCCACCTCCACAGAGGGGTGTCCCGCACCACAGAACAACCCCTCCCAACGTCGGGACAGTACAATGGGGTGAGGTTCCCATCCTCACCCCTTGCCCCCTGCTCTTCTGTCCCCTCTTCTTATAAGAGGGGTACAAAGAGCCCCCTCGGCCCAATTAGCATCGCCCAAGGTGCACCGCTCAACCTAGGTTACTGAGCCCCACCGCCATGACAAGGCCTGAACCATGGTGGAGACCGCTATATTCTGGTAATATGCTCGATGGCAAAAACTAGCTTAATCATTATGTATTATTAAAAAAAAATGCTAGGTAAGTAATATTTAATTCGTTCGTTGGCTTGGAGGAGTTAAAACTTGGAGGAGTTAGAGGAGAAGGAGGAGTGTTCATTCCTCCAGGTTCGTTGGTTAAGATGTACAGGTAATGCTTTCACTTTAGGAAATATATAGATAATATTATATTTGTATTAAAAAGAATCTTTTCCTTATATTTTATAAGAACGTTTTCTAATATTAAGTAGCTATTAAATCTCCCCTGGTGGTATAAAGTTCCAATAATAAGTTCGGTAGTTAAGTATCGAAGTCAGTCGCGGGTTGTGATGCAGATTGCGGTGAATCAATAGGGCCGCCTCGGCCACTGACGAGGGATGACGATCAATATCGTCCCAGCGGAGCTGTCTCCGTATTAAGGGGCTTCCTCGAACGCCTTACACACATCCACTACCTATCTACACTTACTAGATAACACCGTTTGAACGTTGAATAGCATATTCGTACACGTCACTTGTATGTGAAAGGAAATATCACGAATTATGTGATATTTGACAACTACTATTTGATCGATTCTGTGTTACAGAAAGTCTATTTTCAACAACAACAAACTCTTTTATTGTATAAAAACTTCAAAGTATTTATCATTCCCGACGTTTCAGATACTTATATTGGTACAGCTGACATGGTATACCAGCATATGGTCACGAGAGGAAGGAGAGGACTCCTCAACGTATATACATTTTAATCCTTATCCTTACTAATATTATAAATGTGAAAGTAACTCTGTCTATCTGTCTGTCTGTCTCTTCTTCACGCTTAAACCACTGAACAGATTTGAATAAAATTTGGCTCAAAGATAGTTTGAAACCCGAAAAAGGACATAAGATAGTTTTTCTATCTACTGAACTGTCTATCTTCTGAATCACGGAACAGTTTTGGGTGAAATTTGACATGAATATACTTTGAAACTTAACGTAGGACTTAAAATAGTTCTTATCCTGAAAATCCCACGGGAACGGGAACTATGGGGGTAAAAGCTTCAGACTGTCTATCTTCTAAACCACGGAACAGATTTAGGTGAAATTTGATATGAAGATACTTTGAAACTTAACGTAGGACTTAAAATAGTTTTTATCCTGAAAATCCTTCGGGAACGGGAACTATGCGGGTAAACCCCCAGGACTGTCTATCTTCTAAACAACGGCACAGATTTGGGTTAAATTTGATATGAAGATACTTTGGAAACGTAGGACTTAAAATAGTTCTTATCCTGAAAATCCCACGGGAACTATGCGAGTAAAACCCAGGGACTGTCTATCTTCTAAACCACGGTACAGATTTGGGTGAAATTTGACATGAATATACTTTGAAACTTAATGTAGGACTTAAAATAGTTCTTATCCTGAAAATCTAAAACTATGGGGGTAAAACCTTCAGACTGTCTATCTTCTAAACCACGGAACAGATTTAGGTGAAATTTGATATAAAGATACTTTGAAACTCAAAGTAGGACTTTAAATAGTTCTTATCCTGAAAATCCCACGGGAACGGGAACTATGCGGGTAAAACCTCCAAATTGAAATTTGATATGAAGATGCTTTGAAACTTAACGTAGGACATAAAATATTTGTTATCCTGCAAATCCCAATGGACGGAAAACGTGCTAGAGGAAGAACACCGATAAGATGGTCCGATGCTGTGAAGACCAAAGTGGGGGGCAATTTGCACCAGGCAGTCCACTTGACGTATGACCGTGTACAGTGGAAGATCATTTGTGGTCACGATCCTCAGCAGTGAGGGAACGATGAAGAAGAAGAAGAAGAAATCCCATGGGAACGGAAGCTATGCAGCTAAAACGCCGGGACTGTATATTTGTTAAACCACTGAACCAATTTGAGTGAAATTTGATATGGAGATAGTTTGAGACCCAAGGTAAGATGTAAGATGTATAAATGTAGCAAGAAGTTTTTTAGATGTGTCAATAGATGACGTTAACACAAAATGTAGATCACGCTATCTATTACAAAATGCGAATCCCTATGAGGATCGCACCTTTGTATTGCACACCTTTCAAATGAATACTGTATCCATATATTATTAATTTATCCAAAATCATTTATTAATAGAATTCATGATATTATAAAAAAAGAATACTTAAATATAATAATAAAATATATGAATAAAAAATATAACATTATTTCTTTTTCGAAGTTTTTTTTTTGCTGGTAGTCGGTGTCAGCCAAGGTAGGTAGATAGGGTACAGCAACAAATATGACACCGACTCCAAAAGTAACTATAATGACGTGGTAAACGCAAAATTTGAACATTAGTTCCTACTAATGATAAATAAACTAATCTCCTGATTATGAATATTAAAGAAACACAGTAATTTTATTACTTTTTAGTTTAGTATTTTTGAAGACGGTTTTTATTTTTTGTAACATGTTTTTATTTCTTAATTTTTAGTGATTCCGAAATTCGTCGTCTTGGCGTTCATTGAAGTAGGCCTATGTTCAGCAGTGGACGGATAAAGGACGATGATGATGATGATTAGGATGACCGCGACATACTATGGTGTGCTAGCAAAGCATCCTATACAATTGTTACATCGAAAAGTAATACAATCAGCATATCGTCGAGGTGGGAATTAACTAAAAACGGCTTGTCAGATCTTAATAAAATTAATATGGGACCAAATTGGAAGCACCAGATTTTAAAAAAAAATAACCATAGAAATCCATTCACAGACGGCGGAGTAATCGTGTCACATACACACACACATACAAAAAAAAAAAACATAAACATACAGACGAATTGAGAACCTCCTCTTTTTTTGAAGTTGGTTAAAAAAATACTTCTTACATGCGGATGAAGTCGCGGGTAAAAGCTTTGAAATAATATACGGTACCTACATAAAAAAAAATTGGCGTGACTTTGGCCATAAAAATAATCATCATCAATCCAAACGGCTGTAAATCTAAGTAAACGCGGGCGAAGCCGCGGGCAACAGCTAGTAATACATACAATATATTTTTTGTGGCTACTAATATATAATATAATAAGAAAGTGGTTGTACCAGCCGTCCCCGCTATTACGCAAATTATACAAAATATATTATGTTCCTTTAAAATAAAAAGCCCCATTTGCTCTTTATTTCCAATGCTTGAATAGTTTTTTAATACGATTGGTTCGTAAAAATAGTGCGTTCAAACTAACAAACAATTAACTCAATGTATATATGTACATACAATTAAAAATTAGACATTCGAATACTAGGTACTCGGGTGAACAATAAATGGATTCTAAAAAAGCGGCTAGACAGAATTTACTTTGCATTGGTTCTCAAAGTCGTATGTTAGTTGGATGGACAAACTGGCAGACGTAGGTACCTGATGTGGTCGACGTCGCTCATGAACATAACCTAGTTTGCTCAGGCAACTTACTTAGTTATGTGCTGCCTATCCTGAGACTTAAGATCTCTATGTAGAGAATAATCTCGGTTTCAGTAATTAAGTAATTACAGTGTGCTTGTCTTGTCCTTCTCTCCAAAATGCAGCAAAACAAGCAAGATGGTGGTACTCAAGCAGCCGGGAGAGCGACGTAGCCCATCCCCCCACCGGTAAAGTGTAAGTCATAGTGCTGCGACGCTGCGCCACATCTGCGCTCTGATTGATTAAATTGACTACTCTATCCGACTATACATGTATGCTCAATGGTCGTGATAGACATACGAACGTACGAATCCCCAAGTACTTTCGGGAATTGTCTCCGTCAATGAAAACGTCCATCGTCGCCAACCATGGAATAATTAAGTAACCCGGGGCTATTTATGAGATCGACCAAATTAATAAAACAAACTGCAATATTGTAAAAACAAAATCTCTTAGGTATATCGATTTATATCGATATCTAGAGCAAAGATAAAATAGGACAATATTTTTTTTCTAATGTTTACGCGAATTTCACTCATTATATTGAAACAATTTTTACGGATTTTATCGCGGTTTATTAAGATTTTACAAGCCCGACGTTTCGGATACTTTACTACCGTTTATTAAAGGGGTCACTGACAAGATTGACTTCATCCTAAAGCGAGCTTCTATAAAAACTTATAATAATAAAATAAACCTATTTCAAGCCGCTAAAAAAGATATGTCAATTCTTACCATCTGTCAAGTGTCATGTACCCTTACAAGATGCAGGAGTATACAAGCTTGATTGTGACTGTGGTCTCTCTTATATAGGCCAAACTAAAAGATCTATTAAAACTCGCGTCAAAGAACATAATATAGCTCTGATTTAAACATAAAGTTAATATACCTAGATATATTAACTTTATGGATTTAAAACACCGTCGCTACACTAAGTCTGCCATCTGTGAACATAGTCTTGACAGAGCTCCACCACAAGGCCGCGCACAAGACCTCGCACAAGAACACCGATTTCAACCAAGGATGATCAGTGAGGCTATTGAAATTAAAAACATCTTAATTTGAATAGAGAAGATGTTTGGCTCTTACCACCTGCTTGGGATCCCATTATTAATATTATGAAATCAAAATCCAAGCATAATATATCACAGATTAAAGATACTTTCTGTGTAGATAGGACTAACGAAAATATTGATGTAGCATTATTATGGTTGCTGTAAAGTATCTGAAACGTTGGGCTTGTAAAAAACTTAATAAACCGCGATAAAATCCGTAAAAATTGTTTCATTATAAGGACAACATTTATTTAAATTTTAATAATGTCAAGGTACTAGGTACTACTCGAGCCGAGTGTAATTTTCAAGTTAATATAGTTCAGTGCTATAATAATTGGGGGTCCTATACGTCTACGGAGCCCTGGAAATACGGAGGGTGACGAATCCCTAATCCTAATTGCAGTTTCTGTAGAGTTAAAACGGTTTCTCGTGTTGTATGAGGTCTCGCGTTATCATGGAGCAATAATGGTGAAGATCGATTCATGAGTCGGGGCTGTTTCGATGCTAGTTTTCCTATCATTGTTCGGAGTTCGGCACAGTAGACATCTGACGTTATTGATTGACTAGATCGGAAAAAGCTATAGTTAATAACACCATGCTCAGACCACCAAACAGTTACCATAACCATTTTATTGGTAAGCTTTGCTTTAGGACACTGTTGCGACGTTTGACCGTGGGTCAGCCATTGCATTTTTCGCGTACGGTTATCGTAAAGAACCCACTATTCTTCATATTATGTCATAATTCAATCCAATATTCCTTCATTTCTGTATCGATTCAACAAGAAAACACAAGTTTCAAGACGCGTTTCTTTCTGCAGATCAGTCAAATCATGAGGCACCTATTTTTCATATTTTTTTTTATTTTATCGATTTGACGCATATGGATCAATATTGTTGGTAAGGTAACGTTAAACCATGCCGCTATTTCCTGGGTAGTTCTGATCGGCTTCCGCCATCTCTTTCAATTCACATGTGTGGGCGGTCTTCCACGTGGTTCGTTCTTCAAAAATTAAAGTTTCCATCACGAAAGCGTTTAAACCAAAATCGCACGGTGCGTTTATTAGCAGCCCCCTCTCTAAACGCAACATTGATATTTCTGCCGCATTAATACCACGTCGGAACTCGTATTCAAAAATCACTCGAATTGTCGAAGTATCCTTCTTTTCTCGTCTAAATTGAATAAAACTTGAAGTCGATAATCGAATGTTTTTTTTTTCTTTTGGGCCTGATGGCCTTTAAGCTCAATCGGAACAGTAGGTGAGCAGACGGCTCACCTAAGAATTATTCGAAAGGGGCTCATCGCGCGCTACTCCGGAGAGTAGGATTTAGACTAGTCAAATCCGATACGGTCGACGAGTCTTTTTCGGTTGTATTTACTCTATCATCATGAGGGCCGGCCCTCATCACACCCTCAGGGGAGGGAGGTGGGTCACGCGTAGTACCCGTACAATCTAACGGTAGCATAGTGCAACCGCTGTTTACGCGGTCTGAGTTGGCGTCTACTCGTATCGGATTCGAACTTAAACTTTCGCGGTCGATCCGATTCGATATGGGTGCACATATTTTAAAGAAGAACTACATAGGTACCATATGAAAAAAGTTTCACTCAAAAATCTTAAACCATTTATTTAGGTTAGTTATTTAGTTAGGTTATAATATGTCAATTCGAAGTACGTCTGTCTGCTACAGCATAAGTCTATATGTTAAAGATAAGATACTACCTATATCCATTTTAATAGTTAAAAAAATTGACCGCGCCTGACTGTCTATACGCGATAAACTCAAAAACTATTACTTAGATGAATATTCATGCCGTTTTCAACATGAGATACAATAATTTCTGAGGCAGGAATACTAGGAATAATAAGTTAACCCGGGTGAAGCTGCGGGCTACAGCTAGTTTTCAATAAAATACGTCGTCCTAGAGAAAAAAATAGTAACTAAATTGAAATTATGTATTTTAATAATGAGACAAAAACATATTTAAGTATACCAAGAATTATCTGAATTTTTATAGGAAATTTCTATATCCAAGATACAATTCCTAGATTTATTAGTTTTCTAGTGACTTCAAACGTTTTCGTCTTATATCTATCTAATCTAATCTAATAAGCCTTTTTTCAGATATTTCACAGTTGGTTAGGTTCTATAGTTGTTTTATTGGTTGTAATATCTGTGTGCTTTTTTAGCAAAGGCCTCCTCCAACTGACTCCACTTTTCTCTTTCTCTGGCTAGTGATATCCAAGTACCGCCCGCCACTGCCTTGATTTCGTCTTATATCGTGTGACAAATATATTTTTGATGCCTTGCCGTTTATTCAAAGATAAAGTATAAGACGAGCATAATATCAACCCTTATATTGTCCCACTGTTTTACACAGGTATTGAGCCGAGGAGGCGCTTTGTACCCCTCTTATAAGAAGAGGGGACAAAAGAGCAAGGGGGCAATGGGCAAGGGGCGAGTATGAGAACCTCACCCCATTATACTGTCCCGACGTTGGGAGGGGATGTTCTGTGGTGTGGGACAACCCCTCTTGTGGAGGTGGAGTCGGTCCCTTGGGGGCCTGACTAGCCGTCGAGGAACCCGGTTTTTTTATGTTAGTTGGATAGGCAAACTGGCAATCGTACCACCTGATGGTAAGCGGTCGACGTCGCCCATGAAGATAAACCAGTATACCTGGAACGAGCGCAGGCAACTCATTTATGTGTTGCCTATCCTGACACATAAGATGTTAAGTCTTGGTGCCAGTAATTACACTGCCTGTCTTGCCCTTCTCTCCGAAACACA
The DNA here is from genome assembly GCA_963853865.1 of Helleia helle. Lineage (NCBI taxonomy): Eukaryota > Metazoa > Arthropoda > Insecta > Lepidoptera > Lycaenidae > Helleia > Helleia helle. The sequence continues at coordinate 12,023,996 of OY971425.1, forward strand.
GCAAAGCTATTTCACGGGAGAAACAAGCAAAATGGTGGTACCCATGCAGCCGAGAGCGCGGCACAGCGCTTCCCTCCCTGTTTGCTCATTAGATCCGGGGCACCTCACCAAAGGCGGCAATGGTGGCACTCGCCGGGTTTTAGACTTTTAGTGGGTAGAGCTGCGTCCACTTACCAGCTTTCGGGCGCAACGAGTCCTACATACCCGCGTGGGGAGACCCACTCCCCCGTGGGATGCCTCAGAGCATTTCCCGGCGTTAAAAAAAATAGTTCACCAATGTGCATGTGGGTTGATGAACTTCACACACTTCAAAGACTTAATCTCATCAGGCATACATAGGTTTTTCCTTCACCGGCGAGTACCTATAATATGACAAAATTTTAGGTGGCGTTTACAGTGTGATTTGACCATAACGAAAAAATATTTGTCGTACGGGTATGATAATGAAATGCCTAGTTAATTTTCTAAAGCATATTTTATTTTAACATTATTTAAAATATAAATCTTGTAAAATTCAGAATAAAAATTTTAACAACTCTAACTGTATAATATATTCATTGTAAATGTAACTATAAATACATTACCTATCATTATCAATTTCTCATACCACAGCTTCGGTACTACTTTTCCCATACTTTAGAACAGTTCAATACATTAGATTCTATACAATATAAATTAATTGTATGTAGGTAACAAAGACATCCTTAATTAAGAAACTTCCAATTATATATAATTATCATTAATAAATAAAACTAAATTTCATAAGATTTACTTACTTATTTCGTCACGTATTACTAACGACATAAAAACACTACTAAACTACAACATTTAATATATTAAAACATTGGCACCCTTGAAGCCAACCAGAATTAATAAAAAAATATCACTAATTACTCATATCAATAATTCACACAATCTATCCAAATTTTCTTAATATTGCCTACTCAAATACTGTTTGTATCATCCATTAAACAACCGATAAAAAATATAAAAAGACTTAAAAACAAAACCTTAAAAAATCTACTGTATATAATTTCAGAAACACAGAAGCAAATAAACACTATTAAAAAATAAGACCTAGATTTAAAAAAAAATATTTATTAAATGTAATTAGTTTATTTAAATTTATAGTGATGATATAAAATACAGGTATAAATAAAATTATTATCAATTTCATAGGTACAATATTAAATAATCATTTGAAGCAGTAAAAAGTGTTATAGACATGGTAACTTTTAAAAAAAATTACATGTAAAATTGATGTAAATACTACATATTCTTTCTAAGCACAGGCTTGACAAGTATAAAAAACCCATGTTGATAAAAGCCAGACAGTATCAAGTTGTAATTCTACTGTAACCCAGACAGTATCAATGTGTATCTTCATTTTTTTTACTCGATCATATTTTGAGCTACATTTTTGTTTAACAACTTAAATACTCTTGTAGTGAGTGTTGTACCTTAGATACATTATACAACCATTCACTTTTTAAACTAATAATAGCAGCTATTCAACATAATATAAACTAGTGGTAATCCATGCTTTATATTAAATACATATACATAAATACATTTGTAAAGTTCGAAAAACTCCCAAATAATCGGAGGTTTTTTACACCATAATATACAAATATTTAAACATAACAATTAATTTATTTGAAAAAAAAGGAGATCTAATTGGCCTCGCAGTTGCAAGGTATCTTATATTTCGTATATTGATTGTCCATAACGACACTTAAGCTAAAATAGTAAGGCAATAGTAATCCCTAGTGGCATCCAATTTAAAAAAAATTGGAAGTGTAAATTATTTGTATAAAAATATTCAAGGCACAATTTTCGGTTTCAATACCATGAATAAGGCACTATGTCTTGACAATCAGTTTCTCTGGCCATGACTTGTCCACATGTGTTCTTTAAAAGTCTCTCTCATAGTAAATGACCTTGGACAGAGATAGCAACATAGCCTGTTGGTAAGATCCGAATGCATTAGCCGAACATGATACTTGAGAGCCGATTGGTTAGAATATTTCATTCCGCAATGTGGACAGTCCCCACAAATGGCAGCATGATTTGATTGTTGATGTGTGACAGCTTGAGACGTGGACGCCCCACTCCCAATTACCGGCGCGGATGATCTGCCCGCTAGAAGTAACAATGCTTGTGATTGTTGTTCTTGTGCATATGCATTCTCTGATTCCGTACTATCTTGCTGCTCGGAAAGTAAAATTTCCGGTTCATACTCATTCTCTGATTTTGGTGATGCTTTTTCAGTTTTGACCATGGATTCCTCAACAGACAATGCTCCAGGACTATTAGGTAAAACATTTGTGTAAATAATTGGATCATGATTTGTCTCTTTTGAGCGTGAACAAGCTTGCATATCAGAAATATTTGGCACTCTTTTTAAAGATGAATTTGTAGCACTGGGGTCATTCTTTGTAGGTTTTATACCTAGAAAAAAATATATGAATATTTGTTATAGAGGTGGATATCCTTATTTTATAGCAAAGGCAAAGGAGCTGTCGAAGCCTTTTGTGTGAGCTGGTGTTATGTGAGCGAAAGGTACCACCCCGGTCGTGCCGGCCCAATTCGGCTGCAAAGCAGCATGGCACTACCTCTTACAAAATAACCTAAACATATACATATATGTTTAGCACACACAAATTGAACATAAATCATACTGTGAAAAATTCATTGGAAATTATGTTCAATATTAGTTTAGTATAGTTAAAGAAGTTACTACGATTTTCAAAATAACTTTAAAAAAAAACAAAGTAATACCTGAGAGCAAGGATCTGGCAAGCATACTGTTTTCATAATCCGGTAGACTGTCATCATTTTCGGGTAAATTTTGTTGGTGTACCGGAGAATTATTTTCTTCAATCCATTCCGTTTTTATTGTAATTGGAATGTCTTCCTGTGCATTAACCTACATTAAACATAAGGGCCTTAATTTCCACTTTATAAGAAACATCTGTTTTCAGTAAAATTATGAACTTATTTGAATAAGTTCATAATACTACTATTATAATTAAAACTAGCTGTTGCCCACAGCTTCGCCCGCGTTAACTAAGATTTACAGCTGTACGCAGATTGATGATGATTATTTTTATAGCCTAAGTTACTCCCTACTGATCGGTGGTCTTGGCGTTCTTTAAGGGAGGCCCATGTTCAGCAGTGGACGGATAGAGATTGAAAAGATCTTTCAATAATTCTTTTTTTATTTTATTTATTTAACAAATTTTTTAATATCTTTTGTTAGTCATTCTAGACTAGTAATGTTATATAATTGTGAGATTCTAAGTAGAATGTTGTTTTTGATATAGTACTTTTAATATGTATATAATTCTATATTTATACTTAATTTTACTTAAGTCTACTGTCAATACCTGATTGGAACTTTTTCCATTTGTGACAGCAGCCTCTGATTTTTTCTCTACATTATTTTCACCAGTGTGTTGTGGATTATCGCATTTGTTTGATTGTGAGCCATTATTCTTATTATAAATATCACATGTTTCTATGGTCTTGCTCTTTTTATGTGTATCATTTACTTCACTTGGTTTATCAGATGTACTGCTCCTTCGTTTCTTAAGTGCCGGAATCTTTGTTTCTTTATGGAAACCACTAAAGTTTTGATTCTTGGAAGATATTGTAAGTTGTGTGTATAGTTTATTGGTCACATTAGGTGGAGAGATAGTCTCATTCTGAAATAAAAGATTATATTAAACAATACAAGTTTATATTAAACTGTTTGTTCATATTTTCTTTGAATCTATGTTATACACTACAAATAGTAGATCAAAGAGTTTTGATGGAGGTGATTAGAGTTTTCGACTTATGGAGGATTTTGACTTAGGCGGATTTGAACATATTATAGAGGGTAAGATTTATTCTTTAATTGAGTTAGTGAGTAAATATAACAGTTCAAATTGCAGAGGTGACACACATTTTCTTTTATTATAAATCAACATTATTTGAAAACATACATAATATAAAAAAGATATAGCATTAAAAAAAGTCAGTAGTTTTTTTTTGCTTTAGATAATTCTGTTGTTATCTATCTATGGCATTGTCCAAGGAATAATTTGCTTCCTAAAAAACAATGGTGTACTTATATTGTCGGTGAATTCTTAAAGTCAGTAACTTATTTGTCTTTGCACTATAGAGGAAATTTTCGATTTTCGAGTTATGGAGGGAAAATATGTACCAAAGTGGCTTGAAGGGACTCACTGATTATTTCGACTTATAGAGGGTTCAGATTTCGAGTAATGGAGGTTTTGGTGTTTGAAGGGAAGGGAACGAAACATTTTTTCGAGATATGGAGGTTTTTAACTTATCAAGGTTCGACATAACGAGGTTCTACTGTATAATGTTATTAGGACCAATTTATCTTTTTAAGATAACAAATAATGCTAACTCTTTTATGATTGTTGAATTTGGGTGAAATGGTCCCGTTAATGAGGACTGATCACCCGTCTGGCCTTGCTGGTGTCCCCACCCTTAAATAAATAAATGATTGTTGAATAGGCAAACTGGCAGACGTGCCACCTGATGGTAAGTGGTTGACGTCACCCATGAACACAAACTAGTTTACCCACAACTAGCCCAGGCAACTCATTTATGTGTTGCCTATCCTGAGACATAAGATGTTAAGTCTCGGTGAAAGTAATTACACTGCCAGTCTTGTCCTTTTCTTTAAAACTAAATAAAATAAAATAAAAATACTGTTTGACAGGAGAAACCTGTAAGATAGTGATACCCATGCAATCAGGAGTGCGGCACCGCTACTTTAAAATGTTGTCTGGGTATGGTAATTTGATGACATATATCTTAAGATGCAGTTTTTTTTTATAAAAAGGACTATGAATAACAAGGTAATATAATGAATATACTTACATTTTGTGTCACACCAGTCAAGCCTTTTACCTGCAGCAATGCAGCTGTGTGTAAGAATGATGACAGTTTACTTTCTTCTATAAATACTTCTCCCTGGTACATATATGACAATAGGCTTAAAATATCATCTGCTAAGACGCCTTTCAATATAATAACAGGATGCTGGCATGGATTCTCCTGTAAATTATATTAGAGAAATTTGTGTCAAACTATTCACACTATTTATTTCATAAATATAAAATCATATTAAATTTTCTTTGAAGGTTAAAACATCCTAAGTCATTCACCTTGAATACATTCCTAAAGTAGGGACTGCAAGCTGACAGTATTACTTTATGGGCCTTGATATTTTTCCCTTCGCAAGTAAGCGTAACATCGACCAAATCTTCCGAACACTTTAGGGAATCTAAAGCATTTACTATGTTTGTTTGAAAGTTATTCCAACGTAAGCAAAACTGGTCTGCCATCACTATGTTTTTGTAAGATAAATCTGTAAAATATAATCATGTTAGCGCACAGCCACTTCATCGAACATAACACAATAATAGCGTAACACATACCGATCTAAAACGACTCATAACCGTATTACAAAACATTAGATTATTTGCTTTTATTTAATTTATATTTATTGTTTTTTTTAGAATCAATGTGATATAAGGTGAAATGTGAATAAAAATAAAGTATATGACCTCCAATGACACAGTCTTCTTTCACTTTTTGTTTTCAACCATAGACTGTCGTTTTATTTTAATTTTGCTATTTTAAACAAACTAAAATCTTAATTAAATCAGCCTGTCCTAAAATTAGGTTGTTACTTGTAACTCAGCCTTTCCATTTCAATGTTGAAATATTATATTTTTTTAACCTTACCTTTTTTTTACCTTTACTTTTTCCCTCAGTTTCTTAGTCATGAAGTTACTCGTCTTTTTTTCCTCCAATAGGGCTCAAGCGTTTAGTTATTTAACTTATGCGATAGGTAAATTTTATTTAATAAAAATATATGGATAACGGCGGGAAATATCTGGGCGCATGCGGTTGTTTTTTTGGTTTCTTCATCACCCTCTATCTGTCCACTCCTGAAAATAGGCCTACCTCAATGAACGCCAAGACGGTCGATTCCTTGTCACTCGTGTCCAACACAAATCAGCCATCGCACGGAGAAAGTCTTCCCACCTGATAAATGGTTTTTTTGGTATGTCGTTAATTAATTGTTATTTTGTTCAATTGGAGACGTTTTCTGTAGTGTTTGTTTAAAAACTTAACAAATATAATATATTATATAGCGATTGGTTGGCGACTGTTCTGGAGCGGTTTTCTATATTTGGACAGTTCTGGCGGTTTTTATTATTTGTTTTAAAACTTTATAAATAATCGCCAGCGGGTGGAGTGGGAAGTGATAGTTGATTGGGGTTTCCCGCCGTTTTTTTTAAATATTTTTTATATTTTTACATTTTACTTTATATTTTTAAAGCAGCTTTCAATATTATATATAAATTACTCAAGAGCAAGATTTATATGTAACGGGAATATAAGAAGTGAAATGAGTTTTAAATAATAATAACAACAATTTTATTACACTCTGATAAAACAATAACAATCTTAGGTTCAGAAGTAACGTGTAGGTAAATGTGCATGTGCATGCATAACGCACCTCCTCCTTACCCACACTGCACATGCTTACTGAAACGGGTCTCTTAAGTTGGCGGGGGAAAATTCATTTTTTATCATTTTTTCTTGCTATTTCAATTGTTCGTTAACTGTTCTTCAATATTCGATAAAAAAAATTTTTTTGTTCGTTATTTTTTAATATTTTTTTAATTTTCAAAATTTAACTCAAGTTAGCACCAACTATAGTTTTTTCATTATTTTTTTTGCTATTTCAATTGTTCGCTAACTGTTCTTCAATGTTAGATGTTTTTTCAAAAGTTGACTCTCCAGTTAGCTCCAATTTTATATTTTTCACTTTTTAACTTTGAAACTATCTCTTATGCTTTGGCCGCACCTGCATCGACCCGAATTATTCGAGCCAAAGCTTCGTACGTTTGAACACTAAAAAGTTAGCGCGATAAAAGCTGTGGTCACATTAGCAGCTTCCATATTTTGCATGAACGTCGTGCAATAATCCAATATGGCCGAAATAATTTTCAAACGACAACTATGGACGACGAGTTTCTTTACTTCTACACGTGTGCTCACAATTTGACAACACCAGATGATTGTTTTTTTTTTTTAATTCACATTTTTTGATCCCATATACACTATAGTACAATTTCATCGCTCTACTCCATTTTTACACAGCCGCAAGCGTCTGAACTGATCGAAAACAACGGCCAAAATGAACAATGCTACTCTCACCTGAGTCTCACCACGAAGCGCGATATGTTGGCGCGCTATAACCCTTTGATGTACCACCACCCACACTATAATACATACGCAGCCCGAATGTTCGCGACGATAGCCGATAATAGTCGGTCACATCTGCGAGTATCATGTCTAGTGGTGGTTAACTGGTTAATATAACGCATAGCGCCATAACGTAGCGCGCTATTCATACTCAACGTATAGCGTACGCTATATAAATTCCTATTCGGCGCTACCGGTGGGAGGGAAGCGCTGTGCCGCGCTCCCGGCTGCATGGGTACCACTTCTATATATACTATCTTGCGTGTTTCTCCCGTGAAACAGCTTTGCTGTGTTTCGGAGAGAAGGGCAAGACAGGCAGTGTAATTACTGGCACCGAGACTTAACATCTTGTCTCAGGATAGGCAACACATAAATGAATTGCCTGGGGTCGTTCCAGGTATACTAGTTTATGTTCATGGGCGACGTCGACCACTTACCATCAGGTGGTACGTTTGCCAGCTTGCCTATCCAACTAACATAAAAAAAAGCTATAACGTAGCGCCTTGCTACATTAGGTATGTAGCGAGTTTATAGTTTATTTTAGTTTACACGTCAGTCAGCGACGTTACGTAATTCTAGTCTTGCGACTACACATTATAATATAGTCTATAAAATAGCGCGCTAGAAAAATATAGTTTATAGTCCATAGCACGTTATCATAAAATAGTTTATTTGCACACCACTAATCATGTCACGGCGTGAAGTTATGTGACGATACACGCAGGTGCTGCCGTAGCATTATATGATCGTCCAAGTAGTATCTAGTAGTAATCTTCATTTTCTGTGTTTAAGTGTACATATAGTTATTAGATTATTATTATTAGATTAGATAAACACAAAAAATTATATCAAAATCATAAACAAAAGATTTATCTTTAAGAGGATTTAATTTTATTCACCCTTATACTTTCCTCTTGTCCCTGTCAAAAAATATTCATTTTGTGAATAATATTCAATTTATTTAATGCAAAAAAATGCTATATAGGTAGTAGGTAGTTTCAAAGTTCAAAAAAGTGAAGAAATCTAAAATTGGTGCTAACTGGAGAGTCAACTTTTGAAAATAATAAAAAATATATCTAACATTGAAGAACAGTTAGCGAACAATTCTGCCGTCTTAATTAAAAAAGGCATAACTAACATTTTGTAAATATTGAGAAAATAGAGATTAAAATATTTTTTGTTTTTGTTGAAAAAAACATCCCTAAACAATGTTTTCCGAAATTCTGCGAATGGCAATACTTGCATTTATATAGTACATATACGACCATAGCAATTTTTATTATTATTTTTAACCCATATTATTGATAATTAGCTTAATTCTTTTCATCCTAACATAAAAAATAAGTAAAAAACAATAATGTTACGTATAAAAGGCACATGCAAAGAAATGTGCCTTTTGAATGTAAAAATTTGAGGAAAAATTTATAATATTACAATGAAAGAGCACTTTTATTCAATTGTGCCTTTTCACGGTATTATTATTAGTATATATTTACACAGTAAAATATTAGAAGTTACTTCTCTGTGAATAAAATAACGTAATTACGAGAAAATCAAACGTTTATTTTAAAAAGTTTACAGAAATAAAATCATATCTTTATAGAAAGTAACCATCAATTATGAATAGCAACAATAATGTACCAAATAATTAACATTTTAATGAAAATCACAAATTTAAATTGAATTTTTATTACTAAAAATGCTTTTAGCACAAAATCTCTTCAAATAAAAATCAGGTAACAAAACTAGTAAGAAATATAAACAATATTTATCAAAATAAAGAAAATATAGTTTCCACTTAGAATAATTACTCAATAGAAGGTCAGTCTTCATACAAGCGCTCTGTCAAAAATGAAGCACTAAATCGATTATATGGTGAAGTTTTCCCGAATTTTATAACAACTTTACATAACCATGTATACTCAAGCTATATTATTATTTATTATGTATAATTGTTATATTACAAGAATGTTTATTTATATGAAACGAAGAAAATATATGTAACGGTAATTAGTAAAATATACATTTTTATATTTATTTTTTATTGGCTTGAAACAGTAGTAACGTAAAGTTGTTACGAGGGCGGCACTGAAAATTTCGGGAATCAAGGAAGTGACACAACATTACTATTTAAAAATGTATTTATTACTTTTTGAAGTATTCTCCGCGAAATTTGACACATTTTTCCATACGATGGTACCAATCATTGAAGCAACCATTCCATTCGGAAGTTGGGGTCTCCAAAATAGCCGTTTTGTAGGCGTCCATCTTCTTCAGGCGATGAAAATCTCTGACCACGCAATTTATTCTTTATTTTAGGGAAAGTATAGAAATCATTAGGGCTTAGGTTGGGGCTGTACGGCGGATGATCTAATAATTCTATGTTTTCTTGCTCTAAAAACTATTTTGTTCTGTGCGCGGTGTGAGAACTCGCATTGTCGTGATGGAGGATGATGCGACGGTTGCAGTTCTATTTACGGAGTTCAGAAACGACCTGTGGCAAACAAATGCTAGCATACCATTTTGCATTAACCGTTCTTTGTCCCTCAAGAGGGATAGTCGCAACATGGCCGGTTTTGGAGACAAACGTGGCCACCATTTTTTTTGTAACACTCCGTGAACGAACAATTTTTGTTGGCTTTAACTCATTTTCGAACACCCAAACTCGTGACTAGTTTTTTGTTTCGGGTTCGTACGCGTATATCCAGGATCCATCATCTGATACGATGTTGTATACAGCATTTGAGGATCCTGCGTGGAATCTTTCGAGAGTTCTGACGCACCAAGTAACGCGAGCCGGTTTTTGCTCTTCACAGAGCAAATGCGGTATCCATCGGGAAAACAACTTTTTTACACCTAATTGTTCATGCAAAATTATTTGTATTTGACTCATGCCAATGTCTAAAGTTGCTTAAATTTCGCGGTATGTGACATGTCGATCTTCCTCAATCAAGTTACGCACAGCATCAACGTTTTCTTGGGTGACTGCAGTTTTTGGACGACCTTGACGGGGATCATCACTGAGCTTGACACGTCCACGTTGAAATTCAGCAAATCAGCGATAAATTGTGGTTTTGGATGGGGCTTCATCACCAAATGCAGAAATCATCCGGTCAACTCACTGTTTTTGTGTTAAACCACTTCGAAAGTAATAATAAATCATCGCTCTAGAATTTTCTCGAGTCAATTCCATTTTCTCAACTACTAAACAAATTAGACAAGACCTCGTGAGTCGAGAATCTTTTTTAAAATAAATAAATGGTATTCTATTTTTAAAACGTTTTCAATTAAAAAGATTTTAATATGACAGGAACAGTGGAAATATTCCATTCCCGATACTTTTAGTGCAGCCTATGTATACATACATATTACTATTTAAACTTGTATCTTGTTGTAATATAAACGCGAAAGTTTGTATGTATGGACGTATGTATGTTTGTTACTGTTATCGTTAAATCACACAAACACATTAATTCAAAAACGTGTCACGTACCTACGTAAATATCAGTAGCAACTGTTTTAAATTTAATCAGTGGGGGAAAATAATCAGTAAAAATATTTTCACAATCGGGCAACACTGAGCAGTGAAAAAAAAATTGTTTTATTTAAACCTAATTAATTACAAGATACTATGAAATATTGAAAGATTTACTGTGAAAAGTGATGTTATTACATTTATTTTGTATGATGTTGTGATGTATCAGATGTATTGTGATATAACCAATCAAAAATGTCGGGCACAACTGAAGTAATCGAACGCATACCTAGCCCCCCGAACTTCATCTCTCTTCATAGATGTTAAGTAATAAAGGCATAACCGCCAGTGTGCCTATTTTTATATAAAAAATTAAGGCGTAGGGTAAATAGTAAAGACACAATCGCCAGTTGTGTCTTTTCTTCTATGTTTCTTGCTAAGGTGTTGGTATAAAAACTTAGCACAATTGCCACATAAGCTCTTTATATTTAATTTACGCCAATTATGTCTTTTCAATTAAATGTTTTTAAACAAAAATCGTGAAATAGAAGACATACATCACAATGTGACCTTTTTCTTTACAAAAACTTAAAAAATTGTGCAGTTGTGCCCTTTAAGCTTATGCTAACTCTGTTTATTTTGTTGCTAAAAATACACAAAAAATTAGGCAGATAGGCCTTTTTTTCCTGATTCCGAATATTTATATAACTCAATTTCGTGAAAAACGTTAGTTGTGCCCTTTTTAATTAACACGGCAGAATTGAAATAGCAAAAAAAATTATCTATATTTGGTGCTAACTTGAGAGACAACTTTTAAAAATTAAAAAAAAAACAAAAACAGAAACGAACAAATCAAAATTTTGATCTAACATTGACGAACAGTTAACAAACAAATGAAATAGTAAAAAAATAATTAAAAAACTATAGTTGGTACTAACCTGAGTGAGTATCAAATTTTGAAAATTAAAAAAAAACGAATAAAAAAAATGTTTGATCGAACATTGAAGAACAGTTAACGAACAATTGAAATAGCAAAAAAAAATGAATTTTCCCCCGCCAACTGAAGAGAGCCTACACATACATGAACCACACACATCATAAATACTACTACAGACTACTACACAATTAAGAAGAGGTTGGCCCAACATTAATTAAAAAACCTAACATGACCGATAGTGATTTCGCCAGACTTTCGTCCTCCTCGAGCTCGCAGATATTACAGTGCCACATACTTTTCTTGGCCGGCGGCTGAAATTGGTACTATCATCGGCGTTTTGAAATGTCACATGACATTGTCAGTTAGGTCTCAAATACAACTTGCAGAGTTCTTTGCGTTTTGTGGTTTTTATGAACATCAAACATGCCTGGAGTGTTGAAAAGCGATGGCAGAAGCATTGTTTTACACGTTCTTTCTTTCATGAATGAAGAAAAACGCAACCAAGCGCCAATTATACCATTACAAAAAGTATATGAACGAGTTGCTGCCGCTACAGGTTAGTGTTACCAGCATAGATGGGGATAAATTTACGTATTAATGAAACGGAAACTTACTTATTTACTTTTTTTATTACAGGCGTTAGTGAAAGGTCAGTGTGACGAATGGTAAATGATAAGAAACGGGCCGATGAAACAGGGACAATAGTTTCTACTCCGGGGAAAAAAAGAAAAAGAACAACAGAAAAGATAGAAGTCGACAACTTTGATCTCGGTGTCATAAAAAGGAAAGTTCACGAATTTTACTCAGTTAAAAAAAAACCCACTTTACCGAAGTTACTTAATGTTCTTCGAGAAGCAATTGATTTTAAGGGTAGCCGAGAGACCCTACGGAAAATATTACATAAACTAGGATTTCGATACAAGAACACCCAATCTAATAGAAAAGTTCTTATTGAACGTAATGATATATCCGCATGGAGGGCGACATATTTACAAAAAAATCATGAAAACAAACTTAGTGACAAAAAAAACATGTAGTTTTTTTTGGACGAAACATATATTCAGTATTCACACTTCGCACACAACTGGACAATGTTGGCAAAGTAATGAGGATGATGGTGTTCTGAATCCAGTTTCTAAAGAAAATCGATATATAATCGTCAATGCAGGAGGAGAAGCAGGTTTTGTCAAGAATGATTTACTTGTGTTCAAATTAAATACAAAAAGCGGTGATTATCATGATGAAATGAACAACACAAATTTAAAAAAATGGGTCGCCGACAAGTTGCTTCCAAATTTGGATCAAGGCAATGCAACTGCATTGCAATGCGGTTGCATTGCATTGATTTGCAATTGCAATGTAGTTAGCCATGCAAAAATGGCTAACTGAAAAGAACGTGGAATTTCACGAAAGCTATACAAAACCTCCTCTTTATGAACTAATTAAAAGCAACCACACAAACCGGCACCAGGATACGAAATTGATAAATTGATGAAAGATAGTGGACACACAGTGTTAAGATTGCCACCATATCATTGCGATCTTAATGATCTGGAGTTCAATGAAAGGGAATGTAGCAGAGAAGAACCTTCGGAAATCAAGTACTGAAATGCCTCAGTTGATTGCAGAAGCCTTCGACAGAATATCTGTTGTAGAATGGAAAAAACATTGCGATCATGTAAAAAATTGAAAACAAATACAGAGAAAAGGATGCGTTTTTAGATGAACCGTTTATTATTAGTTTGGCCAGCGATAGTGAAAGCGAAAGCAGTGATTCTGAAGATGAACATTTTGACTATTCGGGAAATCAAATAATTGATGGAGTTCGTCCTCTAGAGTGTGATTCTTCAGATATTGTTTTATTTGATCATAATTGTTGTATCAAAATATAGAGGCAAACACGTATAGAGTGCTTAAAATGATTTATTAATAATGCTCTTAGCAATAAGCCCGCTATTTGTACTGTTTTGTAATGTTTGTGTTTATTTTCTTTCTTGATGCGTACAATAAATAATTTTACTATCCACCAACACCTAATAAAATCCAACTAAAATGTGTTTATTTTTATTTCTTGCATTATTAATTACAATGGCAAAATTATCGAACGGTTCCGATTGCTAGGTATCTTAAAAGATATTATATTAATAGTACAGGTAACAAAACCTATCATATCAGTATTGTTCCTAAGTTTATGTCACATTTATTTTCCTAGAACTGTATTTTCTAGATATTAGTATACATTGTTTTATTAAGACACTTCAATAAATAACTTATTAAGGTAGCCTGCATCACTTCAAATTTTTCCCCGTATAATGGTTAATTTTTATTTACTAGCAATACTAATATCCATGACAGCGACGCTCTTACCGGCCAAGAAAAGTTTGTGGCACTATACAAATCACCCCTTTAGGAACAGGACCTCGCTTTTTAAAGGCAGTAGTCGGGTGTGTCTATGACGTAATACAAACATCCCTACGCCTCGGCTGTCCTGCCCATATTCTTGCCAATCCTAACACAAGTTGCTGAATTGACACTGCAGCGATGTCAAATCCGCTCCGACATATGTATTATTATACATTGCACCCATGCGAAGCAAGAACGTTAGCTAGTTAGCGATGAATCATAATCATTTTTTTTTACAGATTCCCTCAAGATCCTGTAATAGGGATGTTGACAGTATTCATATAAAAATATAATTTTGATGTTAATTGGTAGTTTCTATGATAGAATTTTGAAAAAATACAATATTTTCCGTTATTTTTATTTGATTAAATTAATATTTAATAAATAAAATGTTACAAAATTTAAAATAGGTCACGTGATCATAAACGGAAATGACGACACCTGTTCCTGTTTAGCGGAAGCGGAAGAATATTGACGTACTTTTATACACCATTTTCCGTACGCAGTACATATTATAAAAACTAATTTTCAGGCGTTTTGACAGTGTACACACACATAGGCACCGTACAACAATTATAAAACTTAGAAGCCATTTTTTATTAACGACAACTAGAATCATTTCATCATTTTTACGATGTTTAACAACATATGACGTCACGTGACAAGTGTTAGCGTTTTGGAGCGAAATTTAAAATGCATTATAAAATGCAAGATTTTATAGGCATTAGACGTATTTAAGCAAAAGTTAATACTATTTACGCCTCTATTAGATATTTATAAATGATCTATAAACATTTATGAAAAATGTCAACATCCCAATTAGAGAAAAATGGCTGATATCAACTGGGTGTGTTAGTTGCAACCCCAACAATAGATTAATATAGAATAGTAAAGCGACGCTTTAAATATTTTAAGATCCATCCATAAGTCGAGTGGGCCTGACGGCATCCCTCCGTTAATGCTACGAACTTGTGCTCCTGAGTTGACACCCGTCCTTACGCGTCTTTTCCGGCACTCTTACTCATTAGGCGTCGTCCCATGCTCGTGGAAGACAGCTTTGGTACACCCGATCCCTAAGAAAGGGGACCGCTCAGACCCGTCCAACTACAGACCAATAGCTATAACTACCTTGTTCTCAAAGATTATGGAATCCATAATCAACTGCCAGCTCCGGCGATATTTGGAGGAGCACCAGCTGATTAGCGATCGCCAATATTGCTTTCAACGGAATCGTTCAGCTGGTGATCTTCTAATATTCCTAACGCAACGATGGGCGGAGGCAATTGAGAGCAAGGGGGAGGCGCTGGCAGTTAGTTAGGACATAGCGATTGCCTTTGATCGGGTGTGGCATAAAGCACTTCTTGCAAAGCTACCATCTTATGGGCTTCCCGAGAAATTATGTAGGTGGATCACCAGTTTTTTGGTAGACAGGAGCATTAAGGTCGTTGTCGACGGTGCATGCTCGGACCTCAAGTCTGTAAATGCTGGTGTTCCCCAAGGTTGTGTACTATCTCCAACCCTGTTTCTTCTGCATATCAATGATATGCTGAAAACCAGCGGCATTCATTGCTATGCGGATGACAGCACTGGAGATGCTTTATACACTGGCTGCCCTAATATTTCTCGGGAACAAGTCGATGAGTGTCGGAACAAACTTGTGTCTGAAATCGAGTCTCTGCTGGCCAGAGTCTCGGAATGGGGGCGACTTAACCTAGTCCAATTTAACCCCAACAAGACACAAGTTTGCGCGTTTACCGCTAAAAAATCACCCTTCGTCGTTCCTCTACAATTCGAAGGCACTTCCCTAAGCGCCTCAGCCAGCATTGGGATACTTGGCGTCGATATATCGAGAGATGTGCAGTTTCGTGGTCATTTGGAAGGAAAGGCTAAACTAGCCTCGAAGAAACTCGGCGTGCTCAATAGGGCGAAGCAGTATTTCATGCCTTCACACCGCCTTCAATTATACAAGGCGCAGATCCGGCCTCACATGGAATACTGGTCTCACCTCTGGGCTGGAGCGCCCCAGTATCAGCTCCTTCCATTTGACCGCATTCAACGCCGGGCCGGCTCGAATCGTCGACGACAATGTTATCTCCAATAGGCTTGATTCTTTGGCGCTACGTAGAGATGTCAGATCGCTCTGCATCTTCTACCGCATCTACCACGGGGAGTGCTCTGAGGAATTGTTCGGACTAATACCTGCAGCAGAATTCCACCACCGTCCCATGCTCGTGGAAGACAGCTTTGGTACACCCGATCCCTAAGAAAGGGGACCGCTCAGACCCGTCCAACTACAGACCAATAGCTATAACTACCTTGTTCTCAAAGATTATGGAATCCATAATCAACTGCCAGCTCCGGCGATATTTGGAGGAGCACCAGCTGATTAGCGATCGCCAATATTGCTTTCAACGGAATCGTTCAGCTGGTGATCTTCTAATATTCCTAACGCAACGATGGGCGGAGGCAATTGAGAGCAAGGGGGAGGCGCTGGCAGTTAGTTAGGACATAGCGATTGCCTTTGATCGGGTGTGGCATAAAGCACTTCTTGCAAAGCTACCATCTTATGGGCTTCCCGAGAAATTATGTAGGTGGATCACCAGTTTTTTGGTAGACAGGAGCATTAAGGTCGTTGTCGACGGTGCATGCTCGGACCTCAAGTCTGTAAATGCTGGTGTTCCCCAAGGTTGTGTACTATCTCCAACCCTGTTTCTTCTGCATATCAATGATATGCTGAAAACCAGCGGCATTCATTGCTATGCGGATGACAGCACTGGAGATGCTTTATACACTGGCTGCCCTAATATTTCTCGGGAACAAGTCGATGAGTGTCGGAACAAACTTGTGTCTGAAATCGAGTCTGTGCTGGCCAGAGTCTCGGAATGGGGGCGACTTAACCTAGTCCAATTTAACCCCAACAAGACACAAGTTTGCGCGTTTACCGCTAAAAAATCACCCTTCGTCGTTCCTCTACAATTCGAAGGCACTTCCCTAAGCGCCTCAGCCAGCATTGGGATACTTGGCGTCGATATATCGAGAGATGTGCAGTTTCGTGGTCATTTGGAAGGAAAGGCTAAACTAGCCTCGAAGAAACTCGGCGTGCTCAATAGGGCGAAGCAGTATTTCATGCCTTCACACCGCCTTCAATTATACAAGGCGCAGATCCGGCCTCACATGGAATACTGGTCTCACCTCTGGGCTGGAGCGCCCCAGTATCAGCTCCTTCCATTTGACCGCATTCAACGCCGGGCCGGCTCGAATCGTCGACGACAATGTTATCTCCAATAGGCTTGATTCTTTGGCGCTACGTAGAGATGTCAGATCGCTCTGCATCTTCTACCGCATCTACCACGGGGAGTGCTCTGAGGAATTGTTCGGACTAATACCTGCAGCAGAATTCCACCACCGGACATCGCGGAAAAACTCCAAATTTCACCCACACCATCTCGATGTCCGGAAATCCACAACAACACGATTTTTACGGCATTTCCTGCCTCGCACGACTACTATATGGAATCAGCTGCCTCCTATGGTGTTTCCGAACCGATACGACTTAGGGACCTTCAAGAAAAGAGCATACTCATACCTGAAAGGCCGGCAACGCACCTGCTAATCCACTGGTGTAGCGGATGTCTGTGGATGTCGCTCTTCACTTACCATCAGGTGAACCGACTATCCGTTTGCCCCCTCTTCTATAAAAAAAAGATAATTCCGATTTGTTTTTGTGCTTGACAAGCTACAATATAGACCAATAAGTTTTAAGTAAGCACAGATACATAATCATGAATTATAGCGCATGGTGTACACACGACTGGCAACACCATTCGCCGCGTCGGGAGATTACGCCGACCGCCGGCACGATATCGGGAATGACCAAGACTTTGCGTCCGACATTAACTGCCGCATTTTACAATAGTCTAGTGGTGGGTCGTCGACGATTTTACTGTAGACGCAACGAGACCGTTAATCGTCAACGATAGACTAGTTGAAAAAGTAGTCTAATTTTCGACTAGTTTACGCCATACACGCTTAGACGCTCACGTGCGTTGATCGTCGATCAGTAAACGACAAAAAGAAGAATTAAATAATAATATTAACGATTATATTTAAATGAACTTGCCTTTATACTTTTTACAGCCAACTAATAGTAATAAGAATAGAGTAGTTAAGTTAAATTTAATAAACCTGGCGTATTTAAAAGTTCATTTAATTTTTTATGTATATATATATATAATAATTTATGTAGATACTTTTTTCAATTTTAATATGATCATGTTTTAACACGTAGTTTTTAAATCTATTTTCATCTTAATCTAAATTTCAGAACATTACCTCTTTTACTTTATTGGTTGTAAGTAATAATTTAAAAATAATGAAAACAAACAAAATTTTAATCCAACATAATTTATAATAAACGCAATTAAAAACGTCCACAAAATATGGTTCATACGTAAACCTGTTTAACAATGAACTATATTATATTAGTCTAAACTCTATTCGTTTACGATATAGAAACAGTTGAAAAAAACGAATCGTTCATTTAACGCTTGTCGTCGCATTCGTGTATTATCGTCGACGCTCGACGTAATGAAATATGGTTCATACGTAAACGTGTTTATCAGTGAACTATAACTAGTTTATTCGTTTACGCTTTATAAACAGTTGAAAAAAACTGTTCGTTCATTCAACGCCCACGACTACAATAGTCAGTACTTGAGTAGTCCGCGGAGAGTTAATACGATTGCGTCGTTCCGGCGACCGTCATAACGGACCTAGTATTCTTAGATTAATTATATTAATAGTGAAGTCTGTACTGTATTAAATTCTTGTAAGCCAATCTAAATTCAATATAGTTTTTGTGCGCAAAAAGAATTCTTTGAGTTTCCGAACCCCACAAACTATAACTGGCGCCCAAAGTGAGCCAGTACCTATAGAATTATATTATAAAAATCTGTTCGATATTCGGTTGAAATATGAATGTAAGCCACTTAATTTGAGTAAGAAGACTGTAAGGAACCACCTGAATAAGATTATTAAAGTGAAACTTTTATTACATCGTCTCAAACTTTTTCGTCTGTGTGTTGCATGTCGCGTGACGGTCGGCCGCCAAGTTTACCAAGTATAAAATTAAGATTTATAAAGCGATTTTTATACCCTTAATGGAATATTATTTAATTTTTTTTAGTTAAATGTCTATAATGTGAAAAAAAGTTTCACTTTTATCGTGGTTTCATAAAACCGCACAATCTTTTTTTTTTTGTTTAAAGGACAGTTACATCTACCCATATTTTTTTAAATTTTAATTTAATGACTTGTTTAACGTTTATAACAGTGTAATTTTAAAATAACTGTTAAAATAATAACTGCTCATTTACTTAGGTTGTGTAACTCTTGTGTAGTAAGTCATGGATCAAGCGTCCATTGAATATTGATCGATTCCTTCCCTAATTTTATTATTTTCCTTTTGTTAAAATCATTTGATACAAATAATACATGAAGTAGGTACCTAACTATATAATAAAAGTCATATTATTTTATATAGACAGTAAGCATGAGTGTGTAAGAGTATTACGATATTTAATTTAAGAATAAATAATATACTATGTTTTGTTTTATTTCAATATTTATTTACCTTTCATCTCAAATAATTTAATGGCTGTTTTTGCAATCTTCAGATAAGTTTTATTGAGGAATATGTAGTTTACCTTCTTAACTGAGATTTTAAAAAAATAAAAAAATATGACTTTGTAATGTGTATATTAAGTACCCTTTTAGAAACCATAACATATCTGACCATTGGAAAATCACCCCAAACAACAGTGTTTACAATTTACTTGAACGGGCTGTACTATCGAGTATCGATAGTAAAAGATACATCACTGTGTTTCAAAAATCGTCACGCATTTTCGGGCTGTCAGGTGGTCTATATGACAGTATATTCTAAGTCTATGGTATTTTGTATGGCTAATAGCTTAGTAGCTAATGCCTTTGAATGAAAAAAAAGTACCAATTGACAATTTGTGATCTGTTTTTTGGTTCTTGTAAATTGTAAATTCCAATTCAGAACAGAAACGAAACAAAGTGTGAAAGTATCATACAAATTCGAAATAAAATCGTTAACTCTTTAATTGGGGATCTTTTTTAGAAAAAGAGTTAGTAAGTTATTTAAAGTTTTTGGTAATTTTATGACTTCATTGTATTGTTAACTTTAATTGTAATTTATGTCATTCCAACTACCTATATTACTTGGAAAGGAGTAAACACTTCTACTAATTTAAAACCAACAAAAGTTGTTCAGTCCATTTCAATTGCAGTTTCTGTGTTCTCTTTACTATACTGCTGACATTAATTTTCTTCATCATAACCCATTTTCATAATTTTAGATATTTAAATATGGAACTTTTAGATGTTATGAAAAACTTAACTATAAAAACTAATGACAGTAAGGAACAATTTTTTAAATCAATTGCTGCTGATATAGACAATGTACCAACAGAAATTGTTATTGGTGACTATACTGACAAAATGTTATTAATTTTATCACAGTACGAAAAAATTGGGAGCTTATTAATGATACAGAGAGATCAAGTCCACAATCCTTTAGGTACAGACAATATTTTTACAACAAAAGTTATTTTTGGTGCTACAGGCGAGGAACAACAGGTAGCAGCAAGGCATTTAGCAGAAGCATTAAATATCACGAAACCATTATGCGTCTTTATTAATTTAAAATCCTATGATATTGAAACTGTAAAAGCTTGCAAAGATATCATTCTTAATCTAAAAGCAGAATCATAAGTATTGGCGAGATGTCCTCCAACCTAATTCAACAATTTAAATCAAACAACAAATATTATGGTCAGTTAGTTATTGGCCCACCGGGAGCTGGTAAAACAACATATTGCTATGAAATGTCCAAACTCTTAAGAAAACTTGGTAGAAAAACCGTGATTATCAACTTAGATCCTGCTAATGACAGCATAAGTTATGAACCAGATATTGATATCCGGACACTCGTCAAATTAGAAGATGTAATGAAACAATATGACCTGGGCCCGAATGGTGCTCTACTTTACTGTATAGAGTATCTAGATCAAAACATACATTGGCTTATAAATCAAATTAATAGTGAACAATACACAAATTTCATTTTTGACCTGCCTGGACAAGTGGAGCTCTATAGTCATCATGATTCACTTCACAATATATTTTCAAAGTTAGCTACAGAAGGAGAACTACAGTTATGTGTTGTTCATCTTATTGACTCTCATCATTGTTCTGATGCAGGGAAATTTATAGCCGCACTGATACTTTCTTTAAGTGCAATGTTAAAGATTGGATTACCCCATATTAACTTGCTAACAAAAGCAGATTTATTGAAAAAACATGCTCATAAATTACAGTTTGGTATCGACTTTTATACAGAAGTATTGGATCTTAATTATCTGCTAGAAAGTTTGGACAGTGATAGCATTACAAGTAAATACAAAAAGCTAAATCAGTCTTTGGTGTCTGTTATTGAAGATTACAGTCTAGTTACATTTCAATTGGTTGATATTTTTTCTGAAAAAAGTCTTATAAATGTTAAAAATTCAATAGATAAAGCCAGTGGTTATGTGTTCAAGTCTGAAGAAGGCAGACATATTAATAGTATGTTGGCTTGTGCCATGGGTGTCAATAATTTAGATTATGAAATGGAATAAACACTATTTGAAAATAAATGAATATATTTTACTTAAAATATGAACATATTTTCTACATATATTTTATTACATACACTGTTATTTTGAATCAATAGTGTATAATAACTATGTATTAGAAAATATATTCAGAAATCACAAACCTATCACCAACCAGACTAGATGAAAAAAATATATATATTTAAATTTTTAATTTATTGTAACTATGGTATAGCTAGTTAACTATTGAAACAAATAAATATAAGAGTAATATTTTTGATACACACGTGATTCATTTTTATTATTTGTAGGCAGGGCCATCATTCCCACTGGGCATGTGCCCAGGGTCCATGATGGGGCCAAGTTATTTCTATCAGGTTATTATTCGAGTAATATCTGGTACAAAAATGATTGCTGATTAGAATACCTAGTACTGCCTTTATTAGTAGGTTTATTCTTCTCTAGTCCAAACCCAATCAGGCTCACAGATCTTAAAATTGTTTTTGTCGGGGCCCCATTATCCTACTGCCCAGGGCCCCTAGTGGGTTAAATGGCAAAGTTTGTAGGTACATAAGAGTGTATTTGAGTAAGAGTGAATTTTTTAGACTTATATGTAAAACATAAGCCTTTTTCCAATCTTTTAAAGTAAATGAGTAAAAATGTATAGATCTCCCGCCCCTCGCATCAAACTAGGACCTGCTGCCGCAGTGTTAAATATCATCAAAGTTCATAATTATTTCATATAAGAAATTTGAAAATTAACAAAAGTAATTTATTTTTGTACGAGTTCAGGCATACTGCTTTATTGACACTGGTGAAGACACAGACACTGCAGTATTATTGTTTAACTGTCTGATGACACAGCTGCAAAACCATTGGCAACTCGATAACCTACCTTTCTACATCAATGTTGCAACTTATACATCAATATATTTTTACAGATGTCGAAGAGTAACTCAGTTTTATATGAAAGACTTCTAGAGGAAGAAAATAAGATTGATAGTTTACTTTCAAGTGAGAACAATAAATTTATACAAGTTCAACTATTGCATTTGTATAATGATATAAAAGATGCAACTCAAATAGTAATTAACCACATAGCCAACATGGAAGGCACTTCCATATCTGAAATACACAAGCGTCTAAATTTAAGTGATTGAAATAAAAGTCATTCAATAATAATGGAACGTTTTATTTGAAGACAAATACAACTCTTTACAATTTAAATTCATCCAATATATTTTTTTCACAGACGTAAATAATAATGTGAACTTTTTTCAAAATTTTATATAGCAGGTTAAGGGTATTTAAGTTATAAGTGTTTTCAAAAAAGCCACAGTTCCATATTGCTACTTCAATACGAAAGTGTACATGACAAGTAATTTTTTTCTAATATATTTTATTATATTATGTTGACAATATTTAAAGACCACTGCCAGCAAACAAGTTTATAAAATGGAGTAAAGACATTATGCTGTTGAATAATCTAAAACTATAGTAAATATTGGATTTATGAGAAAAATAAAACTACCTCCTTCTCGGAATATTACTAACATTACGCTTTTAAAGTGACAAAGAAGAATATGTTTAAGCAGTTTAAGCACGCGTAGTAACACAAAAGGCATCATTATATAATTTCAATATTTAAAAACTCGATACATTGAAACGATGCCTTTCCTCAAAAACCTTTAAAATATAAAACTGTATTTCCCATGAAACCTCTTATCATGCTTTTACTGTCATACATAATTCTTAAACAAATCAAAAATACATTGAAGTTAAAATTCTAACGCTACACATTGTGTTTATTAATTAATAAGCAAGCAATAATATATGTTTATAAATGTGGGCCGCTCCGTGCGACTTACATGCTATTATATAGCATCAAAAGCGTCCGCCGCGTGGGCGGAGCGATGGGGCGCGGCGACCGTGATCGCCGGCCGTTAACGAGTCAATGCAGTACGTTATGTAAATGGCGCGCCCGCTTCGACAGCGGGTCGGCTGCTATGTTTGTATTTCACGAGTTCTGGTCATGTTTCATTGATTACAATCAATTAAATATGTTATTGTGGCAACATATTTATATGTTTTAGCCAGGGTATAAGCAAATTGTAAAGTCTTCATATTGTTCCATTCTCTTTTGGTGTGTGACTGATCGTCTACCGTGAAAGGTACTATCGAGTATCGAAATGGAATGTAACGTGTTCGTATATTTATGATCCGACAGTTTAACACCAAGTATCGCTTCGAGACCGTCTCAAATATCCTTGTTAGTCATTCCAGCTAATTCAAGTATAACAATATAACAAATTTACAAAAATACATACAAAGTGAAGAATATTCGCAATTTTGAGTTTCCAAAAAATGTATATAAATATATCACTAATAAAACTACGATATTCTATCCAAATAATACCCTATAGAATATGGAAAGCTCAACATGCGAATGTTCTTGCAGTTCATAAAACGTTTATCGTTAGACTTAAATCTATGAGTTTCAGACTCGTTTCAGGCAGTCTCTCAGACTAATTTCAAAGCACCAACCATCTTTCAATAAATGCAATTTCTATCCTAACATATTCACGCTTACTTTCACTATGAAGTAAATGTCCGACTTTAAAAGGATCTTTCCAAAAATTTCCATGACTCTACGAGTCACAAACACATAACACCCCACAGCTATCACAACACTGCTTTTACAACATTTGCAGACCTAAAGTTATGCTACTTCTTATCCATGTATTAACAAACAATATACAATCTCCTCTTACTTACCATACATAATTTGCAAAAGCAGCGTTTATATTATGTCGGATTCATAACACTCGCACACACATTCAATAAAGCCTAAATATACAACAAGGAATCCTAAAAACAAGTCTGAAAGATTGGTTTAGCTCACTCAATCGAAAATAAGGGCACACATATTATGTCAAACCGACGCATCAAATGGGACGGATAAAATCCGTCCTGTTTCATGCTTTCATTTTAAAGATTGCGAAAGCCAAACCCAGCCTAAAATAAAATAATGATTTGGTAAATAGTAAATATACTTTATATAAATAAATAATGCTGACTCAGTACTCCATATGCTAAACTAAACATATTATTCACTAAGTCATCTCACTTTTTTTTAATTTAACATGACTTAACAATCAACATGTTAATTTATATTTTCTAAATATCACTTGTCAAATAGAAGATGTTAACAGGATTTATTTTATATCAGTACCGCTACCGGCGGTACACTCTGGTTGTTTTCAGATCGAGTTATCTTTGAAAATGTTATATACCCGTGAGGTATGTAAAATGTCCAGAGATTGAATGTCTCAATACAAGTTTACAGCGTAGTGTCGCTTATGTACATCATGTTGTCTTCCATATTATGATTAATTGAGCACTTGTGTGTCAATTAAAGTAATATAAAATCAGTCTCTAATCGGGAAGTCTTTTAGATAGATCTCGAGGCACGTATATATCTAATACCTAAGCCAATTATAGGTGTAACAAGTCTTCTTAATTCATTAGACCTATTCCATCTCAGTATTTACGTGCTATTTGATAGTATCGGTAAAATTGATTCGTTTTAATGTCAATGGCCGGTGAACATGCTCAACATAAAATATATTTTAATTTGGTTTACCATCATACACCCGTTCACCAGCCGATTAATAAGTTCTTTAACAATGAATAAAATGTTAAAACAATAGTAAAAAGTAAAGATAAAAATAAATATATTAAGAATTTTGAAAAATAAATACAATATTTATTTTTACCTTTGGGATACAGAGAAATAGTTTAGTTAGAAACTGGTGCATCACCTTGGCCGATGTGTTCTTGTTCAGAATTATGACTAATTTCCGCCACCTAAAATAGGAGGAGTTAGTTAGCAGGGTGCAAAGTTAAATTGGAAAGGAAATATGTAACAATGATGAACTGACAAACAATTGCAATCCCTATATTATATGATTGTAAGTTTTAAAAGTTGTCCAAACTACGCATTCACCTTAGTCTTATCAAGGGGCCCGTTAGCTTCCAAGGCCTGAGCTACATCAGCTTTCGGGTTTGAGCTCTTTTTCTTCCCTTTTCCCGCATTCTTTTTAATATTCTTTCCACCCCTGCCCTTTTGCATGTTATATCCTGTAATGTGAAACTTTGCTACTTATTCCCATACATACAACATATCGACTTATCGTGTTTTAAAGGGCTTTTCATTATTTTCTGGAAAAGATCCATGTTTCCTATTTGCTACACTAGTGTGTTGTGTTTTGGCTATTATTCTACCAGATTCTACACTAGCAGAGACACTTTTTCTATTTGAAGTCATCATCAAAACTACTCACCTATCACACTATTTTAATCTCTGTAACTAAGTAATTTTAAAACATTTTTGTGCAATTGCTATTATAAATACGTCTTTCCCTGCATGAATACATTTTGAGGATATTTCCAATGTATTTGAGGTCTGAAAACCTACATTGAGAAAACAACGGTGAATTTACCAATGGAAATAATGACAAAAATGGGATGTTGAAGTATGAGACATGGAATATATATAGTTTGATCATTTTGTGGTACTAAGCTAAAAAATATGTACTTAAAATAAATAAAAAGCAGCCAAGAGACGAATGAAGCACCAAGTTGAACATCTATTTATTCAGAAGTTTATTCGTAAAGAATAAAACCTTTTATTTATTAAACCGTTGATATCATGATAACATGCTGTGTTAAGTTTAATTTTGGTTCTGCGGACTGGGTTGGGTATATGAATTAATGGATGTTATTTTTAGTTAGTAGATTAATTAGTTCCTTAACCTTCAACAACCTTCTTATGTATGATGTTCACAGAATATAATACCAAACAGATAATTTCTGTAACCTAATCTAATTACTTAATATAACCATAATGTCACTAAACATGTTTCAAAGACAATATCACCAAAGAAGTTAATAATCGTTTAAGATAAAATTACCTTCACCATCATTTTCCATTTGGGAACCATCTTCAAGCGGGCTATCATTTGGAGAGCCAACATTATCCGGCCTTACTGTTCTTCTGAAATTAGGAAGATAAGATATTCAGTGATGTTACTTAACACAACTTAATTTATAAATTTGATCAACATGATGGATTTTGATCTTAAGATGATTA
This sequence comes from Helleia helle, assembly GCA_963853865.1. Lineage (NCBI taxonomy): Eukaryota > Metazoa > Arthropoda > Insecta > Lepidoptera > Lycaenidae > Helleia > Helleia helle. The sequence goes on from OY971425.1 coordinate 12,050,944, forward strand.
TGTTATTAGACAGTAATAATAAATTAAGTATTCCAGAATAGAAGGAGGCCTATGTTCAGCAGTGAACGGATAAAGGAAGATCATAATGATGTAGAACTTACAAATAATTTTCTACTTTATTTAAGTATGATACAATTTGATATCCGATAAAATCTGACCCTGTTCCTTTTATAAAGAAATAATAAACCTATATATTTGTCATGTAATTACGTGTTGATTTAATACAAAAATTTGAAAACTTAAAATATGCACTGTCCAACAGTCATATTTTGTAAATTAAAGAGTTCTACAGAAGCTAAAAACATAATTTATAATGCCTTAAAGTATATGATCCACTGCAGTAAAAAAAAACAGAAAAATATATGATACTCTACAAGATGCTAGTTCGATTGTGTTGAACAATGCTACTTGGATACAATCACAAAGATGAGGTATCTTTCATAACTTTTCTTTTAACGATTCTAACATTTCTTTTAATAATTAATAACCTGTATATTAATATACAGGCAATCAGTCTGATTTTGTGTCAAATTAATGTTCAAGCAATATAGTAATTTAAGTGTTTCTATTTTTTAGTTAAATCAATCGTTTTTATAAATCACGTATTTTTACCACTCTTTTATTAGCTTGAGTTGTATCTATGTATGTAATGGAATCTTTGAGCATCATTTTCACCAATTTCCGGAAGTTTGATTAATTTGAAACTTTGCACACATATCAAGGACCGATGACAATAACAGTTTCCCAATATCCTTATTGGGACCGCCAGGATTAATAAATTCTTTCGTGGATCCTTTGTAAAGGAGTAACAAAAATAGAGCTAGCGCACGATCTGCGCATGCCTGCAGTTTCGGACTTACTCTTTCGCTCGGGCACTCAGCACTAGAGGTGTTCGCAACGGCTATAAACTAATAATACGGTATAACTATACGCTACTTTTAAAACGCCTATTAGTTTTTACGTTATAAATATATATAAATAATAAATTAAAGTAAATATTTTTTATATTATTAATTATTAACAAAATCATATTTTTTTTATTCCTAAGTCCTAAATAGCAGTAACAATTTTAAATACTCAATAAACACACTACACAACACAACACTAAACTAACTATAATTAATACTAAACTCAAATTAATAGAATAGAAGAACATACAATATATTTAAAAGACTACTGTAAGCAAATTCACGAATTATAAAAAGCAAAATTAAAAAATTTGAAAAAAACCCACGACGGTTAAAACATAATTGAAAAATGATAAAATAATTAAAAAATCCCGTCATTTAAACAACAGAGTATCAGTTTTCATAGCACTTCCCTACGCACCTATTTGGTTCTCGAAGACGTAGATGTGGCAATAACATATTATTCAAGTCCCTATGAACCTTATATAAAACCCAATATAATCCGTCGGGGGCTGCCCTTGAATGAATAAAAATGAAAAAATAGTTACTATAAAACTACAAATCTAGTGATTTGTAGTTTTATAGTAACGTGAATAATTTGGAGATATTTTATTGCTATACTTATATTTCTTCAAATTCAAAACAGTGATGAAACCGCATCAAAATTTGACTAGTAGTTTTGGAGAGAAATGGGAACATTTTTTTACGTTTATTACGTTTATTATCTCAAATTGCATAAATTCTTTAAATCGAGGATTTTTTAATTATTTTATTCTTTTTCAATTTCCTGCACTTTAACCATCGTGGGTTTTTTATGTGTAATTTTGCTTTTTTATATTTATGTTGAAGTTTAAAATAGTGATGGCAGCCCCCGACGGATTATATTGGGTTTTATATTAAGTTCATAGGGACTTCAATAATATGTTATTGCCACATCTACGTCTTCGAGAACCAAATAGGTGCGTAGGGAAGTGCTATGAAAACTGATACTCTGTTGTTTAAATGACGGGATTTTTTAATTATTTTATCATTTTTCAATTATGTTTTAACCGTCGTGGGTTTTTTTCAAAATTTTTAATTTTGCTTTTTATTTCAAACTTTTTATAGAGTATGCTCTATAAAACTAATTAATATTAAATATTTAGAAGCTAAAATTAAATAGCTTAATAACTGCAGCGCCTTCAAGTGATTTACCACCGTATCATCTGTTTAAGAACCTTTACTGATCAACCACAAACCTAGCCCTACTGGTGAATTTTCATCGTCATAAAAAATATATGAAATATCCACCAATCAAACCAGAACCCACCACTGAATGAAAACCGCATGAAAACAAATATTTACTGCAGCGCCCCCTGGTAAGTCGTAAATGTAACACCTATCTGATAACATGCACCAATTAAATCCAAACCCATAATTGAAAACCGCATCAAAATCAGACTATTAATTTTGGAGAAAAATTGCAGCATTAGTTTGTACAAATAAATGTTTACTGCAGCGCCCCCTGGTGAGTCGTCACCGTAACACATTTAAGAACACGTACCACAATTAAACCCGAACCTATCACCGAAAATCGCATCTAAAGCGGACTAGTAGTTTTGGTTTTCCACAACCAAACATTTACTTCAGCGCCCCCTGGTGAGTTTTCATCGTAACACATAATACAAGAACATGCACCGATCAAACCAGAACCCATCACTGAATTAAAACCGCATCAAAACAAATGTTTACTGCAGCGCCCCCTGGTGGGATGTAATTGTAACACCTATCTAAGAACATGCACCAATCAAACCGAAACCCATCATTGAAATTCGTATCAAAATTAAAATAGTAGTTTTGGAGAAAAATGGCAACATTGGATTGTACAAAAAACGTTTACTGCAGTGCCCTCTAGTGAGTTATCAACTTAATATCTATCTAATAATATGCACCAATCTAATCCGAACCCATCTCTGAAAACCGCATCAAAATCGGACAAGTAGTCTTGGAGATAAGCGACAAAATAGGTTTACACACACAAACTGCCTCTCACCCCAAACGCATATACAGTCTCCATTCCGTCGCGGGTAAAAATACTATATATTGAAAATTTATATAAAATTTAATAGGCACTGGATAAAAAATAAGATAAACCTTTGAAATGTCATTATTTTCACATGAGAAAGAAAATTGAAAATATCGACATGTTAGTTATTTCCACTGCTGAACATCTCAATATTAAAATATATTCTAGTTATATAGTTCACAACAATAGGTAATCTCATTTCGTTTATCTATACATATATACAGATGAATAAAATTGGAGTGTCTGTTTGTAATATTAAAATAACCGCTTTTTATTAAATGCATATGGACATATACATAGTACATATTATACCGAAACAGCCTTTTTAAAAATTGTTGTCTGTCTGTTTGTTTGTTCCGGGTAATCTCTGAAACGGCTTGGCCGATTTTGATGGGAGTTTCACTAACAGAGAGCTGATTTTATAAGGAGTAACTTAGGATATAACAATAATCATCATCAATCCGCATACGGCGAAGCTGCGGGCAACAGCTAGTGTTTTGTATAATATGACTTCAAAATTGTCAGGGCTTAAGGGTTTTATCATTAAAATATTGCAATAATGACAAAAATGAGGTATTTTGAGGTTAAATTCCTCGAAAATGGTAATACTTTATTGTAAATTAATTTCAGTACTATATTAAACATATCTTTTGCATATTGTTTTTGTATAAAATATAAATTGAAAAATATTATTATTCATCAAAATAAATAAGAGAGATACTGTTATTGTAAGTGTATAGAATAAAAAAATAAATTTAATTCCTATAACGCGGCAAAAAAAATAATTTCGTTACCTTAAATTTCACAAAATAAAACACGATTTTCACATACTAAGCCCGGAATAACGTCAGAAAAATATACTGCTTGTAAGACAAGTTTCCATAAATAAATATCAGTAAACAGAAAAAAAATATTAGATATATTATTATTTTTATTCAAAACTAATTTTCAATGTTACATAAATCACGCAACGCAGACCAGTCATGGGCATAGCTATCTGCCAGTACTGGCCAATAGCCATGGCCAATCCAACTAACAAAAAAAATCAAAGACAGTAGGTACTTTTGTTGTTGGTTCAACAGGGGAGCATTTTTCCGGACTGATATAAGCTAAACTACATGATTAAATAGTTTTCTGTACTTCTTCATGTTATTTTTTAAACTTTTTTCTGTCAACTGCTGGACATGGATTTAATAAACAACAAGACGATCGAGCCCTAGGCATTTGTATCCGACTTATATTATTTCTATTCTTACATATTTTTTACAATAATCACTGTAAATTAGTTTTGATTTTTTTTGTTGTTAACTTTAATGGGGCATTGTTTGCTTTACCCTAATAAATAATAATAATAAAACATCATTATTATACCTAGTGTCAGTAATATAATCTTTCAATTCTAAATAACTAATAGAATATAGTTTATTAGTTCATGATCAAACAGCCAAAGGATCAAAACGGGTAGGCCGTTCGTAAGGTCTGCAGTACGCGCGTGTGTTTGCACACGCACGTATTGCAGTATTTGTGTTTGTCAACGCACACATGCACATCGGAGCTCGTCGATGCCCAAATCTCGAGCGGCAAGTTTACCAATAACGCTCTTAGGTAAAAGATAAGGTACGTAGCATTCTTATATAATTGTAATTCCTATTTATTAACAAAATTAATAAAGTTAAACTCTGACTTGTGATAAGTAACATCGCAATATTCAGATAAATCTGTTATTTCGCAATGTCCGTCCGTCCGTCCATGCGTTTAATTTTAAGGAGGCCTATGTTCAGCAGTGGACAGATAAAGGTCGATGATATGACGACTCACCCGTTGATGGTGAGCGTGGCGGGCTTGGCGGGCTCATCCTGATCGCGGCGCGGGCGACGCGCGCGTGGAGCCGCCCCGCGGCCACGTCCCCGGCCCCGCCCACCGCGCCAGCCGCGACCACTGTAAGAGTTACGCGGCGGAGGCGTGTAGCCCACGTAGTTCACCTGCAAAGGATGTGTAGAATCAACATGGGTATCGTTTTCATGGTTTTCAGGGGTGCCGATTACGAATATGACGATAAATTTCGAGGTTCAAGATGGCGGACGCAAATTAAAAAAAATCAATATGGGTATCGTTTTCAGGGGTACCCATTATGAATATGATGATATATTTCGAGATACAAGATGGCGGACGCAAATTTTTAAATAAAATCAATATGGGTATCGTTTTCATGGTTTTTAGGGGTGCCGATTACGAATATGAAGTAGTGATATCTCTGTGCACGACCAGATTCAAATATAAGCACACTATTTTTAGTAATTACTCGTCATTTTGGCAGCATTCCAAAAAAAAAATACATACATACTTACACATTCACATACTATAAAATACTATCTACATCATAACACATTTGTAAATGGAGAAAAAAAAACCCCACTGACCCTAAATTAAAATTGGAGTACAATAAAATTCGAAATAAAGTACATAAAGTATTAGAATATAAACAAAATAGATATTATCTTAAACAAATAAATAACAACTTAAAGAATACGAAAAAAAATTACAGCATTATTAACCAAATGTTAGGAAGAGTGACATTGTCCATCGATTCAGCCATACATGCGGCATTTGAAGCGCAAGGATTAATGTCTAAAGATATCGCTAATAAATTTGCTAGCTCGTTTGAAAATTCAATTAAAAATATTATCCCCAAATGTAACGTACAATTAATTGACCCTGATACCACATGCAAACAGTTAGATGCCAGCATACGATTTCAAAAAGCTACACCGAATACTATTCATAAAATCATTAGTAAACTTTATTCAAATAAAGCCCCGGGTCGTGATGGTATTAAAATTCATGATATTAAAATGATAGGCGAAGATGTAGCATCTAGCATTGCTGATCTAATTAACTGTAGCATACAAACTGGCTTATACCCCGACGATTTAAAAATTGGTTGTATAAGACCCATACATAAGAAAGGAAAACGTAACGATTGTCAAAACTATCGCCCAATTACGTTGCTGTCTTTAATAGATAAAATCATTGAAAAATACATCTGTCAACAAATTCATGGGTTTTACAAAAAGAAACACGTGATCAATAAATATCAGTTTGGTTTCCAACCGGGTAAAAGTACATCTGATCTTTTGTCGAAGTTCACCGATGAAGTCAATAAGCATCTAAACGACAGAAAATATGTACTTGTTCTCTTCATTGACTTCAAGCGTGCCTTTGATACTCTGGCGCACAAACGGCTAGTTGATAAACTAAATAATTGTGGGATTCGTGGCTCTGTTAACTTGGTGCAGAAGTTATTTAAACAACCGAACCTCCTCAGTAAAAATTGATAATAGCTATAGTGAGCCCAAAATGGTAACAGAGGGCACAGCGCAAGGCTCGGTATTAGGACCTATACACTTCTTGACCTACGTGAATGATATGAGTAGCTGCATCACCAACTGCACATGCTACCAGTTTGCAGATGATACATGCCTAGTTATAGCATCAAAAAATCCAGAAACTGCTAGTTCATATCTGCAAATAGACACAGACGCTCTCACAAAGTGGTGCCACGATGCTGGACTGGTAATAAATACGGACAAAACGAAATTGCTGGTAATCAAATCCTCCCACGCAAAGCACATCCCTCCTCCAAAAATAATTGTCCACGAACATAGATGCTTACACTCTGTTAATAAAGCTTTCTGTAATTGCCCTTCCATAGATATCGTTGATAAACAAAAGTATCTCGGCTTAGTAATAGACCAAAAATTCAACTGGAGCCATCACATTGAGCGGGTTTGCAATAAACTGAGGCAATTCCTCGCGAATATTACAATGCTTAAAAAACGTATTCCCTATAAAATTATGGTAAAGTTGTATTACGCACTTGCAGAATCTTACATACAATACGGCCTTACTAGTTATGGTCGTACATATAAAACTTATCTAGACAGCATATACAAATTGCAACTTAAAATTTTGAAAACAATGGTTTCCCTTAAAATAAAAAATCAGTTTGTCGATGATGAAAATGGTATCTTTAAACACTGTAAAATTATTCCAGTTCATTCACAAATACATTATGCACTCCTTAAAGAAAATTACTTTAATGATCAATTAAAATTAATTGATCACCCTGTGCATACCCGAGCTATCTCGAGAAAACTATTGAGTACATTGAGTGCAAATAATGTGTACGGACAGCGTACGACTGAATATCTTGTACCTCGGCTTATAAACAATCTACCTCCCGAACTACGACACAAATTAACACCGACTAATATTAAAACTATATTAAAAAAACATTTTATAGAGAATAGTCACCTAGCTCCTAAGTTTAACATTTAGCGCGTACCTATCGAAAAAAAAAATGTTGTTATTAATTAATTAAGTTTAAAGTAGTGTACACTAAAGTTTAGCACTTGTTTAAACCCTATGTGGTTTTTTGCTGCTAAAATCTTAAATGTCTTCTGTATTGTATTTTTTATTTGGTAGTAAAATTAAAAAAAAAAAAAAAAAAAAAACATCATACACACACACACACACACATTATATACTAAAATAAAATACTTCATTTAAAAGGAAAACAAGAAAAATACTCGGTTACAAAAAAAATTATGTAAATATTGTGACAACCCTAGAGGAATAAACAATGTCAAAACAAAAGCGGCCTTTCACGTGACTTCAAACGCGTTGAACCACTGTATGTATTTACACTGTGGTAATAGCGTCAAGAACGTCATCCGTAGGCACATTTTCTATCTTGTAAAAGCAAGTACATAATCATTTAACATTATATGTCAACAATAAACCATGTAGAAGAAGTGAGTTTATAATTAAAATCCCACCAAAGGAAACACACAATTCAACATAGGTATAATATATTACATATAATCATATAATATAATTATACACAGAAGCCTCGTTGTAAATGCCTTATTCCCAAGTTGTATTCAATAATTATTTCTAAACATTAAAAAAAATAGTGGCGCAAATACTGTTACTTAGTTCTTTACCTGTGGATAACGTGCAGGACGCGGATGGGTCGGGTAGGAGCCGCCGCCCCACTGGCCCACCACGACACCAGCTATCTCGAGCCGCGCGCCACGACCGCGCCCGCGCCACGCGCCCAGCGGCTCGCCCATCACGCCCACCAGCGGCAGCGGCGGCATCGCAAACTCCACCTCCAGCCCCTCCAAAATAGCTTTTCGCATACGCTCCACCTGCAGCGGATAACGTAAAATAAATTTTGTCACACAGTTATTATTTTGGGATTTAAAATCACTATCCCCTAGTAATTAATCATTACACCAGCCTGTCATAGTGGTTACTTAGTAATGTAAAGAAGTGAATGAATGAAAGAGAACAAATGTTTGTACAATGAAAAAAAAATAAACTAAAAAGTAATAAAATAATCGCGTTTCCTTAATTTTTGTGCCTACAACTTATAATCAACTTGTTCTTTTACTAATTACAATCTTTGCGTTTACCATGTCATTGTTGTTACTATTGGAGTCGGTGTCAGCAAAGATAGGTAGGTAGGTACAGCAACAAATACGAAACCGGTGACAGATTTGGTGCTGTACCTATTAAACTTAGCTGACACCAAAAGTAACAGTATAGGCTAGGAAAAAAAAAATAGTGATTCCGAAATTCGATTACAAATTTTATTTGTCTGAAATATGAATAAAATATTTTTACATCGACAAGTAATAAAATGATACATCATTGACCACTACTATTTTTGTATGAGCTGAACATTTTAGCATATTGAACCGTATGAAGTAAACCCAACAAGTCAAGTGTAAATTGTTGAGGAGTTCCCTCGACTGTCTATGGTCTCCATCATCAGACCTATAATGACAATTATAGCCCATATGGGTACAAAGTACTCGTCAATATAAATGAATTATGTCCAAACACAAGGTAGCTACTGTAAACCGTTGATGAGTTCCCTCGACTGTCTATGGTCTCCATCATCCGACCTGTAATGATACTTACAACCCATATGGGTGCAAAGTTCTCGTCAATATAAATGAATGAAGTCCGAACACAAGGTAGCTACTGTAAACTGCTGAGGAGTTCCCTTAACTGTCCTTCGTCTTCATCATCAGACCCCTAATTATAGTCATAATCCATCTAGGTGTAAAATTCTTATCAATACAAATTAATCAAGCCTAAACACAAGGTTACTGCTGTAAATCGTTGAGGAGTTCCCTCGACCGTCTTTCAGCTCCATCATCAGATCAACTTTCTAAAATTGTAGTGCTTTAAAATACTTATTAAAAAATATATTAAACGCACTAGTTACTAATACGATTTTAATAATAATAATAATAATAAAAAATTGAAAATCGGTCCACAATTGACGGAGAAATCGGTGAACATACATTAAAAATATATATACACACAAACATATAACCTCCCCTTTTTTAAAGTTGTTTTAAAAATAGAATTACATTTACAAGTTTTCAGGGCATGGTTAAGTAAGTGTTATTGCTGAAAGAATTTGGTAGTTGACAACTTCACCGTAAACCTTTCTTAAGTAATTAAATTGATACCTTGACGACAGTGTCAATGTGGTTATCGCAGAGCTGCGCCAAGTGTTTGCAGGCGGCAGCGCGCTGCAGGTTCCGCTGCAGCAGCTTGCCATCGAAGTAGAGCCAGGGCGCGGCCACGAGCCAGGGCACGGGCGCACCGCACGCGTCGTTAGCCAGCAGCGCCGCCTCCGCGCCCGCCATCACTAGTGTGCCCAGCTGGACTCCACGCGAGCTGATACCGTTCACCTAAAACGAATGGACTTTTTACACATATTTTACATGAACAATCGTTTCAGACACAGATTTTGCAACGAACAATACATTCTGACACATATTTTACAACAAACAATTGTTTCAGGCACATTTTACAACGAATAATCATTTCAGACATATATTTTACAACGAACAATCATATCAAACCAAGATGGGTTTGATGATTGGGATTATTAGAGACCCTGAGGGCTTAATGAGCACCTATCCTTGACATACACAATTGGAGTTAACTTTACGCTGTCAAATGGGTGACTAATACTCATTAGTTTATGTGGAAAAAAGGATATGCAAAAGTCCTCTGAGCACAATAGTATTTAGTTTACTGTTTTTATAAATCTTATAGAAAGTCCCACGAAGAATGGAGACTCCATTTTTCGAAGAGCTAAATGTGCCAGCCAAAAAGAATCCTAAATCTGGTAAACAATATTTGATAAAAAAAAGGTATTATTATATGATGTACAAAACTACTTTAACTCACGGTCATCTCTTGAAGATGAAGAGCATTCATGAGATCATTTGAAAAAGCTGTAGCTAAGAATGCATCTAATTCCTGTCGTCTAAGTATTTGCATTTGAGATGTCATGATGAACCTAAGCAATTAAAAAGACATATAATTATTATGCGGGTATGTACAGTATATTGAATCATAAAAGAAAAAAATAATTATATATTACCTTAAAACAGTAGCCAATATGAGAAGATGCTGCGGCACATAGGAGGTGTTCAGCATCAGTGGGGTGTCAGAACGCATACAAGATAAAAATGCGCGCATCCGACGACACTTATCATCTTGGGCAGTCCTTTGAAAAAAAAAGAAATGTTTTTTTACAAAAGAGATGCAGAAAGATTTAATATATTTTAACAAAAATAAATGTTAAATAAACAAAACTAACAATTACCACAAACTAAAGAAAAATTTGTTTAGTTTTGGATGAATATTGAAATAATAAATAGTATGAAAGCTTACCCAAACCAAAGTCTCTGTACAGTGGGTACAGGCCAGTCTAGCACTACGCCGGGAACCATCTCGGGACTCTTCCCAGGATTTACGTGCGAGTAGATCCACTCGGCTACCTGGACCGTGCACGGGCGCTCATTTATCATTGAACCCGTCGCTGTTCCCTCATCTGAAATCAAAAGAGTGGTGTTACAGCTTTAAGTAGATCTGACCTTAAACGGGTAAATCAATTTGGATGCGCTTTTTTTAGATAATAGTTTTCTAGTGGTGATTTTTAGTCATGTTTTATTAAAATGGAAACCCATTTACACCCCGTTACAAAAACTGAATAAGATTATATTTCGGATACTATAAATCGAAGAGCTTATTTCGAAAAGTAACAAAACTACCATTAACTGCAACTTTATTAACTTGTACTAAAACTTATATTACATAAATGTAGACAATTTCTACACTAGCCACAGCCAACTCTCTGTAGTCTGTAATCCTACTCATGGGTGAGATCAGTCGGGCACTCACAGATTGGCTCCTGGTTTAGCAACTATTGCCCTATTCTCATTTTCACATTTAATCATATTTCACATCTTTAATAATATATATTATGTGGTGGGTTCTGTAAATTTTTATATAGGGAATTCTTCAAAATTCTCGACCAATTTAACCTTTTACCAGTAATGCTATGTTATAACGGAGTAACATAGACTATAAAATATAAGACTGGACAAGGTTGTAAATCTAAAACAACGTAGGCGATGCTGCCGGCAAAAGCAGTTTAAATCATAAAATTCTCATTACCTCTAGCCTTTTGTGCCATGAACCGATGATGGTGCATGTTATAGAGGATGGCGTAGACATTCTGCCGGATGGGGCGATAGAAGTGGTGTATGGAGGGGATCTCGCGGTGGTTGTCGTCCTCCATGAGAACGGGCAGGGCCAGCTGGCGGTGCGTGAGTACTGCGAGCATGTGCGGGTGCATGAGCCCGCGCGCGTGCCGCTCGGCGCACGTCCGCAGCACCTCCGCCGGCGCGTGCGGGCACGTGTCCTCCGTTGGTAAGCCGCGCGCCGAGCCAGCCGTCTGCGACATACCACAGCGTACACATCAGCGACCCGCACCCGAAGAAAGCCCATCAGGTGAGGTCATTAGCCTATGTTGCTAACAATGCTAGCTTCCTTGTTCCAATTCCAATGTTTTCCTTCATCGGTGATGTGATGTTGACAAGATACAAGACTTAAAGGCCGAGCCATTTAATGAGACCATTGATGATCACAACTGCATAAATATAAATGGCGTCAAATGCCTAAATACTCTTACCTATCCGTCGCCTACTTTTATGTTAGCATATTATTTGCTTGACTTTAGAATATTGAAAAATCGAGCATGAAAAATGGTGTTGAAATTTGGTTTGCTCAACTTTTATTTACACATTGCTAACATAAAGAACACTGAGTATATCAGTACTTTTGCTCCACATATTGATAAATTTTCTGTCACAGAGTTTAGATGTCTGTATATTCAAATGATATATCTACTGAACAAAAAGTAACTTGTATGTTAGAGATGAATCATAGTGGCAAAATCTTGGTTTTTATAAAATTAAGATTACAAAATTATTTGCTACATAAGTTATTTTATAAAAATGTCAGTTAATTTCCAAAACTCATTCAAATACATGAAAATAAAATGTGAGTCACACCTCTTTATACGAAGGTTTTCCGTTTTTATTGGTAGGTTTAGCGCCTTGCTGCTTCGGAGCCCCCGAGTCTGCACCTTCCAAAGACATAGCTGCAACCCCATGGCTTAACTCATGGCAATGATCTTCAATGCTAAAGTCAGCATTCATTGAAGCGTTTGCGGTAGCCAATTTGTAATCTTCCAAGCCTTTTTGCTGTAATTTATTGAGTTGCCAATTTTTCAAAAGTTCCAAGTGCTTTATTTTGTGTGAAAATAGAATGTAAAAAAATCTAAATAAATAAAAGTGTGAATCTTAAATGAAATAAAATATAATAATATTATTAGTAGCATAATACAATAATATTATTAGTAGCATAATATAATAATATTATTAGTAGCATACCAGCACATGGAAATTTTTAAGGAAATTTGAAAACATGCAAAACTTTCAAAGCCAATTAATGCCAATGATTTATCAATGTAAAAGGCGTGGATGACCCAAGCACTAGTATAATGAAAAATGCTTTAATAAAATTATATAAACCTCGTGTTCAGACGACTCTGTAGCGAGTTTAGAGGTATCGAGATCTAAAGATGTGGTTTGAGGATTAATTTCGGGTTTCTGACTCTTCTTATTATTTTTTGGACGACGACCTAAAATTACACAAAAACCAGTGAAATTATCTAATTGATTGAATTGTCTTCTTCAATGTTACTTATCTTACCGGAAGCAGTTCTATACTTCAAGAATCCATCTTTGGTACCATTCAAGTAGTATTGCACAGCTTGCTTGAGCTTGGCTGCGCGGAGGTCATTAAGATCGCCAAACACTTCGATACAGGCAGCATCAATGTCAGACGATGGTAAGTCACGAACAAATTGTGCAATCGTTTTTATCAAGGTTTCTGGCGGAATTTGTTGCTAAGATACAAAAATATAAAAATAAATTATATATATAATATTATAAAAAATTACCATGTTCAGAATAAATATAAAACCTTTTTTTGTGTTATTCCTAATCTCTTATAAAAATCAGTGAGACTTTGTTCTGGCAACATAGTACCACCTAACAGTGCAGCCAACAGGTAAAGGCGATCTTGTGGCACATCAAGAAGTTTTGGCAAGTCATGTACCATGTATTCTTTGGTTTCCAATGATGACTGAAAACAAGAATAAAAACAGGGTAAAAAAGATGTTTTTTTTTTTTTTATCAGTATCAAAATATTTCTTTATATGCTTACCCTGTATGTAAGTTTCAGCTGAGATGAACTAAAGTACCTTGGTGGTTGGAATACTAAATATTCACCAGAGCACCCAACTAATCCAGCATAAGTCTTTTCTCTACATAAACCAACAACTTCTTGACAATGATCATCAGAAGACACCATCTATATAAATATTTAAATTGTTTTTATAATGTGCAAATTTGAAGAATGTTAATATAATGAAGTAATAAATGTGACCTACAATCGGTATGTTCAAGTATCTTAAGGCTGTTCTCAGGCAGGAGTGCAATCCAGTGGGTGGCACCCACCAGACCTTTGGAGGTGGAGTTCCTTTTGTCACAATATGTCTTAAAACCTGCATAAAGGAAATTATTACTTATTATATTGTTTTAATAATAATATATTTTTACTTGATACTATTCTCCATGCTACTTACAGAATTAACTCTTTGCCTGTATGTTGCTTGAGTTTGAATCCAATGCTGTGGTAAAGCTGGTGGCGTAGGATGGGCTCCATTGAAACAGACACAAAGTGCTACTTGATGCTCAGCTAAAGCTTGTGCTAGAGTGGTTAGAAACTGGACACATCGTGCCCATTGTCCACCGCAAGCCCAATCTGAATTGTATACAATAGAATTTAATAAATACATACATCATGTTCACATATAAATTATGTAATACTATAACTGTACCCGGACTAATGTTTTTTTTATGATACTCGCAAATAATGTGGCTTTCTATTGGTAAAAGAACATTCAAAATTGGTTTAGTGGATCCAGAGATTAAATGTGCCTTCTTATTAGTCACAATATGGATTTAGAATGTAATTAACGAGCCCGCAAAAGAGTACAAGAAAATAAGTTACCTAACAAAGTGCATATGTGTACTTAGTATACTTATGCACATACCAATAAGTCAAATTCGGTCCACAGTTAATTTAAAATATATGAATGAAATGCACTGATTCTAAGAAAAAATCTTGAAATTACAAATTTTTCTTCACAATAATTAGAATGGTACAGTTTTAAAATGAATGCAATGCAAGCACGTCCATAACTTCTAAATGTGAAAAAATTACAGGAAAACCATTTAGTTTAAATTTTAAAAGTAAATACATACTTTATAAAAATAATATTTATATGCTTTTTATTAAGTTAATTTATTGAGTATGTCAATTATTGTTGCGTTTAATTTAAATCTTTAGAATACCTTCAATATTAAAATCATTTAATAAACACACACATGATATGTATATTGTTTACATACATGCATAGCAAATAATTCAATGCAATTATTTGATTTGAAATAAATAAAAAAAGAACATAATATGTATAGGCACCTGAAAAATATCCTCCATATAGTCTGTCTAAGCATCCTTCAGCGTCTAATACTAATCGAAAACCACCAGCGTGAGTTCTAGCAATGCGAAACAAATCAACTCCTACTCCCTCATTTTCTAAAAATATTTGTAGATCCTGTATGCCCATGATTGTGGAAGACTACAATCTTCTTAAATTCGATCGACTTTTCGTTTTGTCTAAGCAAGATGTCTGAAATCATAAGAATATTAAAATCTTATTTACATTATTACTTTAGTTTTCAGATCGTACTTCAATGAAAAGCAACGATGTAGTCTCTAATGTGCAACAAAAAAACATGCAAAAATAGAATATCTAACCGGCACGTTACATACATGTGAATAATTACAAAAAAAGGGTAACAATCTTTTAAATAATTTTCAACAAATAATGGGAGGGTATTATCTAAGGTAATCAGGATACGAAGTAGATTCTTACCTTATTTTATATTACCATACCAATAGAAAATTACGGCCGCCGAAAGTTGGAAACGGAAGCCATTTGTAATTTTGTAATTTTCTAATCCATCTTCAATTTTGGCATTTGGCATTGGCAGCTTGGCTCATTGTTAAAGTTGCTAGCTAAACGCAAAGAATAATAAGAACATATAAATTTATACTAAAAAAACGGTGTTTAATGAAAATATTGCAATGATGTGTTTTATTTCAAATAGGGATGTTGACAGTATTTATATAAAAATATAATTTTGATGTTAGTTGGTAGTTTATATGATAGAATTCTGAAAAAATACAATATTTTCCCTTATTTTTATATGATTAAATTAATATTTTATAAATAAAATGCAACAAAATTTAAAATAGGTCACGTGGTAATAAACGGAAATGACGTCACCAGTTCCTATTTAGCGGAAGCGGAAGAATGTTGACGTACTTTTATACACCATTTTCCGTACGCAGTACATATTGTAAAAACAATTTTTCAGGCGTTTTGACAGTGTACACACACATAGGCACCGTACAACACTTATAAAACCTAGAAGCCATTTTTTATTAACGACAACTAGAATCATTTTATCACTTTTACGATGTTTAACAACATATGACGTCACGTGACAAGTGTTAGCGTTTTGGAACGAAATTTAAAATGCATTATAAAATGTAAGGCATTAGACGTATTTAAGCAAAAGTTGATAATATTTAGTCCTCCGTTACATATTTATAAATGATTTAAAAAAAAATCTGAAAAATGTCAACATCCCTAATTAAACTGATTTGCAAAGTTGTTGTTGAAAAAGTAGTTTAACATGAATTGTAATTCTAATATAAGATAGATTTTTTTCTTTCCATCATTTCAATTTTTTGTAATAAATTGAATGAAATTAAATATATAATATGTAAATTTTTTAAATCTTTCGTTTATGTTACGCAAGAAAACTAGCCGCTAATGCTAGTCATGGAAAGTGAGCAGTTACCAGGATTTCAAACTATGTCAACGATTTCAATTCAGTGTTTCACTCTAGTCAAAAAATAGAGTCAATACTCAATTCGGTGTTTATGCTAGTAGTTCCACGATGATTTGCATCATCTAGCTAAATGAATTATAATATTAACAATAATCTTTAAAAAGTCCGACATGCCGAAATATGAGTTATGACAAGGTTACGACTCATATTACACACGCATCATAAATCATAATTCATAATATGTCTGGAAAGTCATACCCAATAAAAAGCTGTCATCACTCATCGTTCATGCAAATGTAATTGTTTTCGTTGTATGTAATTTTTTGTATGGTTACTAGCTTAGTAGCTAATGCCTTTAAATAAATGAAAAAAAAAAATGTCATTTTCCATAAAATGAAATGAAATTTGGGTTGTCGCATTTGCCAATTTTGCCATTTGATGATTAATTTTAGCATATAAATTATCAATTTTGTCAAGATAATAGACATTCGTTGTTGTTTGTGGTGGAGGAGGGCGTTGTGAATCTTTTAAATAAAATAAAGACCTAATGTTTTCTTTTCGTTTGTGCGACATTCCGTCTCTGGTGCTAACAGTACGGTTACGATTTCAATGTAGTGCCTAAAATGTTTTATATGGCAGATTAATAAAAGATACTGTCATACCAAATTGATTTTCGTGAAACCATTCCTAGCAATAAATAGTTATGCCGGAGCAAAGCAACGATTATCGTGTTGTAGTATTTGGTGCTGGTGGTGTTGGGAAAAGTTCACTTGTTTTACGATTTGTAAAAGGAACTTTCAGAGAATCCTATATTCCAACTATAGAAGACACATACAGACAAGTAAGTTTCAATTTAATCAATAATATATTTTATTGGACCAAGTATTATATGGCATTGTAATAAGATGGCGATTTGCCAATATTTTATCTAAAAAATGTACAAAAAACGTAAATTTTCAGTACATGTTTTGTACTAAAATTAATTATACACATGCAGTTCAGATTATGTGTGACACTATCGAGAAACCAGTACCTACTGGTACGTAAACAACAAAAACAACTTACAATCTTTCATATTGTAGATGGTTTTTATGTTGATTTGATAGAAAAACTGATAGATGTGCCATCTAATGGTAAGAGGTCAGTGTCACCCATGAATATAATCTAGTTTACCTGAAACTAGCCCAGGTAACTCATTCATGTGTTGCCTATCATGAGACATAAGATGTTACGTCTCTGTGCCAGTCATTGCCTGTTCCACCCTTCTCTCTGAAACACAGCAAAGGTGTTTCATGGGAAGCAGGATGATGGTACCAAGGAGATACTTGGAAGTGTGGCAGAGCTCAACCCTCCCACTAATAAATTTGTTTGTGTTTCATCTTACACTGGCTATTTTTCAGTATAAATTAGTAGTAGTTAAGTATGATTATTAATATAATTTTGGTTTCTCTAAAATTAATTGGTTAATTGACTTTTGTCTTCTTATCTATTTTATTAAAACCTCTTTGATGGATTTTCTTATATTTTTAAACAAAGTCTTACAAGTCTAATAGACAGTCTAAACATATTTCTTTTAATGTCCAATGTTTAGTTTTATTCCATGATGCAAATATATACGATTCCAGCGAATATATTTGTATCATATAAAAAATAATGTCATAGGATATAATGGTTTTATTTTTATTTAATGAAGCATTTTATTTTGATATTGTTTAGGAATGTCTGCTTCATGAATCATGAGACATTGACTTGTCTATGAATGGGACATACATAGACAATGCATATATGTAAAGTGTAAACCCGGGAATCACCCCATTTCCAACAGTATTGTACTATGTTAGTTTAAAATCTTAAATAATGTTACATTTTCATTTTTCTTCTAAAGTCATATTTAAAGGATATTTTTAATATTTTTTCTAACATTTTGCAGGTGATAAGTAGCAACAAGACTATCTGTACCCTTCAGATAACAGACACAACAGGGTCTCACCAGTTTCCAGCCATGCAAAGATTGTCCATAAGTAAGGTAGGTTATTTGGTAATTTCTGAATGAAGTTTGTCAATGAGTATTAGGATTTTTATGGGTAAAGTCTTATAATCGACGCCTTGGTGATGGGGAGGAAGGGCTCCCCCTTCATCATTACCCGATAAAAATAACTGCGACTCTGGCAGCCAAAATTGCATAAAACCACAGAAGTCTCAGCAAAAAATAAAAAATATTCTATTCAAAATAGCCACCTTTGGCTTTTATACTGGCAGCTATACTCCGGAGTCTGCCGGAGTATGGCAACTTACGGTGCACCCATCTGGGCTGGTCACCTTACCATGAGGAATAAGGCCCAGCTGCGCTCGGCGCAGCGGGTCATCGCGGTAAGAGGGATCCGGGGGTACCGTACAGTATCGTGGGCGGCAGCCACTGTCCTGACCGGTGACCCCCCGTGGGAACTCGTGGTGGAGGTTCTTGCCGAGACGCATTCCTATGTCTCGGATAGGAGGTCTCTTGGTTAGAGCCTTACGCTGGACGGGATCCTACGGGTTCACCGACTAGGGCAAGAGGCGTTAATGCGAAGGTCGGGGGAATACCTGGCGCGACAGCCGTACGGCAAAAGCCTAACGGTTGCTCTGCGTCCGGTCGTTGAGCGGTGGATGCGTCGTAAGCGCAAACCCCTTATCTTCCGTCTGACACAGGTGCTCACTGGGCATGGTTGCTTTGGTGAGTACCTGTGCCGGACGGCCCGCAGGGAGCCGTCGACAGTGTGTGACGTTTGTGGCGCGGCGGTGGACTCGGCCCAGCACACCCTCGAGGTGTGCCCGAGATGGGCGGCGCTGCGTCATGATCTGACATCGGTCATCGGAGGGGTCTTGTCTCTGCTGAGTGTCATCACCGTGATGCTCGGCGATGACGAGTCCTGGACGGCGATGGTTTCCTTCTGCGAGGCAGTAAAGTCCCAGAAGGAGGCTGTCGAGCGGGGGTGCGCAGGAGGTGCTACTTAATGCGCCTCCAGTAACGCCTCTATGCTCGTGTCGGGTTCAGGATGGGAACCTCGGCCCAGTATGACACGACGTCGCGGGGACTGCCTTAGCAGCCGGGCAGTCCCCCCTTAAGAGTAGTCTGGCCTTCGCCGGGGCCAGCCTGTCGCTGAGGTGATCCTGTTGAATGCCTATCCGGGACCCTCAAATTAAAGCGTCTAAAGGCGCTCGCAGTGGTTTTAGTTTACGGGTAGGGCACTCCCAGGTGCGAGTCCCACATAGGGTCAGGATCTACCCGAGATCCTGGCTACATGCGTAAAAAGCATTTCCCTGCGATAACAAAAAAAAAAGGCTTGGGTAGTTCGTGCCTTGTAACCAGGTGCAGAGTCCTGCTGGATAGTCCACGGTATATTTTTAAAAAGTGTATTGTTGAGAGGTTTCACAACATGAGCCAAGACTATAATATAGTATGATATTATCATGATACACTTTGGCCGAAGTTTTCACTCCTTTTTCACAAAAATGTAGTTTTGTGACTCCTTGATAAGACACGCCCCACCAAACCATCACTGACGCAGGATGATGACCTTTCCGACCACTTGGGCACTGGGCAGCTTCTTTAGAACTGTGAGCGTATACTTCATCACATATATTATACATTGTAGTGTTCTTCAATCGTGAAAAAAAATTCATCGGTAAAGAGGATATTTCTGTGCCTTTCACCAGCGTATCGCGACAAGGCGTTTTGATTGATCCATTCTTTTTAATTGTAAAGATTGATTTAGGGCATGTCCTGTATATCGACGATAAGCACCGAGCTTCAGGTGTTGTTTTATAATAGGTACGCGACAGAGTCCTCGCAGGAATCTTCATTTTTCGCGATAAGATTTTTTGTTTCCTAATGGGGTTTCGACAAATTTTGGCTTTAACAGCATTAACAGCCTTTGTAGTTCTAACAGCACGCGGCCGCCCCGATCTTTTCTGGTCTTCGACAGTCGAAGAGTTGTTGTATCTGTTGATAGTACGATCTACGAACATACGGCTGATACCAAGCTTTTGAAGTGCCTGTAATATAACCGAAGGCTCCATACCCACTTTGTGCAAGGCGATCACTGCAATCCTATTTTCTTTAACACACCTTTCCATAATGTAATTTAATAATAAACACGAAAAAATTTGTGAAATGGCGTAAAATCTAAAGAAGTTTTTAAAATAATATACGTGTGCCAAATTCAAAATAATCAAAAAGTTGAAAAATAAGAAAAGTTTTTATGTAACAGTATTTATGGTCTGGACTAGTTACTATAATATAACTAAGCTGGTCGAGTTCGTTTATTTTAATGCACTAATCTGCGGATCCACCAGTCGAATTTAACAGTTCTTTTTGCATTTGAAGGCATAATTATTGAAGAACATATAGGCCAAGGCTTCCCAAACTTTTATTTATTGAGACGTTCTTGTAAGTTTGCCATTTCTTTGCGACGCCTTCTTCTGTCTGCCTAAATAATACTGCTATAGCAGAAAAAGCTGCCTCGCATAAGTACTTTATTGCAAATGGGAATAGAACGGTTGATTTTTTTAAATGACCGTTTCTAGTAGACCGAAGTCTTCTCTAATATTAACCTTTCTGAAAAGAACCCTCGATGCGGCAGAGCTGATGGCACGGCATTCGTGATACTGAACTCCAAAATTGTAACAGGTGTCCATTTCAATATAAGTCTTATTTAGTCAGGTTAATTTAGACATACCTATTTTAAAATAGCATAAAATCCCACAAAGCCAAATTTTGCTGGAAACCTTGGGTACACCAGTAAAAATAGAGTACCAAAAGTCCTCATCGATCCCATGTGTGCTAAAAAAGTTATTCAAGGTCAAAGGTCAACAATTTTAGATCTGTGGATTCTTATATCCCCCATTATATTTTTATAATATGTAATTGGTTCTATTAAAAAAAATCAATTTTACAATTATCGAGACTTTTTTCGAGATAAATACAAAAACCTCAAATTTTGACCTTTGACCCCGAATAACTTTGAAGCACATGGGGTCAATGGGGACTTCTAACACTTAATTTCTAATGGTGAACTCAAGGTTTCTCCACCAAAATTTGGCTCTGTGGAAGTTTTTGTTATATGACCAATACTTTTATGTCTAAATGAACCGGACTACGAGCTCAAAACTGTTCTTTTCTCTCCTCCTTAATTTTTATTATTTAAAAATGGTTTTTAACAAAATACTTTGTTTGCTGCCTATTCGCTAAGGCTTCATAAATAAGTATATTAAATGAAAAAATCTTGATTGCTATTTATGATACGACGCTTAGCCTGTAAGAGCCTACTCCTTCGCCTTGCGTCGCATTCGCCAGCATTGAGGGTCGTGAGTCAAATGTATCACTATCTCTCAGTCTCTTATATCACTTTCTATATTTTGTGCGTGGTAAACTGTAGAGTCAAGAGCGGTATCTGGTCAAATCAATATATTATAGTGTTGCGTCAAGTGTCTTCAGACTACTTAACTGAACACGTTTTCACTGCTTTTTTGGTCACATCTAGAAATTGAGATTTACTATTCCACCGGAACGTTATCATCAAGAGCTAAATCATTTGATACAATATGATTTTATTTATATTTTAGGGTCACGCCTTTATTCTTGTATACTCGGTGAGCAGTCGGCAGTCTTTAGAAGAACTTAAACCGATTTGGCAGACAATAAAAGAAATTAAAGGAGCAGATCTACCCAACATTCCCGTGATGTTAGCGGGAAATAAATGCGACGAAAGTCCAGAGATAAGGGAAGTTTCTGCGGCCGAAGGTCAGTCGCAAGCCCAAATGTGGGGCGTATCGTTTATGGAAACATCAGCCAAAACCAATCACAACGTTACACAATTATTCCAGGTACGATATAATATTTCTAAGTTTTCATCAACAAAATGTATAAATATTTTAGTCAGTTTATACCAATTCTATCGTACGTAAATACAAAACTCTTCACGAAAATCTGCAAATTTAGGATGCTTATGCCCACGTGTTATGTTCTTATCCTGTTCTTGACTCTCGTGAACACAGATAGGTTAGGATACCTATGAAATTGCCGTTCTGCAGTACTTGCCATTTCAAATCAAAATAATTTTTGTTTGGCTAAGAATTCTAATTTCAAATTAATTTTATTTTAAAAACATGGACGTCTTTTTCCAAAAGTAGTCATTTGTTTATTGATTAGTGTTAAATTTTCATCGCATTTCAATCTTTTTCGTCATCATGGATACGTTAAAAATTCGAGTAATTATGGAATATGAGTACCGTCGTGGCAGCAACGCAGCACAAGCGGCACGCAACATCAACGACGTTTACGGAGCTAACACTACAAACCAACGCACCACCTGTTATTGGTTTGCTCGCTTCCGTTCTGGAAATTTAGACCTGAAAAATGAATCTCGCTGTCGCTTCGAAGACTTTGGACGAATTAAAGGCGATTGTGGAAGCTAATGATACACAATCTAAATTAGCAGCAGCTTTCGACCTTAGCGTCAAAACAATATTGGTCCATTTGCGTCAAATTGGCAAGGTAAAAAAACTTGACAAATGGGTGCCCCACGAACTCAATGATCGCCAGCGCTAAGTACGCGTCGAGACACAAATGAAGGAATTTTGAACCGCATTGTTACCTGCAATGAAAAATGGATTCTGCTTGATAACCGCAAGCGCTCAGCAAGTTGGTTGGATCCTGGTTCAGCACCTAAACAATGCCCTAAACGAAAACTTACCCCTAGAAAAGTGATGGCCACTGTTTGGTGGTCTAGCGCCGGTGTGGTTCATCATAGCTTCTTATCAAACGGGGTGAGCATTACTGCAGATATGTACTGTGAAGAACTGAACACAATGATGGAGAAGCTGGCACATCTCCAACCAGCATTGGTCAATCGCTCGTCTCCTCTGCTCCTTACTCCAAGTTGCAAGAACTGGGGTTGGAAGCTCCGTCTACTTTTTCCAGAATTTGGATAACTTCTTGGCGGGAAAAAAAATCAATACCCGAGAGGCAGTACAGCCAGCTGGTTTCTTTAAGAAGGGCATCAATAAACTGACACTGCGTTGGCAAATATGCATTGATTGCATGGGTGATTACTTCAATTAATACAATAAAAAATACATGAAAAAAAGTCGTTTAATTTTTTTCATACAAAACGGCAATTTCATAGGCCTAAGAATACTTCCTAAGACCTAAGAATATTTCCAGTCATACCCAAATATATATATTGCAATTGTGCACTTCACGATTTCTGATTACACATTACTTACCTACACTGTAAAATAAACTGAAAAAAACTATTCTAAAATAACTACTAAATATGATTGATAAATATGATAAATATTGATTGATAAATACTAAATATGATAAATATTCAAATTTGGCTATAACTCACATATTATTTCGTAAAATACAGACACAAATACAATAAAATAGCATAATATGTACAAAACGCCTTATTCATAATATACGCTGAACATATAAAAATACATGATATGTAACTAATATGTACCTTAGAATAATTAAATATACATATATTTTTTCTTTTCTATCTTAGTAAACTTCAGTAGATAACAATTATTATTATAAGTACTTTAAGTGTGTAACAGTGTAATATTTTACCAAAATAAATGTTATTCTATTCTATTCTAACTAAAATAATAAGATTACATATATGTACACAAAATATTTAATAAACTGCAAAGAAATTAATCATTCGATAATCGACGTTTTATCGATGGCTTACATCACAGTCTCGTCGCCAATGTATTGCCCGGCTTGCTCAAGCAGCGTCTACACGGAAACGCCTCGATACCACTTCTCCTGTTCTTAATATTTCTATGCTCGTGAAGCACTTTACTATTGTTACTTAGATTTTGCTTACTAATCTAACAGTTGTTTTTATATAATTTATAGGAACTTCTTAACATGGAGAAAAACAGAAATGTGTCTCTTCAAGTAGACGGCAAAGGTAAGAAGAAAAAAGAGAAAGTAGTCAAAGAAGGTGGCGAGGCTTCAGCCAGTGGTAGAGAGAAGTGTCTTGTCATGTAAGGTTTTTGGTTCATTCGTTTTGTATTCCCACCGCTCTCCGTGTCTAGTCATAAGCAACATTAGGTTTAAAAATGAGACAATATAGCAAAGATCTGAAACAAACGAGGTATGAACAAGAACGTGTACTTATTAATAATTTTAAAAGCCATTTTGTGATATAATACTTTTTTTTTGTTAAATTAAAAGTCAATATAATTATTCCAACTAATTTCGGCTATAACAATGTAATTGATATTTATTTCATTCAAGGTTATCGTATTAAGTGTTATTTAGATTTAAACAAGCATTAGAGGGATATTTTGTTGTTGAAATGATTTAAGGTAACTTCAAATTAAATCAAAAATATATAACATGGTGAAACGAGAAGAGTATACGTTTCATTTGTGAAACAATCAAACCAGTTGTATGTAGCGACTTTTAAACATTTTATTGGTAACAATAAAATGTTATAAATTGATAATAATTTTAGGTCATTAGATGATTTCGAGTCTTTTTAATGCTAAGGTGCAAGAGAACGAGTGATCAATTTATTTGTAGTTTATTTTCTATCACTGTGGCAAAAAATATGTTTTGTCCTATATTGTGAACACATTCCATGGCTAAGGTGCCTTTACCGTACTTTTTAAAAATATTACTGCGCTTAATGTTGTTTATTACTGCGCAAAATACCAAATCAGCGAAACTATTTCTAGTCAGAAATAACCCGTTTTTTTAACGCATTTATATTTTAAAATGCTTACAATATAATTTTATTGTGATTCCTCCTAGTCAAGTTATAAGACATGATCGATATGAAGTTTTTCAAAGTTAGTGTGAAAATACAACGAAATGAAGTTTGTAAGAGTACTGTTATTCAATTTTATGCGTATAAAATATATTAATATGTTACATATATTTTACATGTTTAGAGTACACTAAAGGTATCTAATGATAATGCTTTGGCTATAAATTGTTCCTTGTTCATCACATTTTTTAAATATCTGCTTTACTTATTTTTTAATTTTTATGTTTTAATAACATATAGCATTTTGTTACTATAGCAATACCTACATACTGCATAGAAGCGTAAGGAATAGCTTACCTTACCAGTCAGCCCAAATAATCAGACGGCATCAAGAAATGCGAGTATTGAGTCTTATGCGATATTTGCATCTCATGGGCTTGTCTTATTATATTGGCTGACCAGTAACTAATAATTATATCAACGAACTAAACGCTAAAATTGATGTTATTACGAGTTAAAAATTCGCATGTGCCAAAAATTATAGGTACGAAAACAACTAGTCAAAAAAGAAATAATCGGTGTCTGAAAGGTCGCCAGAATAAATGCCAGAATAATTTAATCATTGAATGAAGTTAGTATATTTTTCGGTTGCATTCGTCCGTGTATTATAAATTCAAACTCGTTAATAACATCGTTTCATGAACAGAATTAAAAATAGTGTGTAATTTTTCATGATATACCTACTTATAGGTATATTAGCGGTTTACTCGTACGAAATGTAGCAATTATTGTAGCCATCGCTAGTTTTAATGCACTTTGTTTAATATCGTTCACTTACATATCCAATTAGTATTGTCCATAGTTCTATATTTATGTAGTCGATTATATTGATATGCAAAATGTTGGAGTTAGGTTATATAAGGGTGTTTGTTTTGTATACAATGCGTTGCGTGTTATGAAAAATCTGGTCACACAACTTCTTGGACTGCCGTTAAGTAAAGGAAATATATCGCATAATTTGTATTATTAACAAAGTAAAACTGGACGTTGGTAATACGGGATTTTAGAATAATTTATTCATTTAAAATGCATATAAAGAACCTTACTAGGTTAATATATAGGCATTTTTAGTAGCATATATAAAAGGATCTAGGAAGAAGAATCAATGCATAACTTTAAAAAATGGTGAATACTTTTTAATACCTTACATTTCCGAATTTCAGACTATATATTAGTTAGTTATTACATTGATAATTTTAATATTTTCCACCAATTGACTGTTACTTATTGACTATGTATTATTTCATATTTTACTATGTATCTAGTACTTATTTACTACGTTTTACGTAATAAATCTAAAGTAAACTGCAAAAGTTGACTTTTTGGCACGCTCTCGGTTTGGCCTTTCCATATTTTGTTTATTAATAAGTATTATCATGTTCTAAATGACATTATTAATAATGATAGAAAATTAAGAGAACGCTAAATAAATTCAAACTATTAACTCGATATCAAGGAAGCCAAATAAGTCCGTGTTTTTTATGTGATAATTCTTTAGCGCCGTTGCTATTTACCTAAAACTGGACGAAACAAAAGTTACACTAAAAAGAGATAAGCATTTTTCCTTACTTTTCTGAAGGTGTTCACTTTTATCGCGTGTGGTGTGCGCGCATGTTTTTACGAACAGTATGCTTTTAACTAGAATAAATAATAATATATATTGTTAATCATTGAAACTGGACCAAAGTTGTTTGATGTTATTCAGTGTAACTTACGTTATTTCCGTATTTTGGAAAAGTGAAAAAAGGCAGTCGTAAAGAGATTGATGTATGTCATACATGTGTAGTACGGCACCTCATTCGTGTAATATAGAAGGCAAAATTGGATGTTAGTGTTAAATTGTATGTATAACACACGAATGAGCTACACATAGGTACTATAAGGCCGGCCGCATATTATAAGATTTTTTCTGATCCGAATTCTGCCGTCCGATCGATAGCATCCGAGACTCATGGAAGCGGACGTCAGATACTTCAGAATTATTCTGATAGTATGCGGGGTCTACAACAAAACATACGAGAAGAATGCGTCCGGCGGCTGTCAGAAATTTCCTAACCAGAAAAATTCTTATAATATGCGGCCGGCCTAAACATTTGGAATATTTGAAACATAATAATCGTTATCATTTATATTTTTAGAACATTAGAATATTAAATTTAAAATTTATATTATTATAAATTTCATTATTTGTACTTCCGTCAAATCAATTTTTTAATTGATTATTTCCATATGACACTATCGTAAGCTTGTGATTCATTTATTGAAATTAGTTTTTAACTATCTTGAGCACAGATATTGAGAAGGATTCGATGTTTCTATAATTTAAGACTTGCTAAACTGTTCAGTTACACGAATGCAATTTTAATGATAATCCGCTTTATAAATATATAGGTACCTAACTATTTTTAACCGACTTCAAAAAGGAGGAGGTTATCAATTCGTCGGAATCTTTATTTTTTTTTTATGTATGTTACCTGATTACTCGAAGATGGCTAGGCCGATTTGAAAAACTTTTTTTTGTTCTAAAGGGTATACTTCCCAAATGGTCCCATGATAAGGAAACCAGGATCTGATGATGGAATCCCAGAGAAATCGAGGGGAACTTTCGAAAATCATAGGGGCGACTAGTGCGTTTGATATATTTTCTATAAAGTATTTTGAAGGACTACAATTTAATGAAGGTCTAGAGTCGATCTGATGCTGGAGCCGAAAGACAGTCGAGGGAACTCCTCGACGATTTACATCAGTAACCTTGTGTTTGGGCTTGATTAATTTGTAATGATTAGTTAGTACGACTCCAAAAGTAACAATAATGACGTGGTAAATGCAAAGATTGTATATTAGTAGAAGAACAAGTTGATTATAAATTGTAGGCACAAAGATTACGGAAATTATTTTATTACTTTTTAGTTTTTTTTTAAATTTTGAAGTCGGTTTTAATTTTTGTTTAAATTTTTTTATATAAAACTATCTTACACAGCATAATTCACAAAGCCACATCGAATTTACGATTTGTCTTAGGGTCTATAAATTGTTAAAACATTGTTTACGGATATTGTCCCCGTAATGTAGGCGCGTTTAAATCTAGTAAGATATATCTGTACAAGTTTATTAAAGGGTAGTAACATAAGAGCTTCGTAATGTTCACGCCTATTCGGGTAAATCAAGTTATTGCATTAGATCGTAGAAAATAGTACACCAAAATATACCATATTTATAAATAACGGTGCCCAAATATTATATATGGCAATAATATTAACGTAGAGAACTAGATATTTCAGTAGTTATTGATATACATAGGACTTTTAATGGTTATTATTTGAAATATTCAGATATTTGTTCTAGTCAACAGCGAGATTAAAAATAACCCTTTTTCTTAGAATAATTACACTATAGACACCTAGTCCGCGCGGCCATTTTGAAGCAACTCACATGGAGCCATTTTTGCACCAAGAAGTTTCGGGAGCCGGGAAGTTCCGCAGTATTCTATATCAAACCGCACCAAACGTGTCTCCGTAAAATAAATAATTATGACGATTTGTGCAGTTAAATTATATGACTGCATAACAAAATAAATGTAATAACATCACTTTTCACTGGAAATCTTTCAATATTTCGTAGTATCTTGTAATTAATTAGGTTTAAATAAATACAATTTTTTTCAATGCTCAGTATTGCCCGATTGTGAAAATATTTTTACTGATTATTTTCCCCCACTGAATAAATTTAAAACAGTTGCTACTGATATTTACGTAGGTACGTGACACGTTCTCGAATTAATGTGTTTGTGTGATTTAACGATATCAAATACAACAGTAAAACAGTAACAAATATTCATACTTCCGTATATACAAACTTTCACGTTTATATTACAAGTTACAAGTTTGAACAGTAATATGTATAACTTTACATTACAACTGTGTTTCATGCCACTAAAAAATAATTATAAAAATGTATATTTTACTAATTACCTACTGTTATATTTTCTTCATTTCATATAAATAAACATTCTTGTAATATAACAATTATACATAATAAATAATAATATAGCTTGTGTATACTTACATGGTTAAGTAAAGTTGTTATAAATTAATACATAATAATAGATATGCCCACCTAGCTATTTATGTATTAAACATTATTGCTATAACAAATTGTTATCAGCGGCCGAATCATTTCCCGTTTTCGCGAACTTCACCACTACTGGCAACATTGAATCAATTTAGTGCTTCATTTTTGACAGCGCGCTTGTATGAAGACTGACCTTCTATAGTGTAATTATTCTAAGTCCTTTTTACTATCATAAGTAGGCAACTGATTAAAAATGGACGCTACGGTTTTGACACTAAGGTAAAAGGACACTAAGGTTTTGATTATTATTAAATTATGAATAATGATGCTCGTCAAATGTTTTCACGTTTGTTTTTTTTTATGTATACACCACCTTCATACGGCCACATTGGATACTAGGTAGAGAACGTCTAATTTAAAACTGAACGCCCCTCTACTAAACGTAATTATTTCAATGTATGAAACGAAATACTTACTTATTGCTATGATTATGTTATTATTAAGGCTAGTCACTGCAGGCGAAACGGGAAAAATGGTTTGACAAATCAAATTTTGAGATTGAGAGATATTTTTACAGATATATTGTCTAAAGGATGTGCTAATCTGTTTCACGATAAGATGTACTTGACTCGATCATAAGACGAATAATTTACTAATAAAATATGTAAGTTTGCTCATCATTTTTATATGGAAATATTCAATTTTCAATACTACAGAGAACATGCTATTTCTTTTTAATCTCAAGTCCTATATTTTCTTTAATAAAATTTATCCCAAAATCCAATATAGCATTTGCGTTTAACGCGTATACATACCTACATCTTTGAATGTGAGCGTAAATGGATTGTGGAAGGGCGTTCATTTTAAGATTGGAGGACGATCTGTACTCGCCATTTATTGCAATAAGTACCTACCTACCTAATTACCTTTCCATCATTCTTAACCTTATCTACAAATCTTAATTGCAAAAATGTAATTGATTCTTTAGTGTGTCTAATGAGAGACCAGTGGGCAAGTGTCACATGAAAGAAAAACATACCAGGGGCCCCAAAATACGAAATATGTTTCGAAATCGTTAACTGAAACTAAGAGTACAGTATCTATTGTGTGAATGTTTAGAGTTTAGACAATTCCATGAGTTTACTTTCTGTAATTTATTAATTTAGAAGTCAATTGAGCTGTTCTAGTCCGCGAAGACGACGGCTTAAGATAATCTCAATACACACTGGGCGGAAAAGTCATCCTACTTATCTGGTATGAAGGCTGAATTTCAATTGTTCCTATTAAAAATAGTAATCCCCGTTTTACTCGCTCTCTGCTGAACATAAGTAGAAATAAAACACCCAAATGTTTCTCGTATTAAGGCCCTTCGAAATGCATGTAACCATATTCAAAGTCTTAATGTTTTATCTTTCGAGTGTAAGAAACTGTGGCAAATATCTCCCTTTTGTGATTTGTCAGTATTTTTTATAACTATGTATTGTTTTAATTTAACTACAAATCTCAATAATGTGAAGAAGAAATCAAGTATTTATAATAAATAATTGCTCTAAGAGACTAAGAACTCTTTTTTTGAAACAATAACATCCAATAGAATTTTGAAACGATTTTTTGTTCCTTTTAGTGCCGCCTGCAGGCTGCCCTTCACTTGGATTAGCGTGTTCGCTTATTGATGCTCTGTTAGAACAAATATTCAGTGCAAGAGGTCATTACAAACAGGTCATCCACACATGGACTGTACAGGCAAATAACTCAAATATGCCACATTTGCTTATTCACAAACAAATTGAACGAGACAGTTATGTACATGCTAGTGTCAGCAGCTTATAACATTTACCTGCCGCAAACACATGTTGTATCTACAGAAGTACAAAGTCAAAAAAACATAGACTACCTCCTCTTTTTTTTAAGTCGATTAATAAGACAATATTTGATTTGATGTGTAATTAAAAACCGAAAAGTGGGCGAAAACGCATATTCGCTATTTGTGTTATTTGTCATATCCAAAATAAAGCAAATATAGTCAAATAGACCGCCTACAGTCTAAACTTTGCCATATTTGGACAAATAACGCGAATACATTAGGCCAAGTGAAGTGCTGCCAAATTTGGATATACCTACCCAAATAATTTAAGTAAATATTGATTTAAAAATTAATATTACAATAATGTGTAATTCTGTAAAATAAGTTGAGTTAGTTTGTAGATATAGTTTAGAGAGAACATAGAAACGCCTCACGTGTGCTTAGCTCTAAAGAAACAGATTATATCATAGTCAGCGCCTTAAATATGTGACAATAAGTTACATTTGTGCTTCATAAATAACAATTTAGGGATTTTTATTTTGTAATATTTCCTTCATGATTGTCATATATTTTGACGGCTGACTGTAAGAATGTAGGTACTTAGGTATATAGTGTGATTATTTGTACATATTGATAATGTTTTGTTATAATGTTATTTATTATGAGGTTGCGAATGTCTGTTGACCAATAGCTTAGATTGTAAGGAGAGGTGATCGAGTTTGCCTCCCGTGTACTTTCCTTTATAAATTTGCTTCTTAAATCTGAACTGAATGTTACCATTTCCAACAAATTTCAATATTCTTGTCACACTTCTCATTCGATGCATCACGGAAAATAAAAAAAAATAAAAATATCAAGTGTATTTATTTAAAAACATTTTATGTTTAAACATCTTACATACTACATTATCACAACTTAAAAAATATACTTTAGATACATTTTAATTGTTTTTTTTAATATTTTATCGAATCATTAGATGTTTTGTATCACAAGTAAAATTTAAATATTTCGTTTGTAAAGGCACATTTACGTATAATACAAAATAAAAAAAAAATAAAAAATATTTTAATTATTGCTAGTTCCTGTGTGATTTTATGTAACCACATGAGCAACATCAAAGCACAAAAACTATAATAAAAAAGGATATCTTTTGTAATCACATGATAAAGTATATATATATATCCACTTTTATGGTGTAGGTACCTATAGTTAATTTATAACATTTTTTACCACACAAACATTTTCTTGTATAATATGTGCAACCCTTTTCCAAGCATTCTCATTTCGTATTACATACAGTATTTACATTATTTTATAAAAAAAGGCTTTAGCAGAGATGTCCTACATCTGGCATCTATTTTCTGTTTCTTTTTTTGCAATAAATATTGTTCTTTTAAAAAAAATACATTTTGGATCACATAATACATACATACAAGTAGGAATTATTCAATATACTGTATGGAATGATGCTGCATAATAATATAATTATATTGCATCATTCAATATACACATGCTTGTTATATTACATAAAATAAGACTAAAATGGCAATGATCTATTATGACTAGCCAATGTAAATTCTGACTAACTCAACCAGCTGATGTAAATTCTGAATCTATCAAGCATCACCACTGCCATTATGTTTAAATTGCCGATTTAAATCACTGCTGGAATAATTGGTCAAACTGGGCAGTCGTCCTGTGCTCGATGATCTTTTTAATTTGCTTTTAGTCATTGAATTGCATAGCATGTTTGGGATCATAGGTTTAGTATTTGCATACAGATTTGACTGGGCACGAGAACATACATCCAATAATCTTTTTAGGTTTTCCCCACTTATCCTATCAACATTATCTTCCCTTGATGGAATGGGTTGAGCATCAGGCACTTGTTTTTTATGTTGTTTTAACCCTAACTTTAAGCCTGGAAGTTGAAGATTAAATGGAATATTCAAAATGTAGTTGAACATGATTATCACCAACAAAAATATTATTAGTACATCAAAGGCTAAAACTATTATACCATACATTATTTTATCAAAGGGATACCACAATCCATCTGAAAAAAAAAGGCTTTCTTTAAATCTTATACACTTAAAGTTAACATAATTCTTACATTCTGCAGGGATGTTACCGAAAATATTTTAATAACTGTTAAGTGACATGTTATTTTGTTTAGTCAGTAGAATTTTTTGTCACTTCAAATAGGCAACACAAGTCATCTGATGGTAACAGCAGGAGAAGACAGGATTTCTTTTCTGTTACTACATTACATGTATCCCTCCTCTCTGGAAACAAAACTGATTGAATGAAATGGATGGCGATACCCACACAGATAGGCATACTGCATAAAGTTTTTCAGTCGCACTGTTGCAAATTATTTCTTTTTAAATCTGTATTATTTATTCTGTTCTTACCAGTTAATCCCTCTACCAAAATATTTATAGTTGCACTAATTGTCAGCATTGGCTCAGATATTAATGTTGTAAATATTCTGATGGCTATCTTTAATGGATTCATATGTTTTAAAAATATCAGGGGGTCTGGTGGTGGCACTTCACACTCAGAGGACCAAATTAGCCACTTACAAGTATTTACAGCTTTTACAAATCTATCAAGTTCTTGTTTTTCAGCCTCCTAGAAAAATATAAAAATATTTAACCAAAATCTTTATTACTATAATACTAGCGGACCCAACAGATATGTTGTACAAAACATTTTATAGCGGGAAGAATTGTGAATTAATTATATGATGTATAAAGTTTGCTTATTAATAATAATAATATGTTAGGACAACTCACACACGGCCATCTGGTCCCAAACTAGGCAGAGCCTGTTCTTATGGCAACCAGAAAACTGATACATTATATAATATATACAATATATAGAAATATATTATAAGTATGTATACTTATAATATATTTCTAAATACATACATATTATAGATAAATTACACCCAGACTTTATTCATTTCATACCGGTTTAATATTTTATTTTAAAAGACATGCAATTTTTGTATTTCTTAATTTGATATGATTTTTTAATTAACCTAATTAACCTAATTAACACAACTCATCAATAATTTTTTTATTACATATTACATATATACATATAAAGAAGCTCTTTAAGCTGATGTATTATGATATTTTTATAGATTGTGTTCTTAAAATCTAAGTATACAATACAAAATTACCTTATATGATACATATGCTTCATAAAAGTATAATCCTATAAAAAGTATTATTATCACATGTTTGTGGGAAATATGATTCCATAGCCAAAATATGGACAAGGCAATGGCAAATAAACTAAAAAACCAGGTCAACTGGACCTAAAAAAAGGAAAAAGTACTTATTTAAAACAAAATCTCTTTTAAATTATAAAGATTTCAAATAAATACAAGTTAACAGTTACCTTATATTCAATTAAATAAATCTGTATGTATTCACTCCAGGCCATTGCAATCTTTTCAGTTATAGTAGGTTTATATATGGAGTCTTCTACATAACCCATAGATCTTCTCAGCATATCTTCACTGAGCGCAGAGTCAAATAGAATATATTCTTCCATAACTCTCCAGCGTTCCTTGGTGACCCTCATTTGTAAAGATATTTCTACACTTCCATCCTCTTGTTTCTATTTGTCATGAAATTACTTTTATATATATAATAGAATTTATGTATACAATATCACACATTATTTTAATTTACCTGAACATGTCCCCCTTTTAAAACAACTGCTAACAAACGCTTATAAAACCAATCACCAATTCCATTATTTACAGAAGATATTTTCTTATTTGGAACTGGAATAAGATCAGGTGGTGTTTCATCCTTGTATTCATAATTAGAGTGACTTTCATAATCCCATGGGTCAGGGCCTATTTGTAAACTACATTTTGTAAAATTCAGACCATATAACAACACAATTAAAAGAATCTTCAGTGTTTTATAACACGTCATGTTTTTAAAGAGATCTGTTGTTCATTCATAAATAAGAATTGATTAAAATAAATGAAATAAAAAACAAATACTCAGCGGAAATGTTCCTAAATTTGTTAATAGTAATCTTATTAATTAATTAATACGCAAAACTTGAACAATAGCATAACGGATCGTGATCTCACCACCGGTACATATTTTTTATTTACCCAAGAGAATGTAATCCAAATGTAATCAGAATCACTACGTGAAAAATTAAAAATTAAAAACATATAATTGAGCTGTCATAATGACATCTTATGTTTTTATAATTCTTTTATGGCAATGAACTTTTACTATTTGGCGATGTCAATTTATGATAGCTTATAGAATAGTAATAATAAATAATAATCTACTAAAATAATCAAGTATCCTCTTAAAATATGAGATCGTCTTTTATCGATATAGTATTTTATTTTTTTATTAGGTAGCATAAAGGTAGTGTTGGTGTTTTATAGGAAGTGTGTTTGTCGATCATTAACCAGGTGGGAAGAGAATCACCGTGCAGACCGGATGTTCAGCTAAACAGCCGGTTTGTGTTACATGCAAGTGACAAGGGATCGGTCGTCTCGGCGTTCATTGAAGGAGGCCTATGTTCAGCAGTGGACGAATAAAGGATTATGATGATGATAAAGATAACATAAGTAAATACAGCTTGGCAAAAAAGAGTGTGGAAAAAATGAGGGCGCCACTTTGACTTACGTCTCATCATAATAAGGGAAAACAGTAAGAGAATTTAATCAAATCGTCAATAATAAATGTGAAACATTAAACTTTATTCAAAATATAGTATTTGTCGGCCAAGTATTGTCGACATCATAGGTTTCCATTTAGTAAAATATTTAGTAAAATATTTAGTTTCACTTGTCACCACGTCATACTCTCATGCTAATAAATAGTCAACCAAAGAGTAGAAACACTACAGATAGTGATGGATTAATTCGCATTCATTAATAGCATGCGAAATTAATTCGCATTTATTCAAATTAAATGTAGTTGCCAAATTCCGTGAATGCGATTTGTGATTTGTGAAGCGCATTCATCTCTCCTTCATACTTCTTTTGCGGCAGCGTGCGATCTCTGTCGCACCCATCCATGGGAAGACTGGTTTAATAGCAAAATAGCATTAGCAAATAGCAGGTGCTACGAAAAATGAAATTATGCAATTATGTATTATCTTTGATTAACTTGTATTTAGGGTCGTATATGGAATTAATACGGATTGTTGAGTTTGTTTAAATTATTAGCAGGGTGATGCTAAGAAAAAGGTTGAAAAAATATTTCGTTAATAATATTATCATTGATTTGCATGAATGCAGGGTCGAATATTGACCCCACCATGGTTCAGGCCTTGACGTGGCGGTGGGGCTCAGTAGCCTAGGGTGAGCCCAGCACCTTGGGCGAAGCCAATTGAGCCGAGGGGGCTCTTTGTACCCCTCTTATGAGAAGAGGGGACAAAAGAGCAGGGGGCAAGGGGTGAGGACGGGAACCTCGCCCCATTGTACTGTCTCGACGTTGGAAGGGGTTGTTCTGTGATGCGGGACAAACCCTTCATTTTTTGGTGCAATTTTGTTGAATTGTATGGCGCGCGGACAAACATGTGAACACCATTGGCCAAGCGCGTGCGTACGCCTTTGATTTGTGCAGAAAAACCGGCACGGCTTCGAAGTGAGGCGAGTGTTGGCCGAGTGTTGCCGAGTGAAGGCCAATACCAACGTATAGACAGTATATTTGCATTGTCTTGCCATCGCTCGGTGTCGCTCGCCTAGTTGGGCGAGTGAAGGCAAGCGCCAACGTGTATAGGACTCATTTGGCGTAGCTTGTCACAACTCGAAGCCGCTCGGGATCACTCGCCTCACTTCGAAGCCGTGTCGGTTTTTCTGCACAAATCAAAGGCGCTCGCGTGCGCTTGGCCAATGGTGTTCACATGTTTGTCCGCCCTCCATACAATAGGGATGTTGACATTTTTCAGAAATGTTTTTAAATCATTTATAAATATCTAATGGAGGCCTAAATATTATCAACTTTTGCTTAAATACGTCTAATGCCTATAAAATCTTGCATTTTATAATGCATTTTAAATTTCGTTCCAAAACGCTAACACTTGTCACGTGACGTCATATGTTGTTTAACATCGTAAAAGTGATAAAATGATTCTAGTTGTCGTTAATAAAAAATGGCTTCTAAGTTTTATAAGTGTTGCACGGTGCCTATGTGTGTGTACACTGTCAAAACGCCTGAAAAATAGTTTTTACAATATGTACTGCGTACGGATTTTTTTTTTTTTTTTTTTTTTTTTTTTTTTTTCTGTGACTGCATCTGCAATCAGTCCCAGGACTATAAGCAGATTTGTTGGGTGGTCGAAACATTGTGAGGGGTCTCCCCAGCGGAAGACACTCCCTTTTTACCATCTAGTATGTAGAGTTTGGATATCGTGGCGTTTAAGGCGTTTACGGTAGTTAATTTTTGCCAATTCGGCAGCCAAGTCATTCGGGTGGTTGTCAAGCCGATTTTTGTAGTTGGTGGAAGACTGTTGGATCTCTTCCTTTACTGTTTTGATTTCCAGAGCTGCATGGATTTCAGAGTTAGTGAGAAACCATGGAGCATTTGACAAGGTACGCAATATGCCATTTTGCAGTCTCTGTATAATAGTTAAATTGGAGTTACAAGCGCTTCCCCAGAGTTGGATCCCGTACATCCACACAGGTTTAAGGATCATTTTATAGATAAGGAGCTTGTTGTCCAACGAAAGTTTAGAGTTGCGTGCCATTAACCAATACATGGTCCGAAACCGTATGTTTGTTTCATCACGCTTCCTTTTGATATGATTTTTCCATGTCAGCCTTCTGTCTAGGTGTATTCCAAGGTACTTGACTGAGTCACTTTGGGGCAGGGTATTGTTTCCCAGTTGTACGGGTGGGCAGTTTCCTTTTCTGAGAGTGAAAGTTATGTGGGCCGATTTAGTAGCACTTGCTTTGATGCGCCACTTCTGCAGCCAGTCACCTACTTTGTTGAGGCTTTCTTGTAAAGTATTTGAAGCAGTTTGTGGATCTGTGCTGCTTGCTAATAGTGCAGTATCATCAGCAAATGTAGCGCTCATTACTTCTGTTGACTGAGGGAGGTCTGCAGTGTATAAGGTGTACAGAGTTGGACCAAGAACGGAGCCTTGGGGCACCCCGGCCGAGATCTTATAGATTTTTGATGTGTCTCCACTTTCTCGTACTTGGAACATGCGATTTGACAGGTAAGAATTCATCAGAGTATAGTAGGTATGTGGTAGGAATGTTTTTATTTTGTAGAGTAAGCATTTATGCCATACCTTGTCAAACGCCTGCTGAATGTCAAGAAACACAGCAGAGCAGTACTCTTTAGCTTCAAGGGAATGCCGTATTTTATCACAAACCCGGTGAACCTGCTCGATTGTCGAGTGGTGTTTTCTGAACCCAAATTGGTGTTTGGGGATGGCTTCATTTTCATCCAGTAGTGGCAGTATTCTGTTCAGGAGTATCCTTTCAAACACCTTAGACAATACAGGCAGTAAACTTATCGGTCTGTACGATGTAACATGATCTGGAGGTTTTCCTGGCTTATGTATCATGGAGATGATGGATACTTTCCACATAGTTGGGAAGTGTTGGACCCTGAGGATACCATTGAAGAGAGTGGCAATAAAGACTAAAGCTTTTCTAGGAAGTTGCATAAGAATCTCTTTGGTGATTAGGTCGAAGCCAGGGGCTTTGTTGTTCTTCATTCTTTTTATGGCCCATGAAATCTCGCGCACTGTGACTGGTCTTGGTGGAAGTGATAGTTGAAAGTCTTGTAGTAGGTAGTCGTCTAGTTCCCTCTCGAATTCTTTGCATTCACTATCGTTCGGTTTAAATACGTTAGCTAGATGTTTTGCTAATATTTCTGCCTTTTCTTTACCAGTCCTAGCCCAGCCTCCGCTATTTTTTCTTATTGCAGACTTAAATTGTTGCGGTCTTTTAAACGGTTTTGTGAATTTCCAGAGGGCATATTCAGATGATGCGGTAGCGGTCAAATTTTGCAATTTACTTTGTAGAGTTGCATTATTAATACTATTAAGCATTTCCTTCAATTCACTGACGGCTTTGTTTAAAGCGGTCTTATCAGATTTATGTCTAGATTGATGCCAGACCCTTCTAAGCCTTCTTTTTTCTAGCACTTTATTTTTTATATCGAGAGGAATGTTTCCAGTTGAAGCCCGTTCCTTTTTGATTGGAGTGTTCATCCAGCATGCATTCTGTATTAGGCTAGTAATGTAGCTTGTTGCATATTCTACCTCTTCCGGTGTTTTTAACGATACATGTAGTTGTATAGTTTCCTCAATGTATTCCCTGAATCCTTCCCAGTCGGTAAATTTATTAAACAAGGTCTCGGGTTCCTCATAGCATATTATAGTCGTGCTTACGGTTAGAATTACAGGGGAATGATCAGAGTTACTATCATAGCAAGGCTCGGCTTTGAGATAGTGTCTCGAAAGTCCTCTGGTAATAAAGAAGTCGAGAAGGTCAGGATTTTTCTTTGGGTCTGTAGGCCAGTATGTTGGTTCACCAGATGAGATCGATTCCAGGTCATTTCCGTCGATGCATCCCTTTAGCTGTCTTCCTCTTGTTGTTATTAATCTGGAGCCCCAGTATGTATGCTTGGCATTCCAGTCGCCACCAGTAATGAATCTGTTTCCCAGCGTCTGGAATAATTCGGAGTACTTTGCACTATCTATTCTATGCTTCGGTGGGCAGTATACCGCAGATATGTTGAGGGGTCCAACTTTACTTTCAACTACGACAGATGTTGCCTGGATATGGCTTGTTTTATATTCGGGTAAGACAAAGTGCTTAATGTTCGATCTGATGGCAATGGCAGTTCCAGCATGGGCAGTGCCATCAGGGTGACAAGTGATATAGGTGTAGCAACCCTTAATTTTTATGCTACTTTTATCCGTACAGTGCGCTTCTGATATTAGCACAACATCAAGCTTGTTACTTGCAATTAGCACCTCTAATTCGGACTTATTTGGTGTTAAGCCATTAATATTCCATGTGGCTACCCTGAGAGAGATCATTTTGAGATCTTGTCCAGCAGTGTTGTTATGAGACTCAAGAGAGTGCTCATCTGTTGTAAGATAAGGTCAAATTTTTCTGATTGTTTTAATATTATTTCTTCTAATTTATTATATGGTTTTGTTTCAGGTTTCAATTCGTTTGTGTTCCTCTTCAATCTTTCAGCATAGGTGTCATTGGGTCTACTTCCTCCGATGTTTTTGGGCTTTACTTCCGTAGTGTGTTTCGGCTCTAGATGTCTGGTGGTGTTTTTGTGAGTTGCCCTCTGTGGCATTCTTCTAGCGAGGATCTCCCTGTATACCTCGCAGCCTTTATAATTTGCAGGGTGTGCACCATCACAGAGAGCGCATTGGGCTGGTGTATTCCGATCTTTCTTTGGGCAGTCGGCAGTTTTGTGTCCTTGAGCGCATTTCACGCAACGATACGGCCGCATGCAGTAATTTTTAGAGTGACCGTATTGTTGGCACCTCTGGCACTGTGGTAATGTTGTCCTCTTTTTGGGGTCTTCGATAACAACCGACTGGTGGTATATGTATTTGATATCCTTAACTACCTTATTGTTTAGTCCAGGGACAATATTTACAAAGAATGTAGATGTTGGTTTTTTGTCTGGTCCATACTTGGCGTTAACAATCTCACCATACACTTTGTTCCCAGTTTTTTCAATTTCCTCCACGATAGCACTGAGAGGGGTGGAGTGGTGGAGGTTTTTTATAACCACTCTAAAGCAGCGCTGGTCCTTAAGGTTGAATGTGTGACCTATAAGTCCATTCTCTCGAACTACAGTGATAATTTTTTTGTAGGTTATAACATCTTTACAAGAGACCCTTAGTTGATTCCTATTTACGATTTTGAAAGTAAAGAGGTCTTGATCAGCTGCAGATTCCAGTAGTTGTGTGAGTTTGTTTACATCCTCAATACCATATAGGATGATTGGTGGTGGTTTGCTAGGTCATTTTTCCTTTGGTTCACTAGTCTGGTCTTCTGTCTCGTCTACAGATAAATCCTCGTAACGGTTCTGGGTTTTTACACTTTCTGGGGATGGTGTCTGTGATAATTTTTTCCGTTTATGGCTTTTAGATACAGGGACTCTCTGCCAGTCCGGCGGTTTGGAAGTAATTATTTCTAGATTTTTTCCTAATGTTGTCTGTGTTGGGGGTTCTATTTGAGAGATACTTCCCAGTGAGGAACTTCTAGTTCTCGTAAAAAGGCTTGGATGAAACACCTGTTGTACAAACATACGTCTTCGGAAAATGGTATATAAAAGTACGTCAACATTCTTCCGCTTCCGCTAAATAGGAACTGGTGACGTCATTTACGTTTATTATCACGTAACCTATTTTAAATTTTGTTACATTTTATTTATAAAATATTAATTTAA